>JAPDOI010000010.1:97500-1297500 GCA_029168955.1 Aplectana chamaeleonis
AGCGCGCGGGCCATGATTGTTGTAAGTACATATCACAGATAGCTTCACTATCAGTATGATTAAAGTCATGTAAGAATCAATCAAAACATGAAATGGCATGAAATCTCGCGAGCTTTGGTAAACGCGCTCTAGTGATGAAGAGAGAAGTTCCGCCGCGCGCGTCGCGTCAGCAATAAATCTCGTCCGTGCCCCTCCTTCCGTGTGTAGAAAGCACCTCCTCCCTCTAGCAGAAGACTGGCATTATGAGCAGAGCTTCCTCTGCTGCTCCATTCCTCACTGGCGGTGAACGAAAAACAAGGGCATTAAAGTGTTGAATGACTTATGGGAGAACACTTCCCAGCAGAGATTGCTCAGAAACGGACAGGCTTCTTCAGTTGCCCATATATTTATCAAGAAGTAGTCTGACGTCGGCATCCGCTACGCTAACCTACCTGAGCGCAACCAGCAGGTGCAGGCTAGTCCTAGTCAACCCATCCAAGTTTTACCTGTATTCTTGATTTCTTATCATACTTTTACCTTCTCTCACACTCAGAGGTAGTTCAAAATCCAATATGTATTTCATTAAGCAAGCTTTTTTGATCTATTGTGTCGTTTTCCGCACTAAATTTGTTCAAAGCTTCCCACCGGCAGAAAAATTTGACGGCAAAATAGTGACGACAGATGTGTATCAAATAGTGCTTTCGGGGGCTATTCGGAGTTCTCAACACGAATCTGATGGCAGTTTATGAATTTTTTACAGCATACGATAGATTACGGTTGGTATACGGTAGTTTGGTCAAAGTATCAGATTCGTCTCAAAGTTTCTATGTGAGGGTTATTTGGGGTGCTGAAAAAATGAATTCGATGTCCATTTGTCGATTCTCGAATCATTAAGGTAGTTTTGCCTCCAAAATGGCATTTTACCTACCGTAACCCACAGTAAACCTTAAAATTCCGACAAGCAAATCCCAGATTCGTGTTCAGCATCCTAGATTACCCCTAAATACATGTTTTTAGCAAAATCCGGAAAAAAGTCAAAAACACCCTAGAAGTTACACGGGGGTGTACCCTTACCTTGCCGTGAAGCTCTAAAAATGTTCATAACTTCTTTCAGAGTGGGTCTAGGCAGCTGCGATGGGCATATTCGGAGTTATCGTCCCGAAATGGTTCTAGAAAGTACATTTCATTTGGAATGGTTACTATGACTTATAGTGTTTCCCTTGTTAGAAATTTGTGCGACCCCCACCCTCCAGCCTAGCCAACGGGCAGGCAGATTCTGAGATACTAACTCAACAAGTCCAAGCATTCATTAGGAGAGAAATACGATTCGCCTTGTGAATAATCCCAGCAGAAAATGACGCAAGAAGTTTCATCATGCTGACGCCCACTGACTCGCTCGTACATATAGAGTAAAAAACTGATGTATTTTGGGACTCTATTTCCCTTCCATATGTGATGTCTGTAATGAACGTGATACAATTCTTATTGTTAGGAGCAGTACAAGCGAAAAAAAGCGACGTCATCAGGAAGCGAGACAATTAGTCTGACGTTATTTGTATGTTGCTTGAATTTCAGCTCCGGGCTGTTCTTGCAAAAGGCCAAGATTCAACAATATTGATCGGAAAGCTTTCTTTTTCCTAATAGTAAAGCGCTTCTTCTCTGAGGCGTCCCCTAACGAGGGTCTCTTGCGAAGTCCGGGATGAACACTTTCTATTTCGAGTTGAGTAGGTTAATTTACTTAGGAAGAATAATCTCAACGAATAACCATCAACTCAAAGGCTTCGTGTTCAGGGTCCTTAACAATTCCGGATATTTTCAGTGTCCATTCCCTGTTGACCTGCTACGTCGGCCAATGAGATCTGCGAGCACAGAAAATCATTTCTCCATCGTCTGCCATCCTGTTTACCGTTCGATTGGGAGCAGCTGCGCTCAACGAACTCTGTTTTTCTTTCTCTCATTTGTCTGAAATGTTGCAGAGTTCATAATGGAGAAGTCTGTCAGTAGGACGATCGAAAAACCGCCCGGAGCCAAGCGTTTTGCGATCAACTCAACACCTTGTGTAAACATACCCTAACGTGAACTGCGACGTTAAACTGCAGTTACGGCAAAAAACTTCCAAAAATCGTGTAAGACTTGACTAGGGCATCATCTTGACAGGTCTACGACTGTTAGATAGTCTCTGACGGTATACCTGTTTCATCCCGTTATGCGGGTGAAAGGATGATTGCTTCGGTGAAGATCTACCGAGCAGTTGAGTGAGAGCGGCGCTGGGGCTTCGGTGGTGCAGTGCGATAAGGCGCTCCCCCGGAAAGGGAATATGCTGGTTCAATCTCGCCCGGAGCCAAGCGTTTTGCGATCAACTCAACACCTTGTGTAAACATACCATAACGTGCACTGAGACGTTAAACTGCAGTTACGAAAAAAAAAACTTCCAAAAATCGTGTAAGATCGAAAAACCATTTACTTCATAGGTAACAAAACGGGAAGACTGATGTTCGCAAGATAGATATGAGTAACTAGTTCCTAAAAAAAAGGCACTTCATATGATTTCTGTGCTTGCAATGCTGTTCGAACTATAAAATAGAGCTCTGCAAAAGTCTAAAGTGGAAGCTTTAATTTTTATATCGAGGTTTACAACTTCCGTTCTTCTTCCAATATGTACTGGTGAGCAAAGGAACACATTAGGTTCACAGTAGAAAAACACATATAGGCTCAGTAGGGATCATCAACTGGTCGCAAACTCCTTTCGAGGCGGAACTGATAGCAGTCATCTGACTTGTAATGGAGCCTGTAGAAAAGTAATTAACTTTTGCTGTAGGCCTCCAGATAAGGAGTCAGTCGGACAGTGTTCTTATCAAACCTTCCAACCACCTATCCTAGTGGGAGCAGACATGGAGCAGAGGTAAAGGTCTCTTTTATCAACCAGTATTCGAGGGGTTCGATCCCCACCAAAGCTTTTTGTTTGCATTCTATCAGAGTTATTGTTTTTAGATTACGGAACATTTCTAAATGAGTCTACCTCATAACAGACTCACAGCTGACATTCTGAATTCATCAGGCAATTTTTAATGTATTCGGAAAAAATTGTTTCCATTTTGGCTCAATTTTTGGCGGTTATTCGAGTCCTGAACACGAATCTGAAGTCTGTTTCTCGATATTCTGCTGCTTAACGTGGGTTCCGGTAGATATCATGCTATTTAACAAGCGTAACGTACTTCACTGTTCCGAAACTCAATAAAAAGAATCCAAAATCGTGTTCAGCACCCCAGAACACCTCCACCAAAAAGTTTTGAGCCAAATATTATACAATTACCAAACTACCGTGTACCTACCGTAACCTTCCGTAATCGACCGAAAATCAATAAACGGACCTCAGATTCGAGTTTACGACTGCAAATAACCTTTACAAAGAAGTTTCGAGACAAATCTATCATTGCGTTTCGGTGTGATCAAAAGCTGCATTTTGCCCCGAAAATTTTCCCCGGTGTGAGTCTTTGTGCCAAACCAGTCGGAAATCCTTGGAAATCGACAACTGGACCTCAATTTCATGTTCAGGACCACGGATAACCTCCAGTAAAAAGTTTTTCAGCCAAATCCGAAACCATCTTGCTGAACACCCTGAAAATCGCTTGCTGACTGCCTTGGCGCTACCTGGGAAAACCCCTTTGATTCGGCTCAGAGAACTCCGCAGTAGCTAGGATCACAGAATGAAAACCTTCTTGGGAGTACATCAACTTGTCTGAATTTCGCTGAAAACGGCATTTGCGACCAGTTGTTGGTCCGTAATTAGGCCTATCAAGGACATTTACGAGCTTCCAAACACCAACCGTGGCTTGCACTTCAATCCGTCACCAATGAGTGAATAAACCAAAAAAAACTGTGCAAATATTCACCACGTAGAGCTTGATAGTGCCCTGGTATCACGAATCATGACTTGACGCTCGTTCCAGATATCCTCGCCCCCGCAGTGCACTATCGTAGTGATATCATCACAATGACCGCAATCAGCTGATCCGCATGTGGTGCCGGCCGGCGTGGGATGGAGGGTCAGACTCATAGCCAGTAGTGCACCAGCACACAACGGGGATCAGCTGTCGCGATGGCGGGCGTTGTTTTGAGGTCGACGAACAGAGTGTGGTGGCTGGGTCGCCGCCAGCCGTGACATTTACGCATTGTTTTCACCTCAACGACCAGCGACCTCTGCCCGTACTCCTCAATGTCATCCTCCTTTATTACTTTAGCCATGCAGTTTCCGCACACTTTTTGTTGAAACAATGGAACAGATTGTGTACCATTGGTATCCGTTCGATTTGTCCACGTAATGGACATTTTTTCGACCAATTTCATGATGTTTCAGTCTGAGTGGTATTACATTCCACGCAGCGTTTAATTAATTTCGAATTAGTTACTCATTAATGAAGTCCAAAGCCATCATGGCTTCGTTTGCATCGGCGGATTGTTCCTTTGAAAATGGCACTGACCAGGTCTCCAACGATTCTGGGCGAACTTCATATCCTTACAGTGCCTTCGAGCTGGTTTTCCTCTACAAATGAAAGTTTTTCAAGAGCTCTTTAGACATTTTCGTGTTTTCAAGAGAGTAAGCTGTACAAAAGCAGAAAAAATAATACATGGTCTTCTGTGCTTATGATGCCTTTAATACATGGAACCCACCGTAAACCTACAGTAAAATACAGAATTTAGACAAACGGACTCGTGTCCAGAACCCATCATAACCCCTACATTCAGAAATTGGATCAAATCTGGAAAATTCTTTTGCGACACCCTAAAAATGCCTGATGAGTAGCTTGAAAAGCGCTCACAGCTTGCCGATTTTGGTAGGCGATTGCCTCGACGCAACCGCTCGCACAGATACAGGGCGCGTTCGATTCGCCTCGATACCAGCCACTAGTAGTCGTTACAAGGTTCTACTTTTCCGTAATGGAAGGAGAAGCAGTTCTGCTATTGGAATCCTTGTGTGGGAAAATTTCTGCCCGAAAGTACCAGGTTGTTCAATAAGTTTTGTCGTTCGATAAGAGGGGGCGTTGCTACTAGTCTAAAATTTTCTAGATTTGTTGGTACACTCTTGATATGGACGTATGTGCAGTTTTATTTCAATCTGTCAATTCTTTGTTTACAAGCCATTTAGTGTCACCATGTCACAGCAATGGAGAAATTGAACATCGTGCAGTGATAAAATTCTTATTTTTGGAAGGTGTAGCACCAAAAGAAATTCACGAACGAATGTCAAAAGTGTGTCATGATTTCTCACCTATAATTAGAACAGTAGGAGATGGGTTGCTGAATTTAATGGCAGTGTTCACGATAAAAATCGTTTTTCTGTTTTTCCACCTATCTTGAAAACGGCCCCATACTGATTCCAATGATGTCTCTGAAATCGTACAAGACCTTCTGGGAAAGGAGTTATGGTCCCTCGAAATATGAGCTAAGGAAACATGGTGGACGAGTTTTCCGAGGCTTGTAACTTCCGTCTTTTGCAGCCGATGTATGCGAGCTGACCTGAGTAAAGAGAGAAGTTGAGAATGAAGGGAAGAACGGGGCTAATGATTGGAAATCATCGCTCATCTCACGATCTCGAGCATTCATTTGTTCACGTCGGTGGGCGTGTGATGCGCTTTTGGGGTTTTCAATGCGCTCGAAGTTGCAACTTCGGGCTCTTTTGGGGCTCTTCCTGGCTCGTTTTCATGCGTTCTTTCGACGTCAACGTTACAGTGTGCCCTTCCACTACCCATTCCTGGTGGAACCTGAAACACATTTTTTATCGTGAACACTGCCTTTAAACGAAGTCGTACAAGCCTTGAAGACGATCCACGTGAAGGACGTCCAAAAAGCGCATCAACACCAGAAATCATAGCCAAAATACAACACCCGCGCCAAGTTTTGTAAAAACGGGGAGCATTTGCCAAAGTTGGCAAAAAAGCGTCCGATGCATTTAACTTTTTTGAACGAAGACGTTTTTGAATTCTGAAAACGCTATCATATTTACAGCTCGAATTCCTACATAATAATGTGCATTGAGGACCAAAGCTCCCCAAAATAGCGTTGTTTTTGAGTAAAATTGTTTTCGCGGTCGTTTCACGCAATCGTCGCGCGCGGCAAAGTGCGGCGAAACTTTGAGTAGTAATTGTACAAGTATTAGTAGAGCAATCTCTATGTTTCTATCGTGAATTAGATGGGAGTGGGGCTATTTCAAGAACTGTGTAGATTGAATTTTCGAAATCCTCCATTTTTCGGTCTAGGGCTTTCGCAGCAAAAGTCCGACTTTTCAAGAAGCTCCCGAGAGTGTTCAATGAATGATTTCGAAAATTCAATTCGCAGAGATCTCTAGATAGCCCCAATTTCATCCAACTCACGGAGAAAACATAAAGATTGCTCTTCTATCACTCGTACAATTACTACTCAGAGTTTCGCCACGCTTTGCCGCGCGCGACGTTTTTGTGAAACGACCGCAATAAACATTTCACTCGAAAACAAGGCGATTTCAGGGAGCTTCGGTCCACAAGGCACATCATTATGTAGGAATTTGAGCTGTGAATATGATAGCGTTTTCAGAATTCAAAAACGTCCTCGTTCAAAAAAGTTATATGCATCGGACGCTTTTTTGCCAAGTTTGGCAACTGCTCCCAGTTTTTACAAAACTTAGCGCGGGTATTGTACAGGATATGGTTTTGGAAGATCGTCGATTGACTGAGAGAGATTTAGTAGAGGCTCTACACCACATCTCATTAGGCAGCGAGCCATATTTCAAGTGGAATTTTGGGTTTTAGAAAGCTGTGTGCACAATGGGTGCCGCATTTGCTAACAATGGAACAAAAACACATTCAAATGCGACTTTCTCAGCAACATTTGGAGCGTTTTAAGAAGGATAAAGTTGGCTTTGTGCAATGATTCATCACTATGGATGAGACTTGGGTTTATCACCATGATCCTGAATCAAAACAAGAGGCTAAAGAGTGGTGGGAACCTGGTTGTTCGGCTTCGAAACGAGTTCGTGTCCGGAAATCGGCCAAGAAGGTTATGGCATCAGTTTTTTTGGGATGCGAAAGAAATTTTGTTAGTGGATTACTTGCAAACTGGTAAAACAATCAATTCTGAATAATATTGCAACCTTTTGGACCAGCTGAAGGTAACATTCGTGAAAAAGGACCCAGTTTGCAGAAGAAAAATCCTTCTTCATCAGGACAATGCACCCTGTCACAAGAGCTTTTTGACAATGACTAAAATCCATGAATTAAAGTTCGAATTATTGGAGCATCCACCGTATCCACCAGATTTGGTCCCCAGAGACTTCCATTTGTTTTCAGAACTCAAAAAATTTATGCGTGGCAAGCGTTTTTCATCAAATGAAGAGGTCCTAACGGCTGTTGAAGCGTATTTTGCAGACTTTCCGGATTCTCACTTCAGAGATGGGATCCACAGATTGGAGGATCGTTGGAGCAAGTGTATCAATGTTCAGGGAGATTATACTGAATAATAAAGTGTATTTTGAACCATAAAATTGTGTTTTTCTTATCGAACGACAAAACTTATTGAACAACCTGGTATATCTTCTTTCACATCTTTACAACTTTTTCTGTCGGTTCCTTTCTGGTTTACTATGTAGTTCTTGATTCTGAAATTTTATCAAAGCTTCAGTAATATTGGAAGAAAGGCCTTGCCGGAAATCATGAGGACGTTATCTCATAACTCTCATCTTCGAAGTGCTTTCTACCTAGTGTAAAGTTTGCCGCATGCAGAAAGTTTCCATTTTCAGGTCTCACAGAAAACGAAATTCTGGCTGGACCTGTTTGGTTTCCTGCTTTTTGGACAGATTCCCGGATGATCGGATGATTTCTCGAAGGAGATAGTCACCAAGAAGTGAACTTAGTCAACACCTCTTCAAGGTAATAACCCCAGAAATGTTCTGTGTTCTGTTTCTTTTCTCGTATAGACGCTTAGAATCATCATGTTTGACGATTGAGTTTAGTGAAAACACATCGGTTCGTATGTGGACTTTTTCTCTTTAGTCACGGGTTCATCCTTGATCGCGATAAAATTCCCGCATCATTACACTCCCAGCCCTAGCATTTGTGCAAACTGAGGGGGAAAGGTCAGTCATGACAGAAATTCTTCCTCTGCTTTCAACATTCTTTAGCGAGGACTTGTTTTGAATTTCGATAAGAGAACAGCATTCTCCAAGTGTCCGCCGAACCACTTTTGTTCCACTCCGTTTTCCAGAACAAAAACCGTTTTTGCCCTTGCCCTACTGAAGGGTCATGCGTGGCAGCACTGTTGCAACTGTGAATACGGCTGTCTCTTTAGGCCCAGTGCATACAATACCGCTCATAACATGTGTCCCAAAACGCGTCAGCGACGCGAAAGCGCGTCAAAAACGTCGTTTTCGTTCAGAGTGAAGGATTTCGGAATCTGGAAACACCGTTCGATTCGTCTCGTCGCCCTGATTCTAAAACTGTATTCCGGTTTGAGAAAAAAAATAAAGTGTTGATCTAGTTATGACCTACTTTCTCAGAAAGAAGCCAAAATCTTTCAAAGTAGATATGTTTTAAATTTTAAAATGTCAATGCATTCGTATGGTCATGCTGATTTCAAAAATGTATGCATAGTCGAGATCAGACCAATTTTTTACCTATTTTCAGCTTTTTCAAATCCAATGAATTCAAACTTTTTTGAAAGCGGTTAATTTGAAAATATAATAGCACCATTCGATTCGCAGCATCGTTCTGATTCAGGAAGTGTATTAAAATGCGGACTAAACTAAATATCAGGCCTTATTATCGTCTAATTACGACTGAACCTTCTGATGACCTCACCTTCTAAACTGGCGCTGCCTACAAAAAGTGCAATATTGGGCAACTCTGCTGGAGACAACCGCGACATTTCGCACCTTCACCTCTACTCATTAATAACATATGCATTTGGCACGTTTTACATATGCAATTGGCATGAGTTGCCCAACATTGCACTTTTTGTAATCAGCGCCAGTTTAGAAGGTAATTAGGGAGGTCATCGGAAAGTTCAGTCGTAAGTAGACGATAATAAGGCTTGATGTTTAGTTTAGTCTGCATTTTAACACACTTCCCGAATCAGAATGACGCTGCGAATTGAATGGTGCTATTATATTTTCAAATTGAACGCTTTCAAAAAAGTTTGAATTGATTGAATTTGAAAAGACTGAAAGTAGATCAAAAATTGGTCTTATCTTGACTATGCATACATTTTGGAAATCAGCAAAACCATGCGAATGCATTGACGTTTGAAAATTTCAAAAATATCTACTTCGGAAGATTTTGGCTTCTTTCTGAGAAAGTAGGTCATAACTAGGTCAAAACTTTATTTTTTTCTCACACCTGAACACATTTTTGGAATCAGCGCGACGAGACGATTCGAACATTGTTTTCAGATTCCGAAATCGTTCACTCTGAACGAAAACGACGTTTCCGGCGCGTTTCGGGACACATGTTATGAGCGGTATTGTACTTTGTCGCTGGGGCGACGACGCCGGCTATGCCGTTGAGTAGCTCTCAGAGCCAGGATCATGAGTATCACCCTAGTATCGCTCAAAGTTTAGTTTCAGACGAGTTATTCACAAAGGACGAAAAGTACTCGAAAAGCTATCCGCTTTAACGAAAACCTTCGAGCGGTATTGTGCCTGGGTAATCTGATTACATGCATTTAAAGGCAGCATACACGCTCGCAAACATGGTCGAGATATCAGTATAAATAGGCCCGCACGGCCCCTAGCACGTCGTCAACGACGTTTGAAGCGCTGAAAATCATCCAGAATGACATAATTTGAGCAATCATGTCTCGCACGCCCGTATTTTCACACCCCGTCGAGTAACAGAATGAAAAGTTAAACTTGAGAAAACATGTGATAATTGAGAGTGATAGCACTATCAAAAGGAAGTGCACGAGAGAAACGACATGGTAGGGGCCGTGCAGGCCTATTTATGCTGGGGTGGTAGTAATTGGGTGTGTTAAACGCGAGTTAACAGGAGTTAAATTCGCGTTAAACGCGAGTTTAACCACACCAGATTGTAATGATAACTCTTGATAGTTAGGAGAGAACTCGCTCTAGTTACACCCTAACATCCCCTAGTGGTAGGCCTCTTATACACTTCCAATGAAAACGCCTCGAAAAAGCGACAATTGTAACCTTTGTTACGAAAAATAGCCTTTTCAAAACGTTTTCAGGTCTGTTTTTTCTCTAAAATTCCGCCATGTGGCATCCTCGCGGTAAGTTCGCGTTTAACATACTCTCGCAGACAGCACGGAAATAGTGCTGAAATGCGAGAGGAACTGGCGGTTAACGAAAAACTCCTCCCGAGGAGTTTTTGGATGCGGTTAGCAAGATACAGTAGGAACAGTTTTGACCATCTATACTGAGGGCAAGTACGAGTTTAATTAATGCAGAGGGTTAAGGAAGTTTGATAGCACTGTTAGCGATTTTGATCCAGGACGTCACCCTATCTTTAAAACTGAAAGGTGTTCCAAGGGAGTCTTTTAACGGCTTCCGCCAGGGAAACGGGCGATGAGGGATCAAAAACAAAGCAAGGATCATTGCTGAAACACGTTGGCCGTCTTCTTTGGTGGCACTAATCAATCCTCCCAATCAGCTGTTAATTTTTTTTCGAGCGCCGACACTTCTCCCGCTTTTGTTTATTTTCTTCCGGAATTCATTCGCTTTGCTATTATCAGATTAGTTTCATTTTCATAATTCATTGCATAGCACAGGCTATGAGGAGTATGTAGTAAATTATTTGTTTGCTCGCGTTTCTAAGGGGTTTCCACAACTTTTTTAGTGCAAAAAAGTGAAACTTTTCCAAGCCACTGATTTTCAAGTGATTTGATGCTTTAGTAATGATTAATCAGCGTTAGTCGGGGCGTATCGGGCGAGTTTTGTGGGAAAGAAATGCGAACTTGTTTCTGAACCAACTAAATTTGTTCTCCTTTTTCTGCAAGATTCTAATACTCCTCTTTCATTGCCAGATCAGTGCCATAGTGGCCTCTTATTTTTTTTGAGGGTCCGCGACGCAGTTGTTATTTTTTTTTTGAGGGTCCGCGACGCAGTTGCTCTGGTGCATTGGTAGAGCCACTCGAAGTGTTTCAAATTCTTACCTTGAAATATGTGTACAAAATCTTTTCCTTAAACGATGCGCATATGAGTGTGTAACAGTGTTTCTATATATTTTCAGCACTAACTGCGGGCGGTGGATTAGTTTCATTTTGAGAAGACGGCAAACACTTCACAAATTCAACTGCATCAATGACCGAAACCACACCATTACCCCAATCTCGGACGCCAGACTTGAAATGCACACTTCCAAAAAAAAAACAATAGAATTCTTTTTCAATAACGAAAATACACCATCTAGTTTATCATCATTCTCATAGGTTTTTAACTATCCATTTCAGTTGAATGCAGGACATTCTTTGAATTTATGCATTACTCGACGAGTTGCGGAATGTCTTTTTCGCACCTAGCGTTACCTTTTCAAGAACACCTTGTAAATAATTCATCCAGAAATTCTCAAATTTTCGTTCACTCAAAATTTCCTTCCGATAAATTTTTTGTTTTTCAAAAAACTTTTGTTTGAAAATATCAAAAAAAAGTTAACAAAGTTACTACACCGCTAATTTTTTGAGGAGATGAAGACTCGTGATGAATTTATTGGCAACGTTTCGATATAATAATATCTTCTTCAGGCCAACTGAAATTATCACAAAAAATCAGTAATACAGCATAAACAATTGGGAGTACCAACCTTATTAGACAAGAGTGGCACTAAACCACCAAGTAGAAGGAAGAACCCAGCCGCAAGATATTCTATAAATAGTGTTTATGGTAGGTTGTCCGACTGGTGTGGTGGCTATCCTACCTATTCGAGACGAACGGCCGTTCAAAAATGAAGGGTGAGGTCAGGGTGGGTAATGTAATCGTTATCTCAGCGAATCTCGTATGTATCACGTCATATCCACTGAATATCTCAGTGGCCGTATTAATGAAACTTCAGAAAGCTTCCCGGGAAGGTTAAAACCTTCCCGCTGTCGGACGAGTTTTCCGCCATCCATTTACCCGGCTACCCGACGGGTAGACGGGAAGGTTCCTGGTTACCCGGCGGGTAGACAGGTAGGTTCCTGGCTACCCGGCGGGTAGACAGGTAGGTTCCTGGCTACCCGGCGGGTAAACAGGTAGGTTCCTGGCTACGCAGCGGGTAGACCGGTAGGTTCCTGGCTACCCGGCGGGTAAACAGGTAGGTTCCTGGCTACCCGGCGGGTAAACAGGTAGGTTCCTGCTTACCCGTCGATTGAAGACGGGTAATATCTTCCCGTCAATGAGCTTTCGTAGTTTCCGTCTTCCATTCATTGAGTTTCGTGTTCCTTTTATTTCTCTATTCGACCTCATATTTGTACATGACTTACATTTTGGAAGGCACTTCCTGTAGCTCTCGCAATGTGTCAACTCGTGCTGAATTCTGTCTCTGTAGCTTTCGTTAAACCTTCAAACCGATCGCTTCTCTTCCTCATTTGTTTTATGCTTGATGGCCAGACTCTCTTGATTTGAAATTCAATTTTTTCTTGAGAGTCGGATGCATTAAACATGGCGCATATGAAGAGCATTCTTTGAAAAAATTCACTTTTTCTATTTATCGCTAGAATTCCTCAAAACAGAGAGAGTATCGAAATCAATGAGCTACCGACAGGAATTTTTAATATAAGACCAACCAACAAGTTTAGTTTTCACTTTAATAAATTAATTAACTCGAATTCCAATTTTCGTATTTTACAATATTTCGATTTTTTGCGATTGGATAAACCAGCAAATTCAATGTTTGCAATCCTGAACGGATTAATTCCATTTTTGTAATCCTTAATCCACTTAATTAGATTATCTTACTTTCTGGTCCGAGAAACATCAACTTGATTCTTCAAACCAATAAGTTAGATTCTGATGGGAAACGAAGAATTGAGCCGGTTTTGCATTCTCTAAACGGACGGATAAATTGGTTTTTGCGAGTAGATTCGATTTCCTGACTTTGGACCAGAACTATGGAAACCATTTTGGCGTTGTACGAGTTAAGCTAAGTTAAGTACATAACAAAAATGTCCATGTTACGGGTGATAAATATCCGTGCATGCCGAAAGAGAATGAACGCATGAAAAAATCGGTGAAATATCTCTTCGAACTACGGTAAGACAGATGCTGCGTCGCGCACGTGATTTCCGAGCGAGGCAACATCTGTCTTACCGTAATCCAAAACTTCAGGGACCTCTGAGAAAAATTGCCGCTCCAGTGCCGGAAAAGTACAGCGACCCTCGACTATGCCGCGATACTACCGCTGCGCCTCCATGATAGGACGATTCTGTTGCCGTGTCTTGAGCCTCGACATCAGCGCGTCAGTACCGCATCGGCTGCGCGTTAGAACCGCACCGGCTCCGCGAGGACGCAGCAGCGAATAAGCGTGGAGTACGATGCACTGTCCTGTGTGGTAAAACGAAATTGTCGCCAGTTCAATTACCCAAGTTTGATGTACAGTCCATATTTGGCGGAAACCTCTGTGATAAGGGGCCCCGTCTAAGTCGGTCGATAAGCTGTAGCCACCCCGGTCGATACGTATGCAATGCATTGCGCACTCAAGGCGAAAAATCCCCCGATGTGTCCGGAGTGCACCCGCGCGCTGCGTCCTGGCCCCTCCGAGTCCGTCCCGGTCGATACGTATGCAATATATTGATCGATATACCCCCGATGTGTCCGTCGTGCGCCGTCTGCAGTGCGCTCGAGTGCGCCAGCCGAATCGATACGCATACAGCCGACCACAAGGGACGGCGGAGGACGGCGTAGAATCATTCGGAGCTGAAGAGGACGGCGCAGTTCGGTTTTCGGCCGACTATGATCAGGCAGAGGACCTAACAACCGCAGCTGCGTATTTTCGTTTTTAGTCCGCCTAGTTTTATTATAATTCTTGCATAACTTCGTATGAGATTCTCTGCCAGAGCGGCGTCAGCACTGCCGCGATATAGCCGATTCGGTGCCTGTAGGCGCCGAAGCGGCACTATCGCGAAGCCGCAGCAGCAATTTCTCTCAGAGATGCAGGTGGGAGCGCTTCTTCTTTGAACTCTCCGCTTGTCAACTCGTTTGGTTCAGAGTATATCAACGTAACAGATGATAAACTCCACGCATAAAGAGATAAAAAAACATTATTGAAAAAGTTAAGAACTTCCCTCAATGAATGGCTCTCTCTATACGATCGAATATAGACAAAGAATTCTTATTTGATTACTGACCGATAACGGCGCGCATTAATCTGGAACTTACTCAGACAAAATGCCATTCTACACCCATTTGGAAGGTTGGCATTGTCAGCGACATAGTGGCCGTAAAGCCCGAAACTCAATGTTCTGTTTCCCGCGGCAGTGACTGTTTGATACCCGGGCAACAAGCCACCCTTAAAACACTCCACTGAATCTGAAAGGCCCGCGCAATGAGCCCCTCTGAATGATAAGGGCTGGTCTTGAAGCCCAAAAATATACATACGGCGCACCGCTACGCGACCGGCACCTCGGCAGCGGGTGCTGGAGCACTGGAAGGCACGCAGGGCTGCCAATGCAGCGAGCACCAGCACGGCTCGCTAGCTGTTGGACGGGGCTGCCAGTGGCTGGGCGGGGTGAAGTACCGCAAACTTGGGTAATCGATCCGACGACATTGCCGACATCTGAGCCCTTTCTCAAGAGTGCGTCGTACGCTCCCCTTGGAAATGGGCGTCGAGCTTCTTTTTGGCGTGCACGCTTTGCCTGTGATATGCACTATTCCGCCCTTCTCGACACGATAGACACTCTCCCGTGTCAGGAAGGGAAGCACGTGCTTATCGCGTATCTTTAGGAAAGTGGCCGAATCGGCTTGGGCGTCGAGCTTCTTTTTGTTTGAGTTACGCCTCTCGCCAAAAATTCAATTCAGTCGTGAAAACCTGTAGTTTGCACACCACTTTAGTGCAGTCGTATAGTGCTACTTAGGAAATACGGTGCCTTGTATCTATATTCCTTTTCAAATTCGTAATACTATTCCGTTGGAGTCTTTCACAACTTCCTATTTCGAACGTACATCTACCAAATTTCCTGTTATGAACACCCCGCTCTATTCGAATCCCTCCCTCTAATTGAACCCCCCATGTGAAAATTAAAACACCCCCCTCTATTAGAGCCCCTCCCCACTCAGCTGAAAAGACACTGGAGACCCATTCCTACCGGACGTGAATTGCTTCCGAAGAGACTGATCTTGAGAAAGACTTGAACAATGACTCTATTGATAATGATCTCTTAATATTCGCCGCGCAATTCATTATTGTCCCATTTTGGCTTGCCTAGTAAACTTTGAAAGCCTATAATCACTCTTGTATTTTCTGTTGAAAAATTGAGCCTCCCCCTCTATTTGAACCCCTTCCTCTAATTGAGCCCTCCTTTTGGAGGAGGTTGAAAAATAGTACACCCGGGTGTTTAATTACAGTAAATACGGTATGTTCTCAGGCAAACCATCGCTCCGAGCGGGACCGGGTCCTCCCAATTATGACGTCATCGCCCGGACAGCGGCCGAGGGGCCAACTAGCACCGCGGTCCCTGTCCGGTGCCAGTTTGCCCCTCGGTCGCTCTCGGGGCCACAGCGGGGCCATCGCCAGAGATAGAGAGACGCGGGATTGGTTGTTCTTTGAGTGATAACGTGCGAGCCACGTTATCACTCAAAGAACAACCAATCCTGCGGGTATAAAAGGCGGCTCGCCTCGTGTAGACGGGTAGTTGGCCTTTCGAGGCCACTCTTGAGAGTGACCTCGGATCACTCTCAGGATGACAATTTTTGGCGGCCGAGGGGATCCCCCATGGCCCGCGGTGGAGAAGGCTTCCTCATTGCGGACCATGCTGGTATCCTTGTTGCGGCCTGTGGCAGGATTAACCTCCTGACCCACAGGCTGTAACAGGTACCTTATCCTCTTAACAGGCTTAATCCTCTCCAGAAGAGGCGGAAATAAAGAAAAAATAGCTATTAGGAAATTTTTGAAAATCGCCCGAACAGAGACCGCAGTGCCAGTTGGGACCGAAGATCGCTCCGAGCGATACTGCTGTGGCCCGGAGAGCGGCTGCTGTGGCCCGAGTAGATGGCTAATTTCCGCTCGGAGCAGAGAGGCAGCGCCGCTCGAGTAGCTCTCCGGTACCGCTCGGAGCGATGGTTTGCCTGAGGAGGTGAAATCGAGGGCGATGGTCGCATCGAGCGTGATATTGTGGCGTAATTTGCAACAAACTCCCTCCAACCTGACCTTTACACGCGATACATTTTCACTCCTGAGAAGGTAATAGCCCGACGATTCTAGACTTCAATATTATAACTGTTTTGCTTCGCGTCAAAAGGGTTATGATTTGGCATTGAATAGTTTGTGAGAATCTCGTAAAAGAAGTGCGAATGATTTGGTATGCGATTAAACTGGGAGCAAACGCCTAAAATTCAGTAAAGTGATGGAACATTGATTTTGGCTGTGAATTTGTTCAATAAACAGCGAAAATTGAAAGTAACATTGAAAAAAACAGATCACACCCGTATTTTATCCAATGGAGCTAATATTTACAGCTTAATTTCACAAAGCCAAGACTCAAGTTTTAACTTACTCCCAAAATTCAGAAACACGCATTCCCAAACATTACTGGTCTTCATGTCTATATGTTCGCTAGCGGATAAGTAAATTAAATGCATTCGTATGAGGAACATTATTAATTGAATTGCAAATATCATCACACAGTGGGTTTTTACAAATGTTGTCGTCTAAAGGAATCGCAGCCACACGAAGATTTGTGGGTTCCAATAAGACGGGTGTGATTTGGTTTTGCAATGCTACACCTAATTGTCGCTGTTTATTAAACAAATGCACAGACAAATCAATGGTCCATCGTTTCACTGATTTTTTAGCGTTTGCCTCATGACCTTCCGATCGTTATGTTCCGTAACGTACCTTTCAGATGCATCGTTCGCGCTGAAAACGAATGTACCGAAGCACTTTTACATGGGTCCCGTATACTTTCTATGGCGTCCGGCGCACGCTTACATGGGTCCCGTACACTTTCTATGGCGTCCGGCGCATTTTTACATGGGTCCCGTACACTTTCTCTGGCTTCCGGAGCACTCTTACATTGGTCCCGTACACTTTCAATGGCGTCCGGCGCACGCTTACATGGGTCTTGTACACTTTCTATGGCGTCCGGCGCATTTTTACATTGGTCCCGTACGCTTTCAATGGCGTCAGGCGCACTCTTACATGGGTCCCGTTCATTTTATATGGCGTCCGGCGCACTTTTCCATTGGTCCCGTACACTTTCTATGACGTCCGGCGCACGCTTACATGGGTCCCGCACACTTTCTATGGCGTCCGGCGCACGCTTACATGGGTCCCGTATACTTTCTATGGCGTCCGGCGCACTCTTACATTGGTCCCGTATACTTTCCTTGGCGTCCGGCGCACGCTTACATGGGTCCCGTATACTCTCTATGGCGTCCGGCGCACGCTTAAATGGGTCCCGTACACTTTCTATGGCGTCCGGCGCATTTTTACATGGGTCCCGTACACTTTCTCTGGCTTCCGGAGCACTCTTACATTGGTCCCGTACACTTTCTATGGCGTCCGGCGCATTTTTACATTGGTCCCGTACGCTTTCAGTGGCGTCAGGCGCACTCTTACATGGGTCCCGTTCATTTTATATGGCGTCCGGCGCACTTTTCCATTGGTCCCGTACACTTTCTATGACGTCCGGCGCACGCTTACATGGGTCCCGCACACTTTCTATGGCGTCCGGCGCACGCTTACATGGGTCCCGTATACTTTCTATGGCGTCCGGCGCACTCTTACATTGGTCCCGTATACTTTCCTTGGCGTCCGGCGCACGCTTACATGGGTCCCGTACACTTTCTATGGCGTCCGGCGCATTTTTACATGGGTCCCGTACACTTTCTCTGGCGTCCGGAGCACTCTTACATTGGTCCCGTACACTTTCAATGGCGTCCGGCGCACGCTTACATGGGTCTTGTACACTTTCTATGGCGTCCGGCGCATTTTTACATTGGTCCCGTACACTTTCAATGGCGTCCGGCGCACGCTTACATGGGTCTTGTACACTTTCTATGGCGTCCGGCGCATTTTTACATTGGTCCCGTACACTTTCTATGGCGTCCGGCGCACGCTTACATGGGTCCCGTATACTTTCTATGGCGTCCGGCGCATTTTTACATTGGTCCCGTACACTTTCTATGGCGTCCGGCGCACGCTTACATGGGTCCCGTATACTTTCTATGGCGTGCGGCGCACGCTTACATGGGTCCCGTACACTTTCTATGGCGTCCGGCGCATTTTTACATGGGTGCCGTACACTTTCTCTGGCGTCCGGAGCACTCTTACATTGGTCCCGTACACTTTCTATGGCGTCCGGCGCACGCTTACATGGGTCCCGTATACTCTCTATGGCGTCCGGCGCACGCTTACATGGGTCCCGTACACTTTCTATGGCGTCCGGCGCATTTTTACATGGGTCCCGTACACTTTCTCTGGCGTCCGGAGCACTCTTACATTGGTCCCGTACACTTTCTATGGCGTCCGGCGCACGCTTACATGGGTCCCGTATACTTTCTATGGCGTCCGGCGCACGCTTACATGGGTCCCGTACACTTTCTATGGCGTCCGGCGCATTTTTAAAATGGGTCCCGTACACTTTCTCTGGCGTCCGGAGCACTCTTACATTGGTCCCGTACGCTTTCAATGACGTGCGGCGCACTCTTACATGGGTCTTGTACACTTTCTATGGCGTCCGGCGCATTTTCACATTGGTCCCGTACACTTTCAATGGCG
Source organism: Aplectana chamaeleonis (assembly GCA_029168955.1). Classification (NCBI taxonomy): domain Eukaryota; kingdom Metazoa; phylum Nematoda; class Chromadorea; order Rhabditida; family Cosmocercidae; genus Aplectana; species Aplectana chamaeleonis. Next base: position 116,373 of record JAPDOI010000010.1, read on the forward strand.
TCCGGCGCACGCTTACATGGGTCCCGTACACTTTCTATGGCGTCCGGCGCATTTTTAAAATGGGTCCCGTACACTTTCTCTGGCGTCCGGAGCACTCTTACATTGGTCCCGTACGCTTTCAATGACGTGCGGCGCACTCTTACATGGGTCTTGCACACTTTCTATGGCGTCCGGCGCATTTTTACATTGGTCCCGTACACTTTCTATGGCGTCCGGCGCACGCTTACATGGGTCCCGTATACTTTCTATGGCGTCCGGCGCATTTTTACATTGGTCCCGTACACTTTCTATGGCGTCCGGCGCACGCTTATATGGGTCCCGTATACTTTCTATGGCGTGCGGCGCACGCTTACATGGGTCCCGTACACTTTCTATGGCGTCCGGCGCATTTTTACATGGGTGCCGTGCACTTTCTCTGGCGTCCGGAGCACTCTTACATTGGTCCCGTACACTTTCTATGGCGTCCGGCGCACGCTTACATGGGTCCCGTATACTCTCTATGGCGTCCGGCGCACGCTTACATGGGTCCCGTACACTTTCTATGGCGTCCGGCGCATTTTTACATGGGTCCCGTACACTTTATCTGGCGTCCGGAGCACTCTTACATTGGTCCCGTACACTTTCTATGGCGTCCGGCGCACGCTTACATGGGTCCCGTAGACTTTCTATGGCGTCCGGCGCATTTTTAAAATGGGTCCCGTACACTTTCTCTGGCGTCCGGAGCACTCTTACATTGGTCCCGTACGCTTTCAATGACGTGCGGCGCACTCTTACATGAGTCCCGCACACTTGTTAATGGCATCGTGAGAGCGTATGGGCGTCGCTGTGCTTATTCAAATCTCTGCGTTCCGCGCCTCCGTGAACGCGCGTCGCGTGCCTGCGTCGCAGTCTTCCCGTTGATAATTTTGAAAACTTCATAGAGTCGGTTGCTCAAACTATGACAGGGGGCGTGACCGGGTAGGTGCGTTACTTACCCGGTCACGCCCCTTCCCGCTCGAAAACTTTCATTAATACGGCCACAGAATTACTCCAACGTGATAAGCCTCATAGCGGCCCTCATTTCTTCTCTGATGTTTATTGGCGGTTTCCAATGTTGAATTTCCAAAGCTTCCTTGATTTTCCTCTCCACCGGATCACACAAGTTTCTGTGAAGGATCATCACGTTCAACTGAGGGGCGGGTTCGGAAGTATGCCGCAAAGTGCGGTGTCGTGAAAAAGGATTGTCCGGGTAGCTCTGTGGACGGCGCAGGGCTCGAACGTGTTCCTCCATCCTAGTTCGTAGGGGTCTAGCGGTCTCTCCAATGTAGAATTCGTTACAGGAAAGGCAGACCACCTTATAAACAACATACTTCATTTCGCATACTCCAGCTTGTCCTTGGCAGATGCTACAGCTTACTCGGTCGCACAGACTCTCATATTGACGAGATGACGTAAGGATGTGCCGTAGTGAAGGGGTGGTCTGAACACCAAACATATTGGGAGCTTCGAACGCTTCACGATACGATTCACATCCATCGCGAATGAGTCAGTGATGAATGGCAGGACAAGAGTAGTTCCACCTGGTGGACGATGTGGTCTCCAGCAGCGACTTTGTTGTAGTCCATATCCGTTCCCTCGCAGAATTTCGTTGACTTCTTCTTCAACTTGACTTTGGTTCACGGAAGTGAGTTGTGCCGATGTAGTGATTGTATGACGAACAACGTTTAGTTTCATATACATAGGGTGGCAACTCCGCGCATGGATAATGATGTTATTGGAGGCCGGCTTCCTATACCACATAGTGCTCAACTGCCCATCCGAAATTTTCACTTGCATGTTCAGGAAAGGGAGAAAGCCATTTTCTGCCGGTTCTTCCGAAGTCAAACTTATTGAAGAACAAGCCGAATTCAAGTTCGAAAAGGTCTGCCGTAGTGATAGTCGGGATCTCCCAATCACAAGGATGTCGTCAATGTATCGTCCATAAAATAACAGTCCCGTCGACAAGGCAGATTGCTCCAGGCGGTCCATGAATAAAATGGCTAATAATGGAGCCAACCTGCTTCCCATTGCGAGACCTCGTACCTGTTTGTAGTACGTATTTCGGAACCGAAAAATGTTCATTTCAACAACGTTCCGCAGAAGTTCTTCAATTTCGTCTACTGTGATACCAAAAGCTGGAGACTCTGAGAATGTAGACGCAGCAATCCCTATGCAGGCTTCCACAGCTCTTCTTGTATCTACATTTGTATACAGGGCCACGACGTCGAAGCTTTGGTACACAAGTCTTTCTTCATTGTTGAAATCGCACTCTCTCATTTGTTGAAGACATTGTTGCACATTTCTAAGGTGTGCCGGAACATAAAAGAGTAGTGGTGACAGCAGTTTCTGCAGCAGCCAGCTGATTCGGTCCGATGGACCACCACAGGACGAGACAATCGGTCTAGTTTTGATGGTGTTGGTGTCCCAATGGTTGTCGTTTCCGTCTCTAACCATTTTGTGCGTCTTGACGAGTTGGTAGTACGTAGGCGTACTCGCGTGATTTGGCATAAGTTGGGCTAAAATGCTTTTGTCCAACTTCGGGCTCAGGATCCTTCTTATCGTGTCCTCTAAGTTCTTGTAATCACGTTTGTATTGATGTTTGGATGTTGCAGTGTAGATGGATGTATTCGAAAGAGATGCTTCACTCAGCGCAATATCTCGCTCCTGTGACATTACGACGAATCCACCGCATTTGTCTCCAACTGAAAAACGAAGACAGCGTTTTAAACCGATGGCTTTCTCTAGACCGGAACGTTCCATGTCTGTCATGTTGTCTGGAGTTTGCCGGTTTTTGTGGGTATCAAACGCACGAAGAAATTCCAGCTTCAGTGCAGCAACTCTTGAGGAGAGCTCAGGAGTGTGTGGTGGTAAGCAGATATGTTTACGCGGGAAGGGTATTTCTTTCTGTAGCGACTCCTGCAACGTTGGAACTGTGGAACCTATGTGGTCTTTCCAACTTTGGATGTACCAGAACTTATGTACAGCAGATACGATATTCTTCTTCATATGTTCGGAGAACTTTGGTTTCGGGCAGAAACTCGGTCCCAAATTCAGTACAGCTTGCACGTCGTCATCTACAAGATCGTCGTCGAGGATGGTACATCGTGATGGTGGAACGGATCGAGGCAGAACGAAGGGGGGTGTTGCATGAGATGCCAACCTGGAAAACTTCCGATCCAATCTTTGTCGGTTTTCCTGCTTTAGGCGTTCACAAGAAGCTCCGTTGTAGTTGATGAGCCTTTGCCAACATTCTGTAGTTATTCTCTGTCTCAGCATCGATTTTAGACGTACGATATTTGCTATGCAATGACTTCGCGTTCGCTTTTTATCAGCCAAAGCAGCATCCAGTAAACATCGTCGGAGGTTCTCAACAGCGAGACGTACCGAATCCTGGTGGTGGACACGAAACCGTGTGACATCACGGCTAATGAACGTTGGGACGAGATTGTTCGACTTGCACTTGTTCAGAAACTCAAGGTCAAGGTTAATCGTAGCAGCATACTGATGAAATGCAATATATCTCAGCATAATATGAAAGGTAGTCCTACATAGATGATAGTGGCTTTGTAGGAGCTTAAGATGATTCAAAATAGATCGTTCTCTGAGCTTCATGATAAATCGCTAATTTTTTGAGGAGATGAAGACTCGTGATGAATTTATTGGCAACGTTTCGATATAATAATATCTTCTTCAGGCCAACTGAAATTATCACAAAAAATCAGTAATACAGCATAAACAATTGGGAGTACCAACCTTATTAGACAAGAGTGGCACTAAACCACCAAGTAGAAGGAAGAACCCAGCCGCAAGATATTCTATAAATAGTGTTTATGGTAGGTTGTCCGACTGGTATGGTGGCTATCCTACCTATTCGAGACGAACGGCCGTTCAAAAATGAAGGGTGAGGTCAGGGTGGGTAATGTAATCGTTATCTCAGCGAATCTCGTATGTATCACGTCATATCCACTGAATATCTCAGAATTACTCCAACGTGATAAGCCTCATAGCGGCCCTCATTTCTTCTCTGATGTTTATTGGCGGTTTCCAATGTTGAATTTCCAAAGCTTCCTTGATTTTCCTCTCCACCGGATCACACAAGTTTCTGTGAAGGATCATCACGTTCAACTGAGGGGCGGGTTCGGAAGTATGCCGCAAAGTGCGGTGTCGTGAAAAAGGATTGTCCGGGTAGCTCTGTGGACGGCGCAGGGCTCGAATGTGTTCCTCCATCCTAGTTCGTAGGGGTCTAGCGGTCTCTCCAATGTAGAATTCGTTACAGGAAAGGCAGACCACCTTATAAACAACATACTTCATTTCGCATACTCCAGCTTGTCCTTGGCAGATGCTACAGCTTACTCGGTCGCACAGACTCTCATATTGACGAGATGACGTAAGGATGTGCCGTAGTGAAGGGGGTGGTCTGAACACCAAACATATTGGGAGCTTCGAACGCTTCACGATACGATTCACATCCATCGCGAATGAGTCAGTGATGAATGGCAGGACAAGAGTAGTTCCACCTGGTGGACGATGTGGTCTCCAGCAGCGACTTTGTTGTAGTCCATATCCGTTCCCTCGCAGAATTTCGTTGACTTCTTCTTCAACTTGACTTTGGTTCACGGAAGTGAGTTGTGCCGATGTAGTGATTGTATGACGAACAACGTTTAGTTTCATATACATAGGGTGGCAACTCCGCGCATGGATAATGATGTTATTGGAGGCCGGCTTCCTATACCACATAGTACTCAACTGCCCATCCGAAATTTTCACTTGCATGTTCAGGAAAGGGAGAAAGCCATTTTCTGCCGGTTCTTCCGAAGTCAAACTTATTGAAGAACAAGCCGAATTCAAGTTCGAAAAGGTCTGCCGTAGTGATAGTCGGGATCTCCCAATCACAAGGATGTCGTCAATGTATCGTCCATAAAATAACAGTCCCGTCGACAAGGCAGATTGCTCCAGGCGGTCCATGAATAAAATGGCTAATAATGGAGCCAACCTGCTTCCCATTGCGAGACCTCGTACCTGTTTGTAGTACGTATTTCGGAACCGAAAAATGTTCATTTCAACAACGTTCCGCAGAAGTTCTTCAATTTCGTCTACTGTGATACCAAAAAGCTGGAGACTCTGAGAATGTAGACGCAGCAATCCTATGCAGGCTTCCACAGCTCTTCTTGTATCTACATTTGTATACAGGGCCACGACGTCGAAGCTTTGGTACACAAGTCTTTCTTCATTGTTGAAATCGCACTCTCTCATTTGTTGAAGACATTGTTGCACATTTCTAAGGTGTGCCGGAACATAAAAGAGTAGTGGTGACAGCAGTTTCTGCAGCAGCCAGCTGATTCGGTCCGATGGACCACCACAGGACGAGACAATCGGTCTAGTTTTGATGGTGTTGGTGTCCCAATGGTTGTCGTTTCCGTCTCTAACCATTTTGTGCGTCTTGACGAGTTGGTAGTACGTAGGCGTACGTAAAGTTACTACAAATGCAAACTTTTGTCAGATCACACGCAATTGATTGATTGAGGCTAATGATTAAACTAACATGTCTTTTCGAGAGTGGTCCTGAAAACTCACGGAGCTCACAAAAAATTACGAGAATTAGGATTTACAAGGAAAATTTAAAAAATTGCATTTTGATCGTGTTTCGAACAAGCAAAATATTACGAAGTTCCTTTTGAAAGCTCTTCCTAATGAATAAAATAAATAGCATCACTTGTATAATCTTTCCGATCCCTCGTCTTTCCACCGTAAACGTCGTTCGTGTCCAAGTGTAGAAAATACTTATGCGGACGAAGGTCACGCATAATGTATGTGTAAACAGAGGGCAGCTTTCGTTAAACCGGCAACAAACCGTGGCACCTATGTCGCGGTTCGTAGCCAGCCAGGAGGTGGCGGTTAATACGTGTTAATTTGGCGGCTCCACTGCATTTAATTCGCGGTATGTTGGCGGCTTGGAGGTGGCGGTTTATTCGCGGTTAACACACCATTTACTACCACCCCTGATATCTCGACCATGTTTGCAAGCGTGTATGCTGCCTTTAAGACAAGATCGCAACTGGATTCAAACAAATCTACACCTGTACTGGGGTATCTCCAGTGCAATAGGAAACACTTGAAAATATCAACCGGAAGCCTCAGTAGAAAGCCTTTTCTTCATGAACCTTGTTCATGACATTTCGCTTAAAGGCACAGTCCAAGCTCAGGAGCGAAATCTGATATTTTAACATAATTGTGAAGTAGACCCACCCCATATAACACCTGCCAGAAGCGAAATCTCAATTCCTCCGAATAAGCGAGATATAGGAGGAAGCCACCTTGGGGCGCCCACATCAGGAAGCCACTTTGGCACGCCCCTTTTACGATCTTTCGAGCTCAACACTGGCGAGATGCGCCATGGTTTTCGATCAATAGCTCTGTTCTTCCCTTCATTCTCAGTCTCTCTATCCATTCAAGTCGGCTCGCATGCATCGGCTGCAAAAGACGGAAGTTACAAGCCTCGGAAAACTCGTCCACCATGCTTCCGTAGCTCAACTTTTGAGGGGCCATAATTTCGTTCCTAGGGGGCTTGTACGATCTCAGAGACATTATTGGAATCAGCGTGGGGCCGTTTTCAATATAGACAGAAAACCAAAAAACGATTCCGAGATTGGACTGTGCCTTTAAAGGCAGTGTTCACGATAAATTTCACTTCCGATATCTCCACGGTTTACGGAAGGTCTGGTGCCCTCTATAGCAAGGCATGCTTAAAAAGGACACGAAAGACGCGTTTTTGAGCAATAATTGGCCCTCTCTTGTTTACGTTGATTTTTGAGCGTGGAGAAATTGACCGCTAGAAGGACGATACCTATCAGTGCAATGAAGCGATCAGCTCACTTATTAGCACTTCCTTGACTTGATCATTCCTTTGATCTGAATCTTCATTTGTTCCTTCCGAGGGGCGGATCTGGGGCACGAGGCGTGTCTGGGGCACCAAAACGCTTGTTTGCAGCCGTTATTTTGCCGCTCCTGTCTCGTTTTCTACCGTTCTTTCGACACTGGTAGCCTAGGATCCTTCTCCCCAATCATTTCGCTATGGAAAGTCAACGAGGATGATCATCGTGAACGCTGCCTTTAATGAATGAATTCCTATACTCTCGCTCTATTCTCATGCGTGTTTAACAGCGTGTTATAAATGTTACCTATCTCATACCTCGTGCTCCATTAGTTCACAGCTGGGATATTGCTTTTTTAAGCACGACGGGGCAGTCCGATTGCATCAGAATAACGCAATTGTTTGAATATCTGCTGCCCTTCCCAGTCTCATTGGCAATTCTCTAGATGTTGGTGTGAGATTTCTTCTCGCATACTTGGTTTCTGTCTTCTCCCGATATATTTTCTTCTATCTACATGTTTAATTTTTAGTTACACATGTTATAGATGTGGATGCATGATATTCACAGTTCAGCGTGTCAGTTGGTCCTTGTAAGCAGTTTTTAAGCCAGATATATCCGATGTAAGCAAACATGGCGTTCAACTCAGCGTTAGAAGATACCAAATTTATCAGGCTGCAACTTGTTTGGCAGACGTCCTCAGCAAAATCCGATTCCGAATTCGGAGAGAGCGCTTCATAATTGATCTAATGCAATTTCAACAGCTTTCCATCCTGGGGAACCACAGCCGAGATTCTCTAGTGAGCTACGGTTCTGATGAGATTAGGCGATGCGACAAACGAACTCAGTATGATCATTCGCACCCAGTGGTGTGCAGCAAACGATTTTGAAAAATCGGCAAAGGCAGTAGTTATACACCGGTGGGACGCTGCGGAAATAGCAAGACAACTATCACTTATGTGCGTCCTAACTGTGCTGAGGCGTGCCAAAAGGAAGAGTTGTACCAGAAAAACGCGCCGAAAGCCGCACCGAGCAGTTATACACTCCGCGGCACTGTATACTGTATCCTTGCAGGACCTGCTCTGCTGGACATTGGCCAATTTCCATCAGCTGATTGGTTTTCAGATTTAAGTTTGTTAAAACATCACCAAAACGACATAACGAGCACTGTTGAATTTTTAGTCTGCAATATTGCGTCAAGGACGTCAAAGATGCAACATTGCAGACGAGTTCCTGATCCAGGCAGCAAGCGGCGGCAATGTCATCGCGGGACGTTCTCATTCCGCTGGTGTATAACTGGGGCCAGACGGAAATCGACAAAATTCGTTAGGCCTCTTTCAGAGTTCGATCGCCGCGCGACGCGATTGGATGACAATCATGCGCATCGATCGAGATCGCGTCGCACGTCGATCTGTATTCAAAGCATGCCATCGCGTCGCACAGCGATCGCATTCTGAAGGAGGCCTTAGGAAACGGTCGGCGAGCAACAATCGACAAACGGCAAAATACAAAACCCCGTTTAGAAAACGATACTAAACGACACTGAGTAGGCACTCGCCTATTCAGTATTAAAGGCACAGAACACCCAGAAATTTTTTTCTCGGTTTTTATGCCGATCTTAGAGAGAGTCACACGCTGATTCAGTTGTATCTCTGAAATCGTCCAAGACTCTCTACATATAAACAGAGTTATGGCTTGTTAAAGATGCGATATTAATGCAGATTTATTTGAAACCAATGGAGTTCGAGTGTAAGTGCTCTTAGGCAATGCTCTTTACATACCTTTGTGTTATAGTACTGACTTATCTTCATAAGCAGTGCACTTTCACTGGGCGTGTTATAAAGATCTCCTGAGCAGTCTGATAGATTGTTGCAGTGTTATCAGTTTTTCATCAGAGTGCGTACACTCTCTATTGCTCCCAGTTTGCTGTCCGTAAAGCGTCCAGTGAACGGCTGTTCTCTATTGCCTTCACGCTCAGTTGTTTGATTACCCCGAAAAAACTCAGTAGTGGCACTTTAGCCTCATTTTTTCTCCCTAGTCCACTGGAAACTAGTTCTGTGTAAGTGGGTTTCTGAAGGGTCTTTCCAAAGTACTTAACTTCTACTGTCACCAGGTGAACTACATAGCTCGGTTGTGCAGTCGCCAGTATACACTGGATCCGACTCATTTTGGAGAACTGAAAAACCTGTTTTTCTCTTCACCGTCAACCTAAAGCTTGAAGAAAGATTGTTTTCCAATCGAAACTCTTTATAACATTCATGCGAAGACAAATTTTTCGTCGACTTCATATCAGTTTTCGTAAAATGAAGGTTATTTTGGAATGATTCGGATATCCGAAAAAATCGAGTATTTTAGAATTGCTTGTCTCAGAGTCTCCTAGTTACTTAAAAGTTGCGATCATTCTTTCTTTTCGGTCCAGATACATCTATACGTAAACCTTTCAGTTCAGGGTAAAGCAGAAAAGAGCGATTTTCGCAATTATCCTCAATGAGTCGGATCCAATGTATAGTCGTCAGCATGTGCGTCTTCTGTATGTGAATCGGTCTCCAGTGGTCGGCATCTGATGTTTGATGGCATCTGTGCTGCTGCCACTCACACATTCTATTCCGTTTCCACTATTGATTGTCGTCCGCTGAGGGGGAGGGGCAGGCTTTGTGTCCTTAATAACGACCCCGTCCGTAATGATTACTATTTTTCGCCATCTGCCGCTAGCCGGCCATCCTATCTGGCCAATGGGCCCCTGCTAACGTGGGGACGATTGCGATTCAATTTACGATTGCTCGTGTTTTATTGATGAAGCTGGGAACGCCCTCGGGGCTTGTTTATGCTGTTACGCAGCGGCGGCTCTCGTGATACTTGTCACTTTTCGTACAACCGCACTCTTTCAATAGACTGAATCTATTCGTCTATCCCATGGAGCTTTCTGGAGTTCCGGCTCCTCTGAAGTATTCGATAATGTTACGAGCAGGTTAAAAAGCTAAAATCATGTATCGATGGGCCTTATGAGCTTATAGAAACTTGCAGTATAGTTATCGTTTGTTACAAATAGCGCTATTCGGCAGGCAACCTAGTAGACGTCGGAAGCGTGACAAATATTTGCAGGAGCAACTAACTGAAAGGCTTTTGCAACCTCTTCCTTTATTGATCAGTTTCATCGTTTCCCACCCTTCACTTTGCTCGTGCGTTACATATCCTTTCTCAATTTTTTTCCTTCACTGCTTATCAAATTTCTTTTTAGAAACCTGTTATTGTTTGCGTTAATTTCGAGACGAGGTAGCAAGAACGAGTAGAAAAAAAAATAAAACAGCGTGTTCAGAAGTCAGATTTTGACGGCTTTATAGCATTTGATTAACAGAAATCTCAAATGTACAAAACCATTAGCAATACTGGCAAAATCCCCTTTTGGAAGAAGATGATGGAGCAGTCGTAGAATATACGAGGAACAGAGAGCCGTGCTCACAGCTACAGCCAAGGTTTATTAAGTACCAAAATAGCCGGGGTACACGTCAGCGGAGGGAGAAGATGTGAATTGCATGTTCTACAAAATACTGCGTAATACCGTAGAAATCACACTTCTTAGCAAACTTCTGCTCTCCAGTGACTGTGTTAATTCAAATGGGCACAAATGGTTAGCATCTGAATCAAGAATATATGTACGATGAAGCAATAATGTTCCAAGTCACAGTTTATAACAACTTTTGATGACTAAATGAGATGGGTTAATTTTTACAAAGTTGATGATAGATTAACTGAGGTTTCTTGAAAAAGAATTTTCCTATGTATTTAGTTATTTTACAAGGCGTGATATAGAACTCGATTTCTCCCTTCAAACAAAACTCCTTATCACTGTCTGTAGAACTTGTTCTTTTTAGAAATTTGCATTCGAATAAGGAGTGTGGTAGCAGTAGAGAATGATTACACTATGTAACACGATTTTTGTTCCTGGCTTCTAAGTGTTATATTTCAATTGCTTTTGTCCAAAGTATGTAAAAAATGACTTCATTGAGAACATACTTCGCTTACACTACAACAGCACGAAGAAAACACGTTTTTTTTGTGAAAATAGAAAGATTTCTATTTCTTTTTGGCATTATGCACGGGTAGAAACAAAAAATGCACATTTCATTAAAAATTATTTATTACTTCATAAAGCAACCGATTCTAAGTTTTTTTAGTTTTTGAAAACAAAATCAATACTTTGCAGAACAAATATTTCTGATTAGTGGTTTGTTTTAACTTTTCAACTAGCAAAACTGGCGTCTACAATTTATCGCACAAAGAAAACATTTTAAGAATCAAAGTTTGTGAAAAATTGCTATATTTGCTCTATTGAAGGAATCCTGTGAGTCCTTGTGGGTGACATCATCTAGTGCTAATAGAAGCCGAATGTTCTTTCATTAGAGGTAAATTAGGGATTCTAAAGGATACGAGTATCAACAGATATAATTATTCACTACTGCTAAAGCACTAATTATTCAAATGCAATCTTCTAAAAATAAAAGGTTTCACGGGAAGCCATAAAGAGTCTGGGTTAGTCGGAGAAACCGAATGTTATATCACGCCTCGCCAAAACAGCTTGAACAGAGAAGAAAAATTTTTTTTTGAACCGCAATTATTTCTGTGTTAAGTGCTCACTGTGCTCACCTTGGGTGGTGACTCACTCAGGTTACAACACTTGTATGCTCCTATGATCGGTTTCAACCGCTACCAATACATAGATGCACATGCAAGTAACTAACACGCGGGTGTAGTCCCGCGCCCCGATCGCCCGTCGTCGCAACGCGAACCCCGCGGCGCCGCGACCTAAAGGCCGCGGCGGAGGGTTCGCGTCGCGATCAGCCGATCGCGGTGAGACACTATTACTTGGAATCAACATTTTAGAGAGTTACAGAACTGTTCCGAAAATGTTGCGAACACATTAGGGCATGAGGCTGCGCAACTTACGATCACGATTTCAACAACTTACGGAAGACTTCGGTAAGTTGTTGAAATTAGTGTTCGCAACATTTCTGAAATCTTCAGAGTCCCCGTCCGATTCCTCATTCACTTAATTGGTCTATTTTTGGTTGTTGTTCCGGGACTTATTCCACCTCCAAATGTGTTTTGCGAAGCATCGCATGACATTGTATTATTTTTTATAGATTTTTTTTTGATCGGCTAGCCGAACTATTTGGAAATTCCTCTCTAAACCCTTTTCTGAGTCTCGAGTAGTAGGACCTATAAGAAAAAATCGCGAAAAAACCAATTGTTCTGAGCCAAATTTGAAGCCTGAACTTTCTTGTCTTTTGATGGTGGACGAGCCCACTTCACATCATCGGCATCGATGATCCCTTATATCAAGAACATCAGCTGGCTTGAAATTGAATTTCAACCAATGGACCTTCGTATTTATGTACACATCTTGTCAAAAACATTGACTGGAGTGCTTTCTTTCATTGCTCAACTGTTTTTATTATTTAAATTTGCATTCATTTCTTCCTCTGAATGTCGATGATTTTTGACTGCTCGGCATGAGACTGCGATCTTTTTTGGCGACGCTGTGCACGTTTGCACGAATTGGCTTCTTTGGGTCTTAGAAACTCTAGTTCTAGCCCGTTTTTCACCGCTCTACCATCCTAGTTTTTCAGCTGTTTTCGATCTAAGCTGATTTTTGTAGTTTTTTCGATGAGGTTTTTCATCGTGACCACTGCCTTTAACTCTGATCAATGTGAGTCATTAGCTTGAACTGCCGTGTTATTTCTTCTACGACAAAATGAAGACTTGTTTAGTATTTTTTAAATTTTTTTTGTGTAGCTTGGCCTCTCTAGTGAACGAATATGTCGAAGGGGCCCATGAAAAACCTTCATTTTTAAAGGAAAGTCAGTTGGACACGCTGTAAATTTGAATTTGAATTTTGCGCCAAAATAGGTTTGGAAGTGTTACCTATGAATGCGCGTTTTTTCACGATTAAATAAATTAAAATTTCAGAAAAATTTTTATTTAACTTTTATTAACTATAACAACCATTATTAACAATAACATTATTCTAGTTTATGGGCAATTTATGAATACCATGGAAAAAAAATTTAGGCTGTTTTAAGGCGATCCAATCATCAAGCCATTTTTGGACATCTTCATGTTTAGTGAAGCGCTGTTCGGCCAATCCATGAGCCATCGATCGAAGCAGACGATAGTCCGAAGGAGCAATATCTGGACTATATGGCGGGTGGGGCAAGACTTCCCAATTCATTTCTTGCAACTCCTTTTTAACTTGTTTTCCAATATGTGGTCGGGCGTTATCGTGATGAAGTATGTATGGGACGTTCGTGTCTTGTAGCCCATTCAGGTCGTTTGATGGCTACGAAATGAGGAAAAGAGACGAAGTGAAATTGTTTTTTTTTTCGTCACATTTAATACATCAGCTAATTGCTTCTGCGTCTGGGTATCATCTTCGTCAAGTAAAGTTTGTAATTCCGCGTCTTCAAATTGTTTTGGTGGTCTTCCGCGGTCTTTATTGCTGAGGTCGAAATCTCCTTCTTGAAACTGTTTAAACCACTCTTGAGATCTTCTAGTTGAAATGGTATCTTCACCATGAACTTCAGAGATAATTCTGTGGGCTTCGGCGGCACTTTTGTCCACTTAAACATGAATAGCAGAACCTCCCGCAAATGCTCTTTTGTTGGCGCTTCAGAAGTCATCTATAAATAATTTTAAAAAATTGATGAATATACTAATTACAAGTAAGTTAACAGTATTAGATAGCGCTCAAAACACTCTACAAGATAAACACAAACAAAAAAAAATTAAAAAATGTATTGCAAAAAAAAAACGGCGAAAGAAAAACGCGCTTTCATAGGTAACCACCTAATAATTTGGAGGCCTCGTAATTGTCATTTTTGAAGTTTTTCTTCATGTGTAGTTTGTGCCGTAAATGTCTTTGATGTTGTTTGACGGTCGAATCAACATTCCATGAAAAAGTGGTTGATGACTGTTCAGAACTGGTGGCCGATCCTCATCTTTAACCCCTTCCAACACTATAACCCTACGTTTTTGATGAGCCGAAGTTTACCGGTGTGGTCTACCGGACTCATTCATGAAATTGAGTCTAAAGAATGGAAATTGTTTTCCAGCGTGAACGATGCCTCTAATTCAGATGCGCGTGGAGACCGCCTCCGAATTTGGCTGTGATTCCCTACCTTGTGCATGTAGAGCAAATAGATTTTCTCAAAAAATTTCTTGAAAGAAAACTTCACAAAAGCGATTTTCTGAAATCAGTCACAATTGTGGCTTCTAAATTCAAAACAATGTCGTAGCTTGATGTGGAGAAGGTCGCAGTGAATTGTGCTACAACTGTGAGGATATTGGGTATAGGCCGGGATCATACTTCCAACAGCGTGATTTGCGCAGACGCTGTCGCTGGTGGCGATAATTAGGGTCGCGGCCATACTCTGCTCCAACCTGAGGCGCCGGTCTGTCTGGTGTTTTCTGCTGACATGTCTAAGCATCTTTTGACAAGTCTGTGAGTGCGAAAAAAAGAGAAATCAAAAAGACGCTACGCGAAACAAGGCTACCCATTTTACGCCCTTCCTTCTTTTAAATTTGTTCGATTGTATAGCCCTTTCGCTTTTGTCAGCCGAGCGAATGGGCAAGGCGCATCATTCCGGAGACCTTCTGTAACGGGTCGTTTATAGTTGCGCCGCGGATTGACCGTACCGCGTGATCCTTACACTAGGACAGCATTTTGCCGTGCCGGCCCGCCGCACAAATATAAACGACAGTGAGGGGTCGTTTATACTTCTGTCGCCGAGCTGCGCGGCAAAGTACAATCCTTTAATATCGATCGTGCCGCGCCGCGTGATCAATATTACAGAAATGCCCGGTGCTGCGTGAAACGTTCCAGTCCTATGTCCCTTCGCTCGCTGCGGAATGTATCCTCTGTTTCCGAGTGTGATTTATTTCCGTTCATCGCGTGCGTCTGCGCGCGTACGCTGCGCCTCCTTCTCCCCACACTTTCTCGCTGTCTCTACCCTCGCTCCGCACAAGCGCGCGAGGGAACAGAGTAAATCTGGCTCGGAACCAGAGGATATGCGTCAGGGGTTTTCGTTAATAGAAAATATTTTTTTTGTTAAGCGTTAATCGCTAATTGGTAATTTTCAAAAAAAACGCGTTAACCCATTGATTCGTTAGCCTGCTAATTTTACATTTCGTTAGAAATGAAAAACATTACTTGATCACAGCAAAAATCAATAAATCATCATAGGTCCCGCATGCCATAGATCCACTACAATTAGCGATCTAGATTAACGTGATTTCAAGACTTTTTCGCCAAGCGTTAGTCTTTAATTTTCGAGAAAAGAAGCGCGTTAACCCGTTAAAGGCAGGGTTCGCGATAAGAACGATTTTTGGGCTCTCTTCATGAGAATGTAGATTTGGTCATCACAAAAGTGAAAATTAGTGAAAAAAACCCGGAATTCCGCGGAAAAAACGCACAAAAACAAGGTATAGCGGCTATTTGCTGGTGTCGGCCGGCCTCCTAATTAACGATGTTTTCGTTATTGCGTGTTTATCCGCCTTTTATTTTGCTGTTAAAGTAGTCAGGAGGCTGCAGAAGTGCTCAGAAATTACTTTAGAAGCAAAATTAAAGTTAACAAAACAGGCTTTTATAGAAATCCCGATAGCTGGAGGCGGGAGGACACCAAGCAATAACTTGTTCCTGAGCGTTTTTTATTCAGTTTTTTACTTATTTTCACTTTTGTGATGCTCAGACCTACCTTTCCTTGGGGATAGCACAACAACCGATTTTATCGCGAACCCTGCCTTTAATGCGCTAACACGTTAACATGGTAACGCACAGCCCTGGTATTCACTATACATACCGTGGTATTCGAAGATTTTTTTCGACTGAATGAATAATTGGAACGTTCAATTTTTCAAATTTCCGAATGAATGAATTTTTCAAATATTTCGTTTTTGAAAACTTACGAATGAATGAGTTTTTCTAAAACTAATCTTTCAGTACTCCTGAATGAATGAATTTTTTTAATATTACGTATTTCAGATTTTCGAATGAATGAATAGATCGAACATTGATTCTCTCAATTTTTCGAATGGAGGGATAATTCGTGTATTGTGTCTCTGAAAGAGTCGAATCAATGAATTACTCGATTAGTGTACTCTTTATTCGAATCGATTGAATATTTGAAACTCATTCGAATATTCGAAAATTTATTTGCAGAAGTTAAAGCACACGTAATATATTTAGTCTGGTGAATGGACGGGGCTGCGACGACAGAGCGACGCGCGCGATCGAAACACCTTTGGCCGGTAATGCCGCCAACACCGCACTGCCTGCCGCCTGTTTCATGCGTCAGACTAAATATAATACAGAAACCATTTCTAACCTTTCGAATAGAATTATAAGTCGTCATTTTTTTCCGAGCTGACTTTTTTTAATTTCATAATTTTTTCCCTTTTTTTTTTGTTTGAATTTCATGGTCCACCCTGGCATAGACCGCAACACCACATGCGTACTGCCATCGTCTTTGTTTCAAATCTGCTGTTCAGATCGTGATGATGCGATTGCGCTCCGTCCGATGCCGTCGTCCGTATTTGTGCTATCAATCATCACAGCTGGGGGTGTATTCATAGAGAACGTGTGTGAGTGTGCCCATCCCAATCTTGATGCGAAGTTTCTCACCTTCATACAACTTCTTCCGCAATGTTTCACACTGACTGACTGTCAACAGTGGTTTATTAAATGTGATTTTCGCTCAATAGTAGGGATTGCAATCTGATATACGCTTCCTGTTTTCGATGGCGTTCCTGCTGTTTTTCGATTTTCGCATGAGGAACAGATGTTGAAAATCTGAGCAAGCTGACACAGACTTTGAGACTAAAGGACAGCCCGTCCGCACACGTATATTCAGCAGGAACTTCTAGATGTGACCTTTTCGAGGTGACTCTCCACATTTCTCTATCAACCCCCACGTTTTCCTCACCTCATACTTCTCCCTCAGTGTCGTAAAAGTACACATCCACATACATGAATAATAACCTTATCCGATAGGATATCTCACATTTCACATATCGATTCCTGCCTCATTTCCACATTCATAGAAAATGTACGATGTTTCTCGCACATTCCACGGTGGAGCCGATGTCTCCTCATGAAAACACCAGTATCAGACCATTCACACGGAAATCAAGATATCCGAGCCGAATTTGAGAAGATACCAGAAAATATGGTTTTACCCCTCAAAATCGATAAAGCGTACCTACCCTCTGCAAAATGTCGTAATTCTGACGATTCATGGAGCGAGCGGCGCGCGCGATTCTGCTCTCTCCGTCTGTCATGCGCTCTCTCACTGTCTCTAACCTTCGCTCCGCACCAGCACGCGTACTGTGCTTATCTGAGCCAAATTCCGGTCCGCAATTGATTCTCGACACGCTTTGCAGCCGCTTGCGCTAGAGTCAGTTGGGATCCCAGCGCCAAAGCCGACTCGATGTGGTTTTTTCATACAATTGCCTCCAATTTTCCTTAGTTTCCAGTCTACAAAACCCACCCTAGAGTCAGCAGATCGGCGGCTGCGGCGCTGGAAGCTCTTCTGACTCGGGAGCGTGCGGCCGCAAAGCGTGTCTCGACGCAATTACGGACCGGAATTAGGCCTAGATAAGCACAGTAGAAACCATGAGAATTTCGCGGTTTTATAGCACTCACAAAATAGTCCAAGTTCCCATATTCAAGGCTTCGAAGTTTTTTCTTTCAGGAGGAGTTTTAAGGTGTCTATGTCCATTGTGTGATTCAAAAATATAGAGCCCTATACATCGATTCGCTCGTTCGATAGCCGTCATCCCTCCGTTTTCTCGTCTGCCATCAAGGGGTCGTTTATCTTTTCGCCGCGTAGCGGCGCTATGAAGTGTTATTCTATAATATTGGTTACACGGCGGTCGATATTAGTCGTCGTTCATAATTTCGCCGCGTATCGGCGCGGTAAAGCGCCGTTCTATGATAACGATAGTGTCGCGCCGCGAGTATAAGGCCGGAATCATACTTTCCGCGACCAGCGACAGTGCATCTCAAGCATATCGATTTTCGGTCAATATTGGTGGTAAACATTGCGTCGCGTCGCTCGTCGCTGGAAGTGTGATCTCGACCTGAACCACTCCTTGGGGGTCGTTTATGCTTTCGGCGCAGAGCAGAACGGCGAAGTGTGAGCCTATAATATCGATCGTTTCGCGCAGCTTGATCAATATCACAGAAATGCACTGTGCCGCACCGCTTGGTGGCAGTATAAATGACGACTTAATCGCCATTTTGTATCGCCCTTTCCTGATTGAATGATTCGGACTATTTGTATCACATCAATATTTTTTGTGATCAATTCCCCATAGTCGGAAACTACTCTTTGTGCATAATCAATTCTTCACTCTACAATGCTTCTGTTAGATTCTATGGCGTCTCGTCCTCAAAGCTGTCCATCCCTACCAAAATGTATCTATTTCGATAAGACGAAAATTTCTCGAATCTAATAGTTTTTATACCTGAAAAAAATATTTTCTGAGAAAATGCAAAGTTTTCTAAAACTGGTTCGAATTTGAAGCTTCTCTTTTGCTTTACACAAGGTGTTGAGTTGATCGCAAAACGCTTGGCTCCAGGCGAGATTGAACCAGCATATTCCCTTTCCGGGGGAGGAAAGGGAATATGCTGGTTCAATCTCGCCTGGAGCCAAGCGTTTTGCGATCAACTCAACACCTTGTGTAAACATACCATAACGTGCACTGCGACGTTGAACTGCAGTTACGGCAAAAAACATCCAAAAATCGTGTAAGACTTCTCTTTTGCGTTTAATGACTTCTTCGAAAGATCTAACTGTGAATCACAGTTTTTGAGCGAGTGATCTCACCTGTGCTTTGGGAATTCTTCATTTCCTACTGTTATGTCTTAAATTCTAGTATTTCTAGTTGTCGAATGCACTTCGATCGAATGTCATCCCATAAATTGCTCATTGTTGATAGCCAGGTCTGAACAGGCTTGTTTGCCTCGGAAGACCAGCCTGTCGCCCCGAAAGACCTGCGAGCTTCTTGAAAAGCTCTGCATGTTTTCCCTCTGTTCACGCCCTGACGTATCGCGCTTAGAGTTCCGTTTGACAGCGATAATCATATAATTTTTTCCTCTAGTTCACATCTTCTCTTCACAATGTTGAGATTGAATTGCTCACTGTGCTAAGTTTGAAGCCTCTAGTCGGCCAGTAGGTTTGCCTCCGAAAAGCCTACATGCAGTCGGCAAGAATCGCACTGACGATTTTGGTTACCTTTTGGCGATTAGTTTCGGAGAGTCAGACTAATGAGAGCGTTAGAGTCGTGCATTTCTAGTGCAAACCGTGCCGCAGTACATCTATAGCGTTGTCTTGGGTTTGTTAGCTTGGGGAGATTATTGGAATAGAATGTCGTGAGAAAGAGCGCTTCTCTAATATTTTCAGTGTTCTTCATATATGTATAATTTCTATAATTTTTCATATTTAGTTGGATCAGGGCGCGTGCAGGGCAGTAGCAAGAGGCGCCGGTGTCACCCAAGCGGTCGAGTGATCGACTCCCGCTCAGGGCTAACTAAGAGAAGGTATTTTGGAAGCCTTTTGATGTTAATCTGCGAGATTCTGGCGAAAACTCTCTATTATTTGGCCAGTTTTCATCACGTGCTGCGGTCTTGTTACGTCATGATTGATGGAATGCCTGATGGAACAGAGCCTGTATGTATAATGTATGGCTGTTATGCAGGGCTAAATGCATATTGATCCATTCGGGAACTTTCGAACTAGTGAGAAATTGAGAAGCACTGGCTTAAAACTCTGTAGTTCCGAACTTAGTTAAATGTTGGTATTGAGTATATTACGTGAAGTCTTCAACCAACTTATTTTTATGTGGCAAGCAATTTACTCATAGAAACAACAAGTACAGTCGCCACGGATCGCACTGATACTTTGTGTTTCCCCATCAAAGGTTGGCGCAAACTCGGTGCACGTATAGGCTATAAAACGCGAAATTCACATGGTTCCTACGCGTGCTGGTGCGAAGCGGAGGTCACAGACAGTGAGAGAGTGGGGGCAGGCGGAGGCTGAGACATCGCGCGCGCCGCTCGCGCCTCGAATGAAGTTAATTACGACGTTTTATAGAGGGTACGTTATTAAATATGGCTCCGACATTGCGCCGAACTTGAATAGGTAACGCAAAGTATCATTGCGATCCATGCCGACTGTCGTATATGACTTGCTAGATGAGTGAAAGTGTGAGTAATTTGTCCGAATCTCCTTGACTCCTGTTTACTCGATTACTAACAGCGGCAGCGGACCTATTCCGCTTGAAGGTGGACTTGCGAGCACTCTGATGAAGACGTGAAGGTCGAAACGTCAGGCCACTAATAAAATTTCCGCCTATCAATCTCGTTGGCATAGCAGTGCCATAATCATTGTGATTGAATTTTCAAGAAACAGAAAAAATTGCTCAGTGAGGAACATTAAAAGCAACACGATTTTTGGATGTTTTTTGCCGTAACTGCAGTTCAACGTCGCAGTGCACGTTATGGTATGTTTACACAAGGTGCTGAGTTGATCGCAAAACGCTTGGCTCCGGGCGAGATTGAACCAGCATATTCCCTTTTCGGGGGAGCGCCTTATCGCACTGCACCACCGAAGCCCCAGCGCCGCTCTCACTCAACTGCTCGGTAAATCTTCACCGAAGCAATCATCCTTTCACCCGCATAACGGGATGAAACAAAAAGATTGCTTCGGTGAAGATTTACCGAGCAGTTGAGTGAGAGCGGCGCTCGTTCACCATGTTTGCGATAAGGCGCTCCCTGAAAGGGAATATGCTGGTTCAATCTCGCCCGGAGGCGTTTTGCGATCAACTCAGCACCATTGACATACCATAACGTGCACTGCGACGTTGAACTGCAGTTACGGCAAAAAACATCCAAAAATCGTGTAACACTTAACTAGGGCATCATCTTGACAGGTCTACGACTGTTAGATAGTCTCTGGTGGTATTCCTGTTTCATCCCGTTATGCGGGTGAAAGGATGATTGCTTCGGTGAAGATTTACCGAGTAGTTGAGTGAGAGCGCCGCTGGGGCTTCGGTGGTGCAGTGCGATAAGGCGCTCCCCCGGAAAGGGAATATGCTGGTTCAATCTCGCCCGGAGCCAAGCGTTTTGCGATCATTTCAGCACCTTGTGTAAACATTAAAAGCAACCTTCATGATGAAGAAGTTGCCCACTTTTTCGGCAAAATAACGTAAGCTTTGGGTCCGTCTAGGTAGAGTAAGGAGAGCAGTAGGAAAAAAAACCGCCAGGAAGTGGGTGAAAATCTCGCGGATCAGCCGACCCATTGGGCAACCCCGCCCCCGTCACATATCAGTTGTCCTGCGTTCGTTTCACCAGAGGAACAGTTGCAGGAGTTGTATATTTCTATCGCAAAAGAATCTGACACCCGAGCTTGTGCGTTGCTCTACAATAAGAGTTCTGGGTGGAAAGACCAGAAAACTAAGTCACTTACCTAAGAATTTTCAAGCTCAAACCCATTTCCGACGTTAGGATTGTCAAAAGTCCTCAGTGTGCCAAACACACCAAACAGGCGTAATTAAAAGTTGTAGAAGTTTTCCTGAACAGATTTTCTCCGCTATTTGAGTTGTACGGGTATTTTTGCCAATTATCCTCTACTTCGTGGATTTACCCACTCAAAAACATCGAAAACTAGAATACGTTCATTTTTTCGCATCGTATTTTCTCGTCGTATGCGCTGAAAAGCACTCAACGTTTCTTCTGTCCGTCTGAGAATGTATAAGAGCAGTTTAGTGGATTAAAAACGTACCGATGGAAATATCCAGGAAGCCGAATGCATGACATTCGGTCAAAAGCGGCCGGTCCTTTGTCAGGCATCTATCACAAATTGCCCTTCACCATCGTACGCTGGAAGAAATTCTTTGCTTTATAGCGCAACTGTCCAAAAAAATCAATGGACGCCAATTCAAACCCTGTTGCCGACTACTTTGAACCTCGGTTTTCTTCACGAATGCGCTAAACTGACTCAGAAATGTGAAAAATAGAAAGCGGTTCTTGGCTCGTACGATGCCTTTGAAAGCAGTGTTTACGATTAAATCGTATTCCAGTTCTCGTTGTTTTTGAGTACGTAAGGGGTATGGTATACTTTTGCGACGTCGCTCTGCACAGTGACAGCGACCGCCTCCCGCCCTTAGGCCGGGATCATACTCCCCGCGACGAACGACGGCGATCATGCATGTCAGGCATATCGATTTTTGGTCGATATTGATGGTAAACATTGCGTCGCGTCGCTCGTCGCTGGAAGTATGATCCCGGCATTAAACCTGTCGCTGTCGCAGTGCACTGCACAGCGACAGCGACAGTGGTAGCGACAGGCTATGGCACATTTGCAGTATGTCAGCCCTCCGCGACACGTCGCTGCGACCCACACGCGACATCTGTTCCTACGACGACCGTTGCCGTTGCTCCGATGCGGGTCCCGCCATGATTTGTGTTAGACTGCATGCCTGTCGCTCATTACAGCGACAAAGTATACCATAGGCCTAAGGCTGGGATCATACTTCTGGCGACGAGCGACGCGACGCAATGTTTACCATCAATATCGACCAAAAATCGAAAAGCCTGATATGCGCTGTCGTTGTCGCGCGTCGCGGGAAGTATGATCTCGGCCTGACTCTCGGAGTAGAGGTTAATGTGTAGAGAAAAGTCTCCACAGGACTTTCAAATACCAGAGAATAACTGGAAATCTCTAAAATATTCAATTACACCTGTTCGATGTATTTCGGGGGACTGCGGACAAAGCGTCAGACCTAATATCGCAAAATTTTTAGCTAAGTGACTTCGTTGTTCCTAGTACCGAAAACGCAAAAAATGAGATGGGCCAATGCACATGCTCCGATGTTAGAATCTTCTTTGATAAATGATATTCAAAATATCGGCAACTGTTCCTGTAGTGAAACGAACGCAGGACAACTGTTATATGCCGTGAGCGGAGTGATCCAATGGGTCGGCTGGTCCACAAGATTTTCATCCACTTACGGGGCGTTTTTCGCCGTACTTCCTTTCTTATTCTTCTGATAGGGACCCACAGCTTATGTTTCTGCCGGAAAGCGGGCAAATTTTTCCTCGTGAACACTCCCTACAGCAGCGTCGTAATTTCTCTACCCTCCAAAGGGAAAAAGAAGTTTTGAAGAGCGAATTTCATTTCTAATATTTTAGAATTCGCCGCTATTCCATTTTTCGGACTTCAAGCTTGATACGCGCTCTTGGCACGCCTTGACTATGGATGCTCTCCAACATTATGGTCACAATGGATCAGTGCTCTCCCAGCCGGCTGTAATATTTGCATTCTGTCAGCGTGTGCGGGTGGCGTTCACAGCTGCGATATCGTGTTGATGATCAGTGT
Source organism: Aplectana chamaeleonis (assembly GCA_029168955.1). NCBI lineage: Eukaryota > Metazoa > Nematoda > Chromadorea > Rhabditida > Cosmocercidae > Aplectana > Aplectana chamaeleonis. The sequence goes on from JAPDOI010000010.1 coordinate 139,693, forward strand.
CGGCATGCTCACGAGTAGAAGTATCCAGGGAATCTAGTTCGTCATTTTCTCTCACTTTTTCTCTTTTTTTTTCACCGTCCGTCTCTGAAATCTCACGTCTTGAGAAGATGTGTCTGGCTGATAGTAAGGCGGGGTTTAGTTTCACTGAATAGTTAGTCTGTCATGACCCTCGAAGTGAAAAGTGCAACGGAAGCGCACTGGTACTGATGACGACTGAGCAATGGCGAGAAGCTGTTCGCAGTGTTTTATCAGTTATCGCTTGACCCTTCTTATCGTGCCAGCGTTGACAGCTTCCATCTCATTTATTGCTGCATCTCTTTCTTATTTTTGGATCTTCTGTTGAATGTGCATTTCTACATAACTAAGTCTTCGAAAATTAGCCAGAAGACATGCATTTCGCCAACAAAACGACAAAGGAGTGCATTAATGACAGGGCGGATTCTGCTGTGTGATTGCCTGCAGTAGCCCAAATCATCGCGATACAGTCTATAGCCCAAGTGGCCACATTTGAATGCTGGGTTTACGATGGTTTGGTCCTCGAAATTCGGACATAAACCTATGCGTGCAGAGTTGAGCACTGGCCGTTGCGCCAATTTTCGGCGGAGCTACGACCCCCTCCTGTTGACCAAATTTTTCGAAAATGTGAAAAACCAATTCACGCTCCCTCTCCCCTAGAATAAAATTGCCTCAGCTTTTTTCAGTGACAAATTTGAAAAAAAATCAATTTTGTGGTATTCAAAGACTATTTTTTGAATTTAATTCGACGAAACCTAAAACCAAAATGCATACTTTCCACACGCTTCTGACTCTTACTACCTCATGTTTGCTTAATCAGTGGTTTGGAGAGACTTCCCTTCTTTTTTACAAAAATTTTCCAATTTTTTCTTGACCCTCCGTTGCGCCGAGTCGCATTTCTGTATGCGTGGGTCCTTATTTGATGATGAAGCCACGATGTAAAATCCAGAAGCGCTCTAACAAGGGAAGGTCACTTGGAGAAAGGACCTTCCTCTCTCCCGAGCTAACGGAATTTACATGAATGCCTGTTTATATGTATTTTCTTTGCTCTTAAAGACAGTGCTCACGATGAACTTCGATTTTGAGATTAATCACTGAATCGATTGTTGGCCCCGGGTAGAACTAAAATGACAAAGAAATCGAGAAAAACGCACCAGAAGGGCACGAAATCATCTACTCTTATCCCGCCTGTTTACTATACTTAGTATCCGAATCACTCCTTTTCGGATATCCGAGATTCGGATAATCCGATATCTGAGAATTCGAAAAAAAGCAGTATCTGAATCGAACCAATATCCTGGATTTTCAAAATTCAGTTTTATCTGAATCAATTCATTATCAGAAAAATTATCATCGGATAACAAGTATGCTGTTTACTCTCACAGTAACTGTTCGTTGTGATAATGAATTCTTATGTGGACCCGTCTTTTGCGATTCTCTACTCTCTATTGTTGTGTTATTTCCTTAGGGCCCTAACTAGTCCTGCTTTGCCTAAAATATTCTTCCATTTTCGATTGACCCAGTTTTCAATGGGTGACAACCACCACGATCAATTAAAGGCACTGTTCACGATAAACTTCATCCTCGAATCTTCTACGAGAAACGCCTCTCGTGGCTCTCAGAAGCAGAACAGTGTCGAAGAAACGGGACGAAAAGCTACACAGGAGCCGCAAAACGGCTTAAAAAAGTGGGCAATTTCCGCCGCTGTGGGCAAGTCCGTCCCCTTTCCGCCCCTCGACGTGAACAAAGAAACACTCGAAATCGTGAGTTGAGCGATAGTTTTCGATCAAAAGCCCCGTTCTTCCCTTCATTCTCAACTTCTCTCTTTACTCTGGTCAGCTCGCATACATTGGCTGCAAAAAACGGGAGTTACAAGCCTCGGACAACTCGTCCAAAATGATTCCCTAGCTGAATTTTGAGGGGCCATAGCTCCGTTCCCATAAGATCTTCTACGATTCCAGAAGCATCATTGGAATCAAAATGGGACCGGTTTCAAGATAAGCAAAAAAACATATAAGCGATTTTTATCACGAGCAGTGCCTTTAAAGTCAGGCCGCCGATCGCCCCATTAGCAAGCCATCATTTAGGAAATTATTACTGTCCCATAATCATTCTTTATTACCACACCAAAACTAGAAAAGTCCGCATTCTTTCATTTGTGAAAACATACCAACTGAATTTCCATTCATTCCTTCGCACACGCACACGCATACAGAGGTTGCAAAATATATAGAGAATTGGATATTTTGTGTAGCTATTCATGCGAATCTAATCAATCTGGTGTTGCCATCGTATTGATGTTACGTGAGTTATAGACATACTTTCTTATGGAAAACACTTTTTAAAGGCAGTGTTCACGATAAATCTCGTTCTCGAAGTTTCTCAGTGAAACGTTAAGCTGGCAGAAGCAGGAGGGAATAGTGTTGAAAAAAGCAGCGAAAACGGTCCGGAAATAGATGAAAACGGCTTTAAAACTTCTCCCGGTACGCCTGGCTATCCCGGTCAGCCCCCCCCCCCATTCGTACGAGCTTGAGGCGTCTTGGACGTCTTTGATGGCAATTCGCCAAGCAACTCCGCCACGCCCCCCCCAGCCTTGATCAATACAAGGCCCGCCAACGCCACTCGCGAGAGCGGCTTACTCATCGATTCCAGGGTTTACATACCGTTCAACTCCGCAATGTCGTTCAGTCCGCAAAGTGCACGCTCATTGCGAAAGCGTGCTGCGGCGCGGTTGTGAGTATCCTCAGACAGGGAAGTGGGAGCACCCGGGCTGTTTTTGCCTTTGATGCCAAAGTACTCCCACCGCCCGGGTGATCCCACATCACTGTCTAAGGTTACTCGCAGCCGCGCCGCAGCACTCTTTCGCAATCAGCGTGCACTTTGCGGACTGAACGGCATTGTGGAGATGAATTGTATACGAGAATTAATTCAATTGTTATGTCAACACAATGGTTCAAGAGGCGGCTATTCTTACAGAGGCAAATACCAGAAAGCGCTTTTTCACTCTAAAAGCCTAGAAAATCCACTAGTTTCTGAATTCAAAGAGTAGAAAAACGTGAGGGCTCCTGGAAGACAGCAAATAAGGGCACGGATCACTCTGCGATTCTGCTCCCAAAAATATGCAGGTCAATTTTCAACTTAGGAAAGAATTAGGTGGGTTTCACTAGGAGTTCTATATTTCTAATACAAAAAAAAAACTACCCCATCCCCCAATAAGGTTCTTATTTTATCACAACATTCTATTGATCTTCTCGAAACCCATTATAAGACGGAAAATGAGGCTAAATTAAAAGCCGTTTGTGTCAAAAATTCGACGAAATTCGTCCACCAACACCATTATTCACTACGAGATAGTACTAAATATACCTGGAGACAGCAGAATCACCAATAATATCAGAAACTAAAAAAAGAAAGAACAAAAACGGGCCACAAAGAGATGAACAGGAGAAAAAAAATGCTGACAATGAGAGTCAGCTGACTTGTGGACAGTGGACATCTCGTCCGAAACTGGCTAAGCGCGCGAAAACTCGTCCGCACCCCGAACCTGAACGTGAGATAGAAATCGTTATTTTAGCTCATTTTGAACCTTTCTTTGGCTCTTTTTTCACTACTCGATAGCTCACGACCAAACAACCCCATTTTTGGGTCAAACTCGAATGTCATATTCATCGTGAACACTGCCTTTAAAGGCACAGTCCAACCTCAGAGGTAATTTTTGACATTGTGGTCCGGTCGCCGCCCATAGCAACCCTGCCAAGCGCGAAATCTCAATTCGCTCAAATAAGCGAGAAAAAGCTAGGAAAAAGTCGGCCACGCCCCCTTGAAAGAAAAAATGGGTAACGCCCACCGGCAGGTTTCCGACCTCAATAGGGTAGAGACGCGCCAGTGATTTTATTCAAACCCTATGTTCTTCGATTTGTTTTCGGGCTGGCTTTATATTGTGGCCTGCTACAGAGCGATGGCTGCGAATAACGAGAAAATACAGGCTCGAGACAACTCGTCCGAGATTTTCTAGCCAAAATCGAAATTTTTCAGGAGTCGTAACTCCGTTCGTAGTGAGTTCTGAGCGATTGTAGAGACACCATTGTGATCAGCGTGAAATTTTCTCCAAGATATACTGAAAAACGAAAAATCGATTCTGAGGTTGGACTGTGTCTTTAAGGGGTATTTATCCACTTGTGGTGGGCTGTGATATGCTGTTGTGCTTAGATTGCTCACCCTTTATTTCATTATACTACATATTTGTTTATCTTTTCAATTTTTCGGCTAACAAGGGAAGTATAAAAAGCGTAGGTCGGATCTGCCAAAACGACTAGTATGGTTAGTATCTCTTCTGGCTCAATAGTAAAAATGCGCAGTATCCCGCCGCGAGCCGCAGGTTCAAAAAAGTTTGATGCATTTTTTAAGCCTGGAGAAAAGGCAAGGGTACCCATCAGGCATTTTTTTGGAGTTTCAAAAAAATTTCTCGGATTTAGCTCAAAAGATGTATGTAGGGGTAATCTAGGGTGGTGAACACGAATCTAGAGTCCATTTGTCGAAATTTTGTATTTACTGTAGGTTACGGTAGGTAGCATGTCATTTAGGGGTCAAAACCCACCTTAGTATTTTGAAAATCGACAAACGGACGTTAAATTCGTATTCTCCACCCCGAATAACCCCCGTATACAAATTTTGAGTAAAATCTGACATTTTGACCAAACTACCGTATACCCACCGTAATCTACCGTAATCTGCAAAGAATCGATAAACGGACTCCAGATTCGTGTTTAGCACTCCAAGTAACCCTCAGCAAATGATTTTGAGACATATCTATCGTGGAAAACCGGAAATCTCGAAAGTGGCGTTTTTCCCTCGAAATTTTCCCCGGTTGGGAATCTTCAAACGAAATGAGCCGAAAACTTCTGAAAATCGACTAATAAATTTCAGAATCGTGATCAGCGCCCCAAAAAACTCCCCTGGGAGAGTTTTAAGTCAAATCTGGAACAATTTTCTAAAACGCTTCCAGAGCCCTCAATTAGTAGAAATAAGCGCCCAACCGAAAATCCGTACAAGTCCAAAACGCTGTCAGTCTGGACAAAGTACGGAAAATGTTCGTTCACCCAAAATTTGCTCAGGGTGGTAGTTTTGGGTGCTGAACACATTTATGAGGTCCGTTTCCGGATTTTCCTAAGAATAACGCGCTTTTTGGAAGGTACAAAAAGCACAAAAAATGAGCTTTTTAAGCTTGTAACTTCTTGGAACCTGCGGCTCGCGGCGCGATACTGCGCAGTTTTACTATTGAGCCACAAGAGATACTAACGACACTAGTCGTGTTGGCAGATCAGACCTACGCTTTGTATACTTCCCTTGTAAGAGTTTTTTCTGCAGAAAATTATAACAGAGAACGCTTACCACGCGCTAAACTGGACATTTTTACCTTCTGTGTATTTTACATACATGTAGTCCTCAGCTACTTTCACTATTCATCGTGGTGTACACGTTTGCCTACATATACTGCTAACAACTTCCAAATCTAGAGTTTTTTGATCTCTTACACGTCACCTTCCCTTTCCCGTGTAATCGAGTGCTACTTGGTCCCCTCGTTAGCCTAAAGGAATTGATTTTCGCCCGTTGAGCCCCAAAAACAAACCATCCTTTTTTAGCAGAGAAAAAAGCCACGAGATTTTAGCGATACAAATTGTTAGAGGATCTCGCCGTGTGTAGTTTAGCCCTATTTCTTAGCAAAAACGTATTAAGTTTACTACGCATCATCCATATTCACACTTAATGCTCTGTTGTCTTTTGCCTTTGTAATTCCATCTTCTGTTCATTAAAATTTCATTTATTTATTCAGTTATACATTTATATATTTATTGATTTATTTTGGTCTCTTATTCATTTGTTCATTCAGCTATTTACTTATTCTTTGATTTATTTCAAAAAATTGTTTGTTAAAAATTATTCAGTATTATAGCAATATTTAAAAAATTGTCTAGTAATGAATTGTTTGGTGAAATATGTATTAACTTTATTATGCGCTCCATTTCTGTATTAACTTCGTCATTCATTTGATTTTCATTGACATTTAGTTACCGTGCTTCTCTGGGCCAAATTCCGGTCCGCAATTGCGTCTCGACGCGCTTTGCGACCGCACGCGTTCGAGTCAGTCGAGTTTCCAGCGCCGAAGCCGACTCGATATGGCTTTTTTATACAATTTTCTCCAATTTTGTTGAGTTTCCAGTTTCGAAAACCCACCTAGAGTCAACAGATCGGCGGCTGCGGCTCTGGAAATTCCCGACTCGAAAGCGCGCGGCCGCAAGGCGTGTTGAGACGCAATTGCGGACTGGAATTTGACCCAGATAAGCACATTAATTTATCAGTGAATTTTCTGTGTTTTCGTTCATATCCTCGGTTTCCAAAGGGACAGGGGCACCGAGAGAGAAGTTGCCTCGCGTTACGCGGCCCTAATTCCACTCGGGACCCATTCACTTGAATATAGTACCGTGACGTTTCGAACTGCGAAAACGGGACATCTCCTCCCTCTGTGTGTAGAGAGCCCCTATCCCGTTTTCAAGTGAACTTTATTTCCGTTTACCGCGTGCGTCTGCGCGTTTGCGCTGCGTCTCCTTTTCCGCACACTTTCTCGATGTCTCTACCCTCGCTTCGCACAAGCGCGCGAGGGAACAGTAAATTTGGCTCGGAACCAGAGGTTACATTTATTCATTTTTTTCATTTATTTGCATTAATCCATTTTTTTGCTTTCAATTAATTAATTTATATATTATTTATTTGTGTTTTTTCAACTGACGTGTGTATTTATTTATTTGATCAATCGTCTATTCATTCAATTTCAATTAAATAAATAATTTAATTTACTTATCATCTGTCCACTCGTCTTTCTGACGTCAGTCCAACTTACACTGTCAGCCCACACGGTCGGCATGCGTGTCAAGCGGACTTCTTCGAAGGCGTTTTTCGGACTTGTGAATCGATTATCAGGAATATTAGACAATTAGTGAGCTATATCTCGGTCAGCTGTTTGCAGCTGTCGCAAGGTCGGTCCGAATGGAGCCTTTGCGACGAGCACTCGACACGCATGCCGGCCGCGTGGGCGGACAGTTTTTTTTGGATAGAATTCATTTACACATTTGATCAATCATTTTGAATAAATTTGAGTATCAATTTATTACATTTGTCATACATCTAGTTATCTCTTTATAATGAATTGATTTCATGAAATGTTTGCAACTCATTATTTTATTCATATTCATTCATTTACATATTTACTTATGCACCCAAATATTTAATCATTTATTGTTCGACAGAATCATTAACTTTTGGCTCAATAGTTGCACACTCCCATGCTGTGCTTCTCTGGGCCAAATTCCGGTCCGCAATCGCGTCTCGACACGCTTTGCGGCCGCACGCTCCTGAATCGAAAAAGTTCCCAAAGCCGCACCCGCCAATCTGTTGACTCTAGGTGGGTTTTGGACATTAGAAACAAAAAAAAATTTGAGAAAACTGTATAAAAAAGCCACACCGAGTCGGCTTTGGCGCTGGAAAGTCGACCGACTCGAGCACGTGCGGCCGCAAAGCGTGTCGAGACGCAATTGCGGACCGGAATTCGGCCCAGATAAGCATGGTATTTTAATTTTTACGCGATTTTTTGTGAAAATTTTTTTCTTTTTTAATTTTCCGCTTTTTTAATTTCTCGAGCACCTGCTGAATTTTCTGCTTGCTTCCCTCGATTGACCCTTCTTGCCCATTCTGCTTTCCACGTGAATTTTCTTATGTGTTGTGGACGACATTTTTGCAGAATATGTTATCTAAAGGCAATTGGATGATAGCCGTTATACCCTAATCGCATTAGCGTTGATAATTCCACTCACTAATTTCTTATGTATGCTACTGGAACACATGTGTCACGTGTTCATTCCACCTGAGTTTATCGGATATCGTTTCAGAATGACGGCAGTGGCATCGCCTTCTGGGAAGAGCAGGCTGGTGCCGATCCCACCTGATGGCGGATGGGGTTGGGTGGTGGTGGTGGGATCGTTCTTCGTGCACGTCTTCGCCGACGGTTTCGTGTATTCTTTTGGTGTGCTCGTTGAAGTACTCATGAAGGTACATGACGTTTTTTTTTTGTAAAATTTTAATTCTTTTTCGCTGTCTCACAGCGGCTTCGCGAGCTGGTGTCCGGTGCGTTAGTGCAATATGGGTGGTTCAACGGGTTTCGTGGTGAGGGGGGGGGGCTGTAGTCATGGGTTCGTAGGGATGGAGACATCTGTCCGAAAGGTCAAGGCTTGACCTTTTCTTCCCTTGGGCGTTTTGACTTATGGTTGAGACTTCGACGGCGGGTCCATAGGATTGTATTTACAATTCGCGACTTGTACAAAGCCCGTAGTACAGCATTTTGGAATCCGCGGGCTGGATGGTGGTGTTCGAAGGAAGGCGTCGAGATTTTCAGGAGAGCATACTAGAGACTGATGTCTGTGTATGGCCGGATCGAGGAGGAGAGCACGAAAAATGCTAAATGAGTGATAGGCAGATGTTTATGGGCAGGTACAATACCCGGGCTAAGATTTGTAATAACGGGGAGCATTCGCCAAACAAGCAAAAAAAAACGCGTGATGCTTGTAACGTTTTCGAACAAAGGCTTTTTCGGATTCTGAAAACGCTATCATGTTCACAGCTCAAATTCCTACCTGGCGATGTGATTTGTGAACCGAAGTTCTCTGGAATCGCTTTGTTTCTGAATGAAATTGTTTTTGCGGTCGTTTTTCAAAAACGTCGTGCGCGGCAAGGTGCGGCGAAACTTTGATTTGTAATTGTACAAGTAATGAATGAGCGATCTCTATGGTTTCTTCGTGAATTAGATGAAGGTGGGACGATCTCGAGATTCGTGCAGGTAGAAATCCTTCATTAAAGGCAGTGGTCGCGCTCAAATATGCTCGTCTTCTTTTCCTCTCTAAACCCTTTTCTGGGTATAGAGTAGTAGAACCTATGAGAAAAAATCGCAAAAATAGCTGTTTTGGGCCGATTTCGAAGCCTAAACATTCTTGTCTTTTGATGGTGGACGAGTCCACCCCACATCATCGGCATCGATGATCTCCAATATCGAGAACATCAGCTGGCTCGAAATTGAATTTAAATCAATGAACTTTCGGACTTATGTGCACATCTAGTCAAAAACATTGGTTGAAGTGCTCGCTTTCATTGTTCAACTGTTCTATTGGGTAAATTCACATTTATTCCTTCCTCTGAGTGTCGATGATATTTTAATGCTTGGCATCAGACTGTGATCTTTCTGTGCACGTGTGCACGAACTGAAAAATTAGGGTCTTAATAACTCTAATTCTAGCCCGTTTTTCACCGCGCTACCTTTATAGTTTTTAGCTGTTTTATATCTAAGCTGATTTTTGTAGTTTCTTCGATAACGTTTTTCATCGTGACCACTGCCTTTAAACACGCTTGAGAACCTCTTGAAAAGTCTGAATTGCGTTGCGCAAACTACAAAACGCTGAATGAGGGGGTTCAAAAATTCTACCTGATTAAATCTGGAGATCGCCCCATTCTCATTTAATTCACGAAGAATAAATAGAGATTGCCATTCTATTACTTGTACAATTACTACTAAAGGTTTCGCCGCACTTTGCCGCTCGCGACGTTTTTGAAAAACAATTGCGAAAACAGTTTAATTCAAATTCAAAGCGATTTTAGGATACTTCGGTTCACAAAGCGCACCATCAGGTAAAAATTTGAGCTGTGAATATGTTAAAGTTCACAGAATTCAAAAAAGTTTTCGTTTAAAAATGTTACAAGCGTCGAACGTTTTTTTGCCAAGTTTGGCAAATGCTCCCCGTTTTTACAGAACTGAGCGCGGGTATTGTACCTATCTCCCCATCGCAGCCAGGCTGTAGGAATCCGTCACCCTCCGCCCACGCTGGAGACCTGGCTGTTGACCGGAAGTGATTGATTGTGTTTGGATCAACTTGCTGTGGACGATATAGGTAGTTTGCCTGAACAGCTTTGGTTGTCAACTCACTCATGAGGTGTCACCCTGTCGCAATGCTATTGACAACTAAGAGCCCTTCTTGTAGAAATCGTGCAGCATTCAAAAATGCTCTGTTTAAGGAATTCAACTCAGACAATACTATGTGTGCGATGATCATTTCCCTTCTTACTGGTCTAACTTTGGGAAGCGGACCGTTAGCGTCAGCGATTTGCAACAAGTTCGGCTGTCGAGCCACGACTATAACCGGTGCTCTCATCGCTACTGTTGGGTAACGTTCCTTGATTACATATTCCTCCAAATTTCCACGAAAGTTATCTGTTTTTCCTTGTAGATGTAGTCTGTCATACTTCGCCTCGGCGATGTGGCACATTGTTGTCTCTGTGGGAGTGATCATGGGCGTCGGATTCGGCCTTATGTATTGCCCTGCAATTGTTATTGTTACAATGTATTTTGAGAGGTGAGTTTGTCATTTTGGTTATTATTTCCCTGGGGACACTTCCGTGTTAAAACTGACATGTGTCATGATTCAGGTGGAGATCACTTGCAACAGGCATTGCTGTTGCTGGCGCAGGAGTCGGCACTGTGCTGTTTTCGCCTATCAACGAGTACATCATCAGCCACTATGGGTGGAGAGCTGTCTTCCTTGCATTCCTTGGTAGGTGAATTCGAGCTTCAAAGAGGAGAAAATTACGAGTGTGTTAGAATCGCAGTCAAGATAATTTTGCCGAACTGAATGCGGCCGATGTGAACTCTTCCGTTGTGCTCAGACAATAACATCGGTCGGACCGGTAGCGCCAAAATGCCCTCCGGACTGGTGGCGAGAGCGTGGCGGGCGAATGGGGGTAAGGAAAAGGCTCGCCGGACTGATATCAAAGCGATTCTCGGACCGATGATAGCGACTGAAGTTCGTCGGTAGATTCGCAGGCAGCATTAGAGCAGCTCCTCAATGCCGGGTTCATCCTAGGACGATAGTGGTTGGATCGCGAGATAAGTGTTGTCTGGCCCGTCATGCGACCGCGATCCGACCGGTGTTACTATCTATGCAGTGCAACTCAGGTAGCAATTCAGTTGACTGACTGCGGCGGACTGACGGCGCTGAAAGCGTTTCCGGTCTGAAGGCGGAAGCGTAGCAGGCAGTTGGCGGCAAGAAAAAGGCTTGCCGGGCTAATCGCGGTAGGTTGTCGAAGCGTCGGTCAGATCGAGGGCAGCCACTGATGATCCGATCGGCTCGCAGGCCCATGCGAAATTCCTCGGCCGGGTCGGGGACGGATGGATCGCGGGACGGGTGTTGTTCAGCCTGCCATGCGCCCTCGGACCGACTGGTGTTACTGTCCGAGAACCATAGTGGTTTGGGTTGGATCGCTGCTCAGACAGTAACACCGATCGGATCACAGGCACATGGCGGGCCTAACAACACCCATCTCGCGATCTGACCGCCATCGCCCTAGGATGAACCCATCATGGAGACATAGCTCTAGTGCAGCCCGCGATACGAACTCCGCATAGGCATGCGATCCGACGGACACTTCAAAGGCTGTTCTCGGTACGACCAGCACCCTAACATCCTCCCGCGATGAGCTCGGCGAGCCTTTTGCTTACCGCCATTTGCCTGCCATGCTCCCGCGATCGGCATGGAGAGGCTTTTCAGCGCCGTCGGTCCGCCGACCGGTGTTTCTGTCTCAGTGGCAGTAACTAACGTGTCGGGGTGATCGCGAGCATCTCTCGTAACTTCCGGCAGATCGCGGCTAGCCGGAGATTTCCTGTCTGTTGGGCACATGATCCCCTTATGGGACGATATCAACAGCAGGTCGAAACGTCATCAGTCCTCGATGCTTCTGGTCGACGCGAAGGTGCTGACTGAGTGGGTTTATATCGTCTCATATGGGACTACAAAGGGTACTTGGGCAGTGATTACGGCCGGACCGGAGAGTTATGGCAGGCCTAACGACACCGTACCCGCGATATATTTAGCCACCACCTGGCCGGTCCAGGAGCATCTAGGGCTGAGGATGCGGCTCGACCACACCTTACCAGCCCGACCGACAAATCGTTCCTGCCTTGAACCGACAACGTAAGCGTGCTGGCGCTCGGGAAAGAAACTTGAAAAGCTCGTGACCTGCCCCCCGTTTAGCCTGCTGCCCGCGATTGGACCGAAGTTGCTGTTCCGTGAGCTGGGAGGAGTGTGTTCGGCTAGGGACCGATGGTTGACCCAGTCAGGGAAAACAACCTAACTGATACCTGAGGACTAGAGGGTACAATTTTAGGTGTCCTCGCTCTTTGTGTTCTTTGTGGTTGGACATTCCGACCTCTGCAGTTCCGAGAAGTCAACGATGATGAGGAGGATACGATTGAGGTGAAGAAGCCGGAAGCTGCCACTGTCGAGGTAGGTTCGAAGACGACCTCAATAAAATGCAACAGTCTGAAAGATGCGATCACCGGTATTGTTTTCAGGAAAGCGCTGCTCTCCTCACATCCGAAAAGAAAGCTCTCTCTCACGAAATGATCATCAGGGAAGCGAAATCGTTGGACAATATCAGTCCTTCTGATGAGGAGCGTGAGTGTCATTCTGTTTATTACAAGGATCAGTGAAATAATCATTTGTGAATGGCTCCTCCTTAATGGTGGTGTTGTAGTTCCGGGTGCAAGACGAAGGCGATGTGACACCGTGGGAGAAAGGGATGTTGGATACTTGAACCGAAAGGATGTGTTCTATACCGGTTCGATCACCAATGTTGCCGAGTTCAAAGAGGATCCTGATAAGTACAGGTATCTTTGATCCTTCTGCTTTCCCAGTCTCTATGTTGGCGACCTGCTGAATAGGCATTTTCTAGGTCTACTGGATCGCTGCAGAGACGAGCGGTGAGCGTTGCTACCCCAATTTCGACTGAGAAACTTCGAGACGTAAAGGAAGCAAGTGAGGAGGTTTCAGAAGACACCACGACAGACAATGTTGAAGGCTCGAATATGTTCAAGTTAGTTGTTTTTACGAACTTATGCATTAACCTCCCATGAGTCCGGAACTGGTTTGCATCCACACCCACGATTAAAAGGTACTCAGGGTATCGTTTACGGATCTGAACCCAGTTTGAGAAGTCGTGTCTCTAAAGCAAAGCGCTTCCTTTATTTCAGAACAATCTCGAGGATGTTGTCGCTGTCACTCCTTGTGGATCCTACATTCCTCGTCTTTGCCATCTCGAATCTTCTCACATCAGTTGGATTCAACTCTCCACTCTACTTCTTACCTTTACATGCGACGAAAGGTGTTGGACTTGATGCGCCAAGCGCTTCACGAGTGCTTTCGGTTTTCGGTGAGGTTTTTACGAATTCTTGGTTCAATTTCCAAAACCTCCCATCGCAAGTTGACAGATTTTCATTTTCCGGCCATATTTTTACGATCCCTCCGCTACCCTTGTTGTGCCCGGTCGCAGCTCAACCGCACCCGAAATACCAGTGCTTTGCAGGACTGTGCAACACTATTGGTCGAGTCGTTTTCGGAGTTGTGGCTGACCACAAACTTCCACTTCCTTATGGTTTGGGAGACGATACGGCTAGGAATAGGCTGTGGATCTACAACATATCGCTCTCGGTAGGCATATTCTGCTTTTCGTACTTGTTTTACTTCATGCGGATAGACGACACCTGCGTTAACTGCTCAAGTTTCAAGTGTTAGGTTGCACTCTGTTGTTGACTTTACGCTGCAAAGGGCATTTTGGAAGAAACTTGAAAGATTTTTCGCAATTTTTCTTGCATTGTAAAGCTGTCAAATTTGAAGAAAATGTCTTGCTCTTCTGCTAATGCGCAACTTTTGTACTATCGAGACAGTACTTGACTACTCATCTGCTCCAACTTCCAGATCTGTGGTGTGCTCACAGCATTCTGCTACTTGTGCTCGGGCTTCATTTCACTTTCTGTCTATGCTGGATTGTTTGGATTCTCGATTTCATCATACATTTGCCTTACAAGTGTGATTCTGGTCGACCTGCTGGGACTTGACAAACTCACTAACGCCTTTGGTCTTCTCTTATTGTGGCAGGTTCGTTCTATTTCTCAGTGATTTTCGGTGAAAATTTTATGTGACAATTATTCAGGGCGTTGGAACCGTGTTTGGACCACCAGTCTCAGGATATCTAGCTGATATTACTGGTACCTATATTTGGTCATTTGTCTTCTGCGGAGTAAACCTCTTGGTGAGTTTACACTACTAGATTAGGCTTTTATTCAGTCTACTACCTTGCAGTTTTTTGTGCAGCTAATTATTAGCCGAGTGCTTCTCTACTCGCTACTCAGGAACTCACAGCTGGCGAACCGTTGACGAAATAAAGCCAGATGGCAAACAGCTAGTTCAGAACTGGCATGTAGCCGGCGACCAGTTATTGCATATGAGGCCGCCTGTTGGCTGACTCCTGTCGTGCTACAATGAACATTTCTTCTGAACAGTACATAAAGTCGGCATGGATACTAGTGATACTTCGCGCTCGCTATTGAGGGTTGGCCCAAACTCGATGCTATGAGCTATAAAATAGGTGCACCGAATTTTCGCCAACCTTCAATGGGGAACACAAAGTATCATTAGGATCCATGACTAAGACTGTGTGTATGGTCAGCTCGGGCAATTTAGCCCAGTGAATGTTCGAGGCCGCGGCGGTATATCGTCGTTCCCATTCGGAACCCCGCTGACCGGAGATGACTCGAATGCCGCACAGTTCGTCTCGAATGATCGCGTCCTCTCCATTCGCTAGACTAGAATTAGCGAAAGGACTTTAGAGGGACAGTCGCGCACCAGAATGGCGGGTAACGAACTATCATGTTACTGACTGCTGTCTATGCGATATCAGTACCTTCCCATATCAGGGTCAGCAATATGTCCAAAGAGCTTGCTACCCCTAGAGGATAAATTTGATCCCTAAAGATCTCCCTCTACGGTTCGCTTAGGGGTAGTACCTCACCGGCGGCCGTGGCAGAGATGAGAGCCCTGCTGCTGGTATGGCTTTTCCATCTGCCAGCTTGGGCAGCGACGTTTCTGGAGGCCACCGGTCAGCATATATATGCCGAGCTAGTGCTGACCGGCTTTAGCTGTTTGTATGCTCAGTTGGAAATGTAAACCTAGTGGGTAAGCGCAAAGTTTTTCGTATGTCTTCTACCATAAGACTCACACAGGAAAGCTCAATCATTTTGCAAGCCTTTGACTACTCTATTGAGCGTAGTCGTCGGTGAGGATTGGGAGACTGTAGAAGTGCCTCCAGTGTGCTAAGTCAAGCTTGGCTGCTTCTCTGTCTTCCTGTGAAAAGTTGAGTTCCGTGGCATCTATTCCAAGACAGGACGGTCTGCTACTCTTGTTTAGAGGCTGAGCTAGCCAATGATTGCTCCGCGCTCCTATGATCAAGGCTTAGAAGAAGCGGTTGGTACGCGGCGCTTTATCGGCAGTTCCGCAGCACTTTCAAGACAATCCGCAGCTCCTTTCTCTCATCATCCGCTCTCGTAGTACGATTAGAGACAAACCATCAGCTCATTACCGTCCTTAGTGAGAGACCATTTGCTCCTCAGCCAGGGACGATCCTTAACTCCTCTTAGATTTTCCCACCACCCACTGGCAGTAGGACCAGTGGCGTGCGGTTGTCGCAGCGAGGTCTCATGGAGGCTGGACCACTTTGACTCGCCAATCCGTGTTATACTTCATCGTCATCTGTGTCACTCCTTGCAGTGCACCAACAAGGTGTTCATAGGTGTGAAAGTACTTCAATCATCTGAACATTGTTCTACACTTGCACCTGTTCTGTTCCGTAGTTTCCCTTACATGACTGATTTTTTCCAAACCTTAGACTAAGGTCGGTGAAGAGCGTGACAAGGTGGTGCTAATGGACACGATGTTCGTCTCTTGTTCCTGCCCATCTCCTGCAAAGTTTTCAACAACCTGATAGTTGCCCTGACCAGGATTCAGGTGTTCTCAAAACGACTTAGGGGACCTGCTTTGTCCCAGAAGAGGACCTGTGGGACCAACTACTGTGCTTTATCCGACGACGTCTTAGCCGTAGCTTCGTCGTATCTTTCTATTAGTATTTGTGACTGAAACGTCGCCATGAAATCGGATCAGCATACTGCGCCTCAGATGGGTTCGAGGAACTTGAAGTTATGTTGATCCACAGCGAATATTCAAAGGTCAACCTAGCCTATCAGAGATCCCCTGTATACTACAGCCGTATCCAAGAGGTTCCAATCAACCTCCAAACATTGTATTGGTTTGCTCATTCGAGCTTGTTATCAAAAAAGGATGGATTAAAGGCGTTGTGATTACATTCCAAACAAATACGTTATACGAAACGCTTGTTGCATGTTTAAAATAGCTTTTTCTTCAGATATCTGGCCTTATGCTGTTCACTATTCCATACTTCCAAAAGAAGCAACGTCGACTAGCTCTACCTCAAGATCCCCTCGTAGCAAAGAAATAACATAGTTGAGGATTTTGGGGAAATTATAATCTTCTATATATTACTATATTGAATTCGAAGATTTATATACGTTAGGCTGGCAGTTATTGCACTTGCCCTAGGCTATCTAGCCTAATGTTGTATTCTATTTTTTGAACACATTCCCTGCAGCGTAAGCTGTAATTGTTGTGGTGTTGGTAAGCCTCGAATCGTTTTGATTGTACGGTTCTGCCCTTGTTTTCACTGAGATTCTTCCTCAATTCATTTTTCTTGTGTGCCTTGCCTTCTACTACATGTGGCACTTGTTTTTGTAGATTGGTGCCAGAATGGTTGTTGATCTATGACGGGCTCCACTTCGCCTTCATTCTCCGTTTCTTTTCAGAGTGACCTAACTTCCTCATTCAGTGCGGTCTTATTCGCTACGTCACTAACATGTGTCTAACCTCTTGTAAGTTTACTTCTAAGCGGATACAGCTGCCGATCAATCACTTCGTTTCGTGTCGCATTTCTTTTACACACATTGATAAACTGTACGTTGTTACCTAGGAGTTATGTTGGTTATTCAATTGTTTGTGTTGTTCTTTGAGCGATACTTCTCAGTAGCGCGATGCCGCGTCGCTTCCATTCGTGGAACATATTTTCGGGTGCATTCACACGAGCGCTCCTGGTACAATATATTCGATTTGTATTATTGTGATTTAACGATTTAATGAGTGAATTATTGAATGAATATTTGATTGTCTTCTTCATTTGGTGATATTTTTCAGTCCCACAATACTTAAAAGAAGCATCACCTGTCCTCCCGTTGTTCGTCGACACTGTTGAGCCGGTAACGTCTCTATCCGTTCCTATCGCTCGCCATAGTTTGCCGGAAAATCCTGCTCGCTCTAGTAACACGAAGACTGTTGGTGAAGAAGTCCGACAATCGTGTTGGAGCACGGCCTGTAGTGCGTCTGAGGTCCCGCGGTACCCAATCTGTTACGGCTGTTGTCCAACGGTTATACTCCAAACGCATTACGTGTCCGGCGCACCTGATTTTCGACGACTTAGCATGTTCGGCAGCGTCCCTGATTTTCGGCCGTCTGCGTAGCTAGTAAGTCCTAACTCCTCTCACTTGCATGAAACGTGACACTCCAAGCATTGTCCTCTTGACTGCGCGCTGAATGACGCGGACCGCACCATCCTTCTTGCGTAACGACCAGGTTTTCGAAGCATACGTTAAAGCTGAAAGAACTGTGGAATCGATCAGGTGTGCACGGAGCCGGATGTTCTTCTCCACCACGACTTCCTTGATTGTTCTAAAGGCAGTGTTAGCGATAAATCCTGTTCTTGGGTTTTCAGCGTGAAAGAGCAGGTTAGCAGATGCTGGGGGATAGGACCGAAGAAATCTGCGAGAGCGGGCCAGAAATCAATAAAAGTGCCTTCGAAAGGTATAGCGTTGCGCCTGTTTATCCCGGTCCGCCCCCCGTTCGGACGAGCTTGTGGCGCCGCGCACGTTTTCGATGGCAAATTGCCAAGCAGCTCTGCCATGTCCAGCCTGATCGATTCGCGCACATTTCGCGATTAGCGCGCGCTTGCTGATCGTTTGCGGGAACTAGCAGGGCCAGTAGACTCTTCCACGCCCTGAACGTTAGAAACCATAATTTAAGCTTACCCTGAACGTTTTTCTTCGCTGTTTCTTCACTACTAGTTGCCACACGACCAAACAACACCATTTTTGGGTTGAACTCACAAAACGGATTTTAGCAGCCGGGATTCTTTGTTACCGTAACCCTAATCGCCGTGGAGCGGGTTATCGTATCATCGAGCGCCAGCGTCACACCTAAGCAGTATTTGAGGCCGAGATCAGCCACGGGGAATGTTTTTGTCCTGAAACTGAGTGTATTTATGATGTACATTGTATGCTTAGGTATTTATAACGCATTTCAGTATTTTTCTTGCTTGTATCTTTTCACTTAAAAATCTGTGTTCTTTTGGACTGCTTGCTGGCCCACCGTTTCCTATTTTCTAGGGGTCAATCTCGTCAGCAAATGATGTTGGGCCCAAGATAAAGGACAGGTGTGGATGTTGAGATGAAAAATTGACATTACTTAGCAGTAATGGTGGGCACGATCCCGGACTTATTCAAACGATAATTACCGTCCCAAAAATGTGAATGCGTGCAACACTAGAAAAATTAGCTTGCCGATTTACATTGTATGCTTAGCTATTTATAACGCATTTCAGTGTTTTTCTTGCTTGTATCTCTTCACTTAAAAATCTGTGTTCTAGTGGATTGCTGCATATGCCTTTCCCTTATTATTTCTATCCGAATCGTTTTATTTCTTGAATCCACGGTTCAACATCACAATTTTCACATCAGTCGATGTCTTTATATGAGTCCCTCAAATAGGGAAGTTTATTGCAACCTCTCTCCTTCGGTAAACTATTCGATTACCAGTATTTGCTTATTTATTGAGATGGCCGAAGGCTTCCCTTGCTGTCTGGAAGTGAAGAGGCTATACGACCATTTATTCAGTAAGCACCGATACACTAAAAGTGAGGTGCAGAAACTGAAAGAAAGCAGAGATTGTATTCGAAGGAGAGGCGAAGTTAATCCTACCGACGTGTTTCGTTAGCTGCCAGCGAGAATTTTTCAAATGTCGAATTCTCACCATAATAAGGAATGCCCGGACATCCACTTGATCGGAATGTTCTCCTTCCTACATTTGCTTAAAAGTCTCGTGGTCCATGTGCAGCTGCACTTTAAGATCATATCTGAGCCTTTGTTTGAAAAAAAAAAGCTTGGCCTGCAATAGAAATCATAGCTGTGAAGGATTTTCGGCAAACTAATTTTTCTAGTGTTGCACGCATTCACATTTTTGGGAAGGTAATTATCGTTTGAATAAGTCCGGGATCGTGCCCACCATTACTGCTAAGTAATGTCAATTTTTCACCTCAACATCCACACCTGTCCTTTATCTTGGGCCCAACATCATTTGCTGATGAGATTGACCCCTAGAAAATAGGAAACGGTGGGCCAGCAAGCAGTCCAAAAGAACACAGATTTTTAAGTGAAAAGATACAAGCAAGAAAAATACTGAAATGCGTTATAAATACCTAAGCATACAATGTACATCATAAATACACTCAGTTTCAGGACGGTGAGCAGTTACACAGCTTCCGGGTAATAAACACTACGGGTAATCCGATTATCCATTGTTCGCTCAACCGTTATGAGAGGGTTTGAGTTATTTGAGGAAGGGGTAGTAAATCTGTTTGAAAACGTGAGTTGACTCGCGGTAAGTTCGCGGTAAACTGCAGCTGAACGCAAGCTTTTTATTAGAAGATTTCCAGGACAGGGACCGAACAGTGCTGGACCTACGCACTCGCATGCCGCCTTATGAGATACTAGATACGCATAGGGCAGAAAAAATCCCCAAAAAAATGGTTCATTCTGTCTTTTCTGAAAAAATTTTGACTTTGAAAAAATTTCTGAAGATTTTTCGAACTTTTTTCAGCTCGCAGTAAGTTTGCGCAAAACTTCAACTTAAAGCACAGTCCAATCTCAGAGACGAAATCTGAGATTTCCACTTAATTGTGAAGTAGACCCATCCTATAAAGCCCCTGCCAAATGCGAGCTCTCAATTCCTCTGAATAAGCGAGATATAGGGGGAAGCCACCCTGGGGCGCCCACATCGGGAAGACACTTTGGCACGCCCCTTTTATGATCTTTCGAGCTCAACAGTGAGGAGACGAGCGATGTTTTTCGATCAATAGCCCCGTTCTTCCCTTCATTCTTGAACTCTTTCATTGTTCAGGTCGGCTCGTATATATCGGTTGCAAGTGGCGGAAGTTACAAGCCTCGTACATCTCGTCCACCAGACTTAGCTCAATTTTTGAGGGGCCATAACTCCGTTCCAAGGGGGTCTTGTACGATGTCAGACACATCATTGGAATCAGCGTAGGACTGCTTTTCAGATCAAAGGGTCGAAATTTAGAAAAACAATTCTGAGATTGAACTGTGCCTTTAACGAGAGCTGACAGAGAAGTTGCAACTAGTGTGTGAATGAGGAGAAAGATGGACAGTTCTCAGAAATGTCCTCCGGAGAAATTTTTCTAAAGCTAACCATCTTTTTCTTCATTCATAAACTATTTCCAATTTCTCTGTCAGCTCGCGTTATGTGGCAGTATTGCCCGAACTTAACGCGAGATCACCACCTAGTTGTAATATGACTCATTTCATATGAGTTACTCGCAGTCGGTTCTAGATTTGTCAGAGCGCGGCTATCAATCGCGGAGCCGCGGCGGCACTACCGCGGAGCCGTAGCATCATAAATACACTCAGTTTCAAGACAAAAACCCTCCCCGTGGCTGATCTCGGCCTCAAATACCACTTAGGTGTGACGCTGGCGCTCGATGATACGCTAACGCGCTCCATTAAGAATGGGATTTCGGTAACACAGAATCGTAGCTGCTAAAATCCGTTTTGTGTTGAACTCGGGTGTGCTATTTACGAACACTGCCTTTAAAAGGTCCCTAAGCCGTTTGTTTTCTCCTACTGAACTCCGGTACTAGATCGTTCTTCATGTTGACCTCACGGTTGATGGTCCTTGAAATCACAGAATAAACGCTGCGATAATTCTATTGATTTCTTCTCATCAATTTATAATGAAAATTTCATAATGAATGGTATTCAACCTGTGTCTGCACACTAGAACGTTAAAAGAGCAACATACATTGCAGCATAAAAAGCATAAATTCAAGAGCTAAACATGCCCTAAAAAAGCAGCTAGGGCAAAAAAACGCTGCGGGAGCTAAGAACGTGGTGAAGCATCGAATACTCAGCCGACGCTACCAGCAGCAGCAGCAGCTTCTCTAAGAAAAATGGAAGGCGAGTACAAGGCAAACAAGCAGAGAAGGAACAGACGAGAAGATAAACAGACGCTAGAAATGGAAGAAAACAATGAAGGGAACAACCCTCTGTTTGAGGGTGCGATGCGACCAAGGATGTGCGGCAAACGATTTTGAGATTTCGGCAAACGGCAATCGGCAAGAAAATCCCAAAAACGGGCGGCAAAGGGCAAACCGCAATCGGCAAACGGCAAAACCCTCATCCCTCAGATTGGCCTAAAAGTTATTCACATGTGCCGCTCTGATTTTTTCCAACACTTATGTCAACATTCTAATAATTCTAATTCAAGGGTGTAGTTTCATTTCAAGACATCAAATGAACAAAAACAAGACATAGAGGGACCTCATGGAAATCAGAGAAATCGCCGCTGCGGCTTCGGCTCCTACAGGCATCGAAGCGGCACTATCGCGGAGTGACAGCGGCAACGTCGTGGCGGCCCCGCGATAGTGCCGTAGCGGCTCAGCGGTAGCGCCGCTGTGGCTCTGCGGTAGTGCCTCTGTGGCTCTGCGGTTGCGCCGCTACGGCTCCGCGGTAGTGCCGCTGCGGCTCCGCGATTGATAGCCGCGCTCTGACAAATCTAGAACCGACTGCGAGTAACTCATATGAAATGAGTCATATTACAACTAGGCGGTGATCTCGCGTTAAGTTCGGGCAATACTGCCACATAACGCGAGCTGACAGAGAAATTGGAAATAGTTCATGAATGAAGAGAAAGATGGTTAGCTTTAGAAAAATTTCTCCGGAGGACATTTCCGAGAACTGTCCATCTTTCTCCTCATTCACACACTAGTTGCAATTTCTCTGTCAGCTCTCGTTAAAGGCACAGTTCAATCTCAGAATTGTTTTTCTAAATTTCGACCCTTTTTGATCTGAAAAGCAGTCCCACGCTGATTCCAATGATGTGTCTGACATCGTACAAGACCCCCTTGGAACGGAGTTATGGCCCCTCAAAAATTGAGCTAAGTGTGGTGGACGAGATGTACGAGGCTTGTAACTTCCGCCACTTGCAACCGATATATACGAGCCGACCTGAACAAAGAAAGAGTTTAAGAATGAAGGGAAGAACGGGGCTATTGATCGAAAAACATCGCTCGTCTCCCCACTGTTGAGCTCGAAAGATCATAAAAGGGGCGTGCCAAAGTGTCTTCCCGATGTGGGCGCCCCAGGGTGGCTTCCCCCTATATCTCGCTTATTCAGAGGAATTGAGAGCTCGCATTTGGCAGGGGCTTTATAGGGTGGGTCTACTTCACAATTATGTGGAAATCTCAGATTTAGTCCGTGAGATTGGACTGTGCCTTTAAGTTGAAGTTTTGCGCAAGCTTACTGTGAGCCGAAAAAAGTTCGAAAAATCTTCAGAAATTTTTTCAAAGTCAAATTTTTTCTCAGAAAAGACAGAATGAATCATTTTTTTGGGGATTTTTTTTTGCCCTATGCGTATCTAGTATCTCATAAGGCGGCATGCGAGTGCGTAGGTCCAGCACTGTTCGGTCCCTGTCCTGGAATTCCTTATACTTAAAGCAGTTATGTCACGATGTTTGTATGTATGTATGGTTCCCGTTTTCGCTTTAGTCTGACGCATGGACCAGGCGCCTGGCCATGCGGGGTTGGAGGCTTCACTGGAGAATGGGGTTTCGATTCACGCGTGGTGATCTACTGTCGCAGCCCCGTCCATAAATCAGACTAAAATGATTGCGCGAACTCTATGTGTGTAAGTAATTGTGTTTTCCCGTGAATCTTCGGAATGGCCGATCAAAACAGGGACGAAATGGTACCAACATTTGCGTGGGTGGGACACTCATCGATCACCAAAAAATCAGCCTGAATCTCCGATTCCGCGCCTCGGGGCAACCGAGTTTGTCCGTCGGGCGCACTTTTGGCTTTCGGTCATGAAAACTTCTGTGAGTCGTCTAGCGCTAGAAAGGCTAAGCTCTAATCAAGGCGACAGGTATTTAGTAATGGCGCCGTTCAGAACCGCCAGGGTTTGAGGAGTGTGCAGGACGTTATCGATAGTGTGCAGGACCTCAGTAAGAGTGTGCAGGACCCATATAGGAGTGTACAGGACGTCATAGAAAGTGTGCAGGACCCCAGTGGGAGTGTGTAGGACTTCATGGAAAGTGTGCAGGACCCAAATAGGAGTGTACAGGACGTCATAAAAAGTGTGCAGGATCCCAGTGGGACTGTGCAGGACCCTGTGGGAGTGTGCAGGACGTCATAAAAGCGTGCAGGACCCCAGTGGGAGTGTGCAGGTCGTCATGGGAAGTGTGCAGGACCCCTGTGGGACTGTGCAGGCCGTCATGGTAAGTGTGCAGGACCCCAGTGGGAGTGTGCAGGACCTCATAAAAAGCGTGCAGGACCCCAGTGGGAGTGTGCAGGTCGTCATAGGAAGTGTTCAGGATCCCAGTGGGACTGTGCAGGCCGTCATGGTAAGTGTGCAGGACCCCAGTGGGAGTGTGCAGGACCCCTGTGGGAGTGTGCAGGACGTCATAAAAGCGTGCAGGACCCCAGTGGAGGTGTGCAGGACGTCGTATGGAAAAGTGTGCAGGACCCCAGTGGGAGTGTGCAGGTCGTCATAGGAAGTGTGCAGGACCCCAGTGGGACTGTGCAGGCCGTCATGGTAAGTGTGCAGGACCCCAGTGGGAGTGTGCAGGACGTCATGAAAAGCGTGCAGGACCCCAGTGGGAGTGTGCAGGTCGTTATAGGAAGTGTGCAGGACCCCAGTGGGACTGTGCAGGCCGTCATGGTAAGTGTGCAGGACCCCTGTGGGAGTGTGCAGGACGTCATAAAAAGCGTGCAGGACCCCAGTGGGAGTGTGCAGGTCGTCATAGGAAGTGTGCAGGACCCCAGTGGGACTGTGCAGGCCGCCATGGTAAGTGTGCAGGACCCCAGTGGGAGTGTGCAGGACGTCATAAAAAGCGTGCAGGACCCCAGTGGGAGTGTGCAGGTCGTCATAGGAAGTGTGCAGGACCCCAGTGGGACTGTGCAGGCCGTCATGGTAAGTGTGCAGGACCCCAGTGGGAGTGTGCAGGACCCCTGTGGGAGTGTGCAGGACGTCATAAAAAGCGTGCAGGACCCCAGTGGGAGTGTGCAGGACGTCATGGAAAACGTGCAGGAGTCCAGTGGAAATGTGCAGAACGTCGTAAAAAGCGTACAGGACTACAGTGGGAGTGTGCAGGACGTCGTAGAAAGTGTGCAGGACCCCAGTGGGAGTGTGCAGGTCGTTATAGGAAGTGTGCAGGACCCCAGTGGGACTGTGCAGGCCGTCATGGTAAGTGTGCAGGACCCCAGTGGGAGTGTGCAGGACGTCATAGAAAGTGTGCAGGAGCCCCGTGAGAATGTACAGAACGTCGTTAAAAGCGTGCAGGACTACAGTGGGAGTGTGCAGGACGTCATAGAAAGTGTGCAGGACCCCAGTGGGAGTGTGCAGGACGTCATAGAAAGTGTGCAGGAGCCCAGTGAGAATGTACAGAACGTCGTTAAAAGCGTGCAGGACCCCAGTGGGACTGTGCAGGCCGTCATGGTAAGTGTGCAGGACCCCAGTGGGAGTGTGCAGGACGTCATAGAAAGTGTGCAGGACCCCAGTGGGAGTGTGCAGGACGTCATAGAAAGTGTGCAGGAGCCCAGTGAGAATGTACAGAACGTCGTTAAAAGCGTGCAGGACCCCAGTGGGACTGTGCAGGCCGTCATGGTAAGTGTGCAGGACCCCAGTGGGAGTGTGCAGGACGTCATAGGAAGTGTGCAGGACCCCATTGGGAGTGTGCAGAACGTCACAAAAAGTGTGCAGGACGTCATAGAAAATGTGCAGAACCCAAATGGGAGTGTGCAGGACGTCACAGAAGGTGTGCAGGACCCCAGTGGGAGTGTGCAGGACCCAAATGGAAGTGCGCAGAACGTCATAGAAAGTGTGCAGGACCCAAATGGGAGTGTGCAGGACGTCACAGAAAGTGTGCAGGACCCCAGTGGGAGTGTGCAGGACCCAAATGGAAGTGCGCAGAACGTCATAGAAAGTGTACAGGACCCCAGTGGGAGTGTGCAGGACCCAAATGGGAGTGTGTAGAACGTCGGAGGAAGTGTGCAGAACCCCAGTGGGAGTGTGCAGGACCCAAATGGGAGTGTGCAGAACGTCGGAGGAAGTGTGCAGGACCCAAATGGAATTGTGCAAAACGTCATGGAAAGTGTGCAGGACCCCAGTGGTAGTGTCCAGAACGTCGTAGAAAGTGTGCAGGATCCCAGTGGGAGTATGCAGGACCCAAATGGGAGTGTGCAGAACGTCAGAGAAAGTGTGCAGGACCCCAGTGGGAGTGTGCATGACCCAAATGGGAGTGTGCAGAATGTCATAGAAAGTGTGCAGAACGTCGGAGGAAGTGTGCAGGACCCCAGTGAGAGTGTGCAGGACCCAAATGGTAGTGTGCAGGACGTCATACGAAGTCTGCAGGACTCCAGTGGGAGTGTGCATGACCCAAATGGGAGTGTGCAGAATGTCATAGAAAGTGTGCAGAACGTCGGAGGAAGTGTGCAGGACCCCAGTGGGAGTGTGCAGGACCCGAATGGAGGCGTGCAGGACATCATAGAAAGTGCGCAGGTTCCCAGTAAGAATGTGCAGGACGTCATGGAATGGGTGCTGTACCCCAGTAGGTACGTGCAGGACGTCGTCAAATGTGTTAAGGAACCAGGTGGGAATGTGCAGGACGTCATAGAGAGTTAGCAGGACCGCACTGGAAATGTACAGGACGTCATGAAGAAAGTAGAATTGAATCAGCGAGATTTTCTCAATTTTTCATGCGAAATCTTAGCCTTTGTGTAGCGAAGAAAACAGATAGGAAATCATGTATCTTGAGAAGCGTGCAACGCGTTTTGAGGAGTACGCGAAACTCTGGAGACACTTCCTCGCTAGTCTGACGAAACAATCAGCAGCTCCACTTCCGCATCATCTCTGTTCGTCACTCAAAACAACCGCTCAGTCATTTTGATTCACTAACTTCGATAAACCAGTTTTATATATGTTGAACGTCTGAGATTATCAAAATCTGCTTCAGAAAAACGTAAACATCAACGGACATAATTCATTTATTGAGAACAAAGGCATGGTGTTGGTCAACAAGGGAACCCACATCTAAAGTGGGAGTGCTTTTTTCTCAACATGACAGGGATGGTAGAGCGAGAATAATAGCTTGCGTACAATACAGAAGGAAGGGGTCGTAAATAAGATGCCGGTAACAACCGACGATCTACAGCTGGCTTCTTATGTTTTGCTTTTTTTATGCCACGTTTTTTATACCCTACGCCCTGCTATAAATGTCCGGCAGCCAGTTCTGCTCAGGAGAGTCCATACGGACAGCAACTTTCGGATATACGGAAGGCAGTCAACACCGTTTTGTCAGAATAATCTGCCTCAGGAAGCTAGCGGACGTGAAACTTTTTTTGAGCGAAAACTTCGCTAGGTCTCGCTAGTCTTCTAATAAAAAGCTTGCGTTTAGCTACAGTTTACCGCAAACTTACCGCGAGTTAACTAACGTTTTCAAACAGATTTACTACCCCTTCCTCAAATAACTCAAACCCTCTCATAACGGTTGAGCGAACAATGGATAATTGGATCACCCGTAGTGTTCATTACCCGGAAGCTGTGTAACTGCTCACCATCCTCATAATTGCGGCGCGTCTTTTGCCACCAGACTATGCATAGGCCTTTCGAGCGAAATTTTTTACCGGTGAGCATGGGCGGCGTTTCCTTTCAATGTTTTGCCGGTAAAATAACAAAATTTTCGGCAAACGACAAACGGCAAAAAAGTCCCAAAAATGGCCGGCAAACGACAAACGGCAAACGCACATCCCTGGATGCGACACTCATCGATGTCCGCAGAAACAGAAAACCTGGCGCCTAAATGCACCATAGTATCCTGAATAATAAGAGGCGCTACGGGGCTCGAAATCAAAACGATCGCGTCTGGGAAAGCGAATTGTCTTGCGAGTATATAAGCGTGCTTCCGGGCGAGGTTTGTATGTTCCACCACACAGCCACAATTATTTGTCTCACAAAGAATCTTACGAGGTAATCCTAACTTCATCTCAAAAACTTCATTCAAGCTTTAAGGCAGTGTTCAGGTATGAATGCTTGTTAAGGCGAATCGGACGTAGTTGCTACGCTATCACCCTCACTATCTACGCAGTGTGTTGGCTCATACGATTTAGGAAGACTTTTCGCGGATTAGCGTTTGTTTGCTCACAATGACACAACGAACGAATGTAACGCGAAGGCGTTGATCAATCAGATGGTATTACATGCGCGACAATTCAGTGACTTAGAAAGAATTGAATGGTGGACGTATGCACAAAAGTTTGTTTGAGCCAAACGGCTGAAATGCGGTCGGAAGCAGGCAAGCGGTTACTATAATCCTTTAATAAATCACGCTGTTTAATAAATCATCATTGTGTCCAGATCAGGGATGTGAGGCAATTGCCGTTTGCCGTTTGCCATTTGTCGTTTGCCTGCCATTTTTGGGACTTTTTTGCCGTTTGTCGTTTGCCGAAATTTTCGTTATTTTTCCGGCAACACTCGGCAAAACATTGGAAGTAAACGCCGTCTATGCTCGCGGCTATGTGGGCACTAGGGGTAATCCGATTATCCGTTGTTCGCTCAACCGTTATCTGGGGTGGTAGTAAATCTGTTTGAAAACGCGAGTTAACTCGCGGTAAGTTCGCGGTAAAATCGCCGTAAACTGCAGCTAAACGCGAGCTTTTTATTTGAAGATTTCCAGGAATGGAACTCGCATGCCACGTTATGAGGCACTAGATACGCATAATGTGAAAAAAATTTCTTAAAAAATTGGTTCATTCTGTCTTTTCTGGAAAAATATTGATTTAGAAAAAAATTCTGAAGATTTTTCAAACTTTTCTCAGCTCGCAGTAAGTTTGCGCAAAACTTCAACTTAACGCGAGCTGACGGAAAAATTGGAACTAGTATGTGAATGAGGAGAAAGATGGATAGTTTCCAAAAAAGTCCTGCGGAGAACTTCTCTAAAGGTATCCGCCTTTTTCTTCATTCGTAATCCATTTCCATTTTCTCTGTCAGCTCGCGTTATGTTGCAGTTTTGAGCGAACTTAAAGCGAGATCACCACCCAGTTGTATTATGACTCATTTCATACGAGTTACTCGCAGTCCTTTCTAGTTTTATCAGAGTGCGGCTACCGATCGCGGAGGAAACCGGAGGGACCACCGCGGAGCCGTAGCTGCAGAACCGCGGAGCCGCAAAGGCACTACCGCGGAGCCGTAGCTGCACAACCGCGGAGCCGCGAAGTCACTACCGCAGAGCCACAGCGGCACTACCGCGGGGCCGCTGCGGCACTACCGCCACGGCGCTGCGGGACATCCGCGGGGCAGCAGCGGCACTATCGCGGGGCCGCCACGACATTGCCTCCGCGATAGTGCCGCTTCGGTGCCTGTAGGAGCCGAAGCCGCAGCGGCGATTTCTTTGATTTCCATGAAGTCCCTCTATGTCTTGTTTCTGTTCATCTGGGCTAGGATGCACGAAACGCTAACCACGTTTCAACAATGTTTAACGCCCCCATTGTTAAGCTCGTTGGGTGCAAATAGACCGACCGCAAATCATGGCTAGATCTTGGTTACCGTTTCGTGAATTCCAGCCTTGATGTCTTGAAATGAAACTACTCAATTGAATTAGATTTATCAGAATGTTGACATAAGTATTGGAAAAAAAGAAAAAAATAGAGCGGCACATGTGAATAACTTTTGGGCTAATCTGAGGAAAGGAGTTTTTTTGCCGTTTGCCGATTGCCGGCCGTTTTTTGGGATTTTCTTGCCGATTGCCGTTTGCCGAAATCTCAAAATCGTTTGCCGCACATCCCTGGTCCAGATGTCTTACAAGGGAAGTATAAAAAGCGTAGGTCGGATCTGCCAAAACGACTAGTATGGTTAGTATCCTTTCCAGCTCAATAGTAAAAATGCGCAGTATCCCGCCGCGAGCAGCAGGTTCAAAAAAGTTATGAGCATTTTTCAAGCCTGGCGAAAAGGCAAGGATTCCCATCAGGCATTTTTTTTGGAGTTTCAAAAAATTTCCTCGGATTTAGCTCAAAAGTTGTATGTAGGGGTAATCTAGGGTGGCAAACACGAATCTGGAGTCCATTTGTCGAAACTTTGAGGTTTACTCTAGGTTACGGTAGGTAACATGTCATTTAGGGGTCAAAATCCACCTTAGTATTTTGAAAATCGACAAACTGACGTTAAATTCGTATTCTTCACCCCGAATAACCCCCGTATACGAATTTTGAGTAAAATCTGAGATTTTGACCAAGCTACCGTATACCCACCGTAATCCACCTTATTTTGCAAAAAATCGATAAACGGACTCCAGATTCGTGTTAAGCACTCCAAATAACCCTCAGAGAATGATTTTGAGGCATATCTATCGTAGAAAACCGGAAATCTCGAAAGTGGCGTATTTCCCTCGAAATTTTCCCCGTTTGGGAAGCTTCAAACAAAATGAGCCGAAAACTTTTGAAAATCGACTAATAAATCACAGAATCGTGATCAGCGCCCCAAAAAAAACCCCTAGGAGAATTTTAAGTCAAATCTGGAACATTTTTCTAAAACGCTTCCAGAGCCCTCAATTAGTAGAAATAAGCGCCCAACCGAAAATCCGTACAAGTCTAAAACGCTGTCAGTCTGGACAAAGTACGGAAAATGTTCGTTCACCCAAAATTTGCTCAGGGTGGTAGTTTTGGGTGCTGAACACATTCATGAGGTCCGTTTCCGGATTTTCCGAAGAATAACGCGATTTTTGGAAGGTACAAAAAGCACAAAAAATGAGCTTTTTAGCTTGTAACTCCTTGGAACCTGCGGCTCGCGGCGGGATACTGTGCAGTTTTACTATTGAGCCACAAAAGATACTAACGACACTAGTCGGTTTGGCAGATCAGACCTACGCTTTGCATGCTTCCCTTGTTAGGCCGGGTTTACACCATCGCGCAGCGACGCGCCCACATGATGTGAATAGGGATCGACGAGTGGCGCGAAATCGTTCGTTACTCACCAATGTCAGCAGTTTCTTGTCACTGCGTCAGTCGCGATGGAATCGTAAGCCTCGCCTAAGACGTCGTTTATACTTTCGTCGCAGAGCGGCTCGGCGAACTGCAATCCTACGATATCGATCGTGCCGCGCCGCGTGATCAATATTACAGAAATACACTGTGCCGCGCCGCTCGGCGGCGGGAGTATAAACGACCCCGTAGGCCCATTTCATAGTTCGATCGCCGCGCGACGATGGGATGATAACCATGAGCGTCGACCAAGATCGCGTCGCACGTCGATATGTATTCAAAACATGCCATCGCGGTGATCAGCGATAGGAGTGTAAAATAGGCCCTACGCATAGATGTCGGCCATAGAAATGAAGAACGTCTGTCCAGACACTCACTTGCGGAGGTCGCGAAATAGTGATGCGTTGTGAAGATCGTGAGGCGACCACAATTCGTGGCGCGACCTCCAATGTCCAGCACGATTGATCCTAAAGGCAAAGCTATGCCGCACCGCCACGCAACCCTATCGAAATGGGACGCTACCACGTGATCGTGCCGTGCCGCCATCAAACTCTAAAAAAGGCTATACGGAGTTGTACGCAAAACTGCGTATGTGCGTAAATCATAACCGCTTGCGGCTATATCCATGCTGCAAGTTTTTACGCCCCAGAGAATGAATAAAGTATTCTTTTCGCTCCGATTCAGAGTATGGGCTGTGAACACGCCAGATTCCCGTAGATCTTTCACGTGAAGGCGGGAAGCGGAGATTAGGCGCTATTCATACTCCTCAACGCAAGCGAGGCACGCGCGTGACTCGCGGGCGTGGCGTTGGTGTATGAATGTTCTGACGCCACGCCCGCGCGGTACGCGCGCGACGCTCGCTCTGGCGTTGCGGTCGACGGCTATAACGGTTTTTTAATCATTTTCATTAATAATCCATTATCAATTTCATCACGTTTCAGGATAATTTATTCTATTACTATCCTCTAATATCGCGATGGTGAACGCGTGTACAGAATGCGCTTGTTTGGAGAAGTTAGGCCCACTTTTTCCCGCTCCGCGATGGCGTCGCCGCTGGAGTATTCATAGTCTCCGCAAGAACGGCACACGCGTCACGCGCTTGGAAAGCATTCATACTCTAACGCCACGCCCGCGCGCGCCGCGCTGGCGTTTAGTGGTATGAATAGCGCCTTACAGACAGCGGGAAAGGGTCAGGCGAAAACTGAGAAGGGACCTTGTATCACTATTAGCCCCCGCTCCCCACCATCATGCACGCGCTATAGCAGCAGGGGAGGGGCACTTGGCCACGCTAAATTTTCCGACCCGCGACGACTCTCCCGATGTTGTAAGGGGGGGGGGTGGACCCTGGGTTGGTGTTCTAACAGTCCGGCGGTAAGGGAAAATGGGCGTGGCCAAGTGCGATGACCAAGTGCACCCCTTTGATGCACTAGCGCCCCCCCCCCCTCCGAAATAGGTGATGTTCAGACTAAAAATTTTAGGTATGGTGGGTATATCCGCGAAGCAGAAGGCTGCGGACCACTCAGCTGCTCGCACGCCTGCCGCGTGCGTCGTTCGATCATCTCATTTCTCGTGGGCGCACACCACGCAGTGCAGGCTGATCAGGTGTCCGCAGCCGTCTTTTTCGTCGTTACCCCAACTGTTTAGTGCAGTACAATGAAAACAAAAAATAAATATTGTGCTTCTCGGGGCCAAATTTCGGCCCGCAATTGCGTCTCGACACGCTTTGCGGCCACACGCTTCAGAATCTGACCCGATTCCAGCGCAGCAGCCGCCGATCTGATGACTCTGGGTGGGTACTAGACACTGGAAACTTGAAAAATGGAGGAAACTGAATAAAAAAGCCAGTTTGAGTTGGTTTGGCGCTGAAAACTCGACCGTCTCAAGCGCGTGCGGCAGCAAAGCGTCCCTAGACGCAAGTGCGGACCGGAATTTGGCCTCGAGAAACACAGTACGACACAGCTGATTAGAAATAGCGCCAAATTGGCGTCGGATGTAGTGTTTGGTGCAGTCGACAGAGCTGCACCATCTTAAAATTTGCCCACGCCTAATTTGGGTGTACTGTGATTCCTTGACTTTTACAAGCTTTTATACGGTTTCGGTTTGCTTTTTATGCATTTTTTCTTCTCATTGAATGTTTTTCGGACCATTTTCTCAATTGTTTCTCGCAAATGAACCCCATTGAGCAAAGTCTGATTAGGTTTTTACTTTTTCTGCTACCAGTATGCCCGAAAATGTCAATATTAGCCTGCACTGGAAGCGTTTTCGGCCAGTAATTGACTAAATTCAGGCCCTGGCAATTCATTTTATTTTCAGTATCTCTCCTCATGTTGTCCTAGGTGTAATTCATCCAGTTTTGGTTTTATGAAGGTGCATTTTCACAGATTCTCCACTGGGAAAGTGTCCGTTGCCGAAGATCACAAACCCTGGTTGGTCAAGAAATCAATTTTCGTCTGTCTAGAAGTGGATCGATCTGTCTGGTTCGTCCGGCTTCCACGTCAATACGTCTGGCTCATCGAGGTATGCCTATAAACCACATATTTGTTTGACAGCTGATGGACTTGTTAGTGCAACTCGCTTCTGACTCGCCAGCTGGCTGCTTGGAAGAGAACTAATTGAGTGTGTTTTTGTTCTGTTCGGCACTATTCCAGTCTCTCTTTTTTTGTAGTTTGAATAATTTTAGATTACTGTAGTTATACGGTGGTTAGGTGAAAGTTTCAGATTAGGCTTAGACTTTGCTAGGGGGGGGGGACAAGACGTTGAAGCTAGGACTTTTTTAGTCGTCACCGTCCACCGTTACAGACATTCGTGGCGGGACCACTTCGCCACCCATTGGCAAGAAGCCAAGAAAGCGAAGTGAATGCTCCAGAAAATGACTAGCGACAGCGGATACGGATGTTTGGGTCTGATTATTTCTGTTTGTGAGCAGTTTATTAGTTACTCAGATTCCGATAAATCGAATAGACCATACGTATAAGGCTGCGATGTGCGCCTAAACAGCAGGCTAGCGAGCGCAAAGTACACTTGCTCAACAGAATCTACTCTTATTTAGCAGATAAAAGTTACACCAAAATTGTGCTCAGCGTCTAAGAATACCTTTTCGTTTGAACTTCCAACTGATTTAGGGCCACAGGCGTAAGTATGATTACGCATGCCCGTAAAGCAGTGTAAGAGACTCAAAGTCGTGTGAAGTACCTGCCAAGGTGAAGTTTTAGGCACGCTGTGTCTTTCTGAATCAACAGTACACGTCTGCAAAACCCCTGCCTCTGCTTCTCGGCGATTCGCTGCGCTCCGTTGTCTCTTGGCTTAGTGCCTGTGGATTTCGAGGTGGTCCCGAAGCGACTGTCTGTGACGGTAGACGGTGACGTCTGTAAAAGTCCTAATTTCAACGTCTTGTGTGGGGGGGGTTGTTTGAGATCAGGATTGAGCAGGGTTGGGACTCCGCGTACCTAAATGGGGTCAATCAATCAACAGCTTTATTTTTCATTAAAGAAATTTGCATACGGTGCTATGTGGTAAGGGGGGGCACTGACTGTTGTGTCGCACTTGGCCACGCCTATTTTTCCGTGCCGCAGTGACTCTCCCGATTTTGGCAGGGGAGGGAAACCCCGGGTAGGTGCTCAAATTTAGTGCGGCACAGTAAAATGGGCGTGGCCGAGTCCATCGCTCCATAGTGCCCCCCCCCCTTCCCACATAGCACCTTGCAGACTGTGTATGAAGAAATAAAGAGGTAGAGCTCCAAACTATTGAAGAAAACACTCGTAACAATAGCACCCTGAATTCAAAGCTTCAACAAAAGGGAATACGATCACTCCCGTGTACCTACTCAGATAATCGCCGCATTCAATTTCAAGTTGAATACGCATTCAACTTGACGGTTTCGAGCACATTCAGGGAACCTGCTGCTAGGGGAGCACGTGCTGCCATTGTCTCTCGAATTACAGCGCGTACCCCAACAAATAAGACAATCAGTGCGTGCATGATATATATTTTCCAAAAAAAGGAAAGCATACGACGCACTCTCTAGACGGGACTAAAAGGTCGGCAGCGTCGCCGGTTTAATTACCCGAGTTTGCGGTATTTGGCCCACCGTTAGAGGGCTCGTCCAACCGCTGGCGGCCCCAGATGGTGCTGTGCGAGCTGGTCGCGTCGCCTGCCGGTGTGCTGCTGCGATTGTGCTGGACTACCTTGCAGCACGTGCCCCTGCTATTATTTTTTGGGGCACGTGCTCCGGAGATGGAAATTTGCAGCACGTGCTGCTGTTTGGAGCACATGCCCATGCGATAGAGCCTTTCGATGAGTGTGGTCACTCGAGTTGAATGCATATCCGACACGCATTGAATGCAGCGATTTTCCGAGGACCTGAGATCGAAGATGGATAGTCTGTGTTTGAAAATCGAGAAATTACCGGCTTCGACTATTTTTGAAGAGTCGTAACTATTTTGAAAAATTCCTGTAAGAACATGAAAACTGGTTTTTTCCCAAAAATTTCACTTAAAAAAGATACAGCATTTCTTCAGCTAGGGAGGGGGAGGGTCGTAAATAATCCTCAGAATCTTGGTCAACAGGGGGCGGTAGCTCCGCCTAAAATTGGCGCAACGGCCTGCCCGACCCTGTGCAGGATCCAGCGCGGTAGGGACCGGACGCAACTGGGTGAGGGTCGTAATTTTTTTCGACCCAAAAAGGAAAAAATCTTAAACTGGGGAAAGCGAACGTAAGCATTTCGAGCAAAAATACTCTCTAGGAGGTGAGGGGGTGGGGGGGGGTGGGATTCGAAGAAATTTCAGATTTTTTTCGAGTTTTCTTAGCCGCCAAAGGAAGGAGAAGGTTGTGGATCCGTTGAGATCGTTCACAACGCCCTGCTGGACTCTGGTCAAGGGAACGTCAATAGTCGAGTTTTCCCATTTCCGGGCTCCGAATTTCGGAATCGGAAAGGAACAGCTCAAGAAATAACGGAAAGACGGAAACTGAGCGCCCCGCACAGCCCTGGTTGAAAATTTAGGACAAGGAAGGAGGATTTGTGATCTCCCAGATATTTCTGATTTTCCTTCGCAATTTTGGGCCTTTTGAATAGAAGCGCCTGAGTCTATAGTAGCTTACGGAGCTTGATCAAAGGGTTGAACAGGTCGTCGCGATAATTTAGGGCGGAGCTGCGACCCCCCCCTGTTGACCTAAATTTTGCAAAATTTTCCAAAACTTTCACGATCCCCCTTCTTCTTCTTCTTCAGCGTTTGTCCCACATTGTAGCAGGGTCCGCTTTTCTCGAACGTTGCCGCCATTTGACCTTGTCATTCGCATTGTCAGGATGGAGGCCTGCAATTTTCATATCGTTGTGCAAAACATCCAGCCATCTCTGCTTAGGTCGTCCTCTTGGTCGCTGGCCCGTCACTTGGAGCTGCATAGCCGCTTTCGCTATCGAGTGTTCTCCAGCTCGCAGAACGTGCCCATACCATCTTAGGCGATTTTCGCGAAGTTTGTCCGAAATGGGCGCGACACCGAATCTTTCACGCACATCTTCATTCCGAACTCGGTCCAATCGGGTCAATCCACCACTCCACCTGAGCATCTTCGTTTCCATCACGCCTAGCCGTCGTTCTGCTTCCTTGGTCATTGGATAACACTCTGTGCCATACAGTGCGACGGGCCTCACAACCAAACGATAAATCTTTGACTTGAGCCTGTTGCAAACCTTTTTATCACAGAATACTCCACTCGCGGTACGCCACTTCAACCAAGCAGCATTGATGCGTGCGTCGACTTCAGCCGTCAGCGTCCCATCATCGCAAAGCGTTGATCCAAGATATCGAAACGTATGCGCTTTTGGCAAGACTGTGTTGTCGACTTGGATGGAACCGTCACAACTCGCATTTGTCATGTATTCGGTTTTCTTTTTATTGAGTCGTAAGCCGAATGCTGCCAGTCTGTCGTGCCAAGCTTGAACTTGTGCTTGGAGGTTTCCTTTGCTGTCTGAGGCGAGCATCACGTCGTCAGCATACAACAGTGTCCAAGGTGCTGAACTCTGCAAATCTCGCGTGATGACATCCATGACGACGATGAAAAGCAGCGGGGAGAGGGCGGAGCCTTGATGAACTCCAACAGTGATTCGAAAAGGCCTTGATGTTCCTGCCGCGCATCGTATGCAACTTGACGTGTCCACGTACAAAAGCTTCACCCAATCGATCAATTCTTCGGGACATCTCGGCTACGCAGAGCGTACCATATTACTTCGTGAGGGACTCTGTCGAACGCTTTCTCAAGATCAAGAAAGGCGAGGTGAACAGCTTCTCCTTTTTCACGATGCTTTTCCACAAGAAGTCGGGTCGCATGGATAGCATCGACGGTGCCGCAGTTCCTGACAAAACCACACTGATTTACGCTCAGCTCAACGACATCACGAATTCTTCTATCCAGAATCCTCTCGAAAATCTTCATTGTATGGCTAAGAAGTCGGATGGGCCGGTAGTTGCAACAGTCAGCAGGACTCCCTTTCTTCTTGAAAATCGGGACTGTGGTGCTTGACTTCCAATCTGAGGGAACCTTGCGCTCAGTCACAATGCGGTTGAATAACAATGCAAGCCAGGCAGTTGGGTTCCAACGTCGACTCTTCCATAACTCGGCGGCAATATCATCAGGTCCGGTAGCTTTGCCATTCTTCATCGCTTTCAAAGCCTCTGCTACTTCGTTCGCTGTGATAGGCGACACCGCCCCATAAAACGGAAGAGCATGAGGTAACGGGGAATGCGGGAACTCTTCTGTCGAAACCGCTTCGAAGTACTGCCGCCACCTTTCCTTCGCCTGCTCAGCATTCGATAGCAGCCGACCATGTCCATCGTTTATCCCAACAAACTTCTCTATATCCTCCGTCTTTCGGTTTCGTGACCTGACGAGCCGGTAGAGATCGCGCTCGCCCTCTCTCGTGTCAAGCTTGCGATATAGAGCTTCGTATCGTTGACCTCTCGTTCTCGCTACTGCCTTCTTAGCCGCACTTTTCGCGACTTGATACTCTTTCCAGTTGGCCGGGGTTTTCTCCTTGAGGAAAGCGTGGTAAGAAATCTTCTTCCTTCGTACACATGCCTTTACTTCGTCAGTCCATAACCACGCTTCCTTCTCGATGTACCTCCGTCCAGGCTTTGTCGTTCCAAGAACGGAGCGAGCAGCTTGAACTATGCTCCTCTTTGCTTCCTCCCAGCTCTCTTCGACGCTTGTGATCTGAGGTAGATGGATCCGAACAATTACTTCGGGTGCCTTGTCCTTGAAACTCCACCACTTGATCCTTGCAGGACCTGTGAGGTCTGCGCGCTGTTGTTTCGGAGGGCTAACGTGGAGCGATGCAGATGAGTGGACGATGTTGAGTAGCCACCGCCTCATAGGGAATCACTTTGGCATCAGTAACTAACGTGCGGTCTTTCCTCCTCACAAGGAAGTAATCGATTTGCAACGAAACGGTTCCACTGTGATACGTTGCTAGCTGAGAGCACCGTTTTTATACCATGTATTCAGCAGTATGAGGTCGTGACTACCAGCGTAGTCGAGAATCCGCTCGCCATCGTCATTTCTTCGTCCATAGCCGAACCCACCATGACTGGGATGTCCATTGCTCGCCTGTCCCACGTGTCCGTTCAAGTCGCCAGCTACAACAAGACAATCTTCTACCGGAACGGCAGCGGTTTCACTATCAAGGAGTGCCCAAAAATCATCTTTCGTTCGTGACGAGCAGCCGCTCTGTGGAGCATATGCGCTGAAGAAATGCATCTTGCGAGAATTGATGACAAAAATTATTTTCATGAGGCGGTCATCGTACCGGAAGACTTCAGAAACAGAATCACGATAGCGCTCAGAAACGATAACTCCAACTCCGTTTGTCGTTCGTGGACTGCCGTTGAAGATCAGCTTGTAACCAGCACCAATGTCTTTAGACTTCGCACCAGCCCATCTTGTTTCTTGCACGGCACACACATCAACTCTTCTCTCTTTGAGTGCAGCTGCGACTTCTGCCGCTCGTCCAGTCATCGATCCCACATTCAGAGTCGCGAATCGTGTGGGGGGTAAGTGTTTCTTGCGAGATCCCCCTCAGATTAAAAAAACTTTTTGCATTATTCGAGAAAATTTTTTAATGCATACGTGCTCCCCGCAACTGACTATTTTGAAGAAGATTGGTTTCAGTCCGGATTTTTTACGACCCCACCCACGAATTTCCATTTTTTCTCTAAAAATTTCTCAATTTTTCACGATCCCCCGTTATGGCAAGTCGCAACCCTGCTCTGGAGATTGTGAGCGATGTTTTGGATGGCTTCAACGTCAGAAGGCCTCAACGCGCTGTCGGAGTAGCCCTGGACCTCTCGAAGGCGTTTGACACTGTCAACTTGGGCATACTGTCTGAGAAGCTATTGAGGTCCACCATCCCGCCTTGGCAGAAGCGATAGATTACCGCACTCATCAAAGGTTGCCGAGCTAAAGTGCTGTTTCAGGGACATGTCTCTAATAGCATCCCGATCGCTGCCGGTGTCCCTCAAGGAGGAGTCATATCGCCTGCTCTGCTCAGTCTTTACCTGGAAGATTTGCCCGTCCCCCCCCCCCCAAGTGACATCAAAGTCGTTGCGTATGCGGATGACATCACCATCGTGTGCCGAGACAGACATTAATATAGCTGCACGCAAGATCAATAGCTACCTCATCGTTCTGAAGAGCTTTCTCGATGATATGATGCTCATGGGTTTTCTCCACTGACCCTAAGGAACACTGCGCTCACTCCGTTGTGAATTGGGAAGACGCTCGTCTGTCTGCCGCACGTTTCCCTAAGCTGCTCGGCCTAGTATTGGATCCTTCGTTGAGGTTCCACAAGAATACTAAGCAGAAACAGGCTACAGTGAAATCAAAGCTCAACGTCCTACGAGCTCTGGGAGGAACATCGTGGGGAAGTAGCAAGGAGACAATTTTGACCACCTACAAGGCAATACTGCAGCCGGCGTTGGAGTACGTTGCATCGTTATTGCAGCACATAATGACTTACTTGACTTAATCGGTTGGCTTTCGCCTGACGCGGTCATTCCGCATCTTCACCGAGGTGTGCCGTCCTAGTAGTCAGCCGTGTCCATTTTTCACGGTCTTCAGCCACAATTTGAACACATTCCATCCAGCTGTCACTATTCCATTTCCTGCGAAACGAAACATCGCGCCTGAACTGTCTTTCGATGCCGAGTGACTTTAAATCCTCTTTAACCACATCCGTCCAGAACTTTCGCCTACGCCCAGGTGGCCGTTTCCAGACAGGATTTGGAAGCATTTTTAAAGCGTGTTGTACGAGACGATCCGGCGTTCTTCTTAGTATATGCCCGAGCAGTCGAAGTCGACTTTCCATTGCTGCTTGAGATGGCGTTAGGAGATGCTGGCACCTCCCTCGTGTCAAGCGTTGATGTACTGCGTCGATTTCCTTGTAAAGGTCTTCGTTATGGCATACACGCGGCCAGAAATATCCAAGCAAACGCCTAAAAAGCTT
The DNA here is from genome assembly GCA_029168955.1 of Aplectana chamaeleonis. Lineage (NCBI taxonomy): Eukaryota > Metazoa > Nematoda > Chromadorea > Rhabditida > Cosmocercidae > Aplectana > Aplectana chamaeleonis. The sequence continues at coordinate 179,565 of JAPDOI010000010.1, forward strand.
CCTCTCCGTGCAATCCAACCTTTCCATCTGCGTTTTCGGTGCTGCCCACGTCTCCGATCCGTACATCATGATAGGGCGAATAGCGGATAGGTAGACGCGCAACTTGACTTCCTTCGCGATGGTGGTAGACCACAAACACTTGGTTAGAGAATTGAATGCAGACGTAGCTTTCGCACATCGTTGTCGAATATCCGCTGCATAACTACCATCGTTCTTCAGCAAACAGCCCAAATAACAGAAATCGTCCACCAGTTCGATACGTTGTCCGTCCACACAAACTCCAGTTGAAGGCTTCTGAGAGACCCACATCTGCTTGCATTTGTCGGGACGAAGACGAAGTCCATAGGCTGCGGCATACTTCGAAACGAGGTTCACAATCCTTTGCAGTTTTGCGTTGTTTTCAGCGAATAACACAATGTCGTCGGCGTACTCCAGGTCGACAAGGGAGCGTCCTGATGGTGTTAGGATCACATCCGCAGGAAACTGTTCTGCAACTCTACGCATGATGTCATCAACGGCGAAGTTGAAAAGAAAAGGTCCTGCAACGGCTCCTTGCCTTACTCCTGTTTTCACCTCGAAAGCTGACGTAAATCCGACAGGTGTACGAACTGCTGCTGTTGTTCCTTTGTTCATGTCCTCGATTAACCGAACATACTTTTCCGGGACTCCATCTGCTCGCAGAGCATTGAGCAATCGATCACGATGAGGAGAGTCGAGCAGCACATAATATCGGATTCATCGTGGACAAAGATGCAGCGAGTTTAAAATGCTCCAGTGGAACATCTTCATGCTGAAGCCCGAATTCTGCCAGCTTAGGAGCACTGCCAACTCCAAGCGCAGCAAGTGGTTATTAACATTGTCAAGCAGCCTGACCACCCATTAAGAAGGACCATGAATCCCGTGAGAGAGAGACATATCAGAAGGCCTTTTGCGGATGCTTCCGAGAAAGTCAATATACAAAGATGGACGGACTCCCAACTGGATCGTCTGCGTGTTTTACGTGCGGAGCACACCAAGTTCGTCACGGCTCACTTGAGTAGGATGACCGTCAATTACATATTGGGGGTCGTACCACCCGTAGTCAGCAACACCGAGATGGAACTCGGTAGGCGGGCTAGAAGTACCCCTGCCTCGTTACGCTGCGGTCATTCCCCTATGCTGATGTCATACTAGCATAAGATCGATCGCAGTAAGCCGGACGAGTGCCCGGACTGTGGTAGCCGTGGCAACACAACTGAACACCTATTCGAATGCCCAAAGAGGCCTACCACTCTTACAACAATGGATTCGTGGACGAATCCGGTTTTAGTCGCCTGTTTCTTGAATCTTTGACAAAAACCTTCCTGCTGCTGCAAAGAACAAGAAGAAGCCCTGCTCCACCCTGCTTGACCATCCGGCTCCTTAGAAAGCGTCAGCATTGAGTTATGGTAGTATTCGTGGCGGGACCAGCCGCCGCTAGACGGCTGCGCAGTTCTAGGTTCCAGACTAGATAGAGCCAAGGCTCCAGCGAGGTTGCGCCCGGGTGTAACGGGTACAGGGAGTCGTAGAAACCCCCTCTAGCGTAATACCTGGGTGCAGCCTCGCTGGAGCCTTGGCATCTGATGGTCGATGTACTGTAGGGCACATATTTTTTTGTAGGGAAATGTTGTCAAATTATGAAATTCACATCATTATGTTTGTAGGCGACAGGTCTTAATCACATATGGAACGTCGGCATGGATCCTAATGAGACTTTGCGTTCCTTTTCCAAGGTTGGCGCAAACTCGGTGCCATATGCTATAACATAGGCTTACCGAGTTTGCGCCAACCTCCAATGGGGAACGCAAAGTCTCATTAGGATCCATGCCGATGGTATGTGTGTCGGTACATAATTTGAAGTTTTTTCATGCAATCACTCTTGTCAATTTAGTTTGTTCAATGATAACTGTCATTAGTTTCTGCATAAGAATCGATATGAAGGATTCCGAGTTGATCGTTTTCTTCACCACAACATAGCGCACTTATCGCGGAAGATCTCACTGGAACGAAATGCCACCGCGTTGGTGGCATACAAAAGAGCGCTTGATTTGCGCTTCTGCTTCAGTTTCCTCATTTCTCCTCCACAAATGAGATGCTGGTTAGCGTCAACTTCCTCTCGTAAGATACGCGAGAACCTCACATGTGATTTCTTATTGTCATTCGCTCGAGCGGTAACCGCAAGTATAACCCGAAACACATATGCGACGACGCATATGTAGTCGGCAGGTCTTATTTGTGTCCGTGCCACCTATAGACAATGTTTGCTGTTTTACACGAAGCATCACATGAACATTATAATCTTGCAGCGAAAACCCACTGGAAAGTTCTGAGCGACCCAGATTTGCCAGCAATGAGCCTCCAAGATATTTCTTCTAGTTTTAGGGAATGACACCATTACTCAGATGGGTTTCTCGCAAAATTCGACGAAAGTGCTTGGAAATATGAATTATGCATGAAAGACGCACAAAAAACAAAATTTCTAAGTTTCTTTGCTCACTCGGCTGCATTTACGTTGCTCAATCGACTGGCCTCCGCATGACGCGGTCAGTCCGCATCTTTACCGAGCTGTGCCGTCGTAGTAGCCACCCGTGTCCACATTTTTCACGGTATTCAGCCACAATTTGAGCACATTCTTTCTGCGGCTGCGAAGAAGAAGAAGAAGACATTCTATCCACTGTCAATTATCTATCTCCTGTGAAGTGAAAGATCGCGCCTGAACCGTCTTTCGATGCGAAGCGACTTCTCATCCTCTCTTACCACACCCGTTCAAAGTTCCTTTCTGTACAATCCAATCTTTCCGTTTGCGTCCTCGTTGCTGCTCACGTAGATAGACGTGCAACTCATATCGCTACTTACTGAGAGTGAGAGAGCACGAGCGCCCACCTCTGGCTGCTAATGCTGTGACTGGCAAGCACATTGAGGAAGAGGCCAAGCGAGAGTCTGCTGGACGTCTAAGGCGAGGCCGAGGAAAGGCTGTGAGAGCTCCAACGAAACGCCGTCGGAGAACGAGTAGCTCCAAGTCGCATTCACTCTTTTCGGACGAGAGACCACGATACCACTCTCGCAGATCGCGTAGTCGTTCCTCAATGTGGGGTTTGAGAAGACGAAGGAAGTCACCAGGTCCCACTCGAAATCGGCTTCGAGGAGAAGTCTTATGTCTTCCAGCAGGAAGGTGAGAAGAAAACGTGCCGCACGATAGGCGGCTGCTCCTGCCCCGGAAATCAGATAAAGCTGTAGGGCAGAGTCAGCGAAGTCAATTGGAGGCAGCTCGAGACGAAGAAGGAGAACTTCCTGGTTAGAGAATCGAATGCTGATATAACTTTCGCACATGACTGACAAGCACATGGAGGAAGAGGCCAAGCGAGAGTCTGCTGGATGTCTAAAGCGAGGCCGAGGGAAGGCTGTGAGAGCTCAAACAGCTCCACCGCAACGCCGTTGGAGAACGAGTAGCTCCAAGCCGCATTCACTCTTTTCGGACGAGGGATCACGATACCACTCTCGCAGATTGCGTAGTCGTTCCTCAATGTCGGGCTTGAGAGGACGGAGAAAGTCACCAGGTCCCACTCGAGATCGTCTTCAAAAAGAAGTCTCAGGTCTTCCAGCAGGAAGGTGAGAAGAAAACGTGCCGCGCGATAGGCGGCTGCTCCTGGTCCGGAGATCAGATAAAGCTGTAGCAGAGTCAGCAAAGTCAATTGGAGGCAGCTCGAGACGAAGGAGGAGAACTTCTTGGTTAGAAAATCGAATGCTGATATAGCTTTCGCACATCGTTGTTGAATATCCGCTGCATAATTACTATCGTTCTTCGACCGACAGCACAAACCCTCCACAAGTTCGGTACCTCGTCCATCTAAACAAACTCCCGTTGGAGGTCTTTGAGAGACCTACATCTACTTGCATTTGTTGGGACGAAAACAAAGTCCGTAAGCTGCACCATACATCGAATTGAGGAGAATTTTTGTGCTGTATTAAAAAATGTCACATTAACTACTGCAGCCGAGCTTGTTCAAGCGCTGAGCTGACCAAGCATGGTAACGATTCGGTTTCGAGCAGGAATGCGTCATTTGGAACCGCAAAGCTGTGTACCGGCACTCCGGCCAATACCCTACCCTGACACCACTTCCTATTCGGAATTTCGAAAAAAATAGTAAATTTTCCATTACAATGAACTTGAACACAATTCCCCGCCCAGTGAAGCGCTCTTCTGTTTGCAGCTGCATTCCTATAATTCTGGGTTTCATTCATTCAACGACTTTATTGTGGGAATAAAGAAACATACTTACACACGTATGTGAATGAGATTCTTTGTTAAAGTTAAAAAAGATGAATAACAATGGCAGAAGTGAGAAGGGCACAACATATGAATTTCTTTGAGGAAAGTTTTACAATTCGAATGACCTCTTGTCTCAGGAGACTTGAGGCCACCGCTCCTGGGACAAAGAAAAGCACAACAAGCTGGAAAAACCCGTCACATTAGATTATCAGTAATACCCTTTTAATCAGAGTGGGCGCTCACTCGTTCCTTGTAGTGACCTGAGGTCGTACTTTGATAGTCTACTTCGAAAGATCGAAAAGTTTTCGGATTCAGCGATTTCTGCAGGCAAATTGATCCAAGTTCTGACAACCCTGAACGCAAAGGAATTTTCGTTTGTTTTCAGGTTCGTTTTCAGATACAGATAGCCATATTCCGAATATAGTTTTCGTACCCGAGACTACACCTGTTTGCCCTCAGGTCATCAAAAAAGGCGTAGGCCTCAGAGTGTAAAGCTTTTCTGCTTGCGGCTGCTTCCATGAGTTGTTTTTTTACATTATTGATGCAACAATCGAGATTACTAAACGGATGAATAAGATCCTAAGTCATTATCTCCTCACGGCGGAAAGGTTGAAGGAATCACGCGATCCCCGCGGGTGAGGTCGGTTCAAAGTTAATCCGTATCGCACCTCGCGCCTTGCCTGATTACCACTTTGGTTTACGATTAAGTCACCTAAATTTGAGACTTCAAACAATCACCGTATATCTCACGTTATTTACATAGCTATGAACTGAAAATGTGTCAAGTTGGAGCGGAGATTTTTTTTTGACGCAAGAGTCCAGAAAATGGAATATTTCAGAATGCCGTCAGTAGAATCGCCATCGTCAGGCACCAGGTTGCTGGTGCCGATTCCGCCTGATGGAGGCTGGGGCTGGGTGGTGGTATTGGGCTCATTCTTCGTCCACGTATTCGCCGATGGATTCGTTTACTCACTCGGTTTGCTAGTCGACGTGCTCATCACCGTGAGTTTTCTAGCGAATTTTTCGTTGTTTTCCTTAGGAATCTGGATCATTTTTATTCATAACGGGCGTCAAAGACATTGTGCAATTACAGACAGCGCGTCAATGACAATTTTCAGCTACAGCCGGACATGTAATTACAGCGAGCAGGGCGGCTATCTGGACAGCCGTCTCCACCAATGGTGTAACAGTGACCTTTATAGGCTTTGGGTGCAGATGGCCCGCTGGGACAGTGGTTCTGCCGCGTTCATACTTGTCGCACGCTGCGCATACTCATAACGCGTGGCGTTCTAGGCTTCAATGGTACCGCTGATGATCATTAGACTTCACTGAATTTCAGGAGTTCAATACGGATAATACAGTATGCTCACTGATTATTTCCCTTCTCACTGGCTTAACACTTGCTTGTGGACCTTTGGCTTCGGCAGTGTGCAACAAATTTGGATGCCGAGTGACAACAATCACTGGATCAATTATCGCTGCCACCGGGTATGAATGCATGTGTCGGATTGGTGCCAAAATTTTGAGATATAGGAGTGACCGGCTGTTTGTTCAGGTGCGGCTTGTCGTATTTCGCTACTCAGATCTGGCACTTGATTGTTTCCATCGGCGTTGTGATGGGGATCGGGGTCGGTTTTATGTATTGCCCTGCGATTGTGATTGTCACTATGTATTTTGAAAAGTAAGTTTTGATCTACTGGAGGTAAATGGTGGCTTACTCTCAAAGTGGTATCAATAGTGCGCAGAAATTTGACGTATCAGGGGGGGGGGGTGATAAGATTCCGAATATCCGTGAATCTAACAAAATTTCGGATTTCGGAACAAGATTCAACGTTTCGGAGAACGGAATCTCGCTAACTCGTGAGGTATGCCGCTCAGGGCCGAGCGGGTCGTAGGGTAGGACCCCTTTTAAGGTAATGTTTGCGATGCCCAGTAGAAAAATCATTTTTGCGCCGGAATTTTTACGACCCCCTTCACCACCTGTTGAGAATTTTCACAACCGTGCTTGTCCCTGACACCATTGGAAGCGTCGAAAAACGAGCCAAAAAGACTTTATTCAAACAATCAATTTGAAGGTGTTTGTATTGGGGAGGCTAAATTTTACAAAAATCGGAGAAGCCTCAAAGTTTTTGTGCCTCAAAATGACTCGAGCACGGTCCTTTTGACTCGTTATCGACGCTTCCGATGACTTGGGCGTTCCTACACTCTAAGAGTTTTGGCCGAGAAATAGCCGCGCGAAATAGCCGCCAAATAATGATTACCCTGAAATAGCCGAGAAATAGTCGCCTAATAATGCTCGCGGCAAAACAGCCGCCAAATACTGTAATGCTGTATACTGCGCATTCCAGAGGCGTGATTCAGATGTCAAAACTTCTGTCGGTTCCATTATCCAAGTTTGAGTTGCTTCGATCTCTTTCAGCCTCTGGAGGCCACGCTAAAACCGCTGGCGGCCCCGGATGGTGGCTCGGCGAGCCGGCGACGATTGCGTCTTGGTTACTTTTGGTTACTTATATGTAGTTATTTTTCGGTTATATGTCGGCTTTTTCTCGGCTACTTCTTGCCCGTTTCTTGAAAAGCCGGGAAATGGCCTACCAGGAGCCGCTGCGGAGCCTGGTGGGCTATTTCGCGGCCAAAACTCTCAGAGTAGAAGCCTTTCCACCTTTTAGATGTAACTATCTCAGCCGCTTTTGAGAGCGGGTGTGCTACCTCCAAAGCGATATTACCTTGTAATAACAGTATTCGAGGGATTTTTGATTTCTGCGCAGGGTCAAGCGTGCCGTTATGTAGGACCTCAGCGGAACTACGACCCCCTACCCTTACTAGGGACTGATTCCAGCACAAACTGAAGTTTTGAAAAATGGTCTGTTGTGTTTTGTGGGAAAGATGAAAAGAAACAACTTAAAGTTTGGTTGATTTCCTTAATGTTTGTGGGTTGATGAGAAACTGCAAAAATGGATTTTTTTCTGATTTCAGAAATTGGAACATTTTCGGCTAAAACTTTGACCATTGTGGTTATTTTGGCCGCCAAATGCGGCTACAAGGTCCATTTGAGGTCTTTCAGAAGAGTGCTGTAAGTTACAATAGTGAAAGTGCCATTTCTCTACAGTAGTCTAGCATAATCTTCCGAAAAGCTGAAATTGAACCATATACTTTTGTTCAGCGCCCCAAGTAACTTTCCTGAGCTGAAAATGTCTGAATTTCTGAAATTCAGATAAGTTATGTTTTTTTGTGTTTGATCTGCCCAAGAACTTCAAACTGTTTCTTTTCATCTCCCCTACAACATTCAACAGATCATTTTTTGAGCACTAGTTCGCGCTGGGATCTGTCTCTAGTTAGTGACCGGAAATTTCGGAAAGCTTCACTGCCCCCTCCCGTATTTTCGCCTAAATTCGTACGATCTTTGCCAGAAATCTTGGTTTTTGGGTAAATTACGACGCCCTCCTCACCATCCGTCGAGGAATTGAACAACTGCGCTTGACCCTATTTCTAAGGAAAACTCTTGAATTCCTCACACCCCACGCTGATCACAGAAGCAATTTTGCCTAATCCAAAAGTCGACAATAAGAGCTGTTTTCACTTTTTTTGAAAGAATACGTAGGGTTACGGCACTTGTAAGGTACTAGGCCCACGTTTGGGGTATGGCTAAGACTTACCGCGTGCTCACTGCACGGTAGACGGTTTATTCGGATCCAGGGTTGAGTAGGGTTGCAACTTGGCGCAACGGGGGTCGTAAAAATTTAGGAAATTTTTTGAGAAAAAAAATGAAATTTCGGGGGGGGGTCGTAAAAATTCCGAGGCAGTATTAGATCCTTTTGAAAGTGATCAGTTGCGTGGAAGAAGTATGCGTTTTAATTTTTTTAGTTGGTCATTGATGTAAGACTATAGAAGGCTAAAGAAGTTTTCATTCTCGGCGGAATCGTGAAAAGTTCGGAAGGTTTTGCAAAATTTTGGTCGAAAATGGGGGTCGTAGCCCCGCCGAAAATTTGCGCAACATCCTACCCAACCCTAGTCGGACCCATTGTTCCAGGCACGCATTTTAAGCGCGGTGTTATTAGAGAGAAATAAAGTGAAATAAAGACGGTTTCACCTGTTTCCTTCTTGTCTGCATTTGCACAAGCAAAATTTTGACTAGGAAAATAGAGCAATAAATTAAGGAAGCGTGCATTGGCGACGGGAATGGCTGTTACTGGAGCTGGCGTTGGTACAGTTGTGTTCGCTCCTATCGTTGAATATATTATTACGCATCTTGGGTGGCGATCTGTGTTCATAGTGTTCACAGGTAGGTTTTGCAGAGGAGAATTCAAAGAATCTCCAGACAGTGTTTCTACTCATACACATGTAAAGCGAAAAATTGGGCAGAGCGGTTGTCATAGGAGCAAGATGTTAGGGCGGAGCTAACCCGATCTCCATTTCTCAATCCATTTCGAACATGAGAACCGGCTAAACTAGTATACTCTGTTTATCTTGAATTGCACAAAACACGGTCCGCCAACAATCCTCTTATTGGCCCGCTGGTACCGTAGTGTACGTCCACGACGCGTTCTCGGCAGACCCGGGTGCGCACCCGGTGTGCAGAGCAATCGATTCGTCAATGCCGTCATTCGGCCACCCACCCTGCCACCCGGGTCCGCCGAGAACGCGTCGTGGACGTACACTACGGTACTAGCGGGCCAATTAGAGGACTGTTGGCGGACCGTGTTTTGTGCAATTCAAGATAAACAGAGTATAAGTAAGTGCGGAACAACGTTTTTCTTCCTGAATTTGCGCTCCGGTATCACAGGAGTGCTTGGTCTGGGTGTGGTCTGTGGTTCTGCATTTCGACCCTTGCAGTTTGAGGAGGTTAGCGAAGATGAGGAATCAGAAGATCCGTTCGAAGTTCAGAAACCAGAACAGGAGATTATTGAGGTAATAGGCCGTGATAGAGTGATATCCCGTATGCGAAAAGTTTGCAAATGTTTAAATTCCAGGATAGAACTGCTGCTGCTAATATGCCAGCCGGTCACAGCCCGCCCCAGGAACGACTTAGTGTTCCGAGAGATACAAAATCGCTTTCCGATGTTAGTCATTGTGGCACTGATAGTATGTTCTTGTATTTTTGATGGCCAATGTCTCTACAATTTTGAAAATGATCGTTTTGAAGTGGTCCGGAATGGATTTTTGTAGGTTCGCGATCTAGAAGAAGACGTTGTGAGAGTGTTGGAGAGGTGGACTTTGGTTATCTGAACAGAAAAGATGTCTTCTACACTGGAGACATTACGGCGGTGCCTCAGTTCCAAGAGGATCCTGACAAGTACAGGTGGGATCTTTAGAAGAGCTCTGTTTGTGCAGTAAGTAGAGGATGAAAATTGATTTGGCGGATCGATGTTTTTCAGTCCGTCGGTGTTGAAAGGGATCAATATGGCTGAATTTTGAACTAAACCTACCGAAACGTGTAACTTCGGCATGGATCCTAAAGAGACTCTGCATTCCTCATTGGAGGTTGGCGCGAACTCGGTGCACCTATGTTATAGCATATGGCACCGAGTTTGCGCCAACCTTCATTATTGAACGCAAAGTCTCCTCAGGGTCCATGTCGTCGTTAGAAATCTCTTCCTATAATCGAAAACAAACATCAGAGCTGTGTTCAGTGCCTTAGATAACCTCTATGGCCACCCTGAGTAAAAAAATCGACCTTGCTGCAGCTCGTGCCCTTATTAAGCATACAGTACGATCACGTGTTTCTGAAGGAGCATGTGACCGTATTGTCCCCCAAACAGCTTTGTATTAGAGTCCGAGGCGTATTGTGGTTGAATTGGACCCCGACAGTGCGTTAGCTGTGAATTTTCGGAAGAATTGAACAAGATTAACGTGCTTTTTCTAACCGAGATACAAAAATCACCGTTGCAGGTCAACGCGCTCGTTGCGGAGGCGGTCGACTAGTACCACAACGTTAGCTGGAAGTGTTCGGGAGTCTGGTGGCGTGACTGGAAGCTTGAGGAGTATACGTGAGGCTTCTGAAATCGCGGACGCTGATGCTCCCGAGTCAAATATTTGGAAGTCAGTGTCATCAACACTAAACTTATTAAGTCCACAAAGATGCCATAGAATCACCGTGTTTCAGTGTGATTTCAAATATGACACTGCTTGCACTACACGCTGATCCAGTGTTTCTTCTATTTGCGATATCGAATCTGTTAACATCGATTGCGTTTAATTCTCCGCTATACTTCCTGCCGTTACACGCCATGAAAGGTGTTGGCCTGGATGCCGCGGGCGCATCCAGTGTGCTGTCCATTTTTGGTGATTTTTTTCGTATTTGGTGTCCTTTCTGATTTTCTCGAAACTTTAACGTTTTCAGGATTCTGTAATATATGTGGTCGTATAGCGTTTGGTTTGGTTGCCGATCATAAACTGCCACTTCCTGGAGGCTTGGGCAAGGATGTGGTTAGAAATCGACTATGGATGTACAACCTCTCCCTTGCGGTGCGTTGCCATGACTGCTTAGACAAACCATCGCTCGGAGCGGAACCGGCTCCTCCCAATTATGACGTCATCGCCCGGACAGCGGCCGAGGGGCGAACTGGCACCGCGGTCCCTGTTCGGTAGGAATATCAGCGTCGGCCGCACTCCGGTCGCTCTCAGGGCGACAGCGGTGCCATCGTCAGAGATTTAGAGACGCGGGCTCGGTTGTTCATTGAGTGATAACGTGCGGGCCACGATTATCACTCAAAGAACAACCAATTCTGCGAGTATAAAAGGCGGCTCGTCTCGTGTAGACCGGTAGTTGACCTTTCAAAGCCACTCTTGATAGGTGACCTCGGATCACTCTCAGGATGACAATTTTCGGCGGCCGAGGGGATCCCCCATGGCCCGCCGCGGGAAAGGCTTCCTCATTGCGGACCATGCTGCGATGGTATCCTTGTTGCGGCCAATGGCAGGATTAACCTCCTGGCCCACAGACTGTAACAAGTACCTCATCCTCTTAAGAGGCTCAATCCTCTCCAGAAGAGGCGGAAATGAAGAAAAAATAGCTGTTAAGAAAATTTTGAGGATCGCCGGATAGGGACGGTAGTGCCAGTTGGGACTGGAGATCGCTCAAAGCGGTACTGCTGTCGCCCGGAGAGCGGCTGCTGTTGCCCGAGTAGATAGCTAATTTTCGCTCGTAGCGGAGAGAAAGCGTCGCTCGAGTCGCTCTCCGGTCCCGCTCCAAGCGATGATTTCTCTGAGTGGTTATTGCCAGACACAAAATTTTGACGAATTTGTGGTGGGAACTTATAGGGGCTGCTTTACCCACCCCGTGGCGGTTTGGAAAACAATGCTGTCGTTGCTGTAGGCTTAATGACAGTAAATAAGTGACCCGTGCTTGAAATTGGCTAATTGGCTGCTGGGATTCCAAAAATGGCATTCTCATTGCTTCACAAAAAGGTAAGATAAAACATCAGGGAATTTTTGGGGTGTTCAAAAAAAATGGATTCCGCTCAAAACCTTCAACTGGGGGTTATTTAGGGCGGTGAATGCCAATCTGGGGTCGGTTTTTCGCTAGACTTAGGGTTAGTGTAGGTTACGGTAGGCACAATGCCTTTTGATTGGCGTTACTTACCGTACAATTTCAAAAATTGGACCTCAAATCCGTGTTCTTTGTCCCAAATGACACCCACAGAGAAATTTTGAGTGGAATCTGAGACTTTGACCGAGCTACCGTATACCCACCGTTACATACCGTAATTAAAGTTAAATCGATAAACAAACCACAGATTTGTGTTAGGCAGCCCAAATAATCCCCATGTAGAAGTTTTAAGACGAGTTAGTCGTAGCATTATCGAAACCGTCAAAAGTCGCCTTTGGCCAGCAAATTTCCCCAATTTCGAAGCTTTAGATCAGATCAGATGGATTTTTTTGAATATTTACAAACGGGCCTTAGATTCGTAATCAGCACCGCAAACAATTAGAAAAAGGTTTTAAGGTCAACCCGAGACAATTTTTCGAACGCCCTAAAAATTGTCGTTCGTGTACCCCTTTTCTCCTCGCAAAGCTATGCAAATACCCACTTTTAGAAATCTCCTGTGAATCTTTGACAAGGGAGGTATACAAAGCGTAGGTCGCATCTGAGGAAACGAATAGTGTGGTTAGTATTTCTTGAGCGTGTATGGTAAAACTTTGCAGTACCCCGCCCCGAACAGCTGGTTCCAAAATTTTTTATGTTTCGCGAAATGGTGAGGGCACCCATCAGAAATTTGTTGTTAAGTTTTGAAAAAAAGTCGGGTTTTGCCTAAAACTTGTATGTAGGGGGGTAATCTACGGTGCTGAAAACGAATATGAGGTTCGTTTGTCGAAATTCTGAGGTTTGCTGTAGGTTAAGGTAGTTAATATGCCATTTAGTGGGCAAAACCTTCCCTAGTACTTCGAAAATCGGCAAATGGACACCACAATCGTATTCACCACCCCGAATAACCCCCGCATACAAATTTTGGTTCAAATCTGAGACCTTGATCAATTTACCTTGTACCCGCCGTTATCTATCATAACTTGAAGAAAATCGGAAAGCTGACCTCAGATTCGTATTAAGCCCATCAGATTACTTCGGGAAGGATTTTCCGACACATCTATCAAAGAAAACCGGAAATTTCGAAAGCGGCTTTGTGCCCTCGAATTTTCCCCCCGCTGGGATGCTTCGAGTGAATGAAGCCCAAAACTTTGAAAATCGAGAGATTAACCTCAGATTCGTGATCAGCTCCGCGAAAAAATCTCCCTGGGGGCAATTTAAGTCAATTCTGGAACATTTTTTTGAAGCGCTTTTAGAACCACTCATTGATAAAAGAAAGTAACCGCTCAGCCGAAAATCCGTACAAGTCCGAAACGCTATCAGTCTGCCCAAAGTTCGGAGAACGTGCTTTTGCCCAAATGTTGCTCAGAAAGGTTGTTTTGGCGGCCCAACACGTTTATGAGGTCCGCTTACAGGTTCTCGAAACTTTACTGAGCGTTTTGGAAAGTATAAAACCCACAAAAAACTACCGTCCTGGGCCTATAACTTCTCGGAACCTGCGGCCCGGGACGGGATACTGCACAACTTTACTATAGATGTCCAAAAGATATTATCAATACAATTCGTTTCCACAGATACATCCTACGCTTTGTATACTTCCCTTGTGAGGCATTTAGAGGATTCAGAAAACGGATTATCAACGTTGTGTCCCATACCTACAACTATCAGAACATGGTTTTATAAAAGCCCTCGGGGAATGCAAGGTAAGTCCTAGTCAGTGGTAGTCAGCGGCTGGTTAACCTTGCCTGCTACGCAGAAACAACTAAATATCCTCTGTTAAAGTAATTCTCACGACTCTTGGCGCGAGCGGTGCGGGCGTTTCTGCTGCCTCCGTCTATCATGCACTCTTTCACTGTCTCTAACCGCCGCTCCGCACCAGCACGCCTAGAAACCATGAGAATTTTGCGGTTCCATGGCGTGTACGTGAGCTGACCTGTAAATCCTTGAGTTCGCAATTGATGTCTCCCCTGTGATGGGAGAGCTGTCTGTTTTCAGTTCTGTGGTGTGCTGACGTCGTTGTGCTTTCTCTGCGAGAGTTTTACGTCACTATCCGTCTATGCTGGACTGTTTGGGTTCTCTATTGCTGCGTACATCTGCCTAACTAGTGTGGTTCTTGTCGACATGCTGGGCTTAGACAAGCTCACCAACGCTTTTGGCCTTCTGTTATTATGGCAGGTAGACTGATTTTCGCGCATGATTTCTTCTATATCCATATTCAAGGTAAACTTCTTTCAAACTGCCATCCGGAGTTTCCAGGGCGTTGGAACCGTTGCTGGACCACCGATTTCTGGTTTTCTCGCCGATATGACACATTCCTATGTTTGGTCGTTTGTGTTTTGCGGCGTGTGCTTCCTGGTGGGATTGTTGCCTGATTTCGCTTCTGGTTTATAGAATGCTCCAATGCAAATGTTAGTTTTCTTACAGATATCTGGCATCATGCTGTTCGTGATTCCGTACCTTCGGAAAAAGAAGAGGTCTCGGCAACCTCAGCGAGTTAAGTCTGAGATGGAGCAGGTTCCAGAGAATCTATAAGTCCATGCGTCGAGCTCACCTGGATATGAACATTGGAAGAAAGCTGTTGTTGTGTTTACGTCTCTTAGGTGGTCATGCAGGTGAAATTGTTGGTATAATTACGTTGTTTGTGTAGATCCTGACGGGTAATGGTTGCCCCTTTCGACTGGTCTCGAAATTTTCCAGGTGTTGTGTCCGCTCTATGTTCTCACATATTGCATTTTATTAACTTCATATTGAAATAATAAAACGTATTTATTTGATACGCAACACTTCCCTTATGTAACGCCATCAGAGGGTGCTCAGTGGGTTGTTAATAGGGAGAAACCTGCTGTGGAGGTTTTCCATGATTCGTCAGAGGGATTTTTTGCTGTCGGAGCGTGTCCTGCCCTACTTAGCTTTATTACATGCAACAAAGCATGTGAATAATGGTAAGGAAGAACGAAACATGGAAGCTAATAAGCAAAACAGTAATGAAGGAACAGCTGTGGAGGAAACAAATTATGGAAAAAGCCGTGAAGAGGAATCATAAGAAGGATTAGTATTAATTCATATCTTAGCGGTTCATGCAGCTAGTGAGACTTGCTTAGAATTTTGCATGGCAGTTCGGCATGTGCATACATAGATGCATTCATTTTCACATACGCCGTACCAGCTCTCCAAGTGAAGACATTGCATACCAGGGGCCGGATGCATCAACACGAATCTAGGGGTTTGGGTTAGGCGCGGGGCACAAAGGGCAGCGAAAAGGGCATGCTAAGGTGCCGGGGCAGGGGCAAGGGCAGTAAGGGGCACTGCCCTGAGGCCAGATTCATCAACGATTATACCCCGGGTATATGGGCGCATCGGGGTATAATCGTCCGTATACCCCCAGAAAATGTGATTCATAAAAAACTATACCCTGACGACTTGGGGTATAAATTGGAGTATATTATACCCCACTCTGGAGCTGAGGTATACGGTATACCCCGGCGAGTATACTCCACGAAAACGCGGCCAATGGTTGATTCGCCTGCGCCATTCAACCAAAATCAGCCGGCGGAAAATTTTGCGAAGCCTTTAAAGCGAGTTTTTCGCTTATTTTTTGTTTTCCGTTCCGCTACACCACGTATTGCCTCCATAATTTGATGACGTTTTCTACATATCTTACCCCTTTGATATATTTTCTCTTTTTCTCCGTTTATTTTACTAATCCGCTTTTCTTTAAGGCAATGTTCACGATAAATTTCACTTCCGATATTTCTCACGGTTTACTCAATGTCTGGTGGCCTACAAAGCAAGGCATGCTTGATAAGAACGCGAAAGACGCGCTTTTAGGCCAAATTAGGCCCTCCCTTGTTTACGTTGATTTTTGGGCGTGGAGGAACTGACCGCTATGAAGGATGATGCCTATCAGTGCAATCAAGAGATCAGCTCACCTAACAGCACTTCCTTGACTTGATCATTCCTGTAATCTGAGTGTTCATTTGTTCATATCGAGGGGGCGGATCTGGAGCACGGGGCGTGTCTGGGACACCAAAAGCTTGTTTGCAGCCGTTATTTTGCCACTCCTGGCTCGTTTTCTACCGTTCTATCGACATTAGGAGCCTAGGATCCTTCTCGCCTATCATTTTACTGTTGAAAGTCACTGAGGATGATAATCGTGAACGCTGCTTTTAATGGGACGACTTCGCTCTTCGATATCTCGCTCGCGGATTCCCCTTTATATTTCCATTCACAAACAAATATTTTGAAATCTTATGAGCATTCAAATCAAATTAAAATTCAGTCAATGCTTTACTCATATAAAAGTAGGAAAAACTAATTCTATTATATAAACTAATTTTTCATCGAACCTATAACTGGGACTGAGCAGAGTGAACTCTTCCAAGTTTAGTTCAAATCTTTTCTTCTGAGACGCTCTCGGATCCCCGTAATTGATATGAGGAAAACGCAAACGTAATAAGGAAAACTCCATTTAGAGCAAAGCAGTCTAGCAAAGATAATTTCCTTGAAGATAATTTCCGAATTATACGTCAAAATTAGGTACTTGTACACATGTATAGCTCGTTCGGAATGGTCGTTTCGTCGAATTTTCTCTTCCCATTTGCGATGCACTAGATAAAGCTACAGGATTTCCCCGTTTTTACGAACTATTGTACGGTTGCAGACTTTCTGTTTTGTATCCTCATAAAAAAATGTTTGGTGAAAGATAATAATGGGCATATTAGAATTGCTCTGTCCCGAAGTCTCATGATAGTTCTAAAAAGTTTATTACAAAAGTTCAAGAATGAGGCTCCAAACGAATTCAAACGACTGCAAAAGCTTGTCGGCTAGCTTTCGGTGCGTAGCACCTTCTTCAGACCTGAAAGAAAACATGTCAGTGTTGCATTTCGCATTGTTGAATCTATTTAGCTAACCAGAGTCTGCTTTGCGGTACGGATGGAAAATGGGCGAATGGGCGAAACCCCACGCCGGTCACAGACACAATAAAGTACAACCACCAAAGCAATTTGCGTGCTTAAATAGCAGTTGCCCCGCGATTAGGAGTAATCTTACCGTAACCCAAAAAGAGCTAATGCGATCCTGCCTTCATACAATGAGCTGTAGTATATCACCCAATTCCTCTCGGCTGTTTATCTCGGGTGATAAACGCTTTATCTCCAGGGCCTCTAGAATTTTCCGTTCAACAGCGTTTTCAACCGAGCGGTGGAGAACCGTAACTGAAAATGATGGAGCAGCTTCTTGGGTATGCTTCTGTGTTCTGTGTTTGGAGAAACTGCTAAGTGGATATGACGCCGGATTTCTAAGTGCCCTGCGGTGTTCATCCATCCGTTTGTGCAGAGGCCTCATAGTTTCTCCGATGTACTTCTCTCCGCAGCTTTGACATTCCACAAGATAAACTGTTCCCTTTAGTTGACATATCTGACTGCTGTTGCAGTACTCACACCCTGATCGGCCACATCTTTCCTCATAAAGCCTGGACGTTGTAAGCAGCTGCTTGAGATTTGGTGGTGGTCTGAATACAAGCTTGACCGGGAGCGATGAATTTTTCACAACCGTATTCACTTCTCTAGCTACATTTTCATTTAAATACGGCATTACTAGAGCAATGCCGTCCGGAGTAGCGTGCGGCCTCCACGTTCGCGGATGTCTCGTTGTGTATCCATTCTCGCTGAGGATGTTTTCAACCATCAAATCAATGTTTTCAGATCGTTGACTACAAATCTTGTCCTTAGTTGTTTTGAAGTTGCGAACCACCCCGGCCTTGACATATATTGGATGACAGCTTCTCGAATGGAGCAGGATATTCCGAGAAGCTGGCTTCTTGTACCACCTTATTTCTTTCATTCCTGCATCGATCCTAACCTTGGTGTTCAAAAAGGCAAGGAACCCTTCGGCGTCTGGTTGTTCGGCAGTGAATGTTATGTATGGATCCTGTAAATTTAGTGTACGAAGTGTGTCTTCCAAGTCTGCCTGAGTGTTCCCGATAACAAAGACATCATCAATGTAACGCCTATAAAATAGTATCCCGGTTGTCAACGATCTCCGCTCAATGCGATCAAGGAAAACTATCGCCAATAACGGAGCTATCCTTAATCCCATTGCTAATCCACGGTGCTGTTTATAGAAGCGTTTGTTAAATTGAAATACATTGCATCGGAGAGTGGCTTCAAGGAGATCCCGTATGTCTGTTTCTTCGAGTCCAATGGTACAAACTTCTCTCTCATGTTCTCTCCAGAGAGCAATTAGTGCATCCACAGCGTCATGTGTGTTAATATTAGTGTAGAGTGCCACTGCATCAAAACTTGCGTAACTGACCCTTCGACCGATTTGACACTGATTCAGCGCTATCACGAAGTCACCGGTATTTACGACATGGGAGGCAACGAACTGTAGAAGGGGAGACAGTAACTTGACCAACAGCCAACTGATTTTATCAGATGGCCCCCCACAACTAGAGATTATCGGCCTGGTTTTGATGTCTTGCTCAGTTAGTCGATCAAAAGCGATGTTTCCAAGTTTGTGTGTTTTTATTGAAGAATAGTATGTCGGGACAGTTGGATGAAACGCGATGAATCTCCTTGCCATTTCTTGCCCGAACTTTTTGCACACTACAGTTTTTATTCTTGTCTCCAGTTCTTTAGAAACCCTGTCGAATTCACTATGTGAAGAATCGACGTAAATGCTTGTGTCTTGCAGACTACGATAGGTGACGGCTTTGTCCATTGTTTTGCTCATTACCACAAAATCCCCACTCTTGTCTCCGATGCTGTAACGCAGCTCTTGTTTCCTAGCCATGAGTTTCCGAAAGCCACGCCGTTCACAGTTTGTAAGATTTCCTCCGAATGTAACCGAACGGGCAGCCATATAAACCTCTTTGAGTCTTACGAGCGTTGCTGTTAAAATCGGTTCAAGTGCTGGAACAGGCTTTGGAGTACGGATGTTGCTTTTTGAAAAAGGCGAATTCGAGAGTATCGTTGATACTCTGTCCATTACCGATGGTCCATTATTTTCCCGTAATCTCAAATGATAAGCAAACTTATTGAATCCAACGTAAACAGAGTCCAGAATTCTTTTGTCGAATGGTGGTGTCACTGCAAACGAGGGGCCTAAGTTCAACGTAGCTTCCATATCAGTATCCACCAGACTTCTTCTTCTTCTTTGCAGCCACAGAGAGGGGTTCTGTCATAGGTTCAGAAACTCGGCCACTAGCACTGGGTTCGTCCACAGATCCATTGTCGTCAATGTAGTCGGTCTTTTCGGGCAATTGAACAGGTGCGCAGTAGTATGCCCTTGACTACCGCAATCAGGACACTCGTCAGGGTTTGCTGTTGTCAATCCTATGCAAGTATGACATAAGCATGGGGAGTGTCCACAGCGTAACGATGCAAGGGTGCACCTGGCACGCCTGCCAAGTTCCATCTCTGTCTCGGAGACCTTTGGAGGTGCGACTCCCAGGATGGGGTTTATGGCAACTCTGCTCAAGTGTTCGTTCACGAATCGGGTATGCTCCGCGCGCAAGAGACGGAGGCGTTCTTGTTCTGCTTCAGTCCATCTCTGCACATCTACTTTCGACGGAGCATCAGCGGAAGGCTTTCTGATATATCTCTCTCTCACCGGGTTTAGTACTCTTCGCGAAGGATGATTCGGCTGCTTCACGATGTTAATGTACATTTGTTGCGCCTGGAGTTGGCAGTGGTCTCTGACTGGCAATATGCGAGCTTCGGCATGTAAGTGCTCTATTGGAGAGCTTTTGGAACAGCCTGTTGCAATTCGCAGAGCACAATTTTGGACGCGCTGCAGCTTGGACCAAGAGGTGTCCGACACGATGTGCTGCCAGACTGGCGCAGCATACTCCAAGGCGGGTTGCACAATAGCCTTATACGTGGTCAGGATCGTTTCTTTATTGCATCCCCAATCCACCAGACTGGTTGCTATGACTGTACACCGCTTCGGTGGTACCGATTTCCATTTAATAAATGACTGGTTCCGGGAGACGTTGATTGCTCGTAAGTGCTGAAACTTGTCATTCAAACGGGCAGCTTCGTTTTGGCGAAGGCGGCTGCATGTCATTTGATTCATCCGTGAAATAGATTCCCATACCTCCGGAGTTATTCGTGACCTCAAGAAATTGCGAGACCCAACAATGCCGTTGATACAATAACCTCTTCTGCGTCGTCTTTCAGCAATGCTGGCATCTAGCAAAGCAGCTCTAAAGGCGGTCATAGTGGATCGAACGCCATGATTGTTTCCATAAGGTATTGTGCTAAGTGAATCTTCTAGGAACCTTGGAGTGATATGGTGGGATTTGCAACGCAGCAGGAATCGTATAGATTCATCATATGAAATTGCATTTTGGTGACATGATACATACTTTAAGAGGACAGCGAAATTGTACCTGCTAATCTGGTGTTGGTCCTGCAGGCGCTTAAGGTATATCAGAATTGTTCTGTCCCGAAGTCTCATGATAGTTCTAAAAAGTTAATTACAAAAGTTCAAGAATGAGGCTCCAAACTATAATGGGCGTTGCAGTGCATGTACTCAGGCAAACTGGGGCGTAGACAAGAGGTTGATAAGTTGTCGTCTCATAAACCGCTCCCTGTTGACAAGTCAAATCGGGCGTATTGTCAGCCTGAGACCTGCCCGTTGCCCAGCGACGTCCGCCTGTTGTCGGGCTGTTGACAAATCGATGTGTCGCGTTTAGCGGCCTATTTAGCAGCAGTTTACATCCTACAGGACCGTTTCATCTAGCTTAGGTACTACTTTACACCGACACGCGTCGCGGTCGGCACTCCAACAGGCGTCGCGGTCGGCACACCGGCACGCGTCGCGGTCGGCACTCCGATACGCTTCGCGGTCGGAACTTCGACACGCGTCGCGGTCGGCACACCAACACTCGTCGCGGCTGTATCGTCCAGCCTCCACTGGGGTCACCACCGGATAGGCAGGACCTCCAGATGCTGGGCGGGGCCAATGTACCGCAAACTTGGGTAATTGAACCGTCTGCGCTCTCATCATTTACAGCATGCCTGAAAAAAGCGTCGTATACCTCCCTTGTATCTAGTGCGTTAGCTGTGCAACAGCTCGACATCGACCAGAGCATAACTCGCGGCCACGGTCCCTCCTAATATCGGCGCGTTGGCCAGCGGTGACTCATGGTGGGCGGATCAACCTGTTGTCGAAGCCCCAGTTTGCCAGAGTACCCGTATACCCGTAGTATATTATACCACGGCTGCCTGTCGCGTTGTGAATCACACAATCGGGGTATAAGGTAATATACCTCGGAGTATATTTACCCCGGGGTATAATTATACTCGGGGTATAATTGATGAATCTGGCCTCTGAACTGCCCCGGCTAGGGCAAGAATGCGGCAAAGCTGCAAAAATCCGACTTTTTTCATTGTCCCAGACATTTTTTTGAAAATTCACTTCGTCTTGACAGGTTAACGCCTAGAGCTCTTGCTTATAGTTGAAATGATTCCATGTTTGATAGGCTCTCTTCATATATCCTACTTTTTTAGCGTTTTGTTTTTTGACGTTTTGATTGAAAAATTCCATGACACTGCTTGCATCTACTTTCTCCATATTGCTTCCGTAATCTTCACGCCATTGATTGATGTGCTACAGTTTTAGTGAGATGAAGAACTTTTGAGAAACAAGTTTCAGAAACGTTTTTTGCAAAATGTTCTTTCTATTTTCTTGGGAGAAGTGAATTTCGCATTTTGTTAAGTCAAACGTTCCTGAATACAACTCGCATTTACAGCTAAATGTTGTAGACCTAAAGATGGCCTGCCGCACATGTGGACTGATGAGAAGGCAGACAGCGGAAAACTGTATCGAAAAAAAAAACAATAAATCTGCTTCAGTTGTGCACGCACAAAAATCAATCCGAAGTGCGGCTAATCCTGTAGAATAGCGTTCTCGAGTCCGTTTCAAAGACATTCTTATTTCTGCGGCGTCCTGCGCTTTGCTACGTAGTACCGTACACTTTCTACAGCGTCCGGAGCACTCCCCCGGATGTTCCGTGCACTTTCTACGGCGTCCGGCGCCCTCTTAGATTGGTCCTGAACACTTTCTATGGCGTTCGGCGCACTCTTACATGGGTCTTGCACACTTCATATGGCGTCCGGCACACTCTTATATGAGTCCCGTACACTTTCTCCGGCGTCCGGGCACCCTTACATGGGTCCTGCACTCTTTCTGTGGTGTTTGGCGCACTCTTACATGGGTCCCGTAAACTATCTGCAGCGTCCGACGCACTCTTTCATGGGTCTCGTACATTTTCTATTGCGTTCGGCGCGCTTTTACATGGGTCCCGCACGTTTAATATGGCGTCCGACGCACTCCTACATGGGTCCCGAACACTTTCAATGGCGTCCGGATGACTCCTACATGGGTCCCGTACACTTTCTACGGCGTCCAGCGCACTCTTGAAGGGGCCCGCCAACTTTCTTATGCGTCCGGCGCACTGTTAAATGGGTCCCCCATCATCAGGCGCACTGCCTCTAGGGTCCCACAGATTTTTTTTGGGGTCCGGCGCCCTTACATGGGTCCCGCACATTTTCTTCGGCGTCCGGCACACTCCCGCTGGGGTCCCGCTGACTTTCTACGACGTCCGGTTCGGTTGTTTCGGGCTTAACCCTTGTTAAACAGAAAAGTCTGCAAGTACAGAATGCACACCGTAAACTGACGGACTGACTGACTGACTGACTGACGGACGGACGGACGGACGGACGGACGGACGGACGGACGGACGGACGGACGGACGGACGGACGGACGGACGGACGGACGGACGGACGGACGGACGGACGGACGGACGGACGGACGGACGGACGGACGGAAGGACGGACGGAAGGACGGACGGACGGACGCCCAGTGGGCGTAACCCATTTTTTCTTTCAAGGGACGTGGTCGATTTTTTCCTAGCCTTTCCTCGCTTATTTGAGCGAATTGAGATTTCGCGCTTGGCAGGGTTGCTATATAGGGCGACCGGACCAAAATATCAAAAATTACCTCTGAGCCTTTTAGGCCGGGAAAAAAATTAAAATTTATCCTGAAAAATAAATGGCTATCAGTTTGTTTGCACTCAGCAACTGAGCTAACCCGTCCACGGAGCGAAATGGCGGATAATCATACCTCATTCTAACTTGAAATAGAAAAAAGTGAGCAGAATAGCACTTAGAGCCAGAATATTACTCATGAGTTTCTAAGTACACCACGAATTTTTTCAAAAGTTGATACGTGCACTTGTTAGACAAAGTTCGCAGCACATGGAGTTTTGCACACGTTGTAAATCCCCAATAACGAACGAATTCACAAATAAAATGACATTCAAAATCTGTGGATGAAAATAAAATACATTTAACATTCTACATTCTGGAAAAAGGCTACGTAAGATGTTCAGCTGCGACAAAAACGAAAGGAAATAAAAAAACAGGAGGCGCAAAGCAGACGGGACGAAAATTCTCAGCTGTTTCGACTTACCGATCACAGGTTTCGAGCCGTGAAATCAAGCGAGTGTACGTGATTTGTCTGCACTACGCTGGGGCTAGCTGCCCCGATGCCACCGAGCGCTTGTGCATACGGGGTAGGGCACAGACTCTTGGGGCGCCGGCCCTATGGTCACCAGACCCTGCCCTTGCCCCCACGTGTGCGTTGATGCATCCGGTCCCAGACGGCAGAGTGCGCCCGACGATTTCCTCTGACAAGGAAACACTTTTTGTCCACGGTGTTAAGGGTACCTACTATACTTAGTAATCGAATCACTCCTTTTCGGATATCTGAGATCCGGATAATTCGATATCCGAAAATTCAAAAAAAAACGCGTTAACTGAATCGAACTATTACCGAAGGAATAAATCGGATAAATTTCAAATATAATCGGATGAGGTTCGGGTAAAATTTCGGATAAAATCGGATAATTTTTGGACCAAATCGGATAAAATTGCACTAGGCCACGACCATTTTCCGTACCGTTTGCTATTTAGTACATCAACCCAGGATTTTCTTCCTCCCGAAATCGGAAGAGTCGTTGTGGCGCCGAAAAAAAGAGCGTGGTCAAGTGAGATAACCAAGTGACTAGTTATTCAG
Organism: Aplectana chamaeleonis; assembly: GCA_029168955.1. Classification (NCBI taxonomy): domain Eukaryota; kingdom Metazoa; phylum Nematoda; class Chromadorea; order Rhabditida; family Cosmocercidae; genus Aplectana; species Aplectana chamaeleonis. The sequence goes on from JAPDOI010000010.1 coordinate 203,460, forward strand.
TGTAGAATTTCTTTGTATAGTTGCTTTTGTTAAGAATAGCAGTTAAAAATCCACTGTTGTACCGTAGCTCTACTAATCTAATAGCCTTAGCGATCTTATTCCAGTTTAGTACCTGCTTCTTAGCAGTTGGTTTCCTCTATTACCCCGTTCCTGTGCTTTCCTTCTCGGTTTGTTGTCGTAATCGTTCTCCGTCGATCGATGGGCGCGGAGGGGTGGATGCGGGGTGGGGCATCTTATGTATGCCTCGCGCTCGTTCTGCCCTCGTGGTTTCGTCGCAGGCGGGGCCTGCAATCGGAGGCCGCGTCCGCTCCTCTTAAGGCGGCTCGTTTAGTTATAGTGGCTCATTTTGTAGTTGTAGAGTGGTACGGAGAGGTTACTCTCCTCAATAAATAGTTGTACCACAGTTCAGCTCTACAACAGTCCAGTCGATTTGGGGGCCGAACTGAGGCCGAAGAAGAGGACCAGCGATCCGCCCTAAGCCGTTGTCAAGCGGTTACGGCGTGTAGTCCTGCTCCTACTTGGAAGCAGTGTATCCTCATTCACGCGGTGCGCTCGCGTGTGCGTGCCTGGTGTGGTGAGACGCATCAGTGTTATTCACGGAATACACTGCTGTGTTTCGTCGCTGCGTGCGGGTAGCGTGCGTGTCGATCGACGCCGTCACAGAGTGGGGTACGTTGTAGTGACGCTCGTCGCTGTTCCGTGTAGGAGCCCGACTACAAATTGATCGCTATTGTCTCGCGGTCGATAGCCTAATCGCCAGTGACGATTAGGTGATTGCAGAGCAATGCCGTCAAGCAGCAACGCTCAGGAAGAAGGCGTGATGGAAATGCAACGACTGGCGCTGAATGAGCCCACAGCATCCGAGCAACTGACCGATATGCGAGCCATGATGAAGGTGCTCATGGACAAGGTCAACGTGCTCTCTAACTGGAGTGCCCGAAAGGTGGGGAGATCCGAGACGGTCAAATTTTCGGAAGACCCCGCTATCGCCATGGAGGAGCACCGTGAGCAGTCTGCTGAAGTCGACCATTGTCTGCGGCAACTGTCCGAGCTGTTCAACGTCGATGCCACAGAGGTTGTGAGCAAAACGAGAGCTTTCGTGGAGATTTGTAAGCAACATAGGCGATCGGATCAGAGTGATACTACTCAGGTCAACCAGCCACCGTTGTTGTCACAGATGCTCCAAACGCCACGGCCGAGCAGCGCACGTTCGGTGAAGCTAACAGGAACTTCGTCTACAAAGCAGGCTTTGATCTCATCGAGGGAACAAGAGGCGAGCCAACAAGCTCTCCAAGCGTTGGGCTCGAGTCGGAGTGCTTCAGACTTCACTCGCCTTATGCTTCGGGGCATCGCGATCGGATCGCAGCAGCAGAGAGAGACGGATTCGGACTGGCAGACGCGAGTGAACCCTTTTTCTCAATAGGGGATATGGAAAATCTCGAAAGTCACCAAAACTTGGGGCATATGTTCGCTGCCATGAGCTTACCAGAGGTGGAGACCTTTGCAGATCCCAAGGGAAAACAGTTCGACGATTTTGTACTCAGGTTTGGGATGAAATATCTAAACCTGGGGTTAGATAACCACATGCTCACTCACCTCTTCCTCTCCAAGCTCGACGGATTCCCTAAAGCAGTAGCCGATGCGCTGCCAAGAAGCATCCGCGAAGGAAGTCTCGACGGGATCATCGATGGAATGCGGAAGATTCTGAGCGCTAGCAATCCTGCGCAGCAAAATGAAGGCCTATATGGAACTGGAAGCACTTGAAGAAAGATGTCGACGTCACTCGATTCTGTATCGAGCTTGAACGACTGACCAGGATGGCTTATCAAGATGCCTCCGATGAAGTGCTGTCGAAGACACGAGCTGTGGAACTCGTAACACAACTAACGGACTGGCCCGAGTACTTGCAGATGTACTCAACGCTGGAGGCCGCGCCAGAAGGATGTGAATACGAGATGGTCAAAAGATTGGCTCAGCGCTGCGAGCGAAGTCGAGATGTCGCTTCAGCGATGCGGCAAGCTGCACAGCCATGCCGATCAAAACCGGCCGAAGTAGGCAAGGACATGTTTTCGCCGTCGAAACGAGGAAGTCAGACACAGACTAGTCCCGCTAAACTAGAGCCAGCTAACTGTTCTGTAGCTGTGTCGTCAAGTGGAGAACCAAAGAAACCGTTGAAGTGCTACAATTGTGGCAGGACTGGCCATCTTTCCCGTAAATGCCGAGCTTCTAGAGAGCCTTCGCAGCGTGAAGGTAGTGGAAGCAATGGGGCAGCAGAGGAAAGACCAGTGAAGAACTTCACGGCTTCGCTGAACAAGTGGATTTGTGGAGCCGCAGGCTCATCCAGACCACAGAACGAATTAGGGGGAAGGCAAATGTCAGCTGAGGTACATCTCCTAGATTCTCACGACAGGCTTTGCTGGTCACAGGTTCCCAAGTAAGCATCATCCCTCTGGAAATGTTGAAAGAAGCCCTTCATTCTGGTTTCGATTTGGACGATGATGTCGAAGAGATTCCGATGCGAGGTTGCGCGCCAGTGTACGATGCATCCGGGAATCCTATGATCTTCAAGGGAGCGATAAGGCTTTCCATGCAGATTGGAAACAGCAACAAGCGAAGGATCGCATGCTTCGTGATGAAGGGAGGAGATGGATCGCTAGTTCTTGGCACTAACGCCTTAGGCAAGTTGGGATTTAACCTTGAGCGGTTTAAGAGAGCGGCGATCTCTCCCAGCAAAGGCGAAACCTTCAGTGCGGTTAAGGACAGGCGTACTCAGAAGCAGCGGAAGCAGCCGCAAGACCCCGTTGTTCGGTCTGCTGGTGCAAAAGTCAGGAACAATCGAACGACTCCTGAAGTCCATGCTCCTGTCGCTGACACTTTTGTGGGAGCAAAAGTCTTCAAACAAGGTGAAGACGAAGCACCTTGCGGAACAGCAGACATGGTGCACACAGACAAGGTCGAGTTGCCCAGGAAGATTTTGCGCTAAGCGGACGCTTGAGGTGAAATGTTGCGCAGCAACAGATCAAGGAAAAGGCGCTGAGAACCACGACCGCGCTCAGTCAGGAGCTTGCCCGAGATGGAGGCGATGCAATACGGTCATGCCTGATAGGCGCCGAGACCATAACTCATGCAAGCCTGGGCCTGACGAACCCAGCAGAGTACAATTCGATGCGGTTCAGAGGTTACCTAAAGGGGCATCAGAAGAGCCCGTGCAGCCTGTTAGAACTCGTAGGAAACGGGGGAAGCCCAGAAAGAACCCCTCCGCAGAGATTCAAACGAGTCGGAAGATTCGATGTTTCAAAACGGGTATCGGCATAGAGCATCCACTCAACTTGCGTCATCGATGTGACTACGGCTGTTTTGGGCAGTGTGTTCATGTCGCTGTTCCCAGTCCGACACACCAAATGGCACGATCGAATAAAGTGGCCGACAGGTTTGAACTAGAGAACGTCGCCTCTGTTGGAGAACAAGGGAGCTGGAGTGAGGAAAGGAAGGAGTCGAAGCTCCAAAAGGTAAAGTCTACGCATCTCACTCCCCATGGTCCCGCCGCCGCCACGAAGGGTTGCAGCCACCTATACGTCGATTCTGTGGAAGCCGTGGAGGCAGCAACAAGAATGCGGTTCGAGCACAGAGCCGGTTCAAATGTGGCACTTTGCCATGACGTCGGAGCCAATGCCATGAATGCGATCGAAGTGTGGAAACCTATGAAGCATAGCTGTGGTTGTAACAGTAATACTGGTTTCAGCATCAAACCAGATGGGGGAGATCGACCCAGTTCTAGTGACGTCGGGAACAGTTGTGACAGTGGTCGAAGGAGCAGTGGAATAGAAAACAGGAAATGTTCGGAGAGGAGCCCAGTGATATCGTCAGTGATATGAGTCGGGACGACTCTCCTGTTAGTGCGGGCATGTTAAGAATAGCAGTTAAAAATCCACTGTTGTACCGTAGCTCTACTAATCTAATAGCCTTAGCGATCTTATTCCAGTTTAGTACCTGCTTCTTAGCAGTTGGTTTCCTCTATTACCCCGTTCCTGTGCTTTCCTTCTCGGTTTGTTGTCGTAATCGTTCTCCGTCGATCGATGGGCGCGGAGGGGTGGATGCGGGGGTGGGGCATCTTGTGTATGCCTCGCGCTCTCGTCTGCCCCCGTGGTCTCTCGTCGCAGGCGGGGCCTGCAATCGGAGGCCGCGTCCGCTCCCTTCTTAAGGCGGCTCGTTTAGTTATAGTGGCTTATTTTGTAGTTGTAGAGTGGTACGGAGAGGTGACTCTCCTCAATAAATAGTTGTACCACAGTTCAGTCTACAACAGTCCAGTCGATTCTTTTCATATTTTTTACTAGCTAATTGTCTTGAAAAACCTGTGTATGGATAATATTGTGCCTCCCAACGACGAAAGAGTAATTGAAGATTTGTTTTCATATTTTTATCAATAGGCACATACTGTGTTTCTCTGGGACGAATTCCGGTCCGCAATTGCGTCTCAACAAGATTGGGGCCGCACGCGCTCGAGTCAGTCGAGTTTCCAGTGCCCAAGCCTAGTCGCTGTGGCTTTTTTATACAGTTTTCTCCAGTTTTGTTTAGTTTTCAGTTTCAAAAACCCACCTAGAGTCAACAGATCGGCGGCTGAGTCGTTGGAAACTCTTTCGACTCAAAAGCGCGCGTCCGCAAAGCGTGTCGAGACGCAATTGCGGACCGGACTTTGGCCCAGAGAAGCACAGTATAAAGATTGAAGCTTGTAGGTGAACATGCTGCAAATGCAATGATGTACTGCTGTTTCTTCAACTATGGATATTTTCAAAGGCTTGCATTGAGTACCTGATTAATTTTTCATCGTTTTGCCTCAACCGAAAATATCCGAAATTACCTGAAATTATCCGACCGGATACCCGTATCCGGATCATTGGAAAAATGACATTATCTGAATTGAACCAATATGCGGAAAATTCAAAATCGGCATTATTATAATCGATCCGCTATCCGAAAAATTATCATCGGATAAGAAGTTTATGCTGCACTGTGCCCGAATTCTAAGGCACCGGTCAGAGTTGGTGCTATTTGCATCTGTAACCCACCGACTCCCCGCAACACCCACCCGGTCGATACGTATGTTTAAAATGATGGAGTGAGGTTGAGAAAATTACTCGGTGTATCCAACTAGATATGACGATGATTACGTGGCCAATAGGATTGCACCTGTTTAGAGAAATAGTGAAGGAGAGCACATTGAAGAAACAGAGGTAGCAGTGTGGATAGCTTTCTAGTGATACGCAATGTTTTATCATCGGTCCGCCCACCCGGTGATTTTCTCATCCGCCGTCATTCACGTATAGCATGGATATCGACCGCGTCGGATACACCGAGTGATTTTCTCAACCTCACTCCATCATTTTAAACATACGTATCGACCGGGTGGGTGTTGGGGGGTGTGGGGCGGATACACCGAGTGATTTTTGCATCCCATTTCCAATGCATTCTGTGTGTATCGACTGGGCTGCAGACTTCGGCTCATCCAACTATGACCGGGGCCTAAGACCGACCGTGAATAATGGCTAGCTACTCCCTAACAAGAGCCGGCCAAACCGACACTTTCCACTCCACTGACAAGGGAACCACAATAAGTCATAGTGATCATTCCAAATGAAATGTACTTTTTTAGATACATTTTCAGACGAAAAGTCCGAATATGCTCATCGCAGCTGCCTAGACCCACACTGAAGAGAGTGATGAGCGTTTTTAAAGCTTTGCGGCAAGGTAAGGGCACCCCCATGGAATTTTTAGGGTGTTTTTGAATTTTTCTCCTGATTTTGCTCAAAACATGTATGCAGGAGTAATCTGGGGTGGTGAACATGAATCTGGGGTTCGCTTGCCCAAATTTTAAGGTTTACTGTAGGTTCCGGTAGGTAACATTCTATTAAGGAGGCAAAACCTACCTCAATATTCCGATAATCGACAAATAGACATCAGATTCGTATGCAGCACCCCAAATAACCCCCACATAGTAACTTTGAGACAAATCTGAGACTTTGACCAAACTGCCGTATACCCACCGCAATCTACCGTAAGCTGCCAAAACTCGATAAACCGACGTCAGATTCGTGTTCAGCACTCCAAATAACCCTTAGAGAAATAACTTAAGCATATTCTATAGAAGCACTCCGGAAATCGTCGAAAGTTGCGATTTGCCATCAAATTCTCCCCCGATGGGAATCTGTGAACGAATACAGTCGAAAAGTTCGGAAAATCGATAAATGAACCTCAGGTTCGTGATCAGCACCCCAAATAACCACCCAGAGCGAACTTTAAGTCAAATCTGGAATATTTTTCTAAAACGATTGGTATAAACAAACGCCCAACCGAAAGTCCAAAACGCTGTTAGTCTGCGCAAAGTTTGGAAAATGTTCCTTCACCCTAACTTTGCTTAGTAGGGAAGTTTTGGGCGCTGAACACGATTATGAGATCCGTTCCCGGATTTTCTTAAAAATAATGAGCTTTTTGGAGGGTACAATAAGTGCGAAAATTAGAGAAAAAATGCCGATAACTTTTTATCAGAGCGAGTTTAGGCAGCTGCGATGGGCATATTCGGACTTTTCGTCCGAAAATGGTTCTAGAAAAGTGCATTTCAATTGGAATGGTCACTATGAATTGTTGTGGTTCCCTTATGAGACGTCCTTCAGTAGTCAACTGGGTGGCTAACTCAGAGAAACTCACGGCCCGTCCGCGGCGGAAGATGAGCTCTCCGGACGGTCCGCGGCGCTTGACGGCTGATCCGCGGCACAACGGATAGCGGGTTAGTCAAACGGCTCATCCGCGGCGCTGTTGTTCTCGATGGGGGTGGCTCCGGGGCGCACCGGCAGTTGAACGACTCCACCTCCTCATCTCACTCATTCACATCTCACTTGACCACCGGCACGGCTGCAGTGGCAACCATGAAAAAACATGGTGAAGCGAATGATCACGTCCTAATGTGTTTATCACATGCACAGCCGGTATAAAAGGGGCCTCATCTCACTCGAGTCCTCATTCGGCTTTCTAATGCCGGCCCTGAAAGGTGACTTCGAGTCACTCTCCGGAGGGCAGCATGTATTCGATCGCTGTGGGGATAGGGATATCCTCACAGCTGGGGAGGGGGGTCGGTTTTTGCCGCGGTCCGCAGAAAGGTGGCTTCTCACCGCAGACCTCGGCAAAGGCTACGCCCTTGTGCGGACCGAGGCGGGACTTTCTCTACCCCGGACCGCGACATTCACGCATCTCTCGAGAAGAGGCGGACCGGTCATGACTGTGTCGGAGAGGACGGTCCGCGGGGGCTCTCAGGACGGTCCGCAGCGGATCTCAGGACGATCCGCGGCGGCTCTCAGGACGATCCGCGGCGCCTGCACGATTATCCTCGGCGCTCTGCCGGCGCTTTACCGGCTTCGGTGAAGGATCGTCCGGTCGTCGGCCGCGGACGATCCTGGAAAAGCGCTGCGGACGGGCCGTGAGTTTCGGGAGAGTGACTTAGGATAAAATCAGAGATCACTGGTGTAATTATAAACTCGTTAACGCTGTTCGCACCTCGGCTCGCTCGCCAGAGAGTTCCTCCCACCTCGAGAGAGAGAGAGAGAGAGCAGACAGCCAAGATCGCGCGGCGGTTTCCGCGCGGCGAGTTATGCAGGCTCAATTGCTGTCTCTCGGATTACGATTGGACCACAGACGTTAACCGATCCACTGCCAGTATATTAATTACAGGGTTGACAGCACATGTTTATTAGATTAGCATTCAATAGATATTACATCACTTTCTTTACCTGAGTATCTGGTATTTGAAAACAAAATAATTATGTAAGATTCACTAGATCATTACACGCGAGTAAATTATTAATTCACAAGGTGACAGAAGTACTACGGAATCACACAGCTGAATTTGTTACAAACGAATTTGTTTTCAACGGATTTGTTTTTTATGTTGTTCTGTTACAAACGGATATGTTTTTTACGAACTTGTTTTTTTGAGTTTTCAACGAATTCGTCATTCGTTAACAGTTTTTTTACTCAGGGCACCTGTCATAATTTCTAAAGCTATTTTAAATGGCGAGTGGGGCAGTGGCAAGAGGCACCACTGTCATACACACGGTCGAGTGATCGATCCTCGCGCAGGGTCAACCAAACTTCTATCCCTCCGGTAAATTGGTACCAGACTTGCCTGGAAGGATGAAAACACTGACTTGGACGTCGGCTGGCCTCCGCGAGTCATTGTCTAGGCCCAATACACATTCAAAAGCTTCTACGATTCTGAATGGAAGCCGATTGTGTAGCTCATCCCCAAAGGATTGATAAGCTTCAGAAATTTATCCCTTTTGTTTTGATTAAAAATCTCTTTTCGATGATTATTTCGTGATTTTCTCGATAAATATCATAATATTTTAATTCAATGATTATTTGTTTTGAATTCCATAGATCCCATTAATTGTGGTGCGCGCGAAGCGCGCACCTGATTTGGAAAAGGATTGCTTCTGCGCACACCCCTCATTACAGAATCTCGGTTTGGAAGATAGTTCCAAACTTGGCATTTTCACAAAATGTGGAGCAGTATGTAGTAGGTTCTAAACACTGCCCAAAATTCAGAAAAATCCGCTTTGTGGTTCTCGAGAAATCGAAAAATTAGTGAATTTTAAAATGTGCGTCTGTGTGTGTGTGTGAGTCCGGTGAAACTTTTGAATGATAAAAAACATGGTTGGCCAATTGAGAGAAATGGAGTGGTATTGTGATAAGAGTGCATTGATTGCAACCGTTAGAGTAGTTAGGTGTTTTTTACGTCCATCAGGAGCCGTATGCACACCGTTTATTGTGCGGGGTCCGACTGGAAGTGTGCCATGCGCAAAGGAACGTGCGCGGTACCCAACTGGAAGTGTGCCAAACGCCACAAAACGTGTGTGGGATCCGATTGGAAGTGCGCCAATTGCCAAGGAACGTGTGCTGGACCCAACTGTGAGTGCACCAAGCGCCGAGGAACGTTTACAGTACCCAACTAGGAATGCGCCAAGCGCCGGGGAACGTGTGCGGTGCCCAACTGGAAGTGTGCCAAACCACACAGAACGTCTGTGTGACCTGACTGGAAGTGCACCAAGCGCCGACGAACGTGTGCGGAACCCGACTGAGATTGCGCCGAGCGCCAGGAACGTGTGCAGGGCTTGACAGAAAAGGCACCAAGCGCCAGGGAACGTGTTCGCGACCCAACTAAAAGTGTGCCAAGCGACGGGGAACGTGTGCGAGACCGAAATTGAAAAGCGCCGAGCGCCGGAGAAAGAGTGCGGGACTCAACTGGGAGCGCGCGAAGCGCCGGGGAAAATGGGCGGGACCCAGCTGGAAGTGCTTCATGCGCCGGGGAACGTATCCAACTGTGAGTGCGCCAAGTGCCGAGGAAAGTGTGCGGGACCCAAATTCGGGTGCGCCAAGCGCCGAGCAAAGCGTGAGGGACCCAACTGGGAGTGCGCCAAGTGCCGGGGAAAGTGTGCGGGACCCAACTGGGAGCGCGCCAAGCGCCGAGCAAAGCGTGAGGGACCCAACTGGGAGTGCGCCAAGTGCCGGGGAAAGTGTGCGGGACCCAACTGGGAGCGCGCCAAGCGCCGAGCAAAGCGTTAGGGACCCAACTGGGAGTGCGCCAAGTGCCGGGGAAAGTGTGCCGGACCCAAATGGGAGCGCGCCAAGCGCCGAGCAAAGCGTGAGGGACCTAACTGGGAGTGCGCCAAGTGCCGGGGAAAGTGTGCCGGACCCAACTGGGAGCGCGCCAAGCGCCGAGCAAAGCGTAAGGGACCCAACTGGGAGGGCGCCAAGTGCCGGGGAAAGTGTGTGGGACTCGACCGAAAAAGCGCCAAGCGCCGGGCAAAGAGGGCGGGACCCAACTGAGAGTACGCCAAGCGTTACGGATCGTGTGTTTGACCCAACCGGGAGGGCCGGCAAAGGAGTGGAAATCGAAAATCCGTTCATGTTATTGCGATTCATCCGTTCATCTGGTCGTTATTGGGTTCGGAAACCATGAAAAAGGGTGTGAACTGTGGTGGTACTAGAAGGGGTGGGCAAGTGTGACGCAAGAGAGGTCTACTACACAACTGCATGGACTTATGAAAGTCATATCTGAGGGTGTAATGTGCCTTCAAAAGGAAACCTTCGCTAAAATAAAGTGAAATTATCTAACAGTTCTGCTTTGCTACGGATTAGTAGGATTTGGAAATGAAACATTTGTGGGAAACTCGTTAAAAGAAGTGAAATGTCTTATGCTACTGATTTGGCATGGGAATAAATTCGAAAGAAGCGCTAAAAACTCAGTGAAATGATTCATCGTTGATTTGGCTGTGCACTTGTTTACTAAACAACAAAAATTGAGTGTGACATCTAAAAACCAAATCACGCGCTTCTCTTCTGAAATCAACCTAAAGCTTGCAGTTTAGGTTAACAAGTCTCAGGTCCTTGCAAAATTATGTTGTGACTCCCACCTCAATCATTCAGAAATATTGATTTTCAAGCATGACTAAATTATTTGACGCGTTCGCTTCCGATTGACTATCAATAAATGAAAAAGGAAATAACATCACGTAATGTGTTTATGCGAATGTCGTCAACTGAGAGAACTGCTGTCACACGAATACATAAATGCTCAGTAAGAAGTGCGTGATTTGGTTTTTCGATGTCGCACTCAATTTTTGTTGTTTAGTAAATAAGTGCACAGCCAAATCAACGATGAATCATTTCACTGAGTTTTTAGCGCTTCTTTCGAGTTTATTCCCATGCCAAATCATTAGCATAAGACATTTCACTTCTTTTAACGAGTTTCTCTTAAATGTTTCATTTCCAAATCCTACTAATCCGTAGCAAAGCAAAACTGTTAGATAATTGATTTCAATTTTCGTGTTCCACGCAACCACATTCATTTATTTATCGATGAAATTTTCGCTTCAAACTATTATTTTATTTCGATGATGATTATTGATTGTTTTATTTTATTAAGATTATTATTGCAGGATTCGTACGATGATCATTATTATATTTCATTTCTACGATTATTTCATTGAAATTCCACAATTTCCATAACATAATTCAATTTTCGTGTTGCACGTATCCATATTGATTTATCTGATTGAATACCATTCAATCCTTATTAAAAGAGATCCTTGTTTCGTTTTATATCCATATCCATTCGATATTCGTTACCTTCCTTTAAGATCAATCAATGAGAATACCATGCCTCTATCTTTGCCTATGGCAGAGCCATTAGGAGCGTCCCATTCAGAACGATGCCAATGCCTCCACTTACTCTCCTCCAAGAGGGATACGAAGGTACACTACATCGTCGCGTTGCGGCGATCTAGTCGCCGTGCGGAGTGGGCGAGAGATTCTGAGTCGAGGGAGATATATATATATATATATATATATATATATATATATATATATATATATATATATATATATATATATATATATATATATATATATATATATATATATATATATATATATATATATATATATATATATATATATATATATATATATATATATATATATATATATATATATATATATATATATATATATATATATATATATATACCTTCTTGTAATCTGAGTCGAGGTGCAAACCATCACTAATTACAGTCCCATTAATTGACTTTATCCTAAAGTTGCACACCCGTGAGTTTCTCTGAGGAAGGCTGAAGCGCACATAAATCTAGACACACTTCAATCCTGAAAGACGCTGATGTGAGATAAGAGCAAGACACTCCAGGTGCGGTGCTGTAAGATGAAATTGTGATAAAATGGAACTTCTGAAATAATCAAATGGATCAAACCCTTCTCAAAGATTCTCAAATCGTTGATCCAAAGAAGATGAGGTAGGCTTAGCAGGAGAATTGCGCTGCTATCGACTTACGGCGATCTGAAATAATGGTCGTCAATCTGATTTTTACAACGCCCTAGTTTTGTCGAGATTATACCAATTTTCGGCGTGTTTCGTGTCCTACAGCTATTGGCTGAATACTTCGATTTCTCAAGTTATTTTTTCTGTGAACAGTATTTTTACGTAAATAACGCGTGAACTTGTCAAGAGGGCAGTGATAAATAGCTTTTTTGTTCGAGGCCAGCCGTAATATCCAAGCGACAGTGTGTCCACCCTGTTCACTCTCTCCATGAACTCGATTCTACGCTCTTTCTTGAAAACGATTTTTTTCATTGGAGCTGGAAGACCCGTACTAAAAAGAACCTAAGGTAAGGGTGGACAGACAAGAGACACCTCAAGATCTAAAAGAAAATAAAAAATCAATAAAATCCCGGCCTTGAAGGCAGCATACACGCTAGTAAACGTGTTCGAGATAACTACGGAAATAGAATGGTATGGCACCGAACACAACGCCCACGCATCTTGAAGCGTTAAAAATGACCCACAATGCCGTTACATGAGTAAGAAGTTGGCCCCGCCCACGTATCTGCGCGCCCCTGCTGGGGCTTCGGTGGTGCAGTGCGATAAGGCGCTTCCCCGGAAAGGAAATATGCTGGTTCAATCTCGCCCGGAGCCAAGCGTTTTGCGATGAACTCAGCACCTTGCGTAAACATACCATAACGTGCACTGCGACATTGAACTGCAGTTACGTCAAAAATCAGCCAAAAATCGCGTAAGACTATACATATTGTGCTTATTCTGCCACCCACAATCGTCGCTGACGGTGGGAATGGCCCAGCACCCCGTTAGTGGAGGAGAACGCAAATACAGGGGTCAAGCTCTTAGTCGAGTAGCGGCATTGTGGGTCGTTTTTGACGCTTCAAAAGGCGGAGGTGTTGTGTTCTGTGCCATACCATTATAATTCTGTAGTTATCTCAATTACGTTTACGAGCGTGTACGCTGCCTCTTAAACACAATGAATTGATCGGCCTCGCAGATTATCTGTGGGGCGTCTCCCTGGTTCCGTTTATACTCCCGCCGCCTAGCAGCTCTGCACATGGAAGATGCGGAGATGCTATAGGGTTGCACTTCGTCACACCGTGTGGCGGTGGAAGTATGAAAGACGCCTTAAAGGCAGTGTTCACGATGATTCTCGTTTCCAAGTTTTCCACTCAAAACAATGCGTAGGCGACCAAGTGTTACCAAAATCACGAAGAAACGGCGAGAAACGCATTAAAACGTCGCATTTCAGTGACATTATTTTATAACATGGACTAGTTGCCCGGTTGGATGAACATGTTCACGGTGGTTGTCACCGGTAAAACGTTGGACTAATCGAAAATGGAAGAATATTTTGAGCAAAACAGTATTAGTTAGGGCCCGAAGGAAAGAACGGAGCAACACAGAATGGAGAATTGCAAAAGACGGGTCCACAAAAGATTTCATTGTCGCAACGAACAGTTCCATTGATACTTAAGAGGCGGGCTGATACTTAAGGATTTCGTGCCCTTCTGGTGCGTTATTCTCGGTTTCTTCGTCATTTCAGTTCTACTCGGGGGCCAAACAATCGATTTAGCGATTAATCTCAAAATCGAAGATTATCGTGAACACTGCCTTTAAAGGCGCAGTCCAACCTCATAATCGGTTTTCTGTTTCTCCGCGTGTCTTGAAAACGGTCCCACGCTGATTCTAATGGACTTGAACGCTAAGGCCTCTTTCAGAGTTCGATCGCTCTGCGACGCGATCGTGGGCACGGCGACGCGACCGTCGCGTCGCCGTGGAAATCGCAGATTTTGGAAGTGTGAATGTTCAATCGCGGAAGTTGGCGACCACGCACTTTTACGTACACATTCTAATCGACGCCTGTTTCATGTTCGCGTTTTCGCGCAATTGGTTAGTCATTTATGATAAAAAGGTGCATTGTGCTTCGCCATTTAACGTGAACTTTATTACACGCCCTTGCAGAGGTGTAGAAACATAGAAAAGGCAGAAAAACAACGAAAACATCGAGGAACTTAGAGGCAGTGTTCACGATGATTTCCTTTCCCGAGTTTTTCACATAAAACAATGTGTTGGCCTCCAAGTACATATTACCAAAATTCGAACAAGCGGCGAGAAACGCATTAAAACGTCGTATTTGAGTGACATCATTCTATAAAATGAACTAGTTGTCCGGTTCGATGAACATGTTCATGGTGGTTGTCATCGGTTTAAAATTGGGTCGATCGAAAATAGAAGAATATTCTATACAAAGCAGGATTAGTTAGGACCCTAAGGAAAGAACGGAGCAATAGAGAGTAGAGAGTTGCAAATGACGGGTCCACAAAAGATTTCATTGTCACAACCAACACATCCTGTGATACTTGAGAGGCGGGGTGATACTTGAAGAGTTCGGGTACTTCTGGTGCGAGTTTTCTCAATTTCTACGTCATTTTAGTTCTACCCGGGGCCACTTATTCAATATAGCGAATAATCTCAAAATTCAAGATTATCGTGAACACTGCCTTTAAAAAATGACAGGTTTCGAAAGGAAAAAGCGTGAAACGATTGATAGATCCTTTCTTGACAATGAAGGTAATTTTTGACAAGTGTTTTGAATTTAGTGAATTTGATCAGTATCTGAACAGTATGACTCATTTTCAAGTATTCCATGCCGGCTCTGAAGGTGAAGAAGCTGCGCCACAAAGAGGGGAAACTGACTATGCCACGGGGAATACTCCTATACGTGAAGCCAAAAGACCTTATGAAGACCTTCCTTGTGAAGTTGTTTTGCACTCTTTCTAGTTTGGCAACGCAGGTTTCTAAAGAGGAAAGTAGTTAGATACAGGTACCATATTCAAGAACAGATCGAACTCAAATTTTATAGGCTCTAACCAAAAGCAATGGATCTTTAGTTTTCAGCGATTTCAAGAGAAGAAAAAGTTTTTGTTCAGCTTTCGCAATAATACTATCCAAATGCTTATCAAAATTCTATTTCGATTCGACAAGAAACCCTAAATCTTTTACTAGGTTAACATGCTGGAGTATTGAACCATCGATATTGTACCCACCCTCCGGATTAGTAGTTCTACCCAGGTGTAGTACTTGACTTTTTTGAGTGGAAAGAGGGAGAAGGTTTCGTTTAGACCATTGAACTACATTGTCAATTGTGGTTTGGATCCTAGTTTTATTGTCACCCTCAAGAGTATCATGGATTTTTTTAATGATAATAATCATTTTATGATAATAATTGTTTTGTATTATGATTGCTTTGCCTACTTATACTTATTTTGCCCGAATCAACGTGAAAAAAGAGGAATTTAAACGAGGACATATGAAGCGGTCGCCGCGATCGGTCGCGTCGCCGTGCACTGCATGGCGACGCGATCTGGCCATCTCAGTCGCCCAATCGCGCGATTGGGCGACTTTTCCCGCGATCTTGTCTGAAAGGCCGGCGACCATATCGCGCGACGCGACCAGATCGATGCACAGTGTTTTCATTCGGTCGCGTCGCAGAGCGATCGAACTCTGAAAGAGGCCTAACGTCGGACAGGGAACGAAATTCTCACGCCGTAAAATAGCGTTTTCCGGTGTGTCGATTGCGTCCAACACTACTCATCTTACGACATCATGGAAAAAAATTTACAACAATGGTTTTTTAATTTGCCTTTACACACCGAAACTCAGCCTAAATTGAAAATTCGTTATCATTTTAATCTCCTTATACGTACATTATCATGTAACTTAAGTTTTCTTCTAAGATAAAACAAGGAAGTCTAGAAATGAATTCCCGAGGTAGCAGAAATTTCGATGATGTCGTAGAATGAGTAGTGTTGGACGCAATCGACACATCAAAACACGCTATTTTACGGCATGAGAATCTCGTTCCCTGTCCGACCTTAGCGTTTGAGTTTCTAATGATGTCTCTGAAATGGCACAAGACCCCTTGGGAGCGAAGTTATGGCCAGTCAAAAATTGAGCTGCGGAAGCATTGTGGACGAGTTGTCCGAGGCTTGTAACATCCTCCATTTGCAACCAATGTATGTGAGCCGACCTGAAGAAAGAGAGAAGCTGAGAATGAAGGGAAGAAAAGGGGTGTTGATCAAAAATCCGTCGCTCACCTCACCACTATTGTGCTGGAAAGTCGTAAAAGGGGCGTGCCAAAGTGGCTTCTTGGTGTAGGAGCCCCAGGGTGGCTTCCTCCTATATCTCGCTTAACCGGAGGAATTGCGAGCTTGCACTTGGCAGGTGCTATATAGGCTGGGCCTTCTTCAGAATTATGTGGAAATCTCAGATTTCGTCCCTAAGCTCGAACTGTGCCTTTAAGGTCTGGTGTATCTCTTATCTGCTGAATTCTGAAGTAAATACTCCCAATAGTAGACTCAATTCTATACTTTCGACGCGTTCTATTTGACGTTCATAAATGGTTCTTCCAAAAATTGGTGGCGTTTTTAAAATATACTTGGCACTACGGCTGAACAGTCAGCAACGATAGAACATCCCTATGACAGCTAAATGCACGGAACACTCTTGTTGATAACAATATTTCTGTTGCTCTTCTTTCATTCAGCCGTTCAATGTTTCGTCATCTGTGCTCGCTATGTGACTCCAATTTTTTTTCCTCTTTATTTATATTAGCAATCATGAGTCGGTCCGTCTATATTTGACAATGAATCGCACCTTCATCATTATTGATTGGTCTGCGTCACTGTTGAAAGCGAATTCGGAGGGGAAAGCTTGTACACTGTTTTTTGAAAATTTAGACACCCAAGTTGTATCTCGTTATCAGGGTTCGGCACGAGGTGTGGACAAGGCTAAATTTCCTCAGACCCCCGCCCCCTCTGAGAGCGAACTTTTGGCGATTTTCTCGGAGCTCCTCCCAGGAGTGTTAATTGTCTGTTTTTGTAGTAAAATTGAAGTAAAAGGAACGACTTAATCCAAAAGATGTATAATTTTGAAGAGGAACAACCATTTCAAAAAAAAACAAGACATTAACATTGGAATAGATCACGGACGAGGCTTTTGTTGAGGGATTACATGAAGTTGCCTTCAATTTTGAAAAACTTACAAGGGAACCACAATAAGTCATAGTGACCATTTCCAATGAAATGTACTTTTCTGGAACCATTTTCGGACGAAAACTCCAAATATGTCCATCGCAGCTGCCTAGACCCACTCTGAAAAAGTTATGAGCGGTTCTTAAAGCTTCGCGGCAAGGTAAGCTTCGGCCCTATGGAATTTTTAGGGTGTTTTCAAATTTTTTCCTGATTTTGCTAAAAACATGTATGTAGGGGTAATCTGGGGTGCTGAACACGAATCTGGGGTTTGCTTGCCCAACTTTCAAGGTTTACTGTAGGTTACGGTAGGTAACATGCCATTTAGGAGCCAAGACCTACCTCAATATTCCGATAATCGACAAATGGACATCAAATTCGTTTTCAGCACCCCAAATAACCCCCCCCATAGAAACTTTGAGAGAAATCTGACACTTTGACCAAACTACCGTATGACTTACTTACTTGACTTAATCGGTTGGCTTTCGCCTGACGCGGTCATTCCGCATCTTCACCGAGGTGTGCCGTCCTAGTAGTCAGCCGTGTCCATTTTTCACGGTCTTCAGCCACAATTTGAACACATTCCATCCAGCTGTCACTATTCCATTTCCTGCGAAACGAAACATCGCGCCTGAACTGTCTTTCGATGCCGAGTGACTTTAAATCCTCTTTAACCACATCCGTCCAGAACTTTCTCCTACGCCCAGGTGGCCGTTTCCAGACAGGATTTGGAAGCATTTTTAAAGCGTGTTGTACGAGACGATCCGGCGTTCTTCTTAGTATATGCCCGAGCAGTCGAAGTCGACTTTCCATTGCTGCTTGAGATGGCGTTAGGAGATGCTGGCACCTCCCTCGTGTCAAGCGTTGATGTACTGCGTCGATTTCCTTGTAAAGGTCTTCGTTATGGCATACACGCGGCCAGAAATATCCAAGCAAACGCCTAAAAAGCTTCCTCTCCGTGCAATCCAACCTTTCCATCTGCGTTTTCGGTGCTGCCCACGTCTCCGATCCGTACATCATGATGGGGCGAATAGCGGATAGGTAGACGCGCAACTTGACTCCCTTCGCGATGGTGGTAGACCACAAACACTTGGTTAGAGAATTGAATGCAGACGTAGCTTTCGCACATCGTTGTCGAATATCCGCTGCATAACTACCATCGTTCTTCAGCAAACAGCCCAAATAACAGAAATCGTCCACCAGTTCGATACGTTGTCCGTCCACACAAACTCCAGTTGAAGGCCTCTGAGAGACCCACATCTGCTTGCATTTGTCGGGACGAAGACGAAGTCCATAGGCTGCGGCATACTTCGAAACGAGGTTCACAATCCTTTGCAGTTTTGCGTTGTTTTCAGCGAATAACACAATGTCGTCGGCGTACTCCAGGTCGACAAGGGAGCGTCCTGATGGTGTTAGGATCACATCCGCAGGAAACTGTTCTGCAACTCTACGCATGATGTCATCAACGGCGAAGTTGAAAAGAAAAGGTCCTGCAACGGCTCCTTGCCTTACTCCTGTTTTCACCTCGAAAGCTGACGTAAATCCGACAGGTGTACGAACTGCTGCTGTTGTTCCTTTGTTCATGTCCTCGATTAACCGAACATACTTTTCCGGGACTCCATCTGCTCGCAGAGCATTGAGCAATCGATCACGATGAGGAGAGTCGAACGCGGCTTCAAAGTCCAAAAAAGCAAGCTGTAATGGCTTCGAAAACCGCTGCCACGATTCAATTACTCTTCTCACGACGAACACTTGGTCGATGGTCGATCTTCCAGGTCGAAAACCGGCTTGCTCATCTCTGGTCGTTCCTTCACGATGTTTGATAAGTCGCTCGAGAATGATACGTTCTAAAACCTTGTACATGACACGAAGTAGAGAGATTCCTCTGTAGTTCTTAGGATCCGTGACGGATAGCTTCTTGTGAAGAGGTACGATGATCGCATGTCTCCACGAATCGGGTATCCTTTCGCTCATCCATATGGCACGGATGGTGTTGGTCATTTCACGAATCCCAGACGGAGGAAGAGCTTTCAGCATTTCAGCAGTGATGTTGTCATCTCCACCTGCCTTTCCATTCTTCATTTTCCGGACACAATCCAAAACTTCAGACTCAGTCGGCGGTTCCTCACTGACATCGTAATGTGCTCTCTGAACATGCGGGAGCTCAGGTACTGATGGCGCTGGACGATTCAGTAGTGAACTGAAGTAATCCTTCCATATTGGCAGCGTCGCATCACCAACTGCAACTCCATTGGTAGTGTTCAAGACAGGAGAACATCTCTTCATCTTCCCGCTATACTGTCGCAGCAACGTGTAGGCTTTCCTCGGGTTCTTCTCCTCCCAAGCCTTCTCGAACTCCTTAGCTCTACACGTCCACTCTCGTTCGCGGTCACTTTGAAGCTGCCGACGCAACTTCCTCCTCAGACGCTTCTCCTCCACGAAGTTTCCTGCAGTTCGGAGAGCACATACTCTGTTGTAGGTAGATGTTGTTTCTTCTGAGACGTAGGCGAACTTCTTCTTAGGCTGTACAACCGGGAGTGCCTCTTTCGAAGCGTCCTGGATGCACTTGACAAAAAGAATCCGCGTCGCAAAGTTTCTTCTTAGTCCGTACTCCGATGTGAATAGAAACGCGTTGTCGGAAATTCCTTCTGCACTCTTCATCTCTGAGACTTGTCATGTCAATCCTCTGGAGAGGCTGAGCCCCTCGCTTCCTCTTATGAATCCTCGCAGTGAAGTTCAACAGAACAGGACGGTGATCCGAATCGAATGCGACATCCCACACAGCTCTAGATCTTCGAATGTCCGATACTGGAATATTCCTCGTCAGGACATAGTCAAGCTGTAGTTTCAAAGTTGTCATCTTCCGCTTCCGCTGCTCTTCTGGAGATAGCCGGGTTGGTCCCTGCCACGTAAGCTGATGGCGGCGATGATTCCTCTTGAATGTCGATGCAATAATCAGACCACTGCGTTCACAAAAGTCGACAAGGCGGTAGCCATTGTCCGATGTTTGCTCCACTGGGTAGAACCATTTACCGAGTACTTCGGATTCCTGATCAAGTCCCATCTTCGCATTTGCGTCAATCCCCACGACAACAGCATGTCGACAAGGTATCCTGGCCAGCAACGTATTGAGTTCCTCATAAAACGCATCCTTCGAATTGTCTTCGGCGGTTTCAGTGGGCGCATGAGCACTCACTATCCACAGATTGAATCCTCTGTGATCCCGCAGTCGTACGAATGCATTCCGACACGACGTTGAGCCGAACTCCTTGACCATACCATTGAAATCCTTCCTTACAGCTATTGCACAGCCTCCCACTCTCCTATCGTCAGCGTTACCGCAGTAGATGGTGTACTCTCCGACGCTGATGACGGGTCTATCCTTGAGGCGGGTTTCCTGCAAAGCAGCAAACGGTGCATGGAAATAGCTCAGAAGTCTGGATAGCGCAGTTTTTTGGATATCACTCGACAGCGATCGACAGTTCAGGGTGGCGAAATTGTGGCTTGTGGCCAAAGACTCCATGACTCCCTAGGTACGGATCCTAAGGTGTTATGGACCAGAGGCCTTAGTGTGCCGGACGGCGACACCTTTATGCAATGTGCGGGATACTTTCGCGATATAGTTGTGCACGCTATATCGCTCGAACGTTCCCTGTGTACACTCAAACGTCTGCTGGGTTCAGTAGAAGCAGGGGCACCAACGAGCAGGTACCAACAGACTTGTGTACACACCCCCGAAAAAAAACTACCGTATACCCACCGTAATCTACCGTAAGCTGCCAAAAATTGATAAATCGACATCAGATTCGTGTTCAGCACTCCAAATAACCCTTAGAGAAATAACTTAAGCATATTCTATAGAAGCACTCCGGAAATCGTCGAAAGTTGCGATTTGCCATCAAATTCTCCCCCGATGGGAATCTGTGAACGAATACAGTCGAACACTTCGGAAAATCGATAAACGAACGTCAGATTCGTGATCAGCACCCCAAATAACCCCCAGAGCAATTTTTCAGTCAAATCTGGAAAATGTTTATAAAACGCTTCGTGAGCCCTCAGATTGCTGTAAATAAACGCCCAACCGAAAATCCAAAACGCTGTTAGTCTGCTCAAAGTTTGGAAAATGTTCCTTAACCCAAAGTTTGCTGAGGGGGGTAGTTTTGGGCGCTGAACACGAATATGAGGTCCGTTTCCGGATTTTCGAAAATATAATACGCGTTTTGGAGGGTACAATATGTACGAAAATCTGAGAAAAAAATGCCTATAACTTTTTTCAGAGTGGGTCTAGGCAGCTGCGATGGACATATTCGAACTTTTCGTCCAAAAATGGTTCTAGAAAAGTACACTTCATTTGGAATGATCACTATGCCTTATTGTGGTTCCCTTGTTAGCTAAAGTAAGGGTTTTGATTGTAGTGAAGGCTCTCCTAATGTTGAATATAAGACACATAGGTTTGAACGTGTACCCAGAAACTGTTTCCGGGTAGGAAGCTAAGGTATATATGTGGTGAAAAAGAAGCATGGAGAAGATGAAGTGATTGGCTAAGGTCAAGAATACGGGATGTCTCGAAGAGATAAATTTGTTTTCAAATTATTATGAGTTCGTAGATTCTTTTCACAAGTCCAAGAAGAACATGTCACTTCAGATGTATGGACTTCTGGCTCGAAAGAGCGTCATTCGATCTGGTTACGTTGCGAATTTCATTCTCCCAAACCCACTCATAAACGAAACACACGACACGGGTTCGATCCCGCAAGGTGCCTAATTTTCGGAAAACATAAGACCTCAATTTTTTTTCCAAAGTAAGGTTCACGAAAATAAGATATTCGAGTCGAGAGTGGTAGATTTACCCTGTATACAAATTTTCAGCCTCTAAGATGGACGCTTAAAGGCACTTCTGTGTGTGGCCTACACCTGTCGCATTTGCGGTCGAGCTGGAAGTCTACATTTTTGCAAGGTATGAGTCAGTAGAATACGATGATCGAGTCCAGCGTGGTCGATTCACACCTATATATGTACAATCTTTTACCGTCTCAGTGTAACGCCGAAGGCCGCTACATAGGAAGCGGAACAAAGTAAAAAACGTGAAAAAAACGACAAAGTCCACAAACCTGTGGTAGGGTTTTAAAACACCTGCAACCTAATCTCCAAAAGAGCTACCCCTAGGTCTGAACAAAACTGAGAAAATAGGTCTGTAATCCTACCGAATGAAACTTTACTCGCTCCCAGAGGACGGGAGCAAATTTGATCGTGTATGCTGCCCTCAAAGACACAGTCCCATCTCGGGGACAGTTTTTGATACTATGGTCAGCCCGCCGTGTATAGCAAGCCTGCCAAGCGCGAAATCTCAATTCGCTCCGATAAGAGAGAAACGGCGAGGAAAAAGTCGGCTACGCCCCTAGTGAAGAAGAAATAGATAACGCCCACGGACAATTTCTCGACATCAATAAGAACTAAAGCTGCGGTGAATTTCCGACAAAATCTATAGTCTTCCATTCTTTATCGGTCCTTCTTTATATTTCAACCAACTCCAGTGCGATGGCTGTGAATGACGTGAAAATACAGTGCCGAGACAACTCGTCCACAAAATCCTTGGTCTGCGGAAGCACAATTTTCGAGGGGACATAACTCCGTTCGTGGTGGGTTCTTAGCCATTCTGAGGACACCATTGTCATCAGCGTCAAATTTTCTCCAAGATGAGCAGAAAAACTTAAAAACGATTCTGAGGTTGGACTGTGTCTTTAAGGCTCGACGTCTGTAAGCATGGAATAACAGTGCGAATATGTTGAAAGCTTACCATTATTCATCAGCTGACGATGTTCAATTGATTGATGCAGTCTTGGACGAAGGCAGCAACATTGACGCAAGAGAGACTTTGGATAAACAGTATTCCGCTTCAAGCATTCCTCACACATCATTCTTACTCTTCTTCTTTTTTCGATGTTTCTTTTTCTTTGTGACCGTCTACACTTCCCCTAGCTACAATTATCGCTTGCATAGCTAGTTACCTATAGATACTCCCCTGAGGACAGTGTTCCCGATGAGAAAGTTGCCCGTTTTTTGGCAGCAAACGTAAGCCTTGGGTCTCCCTAAGAAAGGTAGGAACGGAAGCACAATGAAAAACGGCCAGAAAGTGGGCGACAACCTCGTGAACCAGCCGACCTAATGGATCACCCCGCCCACGTCGAATAGCAGTTGTCCTGCGCTCGTTTCACCAGGTAGCCAGACACCGAATTTTCGAATATTCTTTGGGGCTTGAGGTTTTAACATTGACGCATCCTAATTTTGAAGAGTTTTCGGTAAAAGAAAAAGAAAATCAATTCACTCTTGTGGAAATTTTGAAGCGTAAAACCATTACCGACGTTAGGTTTGCCGCTTTGTCTGGAGTCTCCCGAAACACATCGAACAAACATGAGTATAATTTTTCAGAGATTTCTTGGAACAGTTTCTCTCCGGTGTTTTAAAGTCCTGTAGGGACTCTTTCCTATTACACTCTACTTAAAAGACTTATCTACTTGAAAACATCGACTTTAAAGACATCGCTTGCGCTGAAAACCACTTTCTATCTTCAAGCTCAATTCCATAAATGAGCACGGTAGACCCCAGCGGTGAAGTTTTGCCAGTGCCATGTCAGGCGCGAACGACCCGACTCTTTTGTCGGAAAACCTCAACATTAAAACTTGCACAGTGGAAGCTTCTTGTTTTTGAGAAATTTTTGATAGGAGAAAGACAGTAGAAAACTACTTGTTCTCTGTTCCGGAGCCAAACTCCCGTTTTTCCTTCGTCCGCTTGCGCGGGAGACAGCGAGCAAGTGTGGGGAGAAGGAGACACAGCATACGACCGCAGACGCACGCGATAGACGGAAATGATTCTCACTTCGAAACAGAGGATACCCTATGAGTTCGAAGCGCAACATAAGCATACCTACTGTGATAAACTTGATACTATACAAAAATACAAAGAAGTGCAATGTAGGGTATTTTATGACTATTCAAAAATTTGGTCAACTTGCGGGACCTATAGGCTCGATTTTTTTTTGCGAAGAAGTATTTTGAAGGGTTTATAGTTTATGGGGATGATATTAACACTGCTGAATTGCTCAAATTTTGGAATTTTTCTGTTAATAAAATAATAGCGCCTGCAATTAAACTTGAGGCATAACGATAAAACTTAATGGAACCTACTCTTGTGCTTGACTGTCATTGTGAGAAAGTTGTCAGATGTTGTTGTTTTGTCAGACTTAGGGTCGGCGTCGGAATCAATGTCATCTCCCATTCCGCTCCGAGGAGAAACCAAAAAAAAAACTTCAAAAAACCTATATAAAAAGTGCGAATTCCACTGAAACGTTTCTCAAAAATTTGTTTATAATGTACTTTTTTAGACGCAATGCTTATCATACCACTGAAACGGTGGTATGATAAGCATTGAGTCTAAAGAAGTACATTATAAACACAAATACATGATAAAAATGCAAAAAAAAATGATGAAGGGCGACGGCTAAAATGGAACAACAACTACTTTTCTTTGGGGCTCTCAGTTAACGCGCCCCAAGGACGACGGGCGCGCACAGCGTTTTTACGTCGCGCGCGTCGCGGGTACCAGCCAAATCGCTTCTTACAAGGGAACCACAGTAAGTCATAGCGACCAATCCAAATGAAATGTACTTTTCTAGAATCATTTTCGGACGAAAAGTCCGAATATGCCCATCACAGCTGCCTAGACCCACTCTGAAAAAAGTTATAGACATTTTGCTCTGATTTTCGTACCTATTGTACCCTCCAGTAAGCGCGTTATTTCTACGAAAAACGATAAGAAAACGTGCATTAGTGTTTGGAAAATCCGGAAATGGACCTCGCAATTGTGTTCAGCGCCCAAAACTACCCCCTTAAAGGCAGCATACACGCTCGCAAACGTGGTCGAGATATCAGAATAAATAGGCCCGCACGGCCCCTACCATGTCGTCAACGACGTTTGAAGCGCTGTAAAACCATCCAGGATGACAGTATTTGACCATCCCTGTCACGCACGCCCGTATTTTCACACCCCTTCGAGTAACAGAATGAAAAGTGAAACTTGAGAAAACATGTGATAATTGGGAGTGATAGCACTATCAAATGGGAGTGCACGAGAGAAACAGCTCGATTTACCTGGATATTACATGTTTGTGCACTGATGGAATCCTCCATTTTCAAAAGCCATCCAGAGTAGAGCGGCATTCTCGAAAGTGAATGAGAGTTTGAGGGTGTTTAGACAGGTAATATCCAGGTAAATCGAGCTGTTTCTCTCGTGCACTCCCATTTGATAGTGCTATCACTCCCAATTATCACATGTTTTCTCAAGTTTAACTTTTCATTCTGTTAATTGAAGGGGTGTGAAAATACGGGCGTGCGTGACAGGGATGGTCAAATACTGTCATCCTGGATGGTTTCCAGCGCTTCAAACGTCGTTGACGAAATGATAGGGGCCGTGCGGGCCTATTTATGCTGATATCTTGACCATGTTTGCGAGCGTGTATGCTGCCTTTAAGCAAGTTTTGGGTGAAGGAACATTTTCTAAACTTTGCGCAGACTAACAGCGTTTTGGGCTTTCGGTTGGGCGTTTAATTATACCAATTAGAGGGCTCTCGAAGCGTTTACGAAAAATAGAGAGATCTGACTTAAAATTCGCTCTGGGGGTTATTTGGGGTGCTGATCACGAATCTGAGGTTCATTTATCGATTTACCGAAGTTTTCGACTGTATTCGTTCACAGATTCCCATCGGGGAGAGTTTGATGGCAAATCGCGACTTTTGACGATTTCCGGAGTGCCTCTATAGATTATGCACAAATTATTTCACTGGGGGTTATTTGGAGTGCTGAACACGAATCTGATGTCATTTTATCGATTTTCGACAGTTTACGGTAGATTACGGTGGGTATACGGTAATTTGGTCAAAGTCTCGGATTTGTCTCAAGGTTTCTATTTGGGGGTTATTTGGGGTGCTGAATACAAATTCGATGTCCATTTGTCGATTATCGGAATATTGAGGTAGGTTTTGCCTCCTAAATGGCAATATACCGTAACCTACAGTAAACCTTAAAATTTCGGCAAGCATACCCCAGATTCGTGTTCGGCACTCCAGATTACCTCTACATACATGTTTTTAGCAAAATCCGGAAAAACAATTTAGAAACGCCTTAGAAATTCCATGGGGGGTTACCTTGCCGCGAAGCTTTGAGAAACGCTCATAACCTTTTCAGAGTGGGTCTAGGCAGCTGCGATGGGCATATTCGGAGTTTTCGTTCCAAAATGGTTCTAGAAAAAAAAACATTTCATTCGGAATGGTCACTATGACTTCTTGTGGTTCCATTGTTAGTCACACACGCGGTGTGGATTCGATCCACATGCCGCGGAAAGTGAATGGTTAGGAACAGTTTCAAAACTAGCCTTTTCTCTAGAAATGAGGCTTCCCTGCTGTTATGTTTTGCTCCAATGGCTTACCTGCTCAAAGACATAATAAAATAAAAAAAGGTTTTCGCTCGTAACACGTCTTCAAGAAGGCAGCTCAGGCGAAGATTGCGAGCGCTCCAGGTAACAAGCACGCTCATACCGATCAGCGGACGAAGGGCTACAGTAATCTTCTTCAAATAATCCCAAGTGTCGGCTTAGATATGAGCACATCGTAATAGCCAACAAACATGTTTTCACAAATTTGACCTCCTCAGCCACTTCCCAGTGACTTCTCGATTAGGCCCTGGTCAGAGTTGGTGCTATTTGTATCTGTAACCCACCAACTCCCCCCAACACCCCTGCACTCCTCCAACACCCCCCAACACCCACGCGGTCGATACGTATGTTTAAAATGATGGCGTGAGGTTGAGAAAATCACTCGGTGTATCCAACTAGATATGACGATGATTACGTGGCCAACAGGATTGCACCTGTTCAGAGAAATAGTGAAGGAGAGGATAGTGAAGAAACAGAGGTAGCAGTAAGGCTAGCTTTCTAGTGATACACAATGTTTTATCATCGGTCCGCCCACCCGGTGATTTTCTCATCCGCCGTCATCCACGTATAGCCTGGATATCGACCGCGTCGGATACACCGAGTGATTTTCTCAACCTCACTCCATCATTTTAAACATACGTATCGACCGGGTGGGTGTTGGGGGGTGCGGGGGGGGTGTTGGAGGGATACACCGAGTGATTTTTGCATCCCATTTCCAATGCATTCTGTGTGTATCGGCCGGGCTGGAGACGTCGGCTCATCCAACTAGGGGGGCCTTAGAGGGGTGTGTGAGTGAATGCATACCACTACTCTACTCTTTTATACCCCCCATGTTATGATCGTGTGTTATCGTTCGTTATCATGTTTTGTTCAAGAATGGTTACGGTAGTCCTTCGTCCACTAATCGGTATGAGCGTGCTTGTCTCCAGTTATGGCGTTATCGTGCCGTCGGTATAAAGCAAATGTGGCAAACAAGAAACGTCGGTCACGTTTGAACACATAAAATTTGAAAAATCTTTCGAAAACATGCTCATTTTCGAAGAAGAGCCCAAGAAAGTAGGTTAGTTCCAAAGCTTGAAATGTTGCGATCAGGGTTTTTTTTTGCAAATGTCGCAGGTTGTCGTTACTGGAGACATCGTCCCTCGACCGCTGACGGAAAGCCAGCTTGCGGCGAGACTTTAATACGTCATGATTGCATACATTCGTTGTAGGCAGCGTAAAAAGGCGAATAACGCTTCGGCAAAGAATCAGCTTTGGCTAGGGTATCGGCCATAGCATAACTTGGGCAACCCTCTACGCAGCTAAGCTGTGGTAGATACCTAGTGACCTGTCGATTTTGATTATCACCAGCAGCGGAGCGGTGGGCCTGGGTAAAATACATTTATTGATAAGGAGTTTCCAACGAAAAACTCATCGCTCCTTGTACATAGGGGCTATTCGTGCTGCTTAACACTAATCCGCTACCCGTTTATCAATTTTCGATAAATCACGGTAGGTTACGGTGGGTATACGGTAGCCCGGTGAAAGTCTCAGATTTGATTCAAATTTTCACTGTGGATGTTATTTGGGACGGCGAACATGAATTCGAGGTCCATTTTTCGATTTTCGACATATTAAGGTAGATAACGCCAGTTAAAAGGCTATATGTCTACCGTAACCTACACAGTAACCCTAAGTTTAGCCACAAACAGACACTATATTCTCAGGAAAACTGGGGATCGGAGCCCCGTCCGACAGCCGTCGGAGCGGCCGAGGACGTGGGCTCTGACAGCCAAAGAGGGCGGAGTCGTCCCCCCCCCCCTGCTGCCTTCGGTGCCCCTGCAGCTGCGTTCAGTGCCACCGCTCCGGCACTTTTTAGGTCCCCCTGCTGTCGCTTTTGCTGCCTCTGCTCCAGACATTGCTCTAGAATTTGTTGATCAATGACGTGATTGCATGCGCGCTGACATCTCAGACGATCGCCGCATTTAATGGGTGTCGAATATGCATTCAACTCGAAGACAAAGTGGTTTCGAACACAGTCAGGGAACGTGCTGCTAGGGAAGCACGTGCTCTTGTTGTGTTTGAAATTACAGGACGTGCCCCAGCAAATAGACCGTCAAATGCGCGCGTGATATACATTCAACTCGATTACAAAACGATTATCCAAAAAAGGAAAGTATACGAAGCACTCCTGAGAAGGGGCTAAGGGGACGGCAGCTTAGCCGGTTTAATTACCCAGGTTTGCGGCACTTTACTAGCCCGACACTCTGGAGGCCTCGTTCAACCGCTGACGGCCCCAGATGGTGCTCGGCGAGTGGCCGCGTCGCACGTTGGTGTGTGCTACTACGATAACGCTGGACTACCTTACTCCTGCGATTGAATTTTATGGCACATGCTCATGCTATGAAGTTTTGCAACACGTGCTGCTGCTGGGAGCACGTGCCCCTGTGATAGAGCCTTTCGATGGGTGTGGTCACTCGAGTTGAATGCATATTTGACACGCATTGAATGCGGCGGTTTTCTGAGATGTTGATAACGCTACAGGTCGGTGGCCTCCGCTCGCACAGCATGCAAATCGAAAGCCAGCGCTGGCTTTTTCAGCCGGTGCACCGGCTGTCCGCCAGCCCGATCCATATCTGACGCATTCGGCGGCGCTCTGATCCCTAGTTTGCCTAAGTTAACACTCAGAGCTCTGAATGATCCCCAGATCAGAGTTTTAAGCCGAATCCGAATTTTTTCTTCAAACACGCCGGAAATTGGCTGAAGTTGACTGGCAATTAGCCTTGCACCGTTACACAAAGCTTTAGAAACGCTTATATTTTCGTTCAGCGGTGTCCGGAGCGAAATCCGATGTCAGATTCGGAGACAGTAAGCCAGAATGGACCAGAAACATGTCAACATCCTTCAAATGGTGGTGATGGCCCTGCGATGTTCCCTAGTTAGTAAGCGATGCATTGCATACGTATCGACCGGACGGCCACAGCTGGATCAGGACGGACCAGGCGCGCTCTTACACCCGATTGGAATGATGCAACAAGATGCTTATCGACCCAGTTGGCTACAGCCAATCGGCCGGATACGACGGTGACCAAGGTGTTAGAAAGCAGGCTGATGAGCAGAAGATTTGTCGCGGTTCAATGTCAGTCGAAATTAACCTGACTATTATACATACTCCAGCCACGGTTTTGCAAGATAGGTCCGAATCAAATCGATTTTGGGCTGAAGGCAGTGTTCACGATAGATCTTTCACAGTTTTCAGTGTGAAACACTACACTGGCAGAGGCTGGAGAGGCAGGGTCCAACAAAACAGCGGAAACGGGCTAGAATTCGATAAAAACGGTCGCGAAAAGAAAATTTTGTTAACCCAGCACGGCTGCTTATCCCGCCCCCTGTTCTGACGAGCTTGTGGCTTCGTGGAAGAGTTTCCAACTGCAAAATGCCGAGCAACTCCACCACATCCAGCCTGATCGATTCGTGCAGATTTCGCCATTAGCGCGCGCTTGCAAAAACTAGCAGGGCGCGTAGGCTCGCTCACGCCTTGAACATTACAAACAGCTAGTTCGGCTTATTCTGAGCGCTTTTTTTCACTTTTTCTTCGCTATTCGTCAACTCACGACCAAGCGACCCTGTTTTTGAGTCAAATTCCTTGTGAACACTGCCTTTCGTGGAGGAATGGCTGGTTGACCATAAGGGGATGGTTAAAATATCACACTCCGCGATATTTGATGAGTCTCAGTACATTCTAGCCTTATCGGCCGACTGATCATCGGACAATTCAAATCACATTCATTTTTGCAGAAGGTCGCATAATTGATGATTGATTGAACACCATGAGTGCATCCAGTGGGGTAGAAAATAAAAATAAAAATGATCTTCGCAGCTATAGAGGGAAAAACTAGTGTCATGAAGCGGTCCCAAAACGACTTCAGTATGCCTCAAGCTCACGAGTGGCGAGTCTCAGTACCCATTTTTTCTTCTAGCAGACGTCTTCGCTTGCCTCCTGTCAATTAGAGAACAAAAAAAAACGATTATGCATTTGGTCTGCGCTCGCTATGATTCCTTTTGCAGGCTTTTTCAGTGCAAATTTCCAGTTCTGAACAGGAACCCTAAAATGATTTAAAAACTAGCAATTGCTTCGCGCGCTAGAGGCATAAGAGGGAATAGCGTCTTTCAAGTTTTCCTGATTCTAACCGGCATCATAATCTTTTTGCATGCGTGACTTGGTGTGTGGAAATTGAAACACAGAATCTGCTCGTCATCACATTTCGTCAAGCAGGGCCTTGTATAAGGCATTAGTTTCAAATGCTGCATTTAAAACGTTCTTCTCGCACATGTGTCAACAAATATCGCTCGATTCAAACTGTCCTGATGTTTTTTTTCGCAAGTTCCCTTCGCTTGCTTTTTCCCCTTGAAAACAGTTCATATGATTCGCCTCCATTCATCTGTTTGGTGCAGCTAGTGTTAAAGGCAGTGTTCAGAATGAAAATCGTTTCTCTGTTTCTACGCCTATTTTGAAAACGGTCCCATGCTGATTCCAATGATGTCTCTGAAATCGTACAAGACCTTCGGAGCACAGAGTTATGGTCCCTCAAAAATTGAGCTACGGAAGCATGGTGGACGAGTTGTCCGAGGATTGTAACTTCCCCCATTTGCAGCCGATGTATGCAAGCTGACCTGAGTAAAGAGAGAAGTTGAGAATGAAGGGAAGAACGGGCTATAGATCGGAAACCATCACTCATCTCACGATCTCGAGTTTTCACTTGTTCACGTCGGAGGGCGGGCATTGCGCTTCTGGGGTTTTCCCTGCGCTCAAAATGACAACTTCGGGCTCTTTTGGGACTCTTCCTAGCTCGTTTTCATGCGTTATTTCGACGTCAGCGTTACAGTGTGCCACTTCACTACCCATTCCTAATGAAAACCTAAACACAATTTTTATCGTGAATACTGCCTTTAAGCATTCTCGGTTTCTCCTAGCGCTAGACGCAGTCATGTTAGGCCACTTTTTCGTTATTCGAGCGTGAGAGGGCCTGGATTCCCCAACGGCTATGACCGGTGCATGGAAGCATGTTTTACTATGACTTAAAGAGAGTGTTCATCATAAAAACGGTCTTCGAGTTTTCACCGAGAATCGAATGTGGTGGGGTCCACTGCAACAATTTGGCTTCCGCCGGACGCTGTCGGCCCGCGCCTTTCCGAGGTGTGCCCTGAAAGCAGTCAGTCGCGTTCATTTTCCGTTAATGTTGCGCCCGAATTGCCTTTTTATGCCGAGTGATTTCGAATCTTTCTTCATCACATACGTCCAAAACTTTGGCCCATGTCCAAGCTGCCGTTTCCAAACAGGACTCGGAAGCATCCTCAGAGCGTGTTGAACAGGATGATCTCGCGATCCTCTGAGTGTATGCCCGAACAGCCAAAATCTAC
This sequence comes from Aplectana chamaeleonis, assembly GCA_029168955.1. Taxonomy (NCBI): domain Eukaryota; kingdom Metazoa; phylum Nematoda; class Chromadorea; order Rhabditida; family Cosmocercidae; genus Aplectana; species Aplectana chamaeleonis. The sequence goes on from JAPDOI010000010.1 coordinate 235,281, forward strand.
ATTCCGTTGCCGTTTCAGATGACGTTGAGACTTGTATGTATGGTCTGGTACATCCCTAGTGACCTGTTGATTTCGATTATCACCAGCAGCGGAGCGGTGGACCTCGGTAAAATATAACTAGTGATAAGGAGGTTTCGACGAAATAGCCACCGCTACGCGCTGTGATAACCGAAAACATGGGTTCACTTGGAATGAAACAGAGTCTAAGCACATTCTCGTATGAAGCGTTGTTTTGTTCTAAAGATCTTCGTTATGGCATACACGCGGCCAGAAATATTCAAGCAAACGTCTTAACAGCTCCCTCTCCGTGTGATCCGACCTTTCCATCTGCTTCTTGGGGGCTGCCCACGTCTCCGAACCGTACATCATGATAGGGCGAATAGCGGATAGATAAAAAAACAACTTTTTTTCCCTGCACGATGAGGGTAGACCACAAAACTCGAACGCTAACGTCGGACAGGGAACGACATTCTCATGCAGTAAAATAGCGTGTTTTGGTGTGTCGATCGCGTCCAACACTACTCATTCTACGACATTATGAAAAAATGTACAACAATGTTCTTCTAATTTGCCTGTACACACCGAAACTCAACCTAAATTCTATCAAAAAGGGGTCTTCCAAGCGAAAGAGGTTTGGTTGGCGTCAGAAACGTTCCAACAAAAAGGGAACAATAGGCAAGTAGGATGAGGAGAGTCTACAAAAATTGAACAATATTTTCTGAGACTGATTTTCTTGGCCGAAACTTCTTAATAGCGAAAACAAACCGTTGCGGTGTTTCACACGGAAGCACTCTATGGTTCCAAATAGTCTCCGATTATGCGAGTAACGATAAAAATGTATAATTATGTGCACCTATTAGTTATCATTAGAAGAGAAAATGATTTCAACTTAGCCTACACAGACGGCTAGCTCCAGCTGCTACGAGAAGCGAACTCAAAGTGCAGCATGAAATAAGAGTATTTTCTTATAATCTCGTAAACGAATAGAAGTTCATTTTCGGAAATCATTGAATTCTTCCTCGTGAAATGCTACAACGGTTTGTTTCCGCTATTAAGAAGTTTCGGCCAAGAAAATCAGTCTCAGAAAATATTGTTCAATTTTTGTTGACTCTCCTCATTCTATTTGCCTATTGTTCCCTTTTTGTTGGAACGTTTCTGACGCCAACCGAACCTCTTTCGCTTGGAAGATCCCTTTTTGATAGAATTGTTCACTTTTTATTGATATTACGAAGTAATATCTGTAAAAATCTTCAATATTTTCCAAATAGCATGGATTGATATGACAATCAGTAAGTGATTGACTTGTTGCGCCCGCTACAAATAATGCGCGACTCTTTTTCCTCGACATCCTGATGACGTCATCAGATGCCGTGTGTACTTTACACGACATCCTGATGACGTCATAAGATGCCCTATGCACTTAGCACGACCTGGGCACGACGTCTTGATGACGTCAGCAGATGCCCTATGTACTTGGCACGACGTTCTGATGACGTTGTCACATGCCCCATGCACTTTGATGACGTCATCAGAGAGTAACAAACTTGTTAGTAACTTCTCCTGTCCCTTCCCTACGAAAACGTACGTGTTTTAGCGATTTGATCTACCAACTGATAATATCACTTGATATGATAAGCTGTAATAAGTGAAGTAGTTGATGTTAAACAGTAAGTAACAAACTTGTTAGTCACTTCCCCTGTCCCTTCCCTACGAAAAAGTACGTGTTTTAGCGATTTGATCTGCCAACTGATAATATCACTTGATATGATAAGCTGTAATAAGTGAAGTAGTTGATGTTAAACAGTAAGTAACAAACTTGTTAGTCACTTCCCTTGTCCCTTTCCTACGGAAAAGTACGTGTTTTAGCGATTTGATCTGCCAACTGATAATATCACTTGATATGATAAGCTGTAATAAGTGAAGTAATTAATGTTAAACAGTAAGTAACAAACTTGTTAGTCACTTCCCCTGTCCCTTCCCTACGAAAAAGTACGTGTTTTAGCGATTTGATCTGCCAACTGATAATATCACTTGATATGATAAGCTGTAATAAGTGAAGTAGTTGATGTTAAACAGTAAGTAACAAACTTGTTAGTCACTTCCCCTGTCCCTTTCCTACGGAGAAGTACGTGTTTTAGCGATTTGATCTGCCAACTGATAATATCACTTGATATGACAAACTGTAATAAGTGAAGTAGTTGATGTTAAACAGTAAGTAACAAACTTGTTAGTCACTTTCCTTGTCCCTTCCCATCGAAAAGTACAGCCTACAACGTGTTTTAGCGATTTGATCTACCAACTGATAATATCACTTGATATGATAAGCTGTAATAAGTGAAGTAATTAATGTTAAACAGTAAGTAACAAACTTGTTAGTCACTTCCCCTGTCCCTTTCCTACGGAGAAGTACGTGTTTTAGCGATTTGATCTGCCAACTGATAATATCACTTCATATGATAAGCTGTAATAAGTGAAGTAGTTAATGTTAAACAGTAAGTAACAAACTTGTTAGTCACTCCCCCTGCCCTTTCCTACGAAAAAGTACGTGTTTTAGCGATTTGATCTGCCAACTGATAATATCACTTGATATGATAAGCTGTAATAAGTGAAGTAGTTAATGTTAAACAGTAAGTAACAAACTTGTTAGTCACTTTCCTTGTCCCTTCCCATCGAAAAGTACAGCCTACAACGTGTTTTAGCGATTTGATCTACCAACTGATAATATCACTTGATATGATAAGCTGTAATAAGTGAAGTAGTTAATGTTAAACAGTAAATAACAAACTTGTTAGTCACTTCCCCTGTCCCTTCCCTACGAAAAAGTACGTGTTTTAGCGATTTGATCTGCCAACTGATAATATCACTTGATATGATAAGCTGTAATAAGTGAAGAAGTTAAAGTTAAACAGTAAGTAATAATCTTGTTAGTCGCTTTCCTTGTCCCTTCCCATCGAAAAGTACAGCCTACGACGTGTTTTAGCGATTTGATCTACCAACTGATAATATCACTTGATATGATAAGCAGTAATAAGTGAAGTAGTTAATGTTAAACAGTAAGTACTCATTGTCTACCTACTCACCAGCCTGCTTATCTATCCACATACTAACTTACCTTCCTGTTCAACTGATCGCCTGCGACCGTTGGCAGTGACCACTACTAAGGGTGCGTAACGCACGAGGAAGCAGGAAGCGCGAAGCAGGAAGCGCGAAGCAGGAAGGACGAAGGACGAAGCAGTAACAGCGCACAACAAGAATTTTTAATAAGGACTCGCCGATCTAACTTTGTTAGTTTTGAACCGATTTGGCTCAAATTTTGTCAGCACGTGCCTCCTGGACCCTCTCACCTATATCCCGATGGAAATCTCTGGAGAATTTGTTTAACAGGTTTTATTAACTACTTTACAGAATTCTAAGTGATCACAAGTCCCGGGCAAAACCAAACCTCTCTAGCCGCTTCGCGGCTGGAGCGAAAATTGGAAATGCTTCATTACTTTAATCTTCTTATATGTACATTATCATGTAACTCACGTTTTCTTCTAGATTAAAACAAGGAAGTCCAGGAATGAATTCCCCGAGGTAGCAAAAATTTACATGATGTCGTAGAGTGAGTAGTGTTGGACGCAATCGACACACCAAAACACGCTATTTTACGGCATGAGAATTTCGTTCCCTGTCCGACGTTAGCGTTTGAGTGACCACAAATACTTGGTGAGAGAATTAAGTGCAGATGTAGCTTTCGCATATCGTTGTTGAATATCCGCTGCATAACTACCAACTCAGATAAAAGAAATAATCCACAAGTTTGATGTGACGCACTTTTACACACAATCTTGTTGAAGGCCTCCTCTAGACTTTCCTCTGTTTACATGAATGAGGACGAAGACGACGTCTATGGTCTGCGACATACTCCAAAACCAGGTTCACAATATGCACGAAGCCTGTACTAGATTATGTTTAAGAATCCTGCCTCCGGTTGACTATTGGGTTCTTCTCTACCTTTATGTTATTGCATAACATCTAGAAAGCACAACAGCAATTCCGAAATATTCCGTCAACTCTACCCCCATTTGTACTCTACAAACTGTTGATCAGTTACTTATACCATGGCTGACAGCAAATTGGGCCAGCTGACTGTCGGAGTGCCGTTCTATTTTGACGAAATCGGAGACATCACGATAATGCGTTGTTGACCCAACGAACTCTCCCTACGCTCTCGGGTGGTCCCAAGGAATCATTCAAAATCGAAAAAAAAACCGTGAGTGGTTTTCAGCGCGTACGATGCCACTAAGAGGCAAAACGACTACCACCATTATCGACTATTGCGAGTTGACGGGACAAGTGAAATTTGGTGCTAGTGCTTACTCAAGGGGGGCGAACCATCTCATTGTTAGTGACGAAAACATATTGGAAAAGGGCAATGATCAGGATCAAAACCCCTCTAGATGGAAGTTGAGCCGATGATAAGGTTGTTGGAATCCCTGTGAGTAAGAATGTGTCACTGCATTTACCTCAACTTTAATGAAGAAATGAGCCCATCACGTGAACTTAGTCAGGCACAGGTGCCGATTCCGTAAAATGTCGGAGTGTGATTGAGATGCTTGCGAAATGAGTAGGCTCACTTGCGTAGAATTCATTGGGCGATGAATGGTCTGTGGCCGACAAAGTCGTGGAACCGGCTACACAGGAAATACAGCATAAAAATTGCGCTCCAGGTTTCCAGCCGTGACCGACAGTTGGTCACATGAACATAATGGAAAGAAGCACTCAAAGAAGAAGTGTGTCCGCTTGTAAGCGGCATCACAGCCGACTTTGTGAAAGTCTCTGCTTTTGAATTTTAACTGGCTCCGCTCGTCAATGTTCTTCTCTTCGTTTTGAGTGTGTAGGCATTACGACAATTCTAGTCGATCGAAGGGACGAGGAAAGACCATAGCACCGAGCCGTGCGGCTATCGCCATTCTATCGGCCAGAGGGTTTCGATCGCGAGCGACGATCAGCCGCCGCGGCCTAGACCATATGCTAGACTAGAGTTTGCAGAAGGCCTAAATTTCTGGCACCGCCGTATTGGGCTACGCTATCAAGCCTCACGCTGCGCGCGTTCGCGATTAGTGCTCACTTGCGCTAGATAGCCTGCGGTAGAATAAAAATATCTTATCTCCGAGGCATTCTGCGACAGCTCTTAGTATTCTTAAGAAAGTGTGCAGCCGAAACGGCGGCGTCGTGAGCGGGATAAGGGCTTCGGAGCCCGAAATTCGAAGTTTTTGTCGCCCACGGTAGTGGCTACGCCGGGCGCGGTAGAGGCTGTCGAGGGCGAGCAGCTGCTTAGAGCTCGGCAACAAGTCGCTAAATCTAAATGGCCCGACCGGCGAGCCGCTCTGAATTTCATGGGCGACGCAGCCGGCACACCAACTCACGACGTGGTTAGCGCTCCGGCACGCAAAGCTTCCAGTGCGCCGAGATTAGCTAGGGCCGTCAGAGGTTGGATGGGGCCTGTAGTGGCTAGGCGGGGCTAAGCACCACAATTTTGGGTATTGAACCAACGGCATTGCCGAAAACTGAATACTGACTCAAGAGCGCGTCGCATGCTACCCTTGAAAATGGACGTTGTAGTCGTGGGCCTCTCTTTGAGGTGCAGGCTTCCCCCGTGATAGACACCATTCCGCGCTCCCCCTCGCAATGGCCACGCTCTCAGACCAGAAGCGCGAGCGTTCGCTTATCGTGCGTTTCCAAGAAAATGGGCAAATCGACGAGGGCGTCGATTTTCTTCCGATCTGAGTAAAGACCGAAAAAGTTGGGTGAGTTAGGGATTGAGCAGCCTACACGCGCTTGATTTTGTGAAGCTCCACGTAACCTATTGTTCTGAAAAGGAGGGAATATTGAACTATCCAGAAGCCTTGTTACCAAATTTGGAAAAAACAAAACTTACCTGTTCAAATAGAAACTTGGCGTTCGGAGACTACTCGTTCAGCGCTCAAAAAAAAAGAAGAGAGAGTGAGAATCCAAATTTTCGGAAGTGAAGCATTTCTCAAATCATACACCACACCAGCCGTAGTGCAGAAAGCGTGTGACTCTCTCGGAATTTTCGCTTTGATAAGAAGTACAAGAAAGCAATGGTGGTGACTGTGCTGCATTCATTTCTGTTATATGGGCTGTTCGCACGTTTTCGGAACGCATCAGTGCCTTCACCTTTCATGAGTGACAAATTTGTTCCTCATAATTTCGCTGTATTCAACAAAACTGCACCCTTGTTGTTCTATTCTTTTCGGTTAATCGATTCTTCTTGAGCATCGGTACCAGTCTTAATTCCAGTCAAAACAACATCTATGTTTTTTTTCACGATAATCTTGAAGTTGAGGAGCGAGGATGTCAGATGGCGTTGCCTTCAGAACGGTCACTCGACTGCTGCCTGCTCTCCAGATCTCTTAGCAGCTTTCACATCACTCTGATCAACTCGGAGTTCATTCTCATCGACCCTGCAAATGTGCGAGCCACATTAGACTCAAGCCGTACACTCAATCTGGTCTATGACCTCTTGCTAGGTCTAACTCTGTTTTGAATCTACATACCGCGACTGAACCCAAAGCCCTGGAAGGACAACTGGGTGCATCGGATCTTTAGAATCTCCCAGTGAATAATTGAGCACTCGAACTGCAAAGATAACAGTCATATAAAAAAGCTCTTCACGAACACAACCGTACACAAATGAGTTACAGACTTATAAAGATTCGGACGGATGAGCTCAAAGGGGCAGAATGAAGCAGAAAATAGACAACGCAGGCATGGGGAAATTCGCAACTACTCTATCTCAAAACAATCGATATTCGCAGACACGATCAATGGCCAACTCATTTAGCACTCCCATTGTCACAAACTTCACGAATAGTGTTCTAAAGGCCCAAAGCTCAGCAACGAGAACTGTTAAAAGCGGTAGTGAAGATGAACGGACGAAGAAAGCGAGTGTTCTCGGTTGCGGCATAATGGACACTGACGCCCAGGCATGGAGCCAATTTGAAGCGAGCGGTACACGTGCGCCTCAGCGCATTCGCTGAGGGACCGACTGCGTTTTGGCTCCGCGGTGGGAGTAAAGGATTTTGTGCCCTTCTGCTGCGTTTTTGTCGATTTCTTCAGTGTTTCAATTCTACACTTGGACCAAACAATCGATTGAGCCTTAATTCTCAGAATCGAAGATTATTATGAGCACTGCCTTCAAGCCTGAGTCATAATTCTCGCGATCTGCAACATCGACAAGGCATACCAATCATTTCGATTTTTGGTCGACATTCATGGGAAACATTCCGTCGCATCGCTCGTTGCTGGAAGTATGATCACGGCCTTATCAACTCCGTTCCATCCCTCGCGCTGCTACGATCTATTAGTAATTACCCAGTAGATGCAGCCCTGTGATGGGCAGCATTTATTATCGATAATTCTAGCACCATTAGAACGTAGGTGAAGCATACCACATCTATGCTCTACAGATGACGAAAACCTCCTCGAAAACTGCACAGTTGGGGTTGATAAAAGTCCTAAATGGCTCAAGTATCGACTATCTGCGATAAATTGGTAACTTGCCAACATCACTTATAGACGAAAGCGCCGGCGAACAAAGTTTTTCTTTGCGAAAGTTTGTGCCAGGTTCTGGATTGTCCCACCCTACCCGATACCATCATTTTGGTGGGCACGATTGGTAATGAATGACAGATGTATGCGGCAGGCTGAGAGAAATATCCAACTACTTAAACTTTTCGTGCCTCCTGCCCTCTAAAGTATTCTGAGCAATCGCTCTCTATATCCCCCATCCATTATTTATTCTCCGCCTCGTTCACCCAGTACACTTTATCTCCATTAGGAATTCTGAACAGATTGATATTATCAATTCACTGTTAGTACATCCATCTCACTTCAAATGAGGTTTTACACAGGAAGAGCAAATTTGTTCATTTCAGGATTCACGACTACCACCTAGCAGTTGTAACTAAAAAGAGGCCACCGTCAAGACATTCAAGGTTTGTTCCTCTTCGAAATCTCACAAAACGAGTTCATGTTTCGAATGCCGTCCTCCAAATATGGACCACCCTTGATAGCTGGAAACGCGGTTGCGATTCTGAGACAGCTACTATGATCTTTTCCATATCTTCTTTACCCTTCCTAACCACATACAAATCACCTTTATCGTCTGTCTCCACGTTGATCATCGACACTGTCGAGCTGGTGCCGGTAACTTCACCATTCGTTCCTGTCGCAAGTGATGGTTGGCCAGGAAATCTTGATTGTTTCAAGAAAACGAAGATCCTCAAACTTTTTGACAAGGCGTTTGGTGGGATGGGATGACAACTTAGCCAGTACCTCGCTTTAGGTACCAAAGGAGCTCGTACGGCCTGAACGATTCGCTTTCATTTAGTGCGATTTGCAGCAATACATTTAGCGTTGAGGACACTGCACCATTGAGTCTCCAGCTCCTCATCTAAATGCTTAAACAACTTCTTCCGGAGACCGTCATTTCGGTTTTTCACGAAGGCGAGTGCTTCCGCCACATCATACTGTACGGGATACGGATAGCGTCCATCCTAAACACGTTTTCAAGTTATCGCAATCTTCTTATGTGCAGCTGTTCTCCGACCGCCGTTTCATCTATACGGCTTTCTTGTACCGTAGCTGCAGATGCGGCCGCGAATCGTGATCCCGAAGATCTAGCTCAAACATTGTGCCTGGAAGACTTCCACCTCGACGATGTCTGACGTTAGCAGAAACCATGTTCCTGATCTGTACAGTAGTATGGGAATAATCAGCGCTTGGGAGAATCGCTTTTCAGTCTTCATTGTTCCTCCACTAACATCAAGCAAACAATGCAAACGCACCAGACGCCTGCCCGATTCTGCTGCACACATCAGCCGAAGGGATATGGTCTCACTACACACAGAGGGGAAGTTGTCCCGTTTTTGCAGTTCGACATGTCACGCTACCCAATTTAAGCGGAGCGGTGCCGAGTGGAAGGAAGGCCGCAGAAGGCGAAACAACTTCTCTCTCGGTGGGTAGAGCTCTTATCCCTCTGCCGGAGCCGCTACGTATCGTTCTTGCACTCAAGGTATTTGAACTACTTGATCTACTAGATTTCTGCTCCTCCGAAGTGCACAGATGCGGGAGACCCGCCTGATGTGATGACCTTGATCTTCTCCTGGTTCATTTTCGAAAACTCTACCAAAGCGTAGCTAGATGCCTCCGAGGGCGCGGCCTGTAACGCCGCCCCATTCCATGTAGCGAGAATTCACGGGTTTTAGCTACGATAGATAAAACCCGCGTATTCTTGTGTCGAGGCTACAAGGGTGCAAATTCTGCTCGTATTCTACGTAAAAACGAAGGCTAAATTCGAAACATTGATCTCTCTGACGCTAAACCCGTATATTCTCGCTATAATTTTGTGGCGAGAATCTACGGATTTAGCGACAGCCTGTGTTGAAATGCAACCTCAAACGTTGGCGTTGGCGTTGGCTACGCGGAACGCAGGGATGCGGTTCGAACAGTATTGGCACAGTCAACCCACAGATAACTTGACACTCTGTGGGTGGTCGCGGAGGGTGACCCCGTGTCGCTCTCTGGAAGACCTTGCTAGGGATAATTTTGGCCGCTGGGATGCTGCAGGCCGGTGGAAAGAAATGGCGTTGCGCTCGATCGCAGCGGGGGTCGCCTTTCTAGTACGGATCAAGACTGGGTGGGTCGATCGACCGAGTGCTGCAACGAGAATAATCGTTGAATATGCGGGTGCTGTAGCGAGAATTTACATAGAATATGCGGGCGCTGTAACTAAAATTCGACCAACTGAGGCTAAACTTTCCGGAACTTACGTAAATTCTCGTGTCAGAATCAGACTAGATGCCTCCGAAACCCTGGGCATCTCTGGTTTCCGTGTGAGGCACCTAGCTACGCGTTGGCAGAGAAGAAGGAGCTTGCAATCTGCTTCACACAACTAACTCATCCAAGACGTTGTCTCTGCACCGGTATCCGCAAACACTGCGCTGTCGTCCGCGAATTTCAAATCCGAGCAGCCCCGCTGTGGCCCCATAGCAGGTCACGGCTAGTTGATCGAAGAACATGAATGAGAAATTTATCGACCATATCAACATTTATCGACCTCGCATCGAACTTCACATGCTATTCCATTCGTTTGCAACAATGCAACTCTGTTTTCGTTCTTAAACTGAACACGCGCAGCCATACATATGTACAATTATTATGTATGGAGATGGAGTGACGAATCGATCTGGAATAGCAATGAAGCGTATGTAGGATTACACGCAGAGAAATTTATTCCGACACGAAACGTCGTTACATTCTTACTGCCTGTTTTACAGGCATCTCTGAAAGTTGCCGCTACCAGTCACTTCCGGGTGTCTATCCATGCAAAGTCTGTGCCGTAAGTTCACGGTCACTCAAATCAGGCGACAGCTCAAATTTTTGATTTGTACTTTCCTCATCTGCGTCGCCCTTGTACAACTGGTGAGCATTTTTTGTTCAGAGGTTCATATACCTTTCTCTCAACTTTTTGAGATGATTACTTTCTCTGCTTGCAGAGCCTAGTCATCAATGAACGAGCATGTGCAAATCTAGAACACGGGTACGTTATAGTTACATATGAATATTGAAAGTCGCAAATAATTTTCTTCTCGTTGAATTTTAGGAAAGTGACGCTCGACAGATTATGCCCAGAGAACTCACGTCTTTGCTACACAGTCTACCTTGTCAGGGTACCAATGTGGGTTCCAATGACGTTCTCCTTCACAGTTCCGTATTGAGAATTTGGGGATAGGGGTTCTCTACACACCGCGGTTGGAGTTTTCTCGTCTTTTGGGGCTCTAACTCCGCTCGGGACCACTTCGCTTGCATTGAGTAGCGTGACGTGTCGAACTGCATTATCGGGACAACTTCTCCTTTTATGCGTAGAGACCTCCCTATCCCGAGAGTTTTAATGCTGCCGGCCAGAACATTCGGTGTATATGGATGCCCTGGAGCAATGATTGCATAATCTGAGAAGGGATTCTGAAAGCATCGTGCATAGCAAACTCCAGCGAGCGGCCACCGATGGCTCCAGCGAGCGGCTACCGACGCCGTGACAATAATAATCGCCGGCAACGAGTGCAAGTGTAGCGTCGAATCCAGCGTTTGCATTGCATAATTGCGGAGAAGACACCATCACAACACGACCGCAATGGAACCACCGACACCATGATCGACGATAGTGAATCAGGCATCCTCCCTGCATCAGTCGCGGCCAAAATTAGGCCGCGCCCCCAGACTGATACTCGGCGACCACTCGGCGGTCGCTGGAACTCTGCAGACCCCTTTAGGTTCCACTGTTGAGCCAGACTAGATCATTCGCGCATTGGGGCACCTCAGAATTCGAACAACCTAATTGTAAGGTAAAAAATTGGAGTAGCATACCAACCTGTTTCTTTGACGAACGCCACACCGAGATCAGCTGAAACTATAATTATGATCCTACTACAAACTCTTTAGTAGCAGCTAAAAAATTATAGGACAATCATCAAAAGAGGGTCAAATCACACACCTTCGGATTGTCTTAAATAAAAAAGCTATCTCTTGTTTCGCGCTCCGCTACCATGCTTGGCTCCGGTTCTTAAAAATTACGGGACCCAGCAGCGACTAAATATGCACCACTTCAGAGCGAATTCTTCTAGGTACCTTCTCTTGCATGTCCGAAGTGATAAAAAAAGACAGCAGCATATGCGCGCACGCACGCGATGGAACCAAATAAATTCTGATAAAACAAAATAGGGTACGCATAGTAGCGGCGAGGTGCTACAAACGAGCAGCTGTTTTCAGATTGGGAAAAAAGGATTCCTGGAGTATTGCCAGAACTCTTGTGTATGACGGCCGAACGCAGGGAAGCGATACTGCGGTGCACATGCTGCCTCCCAAGGGTGAGCTTACTGTTTTCTTTAAAACCTTCCGCTTTTAGGTTGATGTGATTGCAGAGGTTGCTGTGTAAATTCAACATTGATTTTAGGGGAAGCAAATGTGAGCGATTCATTGAGCTGCATTAATCATCAGGCATATTCAATTGATCGCACTTTTTTCTATGCGGAATACGTGAGGTCTTATTTTTGTTGCCAACGAATGGTCTTCAACGTTATGTTATACACACATGATGTTTCCATCGATCGATCTCGGAAGAACCCGACAGCCACCAGGGCCAGTAGCAAACCCCCGGAAGGTGGCAGCTATCGGCTGTCACTGCGTGGCGACTGGGTCAATCACTGATTGGCTATCAATATGAACGGGCCGACACAGAAATGCACAGGCGGCCCTCCAGTTAATGACGATTGCAGTCAGCCACCTGGGGGCAGCGAGCGTTCTTTTGTAAGGTGGCTGACTGCAAGAAACGAAAGGTGGCTTCGCTCACCGCCGCGGAGGAAAGAGAAACAGCACGCGGAGCGAAGAGGAGCTGGGTCGATACCGCGGTCATGGGGTCGAGCACGTCCAATACTGCTGACTTTTTGGAGCAAGTGCGCTCCAAGAAAGGGCAGTGGAGCGCCTGCGAACCGACCCGTCCGCTGTCCACTTACCACCCCAGCAGAGCACGGCGGCCTATTTCGTTGTCTAGGTGGGCAAGGAAAATTTGCACCCGCCGGCTGGCGGCCATCCAGCTCTGCTGCCAGCTGATAGGAATAACAGGCGAAACATTTGAAGGTTCTAGTAATGTTTCAACATTTCCTGGCGAAGATTAGTGGGAGATTAAAGTCAAATTGTACGTAGCTGTCATGAATACGTCTCCTTCATAGATTTCACGTGCTTTACTCCTATTCTAGGCTCAACTTCAAGTTCCTAGAAGTTGTTATGCCCATATCTAACCATTTTCAGATTTTTTCCACTAATCGCTCACCACAAATAAAATCAGGTTTGCTTAGTAAGCCATCTAGGGAAGATGGCTGCAAAATGATTTCGTTCTTCAGAAAAGTCATGAAACTTACGTGATCTGGAAGTACTAGTTACTAAATGCTGTATAATAGCTCACTTAAGTGCGGCTTTTATCTAAATTTCGTTTTCCTTTTTCACGTCAAGTTCACTTCTTTCTATGTTGACTGGGAAGCGTGAAACAGACTGAGGGAAAAAATAGTCCATAATTTAGAGAAATCCTTTGAACTTTTTGGTTCACCTTGTGAAAAAATACGAGGTTGGCTCCTCGACAGTCATACTACAAAGTATTGTGTATTGTAGTTCAGTGGTAAGTGGTCATCCAACAAGAATTTTTCGAAATCGTTTTTTAAATCTAACATTCTCTCGCTTTGATCATCTTCGCGGAAAACTCCGGAATCCCATCATCCAATTTTGAAAACTTATTAAACCAGAGAGATAGACATATTTGCATGCTCCAGAAAGCCATATTTACAACTGCTAGTTCGATCAACGTTACGATGAATACGAAGAACTGTGGAGGGAGTGTATTTAGGAAAACAGAAAAAGTCCGTCGCTCATGAACATGTGGCCTAGTGGTCTAAGGCGCTGAGTTGGGCATCCTTCGCCTCCGTTGATGCGGTGCTGGTTCAAATACGTCGACTATGTAGTGAGAGTTTTGCTTTCAACGCTACTCTTCGAGAATGATTCTCGTGCTAAGGTGGCAACCAAAGAAGGCAACTAGGCGTTATCGACCTCAGGTTGGCTGCCTCTTTAAAGTCACCACATTGGGGGATTGCTACTGGCCCAGAATCGGTGCCGTCCAATAGCGGGTTCTCTCTCCTGCCTGTTTTCGCCTGCCTCGTCGCGCGTCGGCACCTAAACATTTAACGCATCCGTTAGATTATATGTGGTGTTAGATTATAATCCCCGTCTTCAGCCCCTACTCGCGCTGTGGCACGAAGTCTTACCAACAACACTAACACTATAGACTAGAAATCTAGATCACCTAACACATCAGTGAGCAGGAGGTATATTTGAAGAGTTATGGACGGGAAACAAGCTCTAGGTAAGGAGAGCAGCAAAGAAAACGGAGGCAAGGAAGAAGCGATTGCATACATGAAGTTTGAAAAACGAAGACGAGTATCAGAGTCCGCACTGAATTTCACAAGCATTTATCTGGGTTAAGCTTCCAACGACAGAGTATACGGTACCAAAGCAAATGCAACAACTCGATGCCTTCGGTTGCTTTTTCTGTTAAACTGCTTCTTTTGTGATGCCTTGCCATGGGGCAGATATGTAGTAGAGATCATATCATCTCAGTAGAGATCAATATCATCTCAATCCCACCCGTCCCGTCAGAGCAGAACGAGAGCCCTGACTGTCATCCGTTCTCTTCTGTTCTGCGTTGACTTATGATTCCTCCGAACGTTTTTCCTCTTAAGAGTGAGACGTCTAGATCGCTGGCATGATCGCTGCAAGCTTTTTGATGTCGTCACTTTCACTGGAACTGAGTAATAGTGGAAAGCAAGTTCTTGAACTGGGTCTTGGAGGTGGAAGTTTCGATATGGGACTTCTTCACAGAAAACCATTAGTGAGTATTAGACAATCTTATGCGTCATACCAGTTGTTCTGATGAGTTTCTCCAATCGAGATGTTTCTTTTTCAAGGTTAATATTACCACAGTTGAACTGGACGAACTAGTTGCGAGGATAGCCAAAAAATGGTTTGGTGTTGTAGACTCAGACAACCACCATACCATTGTGGGTAATGGCTTGCACTACATGCAGAAGGCAGTAAACGACGGTAGGTAATTTTCTGCTCTTTCTCTACGTCCCCCATTTAATTGAGGTTTTCAAAAATAGCCAGGTAGGAAATTTGACGTTCTTGCAATCGATGCCTGCGATGCCTTCTCACCATTAGCCTGTCCAGCAGAAGCGTTTCGAAGCCTGAGGGTTGTGACAATGATGAAGGATATTCTAACGAATACAGGTACTTTCAATCTATACCAGGCTGTTTTAAAGGTTCCGGAACATCTTGATCGCTTTATTTGGATTTCCCGTAATTTCAATGGACAGGGATTGACGGGATATTCACCATTGTTATGTATAACCCCGTTCCATCTATACGTTGGCCTGCCGATCCCAGTCGTCCGAACTGTGGAGTCTGCAGAGCGAAAAACTGCTCAATCTCGTCCTCGATGTTACTCTGCTTTTTGAATTGCTTTGCCCTCACGAAGTTCTTGAAAGGAGTAGACAGGTGGGCGGAGAGCTGAAGTTGTGGGATTTACGGTTGATGAAGCAACGTTTCTCAACACAGCGTCCTGCTAAAACTTACTCCGTGCCACCGAGTCTGATCGTGTAGAAAACATTAGATCTATTTTCCGTTTTTCTTCCATTGCCCGAGCGAGTTCCTTGAGCTGCCTGCGATGGAAGCATTCAATGACTCTCTTACAAGACGGAAACAACTCGGGGTAAATCGATCCTTGCCAGACAAGCAACGCAAAGCGAAATCTTTTCGTCATGTTTTTCCGGGTTGATATGGGTCAAAGGAGCATTTCTTTTAGAATCGATAGTCCGTCGCATAATTATAGGGACATTTTAATTTTGACTCTACTTTTGGCAGCTTTCTCGCTCGAAGAGCCGGGCGTCGAGCTCGAATAATGGTGTGATGCATAGTTGATCAGTCAAGGTGCATATCGTCAGACCAAGACTGGTGGACCAGTAGTGAGTGGTTGCAAAGCGTGTCCGATTGAGACTGAAAAACCATGCGACCGGCGTGCGTGTCAAGCGGCCGTCGTGGGTGCCGCTCTCGGGCGAGTGCTTAAACGGCAGCCACCCACCCCCTCGGCTGCAGACGTAGTTAGCCTCTTACCAGCCGCTCGTAGTCAGGTGTTGCGAGGGAATGCTCACCGTCGTTTAACATGCTCGCCCTAGAGCGGTGCACGCGACGACCGCTTGACACGCACGCCAGCTGCATGGTTCGCCAGTCTCTATCGAATGCAGTTTTGCTAGAGTAGTGCCCGTCTCGAACGCAGCAGTGATGTCCTAGCCTGCTCGCTAAGTGAAACTTCTTCGGTAAAACTCGTAGGGGCAGAGTGTTGGTAAGACATCTTACTCATTTAGAACGACATTCGGTTCACGAACAAGCGCCAACCTTTTGGGCTTGGAATTAATCAAAAGTCGAATTCGACGCTGGTCGCTCGCAGCAGAGAAAAAACATTTTTTTTTCAAATTTTCGGGAACTTTTAGGATACGCGATAGATAAATGAAATTCATGTTCAATAGTTCCACATTATTTTTAGGTTCTGTAATCCTCAACCTTGCTCCAATCGATCCCAAGAAGGCCGAACCTCACACTGCAAAGGTGCTAAACTTTTGACGTCGTTCGATAACTACAGTTCTATTATCAGCTTTTCAGTTGTTCAAAACGTTCATGCAGGTCTTTCCTACGTGTGTAACGATGAAGTTTGCTCAAGCGGTGAGATTTCAATCTTGTAGGATATCAAAACCAATTGTACTGTCCTGTGTAAATGTTTGAGATTTGAGTGCTGCTCATATCTCATTTAGTTGAACGTCGTCCTAATCTGCGCACCTTTCTCAATGACATCTTCTCGTAATCCAATGCTCAATCTCAACCGACGTCTTCCCATCGTGATACAAAGGCTGAACCTGCAATGGACACTCGAAGGTACAACTCTCCAACCAGTGCACTTCGACTGATTTGTAAAGTGTTGTTTTTTGGCTCTGCAAGAGCAGATGTAGCTCCAACTTTGAGTAACTTTCGAACCAGTTTTTTGAAGGTTCCACTGAGCTAACTGCGTCTATTTCGTTAATTAATTTGCTCATTATTTACTGTTGCTTCCAAGTTTAGGGCATGCGCGTAACACAACATGAAAAGCAGGTTACTTGCTAAATAAATACAGTAAGCAAGGTGAAGCCCTCAGTATACTGGCGTCGCAGTAAGGCTGGAATCGTATCTTCAGCGACGAAGGACACGTTACAATGTTAACCATCAATATCGACAGAAAATAGGTACACCTGGCATGCACTGCCGCCGTCGCTAGTCGCGGAAAATATGATTCCGGCCTATTAGATACCCTGTTCTGAAGTTCCTGGGTGGAACTTAGAGTTGGAGTACATGTTGTTGTTGATTCCAGTCACAGACTTGTCTTTAGGAAAGGCTTATTGAAATTATATACGATAAATTTCATATCCGATCCCTTAGCAAGGCAGTACTCAGCCCAATGCCGGTTTTTTTTTCAACCCAGATTTGTAATATTGCAAATGACTAGTTCTTGGGTTACAGTCTATATGGTTGATATGGAGCTCGTCGCTGGTAGAACTGGGGTGGGTGGGTTTCTGTGCCTGCTCCTCTGGCACATTCAAGTTTGAGATGTTTGTTGATAACATACGTCAAGATAAGAGGATGCGCTTGGTTGTGCAGCTCACGAGTCTCTTTAGCTTGAAAGACATTCCGGTCTCCGAAAACGATGAATGCGCAAAACTTCAGGCCTCAAATGAACCAGTTGTACCGGACAACAACCCTGTGAGGCAGAGGAAATCGATGAACACAAGACAAGCTCCATCTTGCGTAACCTTTGGGCCTGAACGAATTTCGTTTCCGTTCATAGGGAGCATGTACGTGCGTATGCTGCTTCTCCTTATTCCCCAAACTCCGCTGTCTGTCCCTCGCTAAGCAAACGCACGCGAAGTAATAGAGTGAATTTCGCTCGGAAATAAAGGATGGGTATTACGTAGCAAAATAACAGCAAATATGAAGAGAAACACCATATTTTGGCGCTCACAAAGAAAACTAGGAAACTTCAGCTACACTCTGCTGACTCTACACTAGAACTAGATGGCACAATACGTCTTTAAACCTCTTCATCGCCGCATTTCGTCTCTTCGACGAAAGGTTTCTCTTGGTCTTCCAGTAAATCGACCAGTATGTGTATATAGAGTTTCTTCAGTGTAATTCTGTGAAGTTTGTAGAACAATGAGTTGAGGCCGTCGTTCCTCCAATCCTTCTGCGTGTGCTTCATAAGTTTCCAGCGGCATCTGAAGGTAAATCCTTAACAACCCTAACCACTTTTTTAACCTCGCAAATTTTAATTCGTCTATTCTATTAATAGCAATACACAATGGTCAATCTTTAGCTCCGATCTTAGCAGAGCATTTACGAGTGTAATGGAGATGAAACTGAATTTTAGTCTGGCCAAGGAACAGAGAAAAGTGAAGTTCACAAATAGTTAGCCAGCGCTAACTTAACGACTACAAGTTGAGGTATAAATTGAATCACAAAAAAATGTCATAAGAAAAGTAGCTAACGGATTTATCGGATTTCCATTTTCGGAGAGTTCATGCGGCAGCATAGTATAACGAGCAATGCTCTCGTTGTATCGCTCTATCTTGTATCCTGCTTCTGTGACCCTAAAAACTACAGCTATTAAATAAGACGCACAAAAGGAATATATATGGTCTGTATAACTCAATAAGGAAGCCCCTGCTTGGAGAAAAAATTCGCTTGCGGGAAAGCGAGAAAGGTTGACTATCTATCAAATGGCTTTACGCCTACTTGCTGAGTGCGGCTCCCAATTGAATGACGCGGACGATATGACAATCATTTTCAATTGAATATTGAAATAAATATATGAGGATATTTTCGTATATTAAAACATTACAGGCAAAATTGCACGCATTGACGTTTCATTTACAGTTGCACATAGGAAACACTTTCGAATCCTATACTTGATATTCACATTGCATCGAAAGTATTCGCAATAGAAAAAAGGCTTGAAATGATTTGGATCAGATGTGCAATGACGTTGCAAATAATTGGGTTTGGAAGATAGTATGATCCATTTCCACCATAAAAGGTCTGCCAAGTTCAAGTCGCGGCGTTGCGCGCAGCGACGAACAGCGTGGGTGATGCAATATCTATGGGGGTCTGCAGAGTTGCAACGAGCAGCGAGTGGTCGCCGAGCGTCAAGGGGTCCGCAGAGTTGAAGTAGCGGCGTTGCTCGCAGCGAAGAACAGCACTGGGTGATGCAATATCGATTACATTCGACGACGATGGCGACCGACGCGGCGTGAAGGGCGACGAGGGGGCACCGCAGAGTGTGTTGACGCCGCGACGGCCCTACATCACTGCCAGCGAGAGGCAACCGACGCCGCGTCGATAATGTTTCGAAACATTTCTGTCGCCGCGTCAAGGCTGACGCTCGGCGACCACTCGCCGGTCTCTGCAACTCTGCAGACCCCTTCAGCCTCGTCCCGGCGACGAAAATTTTTCCAAACATTTTGTCGCCGCGCCGGTTGCCGCTCGCTGGCAGGGACGCACAGCAGTCGCGTAGTCAAAACGCTCTGCGGCGCCCTCTCGTCGCCATTCGCTACGCGTCGGTCGTCCCCCCTGCCACTAGCACAACCGACCTTGCGTGGGTAATATTCGGAAGCATTTGGGCTGCCGCGTCGCTCGGCTACCACTCGATGGTCATCGCAAACTCAACAGATCCGTGTCCCAGGGATGTGCGTTAATGAGAGATATTTTTTGTTAAGCGTTAATCGTTAATTTTCGAGAAAAAACCGCGTTAACCCGTTAATGCGTTAACACGTTAATTTTGCACTTCGTTGAAAATTTTCAAAACATTACTCGACCACAACGAAAATCTGTAAATCACCAGAGGTCCCAGAAAAACAACATACGCCTCCTAGTGACGTCAGCAGGACTTCGTGGAAAGCAGTTGGGCTCCAGAAGCCGTAGGCACGGCCTCGTGGGAAATATGTAGCTAGGGTTCCAGATTTCCAGGAGACGTCATCATGACGTCGTGGAAAATGGATGGGGCTTCAGATGACGACGTCAGGACGTCGTGGGTGCGATGGCTGAGCGCCGCTACGGCACGTTTTGAATGCAGATCGATGTGCGACGCGATCTCGATCGAACTCTGAAAGAGGCCTCGGGGCGTGCATCGCGTCCTAAAAAAACAGTAGCGCTTTATGTAGAACGTGCGACGCGTAGGAGAAACTGAGTAGCGCTTCTTGTGGAGTGTGCGCCTCATGGTGCACTCCATTGCATACAGAGCGTGTGCCTCTTGTCAGAAAGTGTGTGGAATTCAATTCCCGCCCCCACCCTCATTTGATAGCTTACTCAACAGTGGAGAGGTAGATCAAGCGTCACATTTTCTTTTTGGAACACGAGTTCGAATTCTTCGATATTGGGAAGAAATAACTAAAATAGATGGACATTGGAATGGGACACATTGAGGTCAGCGATGTATTTTACAGCAGCCGAAAATTTACCGCGCCGCAAGCCGGCGCGACGTGCGCGGCCTCACATTTTGAATCTGCTATTGAAGCAGATCAACCAGTGCCATAATTTCACTGCAATTAACGAACTCTAATTAACGTGATTTTGGGACTTTTTCGTTGAGCGTTAATCGTTAATTTTTCTGAAGCACGTTAATGCGTTAACACGTTAACGTTATAAGCACAGCCCTGCCGTGTACCATTAATTTTCCGGCTACTAGCAAACGTATTATCACAATCGTAGGTGCAAAGCTGTTGTTTTCAATAACAGTCAACAATTAAAATGGAGAAATCTTTCTCAAAACAGCACCACTTCTGTTATAATGATACAAAAACTACCAGTAGCGCGGAGATGGAGTTAGCATCCCCCGAAAAGGAAAGCATGCCGTGCCCGTTTCAGCCGGACCATTAGATTCGTTTTTGATATTGTGCACTGTCTCATGTTATCATTGTGGGTAGGAGTGACGCATTCCTGAGCTTCAGAGTTCCAACTTCAGAATTTTTTTCAAAGAAGCTCTCCTCTTGAAACGTTTTTTATTGACAACGTTCCGGGCATAAGCCCTTCATCAGGCCCCCGTTATAGTCGGTGAATCTACTGAGTCCCACCGAGTCGATACGCATCGAATTCGTGGATTAAGGTGCAAAAAAATCAACCCACTGGGTCCGACTGCGACCGTCTGATGCCCACCGCAACCCACCCCCCCGGTCGATACTGATATTTCTCATGCGTACAACGGCGGGGCCAATGCACCGATTGAGTCCGACTGAGTCCCACTGAGTCCCACCGAAATCGTTTCGACCCCACCCGGTCGATATAGGAGTTTCTCACGTGATTTGGGTGCATTTTTTTCGGCCGACTGCGACCTGCCGAGTCCCGCCGCATCTCGACTCTCGCCGTCTGCGCTCTGCCCCACGTACTGCTGATACGGAAATCAGATTCAGACATGTTGAAAACATGAAAAATCAGCCACCAAACACGTCCCGATTCACAGCTGAAGTGATAATCGTCACTATCAATTGCGTGTTTCGCAGAGGAGTTGGTTGGCGCTGGGAGCAACCGGACTCAGTGGGACTCAGCAGGTTTTTCCACCCCGGACTCATTCGGACTCAGTCGGACTCAGCAGGTTTTTCGACGAAGTCTGACCGGGGCCTCAGTTCCAACTGAAAGTTGCAGTATAGTCAGCAATATAACTTAGCCAACCGCATTTACCGTCCTGTGGCGAAGAGGGTGGGACGGAATCGCCAACAGCGAGGGGATCCCAGAGGGGGTGTTCTGAATAAAGTGAGAAGTGTAAGGTGCCGGAGAATGAAGAACATCCCACTTACCTCTAGATGGGCAAAAGATGGAAATGGAGAAACTGGGTTAGAGAGGCCTCGTACAATGATTGTGCCATTGAGGCATTAGAGGGATAAGTATTTGTTGATACTTCTCTGATCCCAACCAATCACTAGTCGTTATCATAAAATAATCAGCCTCATAGCTTCCTTCATCTCTCGTTTGCTGTTAATCGGCAGCTTTTCCTTCTTTACCTACAGTGCCTCCTTTATTTTTCTCGCGACCATATCCTCTTCGTTTCTGTAAAGGATTGCCACACGCAGCTGGGGTGGTTTTTCAAGTGGGTGCCGTAGTGTGCGGTGCTTCAAAAATGGGTTGTCTGGGTAACTCTGTGGAGTTCTCGGAGCCCTTCTTTGTTCATCCATTAACGAAAAGAGCGGCCTGGCTGTCTCGCCGAGGTAAAATTTTTGACCGACTAGGCAATCCACTCTATACAACGCATTCCTTCTGGCATAGATTTCCTCGTCCACTGCAGTCCAGGCAATTGGTTCGCTCACACTGGTCCTCGTATTGACGTGACGATGTTAGGAGACGTCTTACGTTTAGCGGTAGCCGAGACACTAAGCTAATTGGAAGCCGTGATCGTTTTACAACTTTATTTAACTCCATTGCAAAGGACTCAGAAACGAAAGGCAGCACAAGTTTTGTTCCGTTTGGTGTCCGGATAGGCTTCCACCCCAAAGATATTCTCGTCTCATAACCATTTTGCTGCAGAATCTCTTGCACTGTGGTTTCCACTCCACGAGAATTCACAGAAGTCAATGCAGTCGATGTGCTAATCATATGGCGAACCACTTCCTCTTCATAAAGGATGGGTGACATCTCCGACCGTGGATGATAATATTGTGAGAGGTCTCCTTCCTGTACCACATACTGCTGAATTGACTCTCTACCACTTTCAATTTCGAATCCAGAAACGGTGGATACGCATCTGATGCGGGCTCTTCAGTGGTCAGTCTTATCGATGGGCTTGCAGAATTCATTATTGCAAAAGTTCGTCGCAGCGCGGAGCGAGACTTTGCGACAAAAACATGTCGTCGACGTATCTCCCAAAGAACAGCACCTCTGGCGATAGGGCGCTCTTTTCCAGGCTATCCATAAATAAAATCGCAAGTAAGAAGAGATGAGAGAATCTATGAGGCTGATTACTTTATGATAACGACTAGTGATTGATTGGGATCTGAGAAGTATCAAGAAATATTTATCCCTCTAATGCCTCAAAGGCACAATCATTGTACGAGGTCTCTCTAACCCAGTTGCCCCATTTCCATCCTTTGTCCATCTAGAGGTAGATGGGATGTTCTCCATTCTCCGACACCTTACACTTCCCACCTTATTCAAAACACCTCCTCTGGGCTCCCCTCGCTGTTGGCAACTGCGTCCCACCCTTTTCGCCACATGTCGGTAGTTGCAGTTGGCCAAGTTATATTGTTGTCTATACTGCAATTTTCAGTTGGTGAAGGGCCTATGCCCGAAACGTCGTCAATAAAACGTTTCGAGAGAAGAGCTCCTTAAAAATGTTCTTCTGAAGTTACCATTGTTGTTCATTAAAGGCAGGGTTTGCGATAAAAACGTTTTTCGAACTCTCCCCATGAGAATGTAGATTCCGTCATCATAAAAGTCAAAATAAGTGAAAAGAACCGAAAATCTGCGAAAAAAAACGCTCAAAAACAAGGTACAAAGGCTAATTACAGGTGTCGGCCGGCCCTCCGATTGACGGGATTTTTATCAACGCTTGTTAATTCGCCTTTTATTTTGCTGTTAAAGGCAGTGGTCACGATGAAAAACGTTATGGAAAAAACTACAAAAATCAGCTCAGTTCGAGAACAGCTGGAAAACTATGAATGTAGCGCGGAGAAAAACGGGCTAGAATTAGAGTTTTTAGGACATAAAAAAGCCAGTTCGTGCACACGTGCACAGCGCCGCAAAAAAGATCGCAGTCTCATGCCGAGCAGTCAAATATCATCGACATTCAATGGAAGAAATAAATGCAGACTTACCTAATAACGACAGTTGAACAATGAAGGAAAGCATTTCAGTCAATGTTTTTGACTAGACGAGTAATGTTCATTGATTGAAATTTAATTTCACGTCAGCTGATGTTCTTGGTATTAGAGATCATCGATGCCGATGATGTGGAGTGGGCTCGTCCGCCATCAAAAGACAAGAAAGTTTAGGCTTCAAATTTGGCCCGAAACAGCGATTTTTTCATAGGTCCTACTACTCTGAACTCAGAAAAGGGTTAAGAGAGGAAAAGAAGACAAGCATATTTTATCGCGACCACTACCTTTAAACAAGCCAGCAGTCTCCAGAAGTGCTGAGAAATTAGTTTAGAAGCGGAATAAAAGTTGACAAAACAAGGAATTTGTAGAAATTTAGATAATTGGGGACGGGCGGACACCAAGCGATAGCTTGTTCCCTGGTGTTTCTTCTTCAACTTCTCACTTATTTTAACTTTCGTGATGACCAAATCTACTTCCTCGTTAGTATATCACAACCATCGTTTTAATCGCGTACCCTGCCTTTGAGTGGATCTTCTAAACTGACTGACTGAGATGAGGTCAACTGTTTGGGCGGTTAATTAGCGTCGCCCATAAGATGGAGATGCTGAAAAAAAACGATACTGCTCACTAGAGATGAAGATTTTACGAATTGGTGCTTCCAGTTTGGAACTTGTCATCTCGAATCTAGACACAATCGGCAAGGATTGGACTGGCACTTTGACTCCCTCTTGACAGTGTAGTTCGCATTGACGCAAACTCGGTGCACTCATTTTATAGAGTGATGAGGGTAATGTTTTCCAACCGCAAGAAAGGCGGGGAAACGGGGGATGAGCGACATGGGTGATTGGACGAACTGGGGAGCAGCGACGCTCGTGATTGGACTGAGCACGGAGTTTTCTGGAAAACATTACGGCCACCACTCTATTTTACGACACACATGCACTGAGTTCGCACCTGTGCAAAGACACCATCAATAGGGAAACAAAGGTGCCAGTGCAATCCGTGTCTACTGTAAATACGCATATTTTTTCTATTTGAACCATATTTGAATGCCGTTCCCCTCCTATTTTCAGGTAGTGGCTTGTTCGAATTTATGCGATAATCGCACTTCTTACCTTGTCAGCATATCGTCATCTTCGCCTCCCCAACCCCAGTATCGATTTGAAAAACCGTTTGTTTTCAGGACCTGATCCACCGTATGGGCAGTGCTGGTGCCAAACATTCCTGGGTGAAGAAGCCTGCAGAAGGGATCAATAAATCTCCATGTTCGATTGTCTTCGAACCTGGGCATTTTCAGTTCTTATGATAGTTTTCTTCTTCTGTGCCTCACAGGTTTTTAATGGTGGAAGATTTATTGGCCTGACGTTTCGACAACTCGTCGTTTTCAAAGGCCTAAAAGTATCCTCAAGAATGGATGGAGTTCACATTTCCTTCGAAACTGCTTTTTGGACCTTTGAAAACGAGGAGTTTTCGAAACGTCAGGCCAATAAATCTTCCACTCTTAAAACCTGTGAGGCACAGAAGAAGAAAACTATCATAAGGATCAATAAAAATAACCGAGCCAGAAAATGCGGAGATCACTTTCAGCGGAACGCGGCAGCGACCATGCATGTAAGGAGCATAAGTTTTCGGTCCCTCCGGGTGATTAAACACTCGTCGCGTCGCACGTTGTTGAAAGTATGATCCCACCCCAATTCCGCAGAATACAGTGTATGTATGTGACCCTGATCCAACTGTAGGTGCAGGAAAGTAGCTACGCTAATGAAAGTAGTGAAACATGTACTGACTAACGTGTAGTTGTATTTGCTGACAGCAACGGCCATGTGTCGCGGATTGCCTGCAGAACACATGTGTAGATTTCGATCATCCTCGGGCAAAAGGTCAACATCGTGAAACACAAAACAGTCCCACTTGTAGAACTTTAATGCCTCCGTTATGGCGACGTTGAATAGCTGCAACGTTACCCTCAATGCCGAAACTCCGAAACTGTACCCTTTCAAGGTAGAATGATTTTCCAAGCACCTTTGCTCGATTGAACGTCTGGTCGTAAACTTGTTCAACGACTATTATAGCATAGTCCAGTTTCTGTTTAGTCAGGAATGAATGCATATGGTTGAGAAGAAGACGAAGATGGGAGTCACGGTTGCGGTACGGAATAACAAGTGCTACCTGGAATGCTAGTAAACCGTAAATGATCGGTTACATTCAACGGGGGGCCGAATGCATCAATGGGTCCGGTTGGGGCAGGAGCAGGATAGTCTGCGCCCCTGGGGCCGGATTCATCAACGAAATTTAGCGCGGGTAGGCTGGGTATGGGTAGCTTTGTATCAAAATTCGCGGGAATGACGCGATTCACGAAACTTGCTACCCACGGTAGCAGCCTACCAAGCCTACCCCGCGCAAATTTCGGGTGGGGTCCTACCAGCGGCGTCCTACCCAGCGAGATTTCGCGCTCTGATGCTGAATTTGCGCGCTCGTCCTTTGAATAGCTGTTTTCAACCCCTTGTATAACGGATTTCCGGCAATTTTTATATTTATTTGGTCAAGATGTTGTGTTTTCATTGTCGATTTCCGCCACCGTTTTCTCAATACTCATTATTTATCGTCAAGGCTCGATTACTTTTGAATTATTTGGTTGGAGCAAAAATAATTGTGGGTTTTAATAACTACTTTTGAATTATTTGGTTGGAGCAAAAATAATTGTGGGTTTTAATAACTAATTTTTCTTGAACGGTTGATTTTTTCTGTGGATTTTGATGCTTCTCTATCTGATACTTCTTGTATTTTCTCATGAATTTAAGTAAATTAATTAATTAAATTAAATTTAATTTTGAATTTTTTGATTTAATCTTTTCTAAATTAAAATTTTATGTATGTTCTAAGTAGAGAATACAGTGCGCTCAGAAAGTATAGGGACACCCCGAAAATCGAGGTTTCCAATAAAACTTTGTGTTTGGTGATCAATACTGTTCGTCAATGAATTCAGCATCATGGAAAACCTATGTTTGATTATTTATATAACAATTGTGAAATTTTGTATGATTTTATCTCAACTTTTAGGATTTTTCGCCGTTCAGGAAGTAGAGGGACACCCTTCGAAAATTCAGATTTTTTAATCCAAACAAAGTTTCCCGTTGCAAGTTCGCTACATAAACTCAAGATGAGTACATGTGATATCTTTATTCCTAAAATGGCTCGTGGTACTGCTCTAACTGCTGCTGAACAAGCTCAAATTCGTGCGCTCAGCGTTGCCGGGTTAAGCCAACGTCGAATCGCTACCCAGCTCGGAAGATCTGTCAACTGTATCAACCAGTTCCTGCGAGATCCAGATTCCTACGGTACTGCAGAACGTACTGGACGGCCGAAGAAGATCAGCAGTCTAGATTCACGGAGAATCGTTCGGCTCTGCTCCAACAGAACACTGTCGCTGAACCAGATTAAGTCTGAATTATCGCTCAGTGTTTCGAAAACGACAGTCTGGAACACCATAAATGGCGATAAAAACATTGCCCGACAAGTGATGAAGAAGGTCCCGTCGTTATCTGCAAACCATTCAGAGGCTCGACTTGAATTTGCAAAGAGGAACATGGCAACTGATTGGGCAAAGGTAAGGCAGTCTCATAAAATCTGGAAAAAATCGAGAATGGACGCAAAAATTTTTTAGGTCATCTTTTCCGACGAGAAGAAATGTAATCTTGACGGACCGGATGGTGCTCGATCCTACTGGCGAGATCTGCGCAAGGATCCATTGATTTTCAGCAGACGGAATTTCGGCGGTGGCTTGCTGATGTGTTGGGGAGCATTCAGTAGCGAAGGTGTTTTGGGATTGGTCTTCACTTCTTGTCGCATGAACTCGGAGGAATATCAAGAAACTCTTCGCACACATCTACTGCCATTTTTGTCCGGAACACGACGTCAGCGTTTCACTTTCCAGCAAGACAACGCGGCGGTACATGTGTCCAGGTCTACAAAAACCTGGTTTCTGCGCCATCGAATCCGATAGAGAATATCTGGGGCATAATTGTGCGCCAGGTTTATGCCAACAATAAGCAGTACAGAACGGTAGATGAGCTGAAGGTCGCTATCCTCGAAGCGTGGGCCAATATGGATGAAAACGTAATCGCCAATTTGATCAATTCTATGCCAAAGAGAATTTTTGAGATCATTGCTAATGGTGGTGCAGTAATTTCATTTTAGATTGTATGTTTAATTCTTTCTTTGTTCAATAATTTTTGTTTCTGTGTTGTGTCCCTATACTTTTTGAACGGCGAAAAATCTGAAATTTGAAATAAATTCTTGTAAAATTGCTCAGCTGTTATAGAAATGAACAAATAGAGATTTTTCACCTTGTTGAATTCATTTATGAACAGTATTGATAGCCAAATATAACATGATTTTGAAAACCTTGATTTTCGCGGGTGTCCCTATACTTTCTGAACGCACTGTATTCTTGCTGCCTTTAGTTTCTCTTTCACGCAATGATTTTGAAACACCAAACTTAGTTGAAAACTACACGGAATCTCTTTGTCCGCAAATTTAATTTGCTTCTGTTCTACCAAGATAGATAAAGAAATGCGTTTTTAAATGCCTTATCAAATTTTGCGAAGAGAGCTAGCTTCGGCGAAAAAGTATCACTCAATAAAAACCGCAATTATATTTGCACGAAACTAAGGTGCTATCTATGATTTCCGTTTTGTGCGAAAAATGGGTTCTCATAGCTCATAATTTTCAGGCGAAACACTCTTTTAATTCACCCAAAAGACGAGGGCGGCGAAGGATTGATGATGTTGTGATTAGGAAAAAAATACAAATTGAAAAATCATCAAAAGAGAACAGCTGTGATCAACTCTCGGTTTTTCCCTAGCCTTTCTGTTACGGCTGATCTTTTGTTTCTAGTTATTGACATTTTCTACGTAAAAATATCGTCTAGGGTACTTTTATGGGACGCCTCAACCCAGCTACATATGAGACGCGAAAGCATTTAAGCGTCCCAAAAAAAACTTCCCGATTAATATACACATCATCCTCATTCTCAATATTCAATCTACATGTGTTACAGATTAAAGAACATTTTAATAAAATCTACCGGAAAAACCAAAAACCTTAGCAGCGTTTCCCATACCGCTAAATTTTTCATGTGGTTCGAACATAGATCTACTTTTATCATGTTTTTTTTTGTTTTTTTACGTTTTACGCTTTGTGAGTTTCTAGAAGGTTAAGCTTTTGGGAAGCGATTACGAGAAATTTGCAGTAGCCGTCGTTTGTAACACACGGCGGCGTAATCACACACATAACGCTTTCAGGCGTAACTGCTTGGTAGCGCTACCCACGGTAGCATTGCGCTCGTGAATCACAATGTGATGGTTAGGGTAGCAATCTACCTTGGGTAGCGCTACCACTGGATAGCGCTGCCGCGTTGACGAATCCGGCCCCAAAATCTTTGCAAACAGAAAAACTGGCTATGCTCAAAAGCAAATGATACGATTGCAGAGCTCTTGGATCCCTTTACGGGGACGGTGTGCGTGGTTAGACTTTTGAGGTATTGTTTGCAGGCCGACTTGTTCCCTGTAGTTTCTCACTTATTTGAGCAAATGGAGATCTCGCGCTTGACAGGGTTGCTATTCACGGTGGGCAGAATAAAATATCGAATTTTACCTTTAAGGTTAAACTGTGCCTTAAAAGGCTTACCTTGCTTAGCGGGCGGCAGTCATTTGGTATATGGTGGCCACCTAGCTTCAAATAGGGGTATTTTTCCCGCACTTCACGCTCTGAGATTCCCTCAGTTCTCACTTCCACTCGTCCTTTGAACGCATCTGCAGGGAGGCTGCAGTCTGGGAGCCCTTCGTATTTGTTTGACGACGGCTCTGAAATATTTAGAACTGCACAGTTGATTAAACCAAGAAGTGTCCGGAACAACGAGTCAAATGTCTATCAGGGTTGCACGAAAAAATCTGAAAACCGGGAAAATGGGAAAAATGAAACCAAAAAATTACTGTACCTATTCACGAGTACGTGTCCCACCGGTGGGACGCTCTTTTCAAAAATCGATCTCTCTGCAACAAGAAACTACTTTCGAACCTTCATATAATCAGTGTATTCACCTACCCACAACATTAACAAAAACCTCGTGGTCCATCAGTAGGTCAAATGCAGCAACATATTTAGAACTTTCTGAAATCAGGTGGGCTGGAGCAGAGGAAAAAACGGCAGTGAAGCAACTTTAGAAGACTTTATGATTTCTTTTTCCTTCTATTGCCTTTACTCTAAGAGTTTCAGCCGCGAAATAGCCCACGAGGCTCCGCAGCGGCTACTGGTGGGCTATTCCCTGGCTATTTCGCGGCTATTTCTCGGTTTCTCACGGAACGGACAAGAAGTAGCCGAGAAATAGCTGAGGATCAACCGAGAAATATTTAGAAGTAGACAAAATTAACCAAGACACAACCGTCGCCGGCTCGCAGAGCCACCATCTGGGGCCGCCAGTGGTCGGGCGGGGCCTCCAGAGGCAGAACGAGGTTCAGGTATCTCAAACTTTAGTAATCGAACCGACGGAGGTGCTGAAATCTCAATCATGCCTCTGGAATGCGCCTTATATCTAACTGGAGAGCATTATTTCTCGGCTATTTTGCGACAATTACGCGGCAATGGGGAATCTCGCGGCTATTTCGCAATTATTCCACGGCCAAAACTCTCAGAGTAGGCTGCTTAGTAGAAACGTATTGTTTGTAACTCGTTTACTTCTCTGAAAGCGTTGCAGCTCAGTTGACCCCGTCTTGGTTTTAAGTAATTGCTTCTCAATAACGAAAGCGTCTTTGAAGCTCAAACTCTGATACTGTCCGACCATCGTTGCTGGCTACAATATACCAGGCCGTCCAATAATTCCTGTCCGAAAATTTTCAAAATTCCATAATTTTCCTTAGAAGTGTTATATTATCAGGCAAGTGTAAGAACCTTCTAGAAGGTTCTCCAAAGTTCTACGCTAGGGGTATATAAGGCGCAGCCGCCGCGTCTAGCTACCAGTACAAGCTAAAATGGATCAGGGTCGAATTCGTACGTTCGTGTACTACGAGACGACACTGGCACCGCGGTCGCCAACATCTGCAGAGCGTGCAAGGAGGATGCAGTGTCCCAACGCAAAGTCAGCCGCTGGTCGTTTCGAGAGCGGCGACACGAGCCTCGAGGACAGGGAGCACAGCGGGAGGCTTTCTACGGTGGATGATGACGAAGTCCGTCGCTGTATCAAAGAGAAGCCGGAAGCCACCACCCGTGAACTGGCGACGACGCTCGGCTGCAGCAAGTCCACCATCCACAATCGACTCAACTTACTCGGCTACCACAAAGTTCTGGCCCGTTGGATCCCCCACCGTCTGACGGACGCCAACAAGCAGATCCACGTGGTCGTCTGCCAGTCCCTCCTCCTTCGTCCGCATCGCAAGGAGTTCCTCGAGGACCTGATCACTGGGGATGAGAGCTGGGTCCTCTACGACAACGTCGCCCGCCGTGCCGTCTAGATCCCGCGCGGAGAAGAGCCGCCGACGACGCAGATAGCCGACCTGCACCCGCTGAAGATCATGCTCTGCTGCTGGTGGGACACTAAGGGCATGCTGTACTTCGAGCTGCTACCGCAAGGCAGAACGGTCACCGCCTCCATCTACACCGATCAGCTCGAGAAACTAGCCGCTGTCATCCGAGAAAAGCGTCCCCAACGGGCCTCGGTCCACCTGCTGCACGAGAAGGCGCGCCCCCACGTGGCGAAGGAGACTCAGCAGAAGTTGGCGACGCTCGGCTGGGAGACGGTTGCCCATCCGCCGTATTCCCCGGACCTCGCCCCTCCGACTACCACTTGTTCCGCCAGCTGAAGCACCATTTGGCCGGAAGAAAATTCACCAACTACGACAGCCTCAAATCCGACATCGCGCACTTCTTCGAGTCGCAGCCCCCGGAGTTCTGGGCGAAGGGCATCGGCGACCTGCCCAATCGATGGGCCACTGTTGTGGATAACTGTGGTGATAATATTGTTGATTAAACTTGTTTTTCAATAAAGTTGAAAAAAATTAAAAATGGTGAAATTTTCGGACAAGAATTATTGGACAACCTGGTAGATACAATAAAGCGGGAGTAGATACCTGTGGGACGCTATCCAAGCCAGCGTGTCCCACCGGTGGGACACAACAGTTTGAATAGCGTTCTACGGGTGACTGCTTCTTCTTTTTCCTCTTTATATTGTAGCTGGTAATGCTGGAGGTACATCGTCCCAGTTTGAGCCCCCAACACCCTCTCGTTTTAGAAAAAGAATACCTCGGAACCGCAGCACGGTCAAATAAGTTGCAACGTTTTAAGAAGATTAAAGGAAGTTTTGAACGATATATGTCTCATTTTAAACATAAAAAGTAGCTGAGTCGATCCCAAAACGCTTGGCTCCGGGCGAGATTGAACCAGCATATTTCATTTCCGGGGGAGCGCCTTATCGCACTGCATCACCGAAGCCCTAGGGCCGCTCTCACTAAACTACTCGCTAAATCTTCACCGAAGCAATCATCCTTTCACCCGCATAACGGGATGAAACAGCTATACTGTCAGAGACTATCTAACAGTCGTACACCTGTGAAGATGGTGCCCTAGTTAAGTATTGCACAATTTTTTGGATGTTCGGTGAAGATTGAGTGAGAGCGGCGCTGGGGCTTCGGTGGTGCGGTGCGATAAGGCGCTCCCCCGGAAAGGGAATATGCTGGTTCAATCTCGCCTGGAGCCAAGCGTTTTGCGATCAACTAAGCACCTTGTGTAAACATATCATAACGTGCACGTTACGTTGGACTGCAGTCACGGCAAAAAAACATTCAAAAAATCGTATAAAAAGTAGCCATAGAACCACAAGAAATTATAAGGTGCTTCTGAAATTGCTGCACAAGCACTTTTCTTCCACCTCAACTAGCGCTATTTCTGAAAAGGTCCAAATCCGGCTTTGTATTTGGCCTACCGGCGGACCCCGAGGTTTATATTTAAGTCTAGAGTAGGCCAATGCTTTGATCATGTGCAGATTCATAAATTCCTTCTTCAGGCGGAGAAATCGATTCTTGAAACACGTGGTCGTGAACGGGTTAAGAATACAGCGCGTTGCAAAATTATACGACATACCCCAATTTCCGCGGTTCCATACTTCGCGTCAATTAGGGAGACAAACGGTGAACGCCAATCGATGCAGCACCCTCGAAAACCCCTGGGTACAAATCTTCATGAAATTAGAGCCACTAGCAGGAAACTGGCAAAGGAAATCGTCAAAAATGGCCGTTGCAAAATTATGCGGCATTGCTGGCGTTCTCGCAGAAATTTCTATTTTACGCCATCTATATCAGTTCGTTCATGGTAAGAACCACTAGAAACATCGAGTTATTAGTCTTCAGAAATGTTTTCGCGCTGAACCACTTCGAAAACTCTGTTTGGTATGTTTCAACCCTGCTTTTTTTGAACGCCCCTTTCAATCTGCGCCCATTCGCTTACAACGGCTAGTTTCAGCGGAGCCACACGCTCGTATTGTCTGTTCTGGATGTAGATTCAACGCCCATGTATACTTCTTACGTTTTCCACTGGGTCGAGGTCCTGCAAACCGGCCGGCCGTTCTAGCAAATTGGCAGGATCGGCCTGAAACCAAGCCTGCGTTGTCCTACTGACAAGAACTGAAGGCGGAAACGAACTAGAAAGAATTAGGAATGATTTTCAGGCACATTCTGATAATCTGTGGAGTTCATAGGCCATGTCGCAAAAAAACTGGTCCAGCTCAAAATCCTACCTGGATCCGCGTCAATGCACTATTCTTTCTCCTCCAAAGTTCCTACTCAAGGATAAGTTCGGGTCCTTGTGTGGATCCTTCGAAATCCTTTTTTATCGGTCGAAAGCAGGTGCAATCCGAACGAGCTTGATGAATTCTATTACATTTATTTATTTCTGACCAAGCATTCCAAGCATTGGAGAGTTCTACAAAAGGACCCGAACTTATCCTTGAGTAGGAACTTTGGAGGAGAAAGAATAGTGCATTGACGCGGAACCAGGTAGGGTTTTAAGCTGGACCAGTTTTTTGCGACATGGCCTATGAACTCCACAGATTATCAGAATGTGCCTGAAGATCATTCCTAATTCTTTCTAGTCCGTTTACGCTTTCACTTCTTGTCAGTAGGACAACGCAGGCTCGGTTTCAGGCCGATCCTGCCAATTTGCTAGAATGGCCGGCCGGTTTGCAGGATCTCAACCCTGTGGAAAACATGTGAGGTATTCTTGGGCGCAGAATCTACATCCAGAACAGAAAATACGAGCATGTATCTCCGCTTGAACTGTCCGTTATAACCGAGTGGGCGCAGATTGAAAAGGGCGTTCACAAAAAGCAGGGTTGAAACACACCAAACAGAGTTTTCGAAGTGGTTCAGCGCCAAGACATTACCGAAGACTAATAACTCAATGTTTCTAGCGGTCCTTACCATGAGCGAACTGATACAGATGGTGTAGAATAGAAATTTCTGCGAGAACGTCTGCTATATCGTGTAATTTTGCAACGGCCATCTTTGACAATTTTCGTTGCCAGTTTCCTGCTAGTGGCTCTAATTTCATGAAGATCCGAAACCAAGGGTTCTCGAGGGTGCTGCATCGATTGGCGTTTACCGTTTGTCTCCTTAATTGACGCGAAGTTCGGAACCGCGGAAATTGAGGTATGTCGTATAATTTTGCAACGCACTGTATATAGTCTTACCTAGAACTAATTCTTTGGAGATAAAAATAAAACACGATTTAAACTTTTTACTAAAGGCAGTGTTCACGATAAAAATCGTTTTGCTGCTTTTTCGCCTATTTTGAAGACGGGTTCATGCTGATTCCAATGATGTTTTTGGATTCGAACAAGACCTTCTAGGAACGGAGTTATGCTCCCTCAAACATTGAGCTAGGGAAGCATGGTGGACGAGTTGTCCGAGGCTTGTAACTTCCGTCTTTTGCAGCCAATGTATGCGAGCTGACCTGAGTAGAGTGAGAAGTTGAGAATGAAGAGAAGAACGGGGCTATTGATCGGAAACCACCGCTCATCTCACAATCTCGAGCATTCATTTGTTCACGTCGGTGGGCGTGGAAAGTGCATCTGGGGTGTGACGAGCTGACGGGTACCCAGCTTTGGGGCCGTAGGGGATCGTTCCGAGCTCATTTCTCTTAATTTTTTTCAACGTTAGGGTTGCGCTAGACCCAGCAGCTGCCGATCTCCACCAAAAAATCAGGCATGGTTTTTATCGTGGACACTGCCTTTAACCCAAGGTCCAGGAAGTCGTTCATAGTTTTGTGTTATGGAGATCAAATTGAGTAGAAAATTGGTTATCGACGGCCGAACGCACTTGAAATTTCTAGACATTAGCAATTTGCCAACGTGAACGGACGGAATCTCCACATGTTTCGCAGCTTTTGCTTGCCCTTGGCCCGTTTATAGACGTTTCCAATGCAGATAAAAACGATTATTTTTTTTCGTCCAGCTTCATTCAACAGACCTGAAAAGTAGTAGGAAAGTGGATCCTCTGGAGGAGGAGGCAAGCAGCTTGGTTTGAACCCTTTCTCACAGAACACAGTATTGTACCAGGTCCAGTAGACTGAAACATACTGGATTTGGAAGGATCTCACACAACCTACGACTGCAGCTGCCTCCATGCAGCAGAGCAACGGAAATGGCTAGCGACCGAGTGGTCACACTTCGACCTGCAAGAAGCTAAAACGCTGATAATGAAAGCAGTGATCTTCACTGAGGCCACAGTGCTCATTTTGACTGATTTCCAATCCGAAAATGCTTCAGAACTCACGGAAAATTGTGCCTAAGAGGACAAGGATGCCATAAAATATTGAGCATTTCACTGCCAGGAAAATCGTCGGAAATCTACGGTACAGACGCATCATAGCTCAGCAAGCTGACTGGATGTGGGTGCTGCTCTGAAAATCAACATTTTTTGAAAGTTTAGAAGAATCAGCCTTAGGCGATCCTAAATAGCAGTGTTCAGGATGATTTTTGTTTTGAATTTCTCACCAAAACAATGCGTTTGGCGCCATGTGTTACAAAGATGACGAAAAAAAAGCGGCGGAAAGCGCTCTAAAACGCATCACTTTAGTGAAATAAATTTCCGGCCTGGACTACTCAGAAAAGTGAAAACAAGTTTCTTGTAACATTAAAGATCGAAAGCAAGTTACTTGTAAAATATTTGAGCCGATGTAAGTTACTTGCGACTTATCTCAGGTCATTTAAGTTACATGTGACATATCGGCGGGATACTGCGTACAGTGCGCCTCCGATATTTTACATGTATCTTAAATGACTCGAGAAAAGTTGTAAGTGACCTACATCGGTTCAGATATGTTACAAGTAACTTGTTTTCGATTTCTGAGAGGATACTGTGAGCAGTGCGCATCCGATAAGTTACATGTAACTTAAATGGCACAATATAAGTCGCAAGTAACTTAAATCGGCCGAGAAGATATTTTCCAGGGGGATGTCCGACGCACTCGCGGGGTC
Organism: Aplectana chamaeleonis; assembly: GCA_029168955.1. NCBI lineage: Eukaryota > Metazoa > Nematoda > Chromadorea > Rhabditida > Cosmocercidae > Aplectana > Aplectana chamaeleonis. The sequence goes on from JAPDOI010000010.1 coordinate 271,353, forward strand.
AGGCTTACGGCTTGCGTCGGTCTTGGTTCAATTACCCAAGTTTGAGGTACTTCAGCCCACACCAGCAGGGAAGGCCCATATTTGTTTTGCGTAGTAAGTGGTCCAGGACGCTCTCTCTACGTCGCGTATCGTCTGCGTCACGTGATGGCCACCCATAGTGAAGATATAGATGTAAGTAACATGTAACATGAATGTAACTTACATGCAATATAAATTTAAGTTACATGTGATATAAATACATGTTACATGTAATAAAAATGTAAGTTACTTGAGACATTCAAGTAAGTTACATTTATATTACAAGTAACTTGTTTTGATTTTTCTGAGTAGTTGTCCGGTATGCTGTATGAGTTTTCGGCAGTTCACGCCGGTGAATAATGGGGTCGATCGGGAGTGGAAAAATATATAGTGCAGAAAAGTACTATGTAGTAAGGGTCCATATGAAAGAACGGAGAAAGAGAGAGTTTAGAATAGACTTCATTGAACTGGTTGACAAAGATATTATTTTCATAACAAACAGTTTCTCCGGTAGTGAAAAGGTGGGGGGGGGGGAGAGTACAACTTTTGATGGAGTTCTAGCCCGTCTTTCCCAATTTATTCGTCTTTTCAGCTTTAACCGAAGAGCAAGCAATCGTTTCAGCAACTAATCTTGAAATTCAGTGTTATAGTGGACACTGCCTTCAAGAAGTAGCCTCCAATATAGAAACCTTTTCGGGTCTAGCTTTGTTCCCGAGTTTTCCACTCAAAACAATGCGTTGGCAACCAATTGTTACCGAAATTACGAAGAAACAGCGACAAACGCACTAAAACGTCTTATTTCGGCGACATTATTCTCTGGCCTAGGCTGGTTGTCCGATTGAATGAACATGTTATCGGTGGTTGTCGCCGGTGAAAAATGGGGCTGATCGGAAATGGTACAATATTTTAGGCAAAACAGTATTAGTTAGGGCCCGAAGGAAAGAACGGAGCAACAGAGAGTAGAGAATCGCAAAAGACGGGTCCACAAAAGATTTCATTGTCACAAGAAACAGTTCCACTGAGAGTAATGAAGCGGGGTGAGAGTAGAGGACTTCGTGCCCTCCCGATGCGTTTTTCTCGATTTCTTCGTCGTTTCAGTTCTACTCGGGGGCAAAACAATAGAATCAGCAATTAATCTCAAGATTGAATATTATCGTGATCACTGCCGTTAAAAGCCACAGTGGATGGTTTCACAGAATAGAATTCTCTACAGAATGGACCACCATACAAGATGCTTGACTGCGTATTTTACAGATGAAAGGCATATTCTATGAAGTCGAAGTACTCATCCCTGATGGGAAAAGGATGCCACACTTACTCGAAAATGTTCTCAAATGAAATGCGTTCCTTAGGCTTGCCATCATGACTCTAGATAATCCTTCTAGGCGAATACCGTATGCCGACTGATGGTAGCGAAGACCAACTTTGTAAAAAATAGGCTATTCATAAGAACCGAATTTTCTCACGTTGCTAGGAAGCACGACTAAATTTGCTCTGCATTTGACAAACTTTCCTTGGAGGGAGCCTATCCAGCAAGCTATAATTTTTAGCCAAAATGCACGTATATCGAAAATCGAATGAAGACAAACACAAAGCGACTGACCAAGTATTGCTTGCGAAAAGAGATATGCATCAACACACACAGGAATATAGTTCGAATAAACCATCGGGGTCAGCGAGACCATCAGATAAAAGCGGACAGCTTCGAATTAATTGTTCTCTTAGAAGGGGTGATTTTCTAAAATATAAGGTCCTCTCCACCAACAATCCGACTCCATAACACCTTCATTTGAAGGCAGTGTTCACGATCAAAACCGTTTTCGGATTTTCAACATAAATTGAAAGGGCCAGGGCTCACTGAATCAATAATGCTGAGAAAACGGCTAAGAACGAGCACAAACTTGAGTGTTCCGCTCACGGGAAGCCATCCGCCTCCACGACTGTTCATAAAAATGTATGACTGAAAGCGCGTCTTTGGGAAAGTAACCGATGTGGTGACTTGTGTTGAACGGAATGGATCACATCTTCCTGGAGTCGTATTCGCCATCAACCCGCCGGGGAGTCGAAGGGTAGATCAGGTGAGATTTCAGTACAAAATGCGCGCTCCACGGCCACTTCTCGCCTCCCTTGGCTTCCCTCGCGACCGCCGGAATTTTTCGAATCGCATAGCTGAAGAATGGCCGCTTCGCGATGGAATCTTTATCTTTTCGCAGTGATATCGATACGTAACACAGTTTGCATTTCCATCTTACTTGGTGTAAGATGGGTTGATCTGCTCCTCTGCCGCATGCGGTATCATCCCTTCCGCTTCCCTTCGACTTCCCTCGGCGGGTTGTTGGCGAATACCACCCCTGGAAGTATATTGTTCTTCTCGGGTCGTATGCATGAACGTTAAAAATGGGATCAAACTAGCTTATCAGTCGTTATCATCCCAAGAAGTTTATTGGAAAGAGTGCTTTTTGTGATGTAAACGACTGGTAAGCTAGCCTACTCTGAGAGTTTTGCCGAGAAATAGCCTCGAAAAATCCGCGAAAATCCTGCTTGCCTCGCAATAACCGCGAAATAGCCTCCAAATAACGCCCGCCGCGAAAAATAGCCGCGAAATAGCCCAGCAATAGCCGCTAAATAATTTTCGCCACAAAATAGCCGCCAAATTATGCTCTACAGGTGGATATACGGCGCATACCAGGGGCATGATTCAGATGTCAGCACCTCCGTCTGTTCAATTGCCCAAGTTTGAGGTACTTGGACCATGTTCAACCTCTGGAGGCCCCGCACGACCGCTGGCGGCCTCAGATGGTTTCTCGGCGAGCCAGTGACGGCTGCGTCTTGGTTAATATTGTTCAATTCTAAGTATTTCTAGGGTATATCTCGGCTATTTGTCGGCTACTCCTTGTCCGTTCCGTGAGAAGCCGCGAAATAGCCCACCTGGAGCCGCTGCGGAGCCTGGTGGGCTAAATCGCTGCTAGTTCGCGGCCAAAACTCTCAGAGTTACCCCATTCTAAACGTTCATGTATATGGCCCCTGAAGTCGGTTTTTCAGTAGTTTACCGATCAGTTGCGGTGGAAAGGAATGGGTGTGGCATGAGCGGAACAATCAAGTTAAAGGCAGTGTTCACGATTAATATCGCACTCGAGTTCGACCCAAAAATGGGATTGTCTGGTCGTGAGGTAACTAATAATGAAGAAAAAGCGAAGAAAAACGTCCAGAATAAGCCAAAATAACGGTTTCTAAATTCAGGGCATGGACGAGAATCATGGGCCCTGCTGATTTCGGCAAGCGCGCGCTAATCGCGAAATCTGCGCGAATCGATAATGCTAACTGCGGCAGAGTTGCTTGGCAACTTGCCATCGAAACATGTGCGGCGCCACAAGCTCGTCCGATTGTGGGGCGGACCGGGATAAGTAGGCGCACCGGTATAGCTTTCAAAGCCGTTTTTATTGATTTCTGGCCAGTTATCGTTGCTTTCTTCGACCCTATCCTCTCCAGCATCTGCCAACTTAGTGTGTCACACCTAGACTTCGAGAACGAGATTTATCGTGAACACTGCCTTTAAGAGCCGTCTAGGGCTCTTTTGTGCTGCGGTGAAATTGGTTTCGGACCTCTGCGATTTTGGTGAAAACTTGGAGAATGATTTTGTCGTGGACACTGCCATTTAAAGCCAGTGTTCACGATAGAAAATGTGTTTCAATTTCCGCTAGGAATGGGTAGTGGAGGGGCACACTGTAACGTTGAAGTCGAAAAAATGCATGAAAACGAGCCTGGAAGAGCCCCAAAAGATCCCGAAGTTGCCACTTTGAGCGCAAGGCAAACCCCAAAAGCGCATTACCCGGCCACCGATGTGAACGAATGAAAGCTTGAAATCGTAAAATGAGTGATGGTTTCCGATTATTGACCCCGCTTTTCCCTCCATTCTCAGCTTCTCTCTTTACTCTGGTCGGCTAGCATAGATCGGATGCAAAAGACGGAAGTTACAAGCCTCGGACAACTCGTCCACCATGGTTTCCTAGTTCAAATTCTGAGTTACCATAAATCCGTTCCCAGAAGGTCTTGTACAATTCCAGAGACATCATTGGAATCAGCATGAGACCGTCTTAAAAATAGACGGTAAGCAGAAAAACAATTTTTTTGACGTGAACACTGCCTTTAAGAAAACCGCGCCAAGTAATCCATCTCCTGTTTGTTTAGGCGCTGTTTATGCGCTAGGTGGACGTTGCGAGAATGACAAGAAACTTTCACTAACCGGTATGGTGGAGCTGGCAGCGAAAAATATGACTGCGGAGCACCTGGCGACCGGCGTGCATCTCATGTGCGCCGATCGACCGTCACAAATCTCGCGGGCTCGCGGGCGCATGCGACGCTGCGCAGACTGTGGAGCGGTCCGCAGGGGTGAGGGTCGCAAGGTATTGCAGCTGCAAAAGAGGCTAGGTGATGATGATTATGATTACCTTATCGGTCAAATCAAAACGAGTGTTTGTAAAGTCACATGCGAGCTGCCGACATCATGAAAATGAAATAGATGAACGTTAAATGTATGCTAGCGTTGTTGAGGCACGAAGGAAGTCAATAAAATGGAACAATCAAAATAAAATTGCCCAGAAATAGAGCAGACATGAAAGGATGGGAGCGTGTAGGATCGGTGGAGAAGGGCAGTGCGAAGGCGACACTGCAAGTCGTGGGCGAGGCGACCACAGATACCGGCTCGGACGATCCGCCAAGTTGATCGAAGATCCCATATACGTAACGTCGGCATGGATCCTTATGAGACATTGCGCTCACTATTGAAGGTTGGCGCAAACTCGGTGCCATATGCTATAACATAGGCGCACCGAGCTCGCTCCAACCTTCAATCAGGGCTGGACACACGTCCCGGAAAGGCGATTTTGAGTATGCACCCCCTCAGCTCAGTACCTTTTAGGCAACCCTCTTTGAGAAATCAAAATCATCGGCCGTTTCCCCAATAATCGGGCTAGGGATGAGCGGAATAAAAATTCGAAATTTCGGAAATCGGTTTTCGGGTTTCGGAACAGAAATTTACTCTCGGTTTTTGGAAATCGGGTGCGAAACTGCCAAAAATGCGCGGAACTTCGGTTTTCGGAACGCGGAAATTTTCAAAAAAAAAACTCCTCAGACTTCCCTAAACTCTGAGAGGCACATTCGATTCCAGGGAATCATTTTCAAAGAGATCCTGTCCTAATAAGTTACAAACTATGCAACTTCAGTAGAAAATCTTGATACATACTCTGGCAAACTGGGGCGTCGGCAACAGGTTGATCGGCCCATCATGAGTCTTCGCTGGCCAACGCGCCGATATTCGGGGGGGGCGTGGCTGCTGCACAGCTAACGCTCTAGATACAAGGGAAGTATACGACGCATTTTCAGGCATGCTGTGAATGATGAAAGCGCCCCCGGTTCAATTACCCAAGTTTGCGGTACATTGGCCCCGCCCGGCATCTGGAGGTCCTGCCTATCCGGTGGAGACCCCAGTGGAGGCTGGGCGACCAGCCGCAACGCGTGTCGGTATGCCAACCGCGACGCGTGTGGGAGTGCCGACCGCGACGCGTGCCGACCGCGGCGCGTGTCGGTAAAAAGTAGTACCTAAGCTAGATGAAGCAGTCATGTAGGATGTAACTGCTGCTAAATAGGCCGCTAAACGCGAAACATCGAGTTGTCAACAGCCCGACAACAGGCGGACGTCGCTGGGCAACGGGCAGGTCTCAGGCTGACAATACGCGCGATTTGACTTGTCAACAAGGAGCGGTTCATGAGATGACAACTTATCAACCTTTTGTCGACGCCCCAGTTTGCCTGAGACTGTTTATTCCTGAAAAACGAAACACAATTCCTGCTTGATCTCAAGTGTTGCGGAAAATTTCCCGTTTCTGTGGGGTTATAAAAGATATGTTCCGGTGTGGCTTTGTTCATGGGTTAATTTCGGGAAATTGCGTAAATACGGCTGAAGACTAACAACTAACGAACTGAAAAATATCTTTGTAAGCAATCCCGAAGTTCGTTAAAAAACAATTATCATTCAAATCGAGGTTGAACCCAAGGATTGCACCAGGATTGGTACATATTACCCTGGCGTGATACAAAATGATCATAACCTCAAGTACTTATTATTTCTACTGACACTGATTTGCAGTTCTGGAACCCTCACATTTGTAGAAATGCCAAGAAAAAAAATAGAAATGATTTCTTTCATTGTTTTTCCTTTATTACTGGGATTCGTCCTTTCTCCATGGTATTCCCGCGTGTATCCATGACAATTACTGACGTTATTGGAACGAAATTCCAGTCCGCATTTGCGGACAACCGCAGCTTCAGCACGCAACAACATGATAATCGCACTGGGAGAAAGGTAAATCGTGCCGGGACCATGGGGTCCCAGGGCAATTATCGTCGACAGCGGTTGTCTGCAATCGCGTACCGGAATTTCGCTCCGATAAGGACAGTATTTGAAGTGTATTGATAACGTGCGAGTGTGGGGGCAAAACCTAACAGATCTCAACGTTTCCAGTGTTTTTCTTGGGACTTAAAAAAACAAATTTGCCGTCATTTATCGCGTAACCTACAAAATGCTTAGTGGAAATGCGCAATCACACAACCGCCTTTTTCCGTTGCTGTAGACTGTATGAATCATGTGAGGACGAAGTCAAGGTTTCAAGTGTGATAATTCTGATGAGTAGATTTTGATCACTTTGGATGCTTTTGCACATATCCTCATTTTTAGAAGCGGATTTCGCTTTGTTCCTTTGTGTGCGTGGCAAGGCGAGTGGAGAGACAGCGAGATAGTGTTGTCAAAAAAGAGTGGTTGCATACGCGCGCACACGCACGCAATGGACCCGAGTGAATGTTTATTCGATTTAGAGGTACATGAAACATAAATCAAGTTCTGCAGTAAATTACTATAGATTCAATAGATTTGATGACATGTGAGTTTATATACTTTTCCATGGGCTACCAACAAGTTTACCAGTTAGACAGATTTCGATTGAAACTATCAGAAAAAACCAAAATTTTCTTGCTTCCGCGATACCAAGAATTTTTTATGCTTAGAATATTGCAGAGAAATTCCCGTTTCGATGAGCTTATATAAGGAATGTCGCGGCCTAGCATTAATTCCTTATGCGTATAGATTTTCATTTGAAAAAAACTTTTGCATTATTATCACCTTCCTAAAGAATATGAACTGAATAGATCCGAAGGGCAATATTAGAGCCTGTACCTTTACTTGTAGAGCCGGCTCAACTTTTGTCTCTCTTAACCTGGATATTACACCGGCACCAGTACCTTCTGCTCTGTGGAGTTTCAAACGCATTGCAGGGAAGAAGCTATTGTGTTTCTAGGTCCACATGGAGAAAGAACAGTATTTGTCCTTTTTTTTATACAGTTCATGTTCTATGTAGTTACTTGTATTATAGTACTTGTAGTATCGATGTTTCTTACGCTTGCCTTATGTGGCGTACTCAATAAATAAATAAATAAATAATCAGGTCCCACCTGATGGATGAATAGCTATCTTAACAGTCTTCTACTATACCCTATTTCAGGTGTATACTGTGTTCTGATAACGATATGTACATTGAACATTGAATAAGTTGAACTAATTCGACTCTGGTCTCGAACAATTTCTATCTCTGGCGACACTGAGGCGAAATTTCGGGTTTTTTATCGTTCACTAAGAAAAATAAAACAAGTTACTCGTGACATAAAAGGCTGAAAACAAGATACCAGTAACATATCTGAGCCGGTGTAAGTTACACGAGACTTATTTCAGGTAAGTTAAGTAACATGAAACAAATCGGCGGCAGACCTTGTCTCAGAAAAATTAAAACAAGTTACTTAAAACATAAAAAACTGGAAACAAGTTACCATATTCTATAGCAGATGAGAAATATTGATATTCCACAAATAAAGGAGTTTCTATGTTTTTTTTTCAAATATTTTAGTATTTCTAAATAGTTGAAAATCAATGCAGTTATCCCTTGAAATTTTCGAAAATCTCTGGAAATGGCGTGGGGGAAATACGGTGTCTTCTCCACCAAGTTCGGGCAGAGTTCTTACAGGAGCTAGAGGATTTCTGTAACTACACTTACCTTACGAATCTCCTTTCATTTATGCCTTTCATTTATGGAAAGTGTCTCAATTCAAAAATTATCTTTAAATTCAATTATGGAAAGTGCTTCTCAGAACTGCAAAACCCTTGAATTATCTACTGCGTATTATTTTATGTGAAGTGCTAGTTCATGGTTCGTATGTAGCTTCATATAACGGGAAAGAAAGAAGTTACCCACAATATTGAATTAACACAGCAAATGGGAAGAACCTTTCAAGGAACCTGCGCACAAGTTGCAAGTAACTTGTTCGAAAGCAACTGAGAAATTTTCGAACAATTTGCTAAAACCTTTGTATCCTAAGATTACTTAGCGGTCAGTTTACGAAATGCTAATCCATCGAATATTTTCGACTCGGAAATGTCTTTCATAACACTACTGAAACGGGAATTTTCAGCGATACTTCGAATGAAATAGAAACTGTTTCTTTTTCTCTGGAATGAACATTGATCAAGTTTTTTTTATAAAACTTCAGAAGTTCTGTTTGATAAAAAAAATGTCGCAACTTTTTCAAACTTGCTCACAATTCCTACAGAAGCTAGCGAATTTCTCACTTTTTTCACCTTACGAAATTCCTCCCATTTTATCAAAAATTTTCTTTTTTTTTGTTGCTTGAACGAGGGCGTCTTTAACGGGGTAGAAGACGTCCTGAAAAAAGTTCTTCTGGGAGTCGTGGGGTATGGATAGAATAACAACAAAGAAGATATATGTTGAGTTTTTTATACGGGACTTCCAATAGATAAAAAAAAACAGTCAAAGCTAAATTTAATTAGCTGTAGCTCCCTATTAAAAACAGCTGGAGCGAGTTCATGTGCTTGGCACACATTTAGTACAATAAAATAGCCCAAAACAAGGTTTGACGGTTTGATTCTGACTCATTCGTAAGATGTTCTATGCTTCTCTGGGCCGAATTCCGGTCCGCAATTGCGTCTCGACACGCCCCGCGGCAACACTCACTCGAGTCGAAAGAGTTTCATGCGCCGCAGCCGCCGATCTGTTCACTCTAGGTAGGTTTTGAAAACTGAAAACTAAATAAAATTGGATAAAACTGTATAAAAAGCCACATCGAGTCGTCTTTGGCGCTGGAAACTCGATCGACTGGAGCGCGTGCGGCCGCAAAGCGTGTCGAGACGCAATTGCGAATCGGAATTTGGCCCAGAGAAGCACAGTATGTGCGCTGCTTCCAAGGTACGCTCACTGTGCATTCCATTCCTCTAATCACTTGAATGAAGTTGCCACACTCAGCGAGCGGACTTGGTCGAGAGGATAACGCTGTGGTTTACTAAATCGTGGAGGATTGCTGATGTTGGGAGTTCGATTCCAGCCATGCATCTTCTCCAGAATTAGTTTCGCATTTTATCGAGTGTTCATCCACGAGGTTGCTTTTTGTCATTTCGGCTTGCTTTTTTCGATCTTACTGGATTTACAACCTCCTTCGCGTGAATCCCTGTAGTAGATCAGAATATTCTTATTTGATCCAAAAAATTATTCTTCTCATCTCGTGCTAGCTATTCGGATTTATAGAGAAATACTGTAATCTGAACGCCTTCTTACTTTGTATAATCTCGCTCAAGCAAATGAAAACACGTGTTTTGAATACACAAAGGTCGTTTGCAAATCCGCGAAGTGAAAGCATTGCCATTACAAGAAACTGAGCGATAAACCTTTTTTAAAATTATCATTCTGAGCGCAGTTTATATTTTCAGAAGGCGGCAATCGGTTGCCTAATACATCCGCTAGCCCTTCACTGAACACTACCAAGCTTGGCTCAATGGCGCAGAATTTCTTTCGATTTTCTGCAGTTCGATATAGAGTATATTCATGTCGAAAAAAAATTTTCCCTCGATTGATCCGAATAAAATAATTTAAAGTACGTAGGCGGTTGTCAGATGTAGTTGTGAGCAGATTTCCACTTCTGAAGAACCAAAAGCACAGCTATGGTGACCGCTAAGAGAGAATGTGTCCACTGATTCTTTTGATGTTTCTCCCATTTTTTCGGTCAACCAGAAGGTCCGCGAAGAAAACCCATCATACAGTAATGTCACTCTATTCCATTCCCTCACAATTCCCGGGAAAACTTTTCACGACGTCTTCTACCCCGGAAAATCCCTTGTTGTAAGGTGGTAATAGCGCCACGATTTTAGACTTCAAATTCACCTGTACATGAGTTCAGAGTGATTTTGGTCGAAGCAAGTCGCAAATTTTTAGCGGAGGCACAAACTGAGGCACAAACTACTGAAGAATTCTGAAGCCTATGCTCACTTGGATTTCACTCCCCTAGAATAACAACGCGAATCCGAAAGTTGCCTTTTATAAATCTAATGAAACGGGGAATTTTCAGCAATATTTTACATCAGACAGAAATTTGTTTTCCTTTTGTTTCAGAAAAAACAATGTTCGAAATTTTGCCGAAGATTTGAGTAGTTTTGCTTGTTAAAAAAATTCACCAACTTTCTCAGACTTGATCAGAATCCCTACAGAAACTACTCAGGCATTTCACGGCCACGAGCCGCATGGAACAGGAATCGGAGCCGCCTGACAGTTCGGCTCGTTCTCCTAATCTCCGGGCTACTGCTGTTGCTGTTCGGGAGAACCGGAGCAGCTCGGACAGCAACAGCAGTGGCTCCGAAAGCAACAGCAGTGGCCTGGACAGCAAAAGAAGCCGACTTGCAGATTGGGAACACGAGCCGAACTGTCAGGCGGCTCGGGACCGAGAATCGCCTGAGTAGCAAATTCCTGTCATTTCCGTTAATTACAAATTTCCTCTGATTTCTCCAAAAATTGCCTTTTTTGTTGCTCTATGATGCGCAACACTCTTGGAACGCACTGCATATTATATTATGTTTTGTGAAAAGTATTAGCTTGCTTGTAATTCCGAATAATGGCAGAAACAACTTACTCGCTAGATTGAATTAATGCGGCAAGTCGAAAGGATACATCAAGAAACTTGCGCTAAAGCTGTAGGTAACTTGTTTAAAAGCGGCTAAGCAACCTTCGGACAAGTTATCTGAGGCTTGTCGGTTGTTTTGGACGCAGATTACAAATCTGAGGTCCATTTGTCATTTTTTTCTGAATTCAACATTGAGAATCTTTTGCTGGCCAAACACGACTTTCAGCGATTTGCTGAATGCTAGTATGTAATTGGCCCAAAACTTCTCCAAAACGGTCATTTGGACTGCTTAACTGAGAGGGTCTGTGGCCATACCGGTCGATACACATGTAATACTCACTCAGGTCGAAAAGTCCTCCGTTGTGGTCGGACTGAGCTGACCGCAGTGTTCTCGAGTACGCCTGCATAATCGGTAGGCATTAGACTATGTCAGCGAACATTCGGAAAACGAATACTCGGTCGAATAAACGAATAATCGAATATTCGATTTATTCGATTATTCGGAAAAGTCAATTCTTCAAATTGTTCTTTTGTTCGAGTATCCGGAAAAGTCAATTTTTTGAATTATCAGTCTATTCGAATATTCGGAAAAGTCGATTTTTCGAATAATTCGTCTATTCGAATATTCGAACGGCCCAATATTCGAATACTCGGCCGAATAAACGAATATTTCCAGAAAAATAGGAGGCAGAGTCTCCGGCACGTGTCTATTTTTGCGGTTCAAAGGTGAACAGTCTCCAACCAAACGGGGTGCTATCCTACCGATGGGGGCCACTATGGCTGGATCCACTTGGCCCCGCCCATTTTACCGTGCCGCACTAAATTTAACATCACCCGGGGTTCCCCTCCCCTGCTGAAATCCGGATTGCAGCACGGGGAAACGGGCGTGGCCAGGTACGATAGAACAGCCCCCCCCCTAGACAGCACCCCAAACTGGGACAGGGGCTCTCTACACACTTGGGGAGGAGTTGTCCAGTTTTTGCAGTTTGAAACGGCACACCACTCTATGCAAGCGAAGTGGTCCCGAGTGGAATTAGAGCCGCGAAAGGCCAGACATCACCTACCTCGGTGTGTAGAGAGACCCTGTCCCCCCCAAACTCATGAGAAATTCGGATTCGGATATTGTTGGTAGATATCTTAGAAAATCCAAAGACTTTGACTTAGAGACAATGTTCACGAAGAAAACTTTGCTTGTTTTTTCTATTAAAACGTAAGCTTTGGGTCCCTCTAAGAAGATTAAGAGCGGAAGTGCGACGAGAAACGACCGGTAGGTGGGTGAAAATCTCGTAGGCCAGACAACCCATTGGGCCACTCCGCCCCCGTCCTATAACATTTGCCCTGAACTCGTGGTTAGATGAGCGATAGTCTCCGATCAAAAGCCCCGTTCCTCCCTTCATTCCCAACTTCTCTCTTTACTCAGGTCAGCTGGCACACATCGGCTGCAAAACACAGGAGTTACAAGCCTCGGACAACTCGTCCACAACGCTTCCCTTGTTGATTTTCGAATGGCCTTTACTCCGTTTCCAGGCGGTCTTGTACGATTCGAGGGACATCATTGACCGTTTACAAGATAGACGGAAAAACAGAAAAACGAGTTTTATCGTGAACACTGCCCTTAAATGTTGGTTTGAAAACCCTTATGATATAATTAGAAATGTCTTTTTCGTGGAAGTACACTGGCATATGTAGCTTTCATCTATATAATACCATATAAAAAAGGTCAAGAAAGTTGGTAGTGCCGCGAATGGGGTTTCGATTATGCGTACTCGGTCCGTACTTCTTATTCGAATACTCGTGATTTTGACCGGATATTCGAATTATTCGTATTCGGATCCTTCGAATAATTCGATTATTCGGAAAAGTCAAATTTTCAAATAATTCCTTCATTCGATTACTCGAAAAGTCAATTCGTTTATTCGAATATTCGAAAATTTCTATTCGTTTGATATACTCTAGTAGGCATCAGGGCTGTGCGTAACTTAATTTTTGAATTTCGTAAATCGTAAATCGTAATTTCTCAAATTCCTCGTAATTCGTAAATCGTAATTCGTAATTCGTAACTGTTAATGAGTAATAAGTCCACACACACAGCCCAATCCTCATTTGATTTTGAAGCACTTTAGCAATGCATTGATGAGGTATTTCCATATCGAGTGAGGTTGGAGGTTCGGTTCGGAAATGACACCTTTTTTAGCAGTACTTCGATGAATATTCTGTACACATAGGTACGTGGGATAGACACGACACATAGAGAATCATCGCTTTATCAAACAAAGTTCGATGGAAGCCAAGGAGGGCAACACTGTGGAGAGAAAAAATTCACGGTTCAATAGCTTTAGACTCAATCTGTTTAAGCCCTGGTGCTCGCTGAAAATCAATTTCAATTTTTTGTGTACAATTGAACAAATTGTGCTAGCTGACAACCACCAGACTTGAGGATCTGTAAATGCGCCCAGTTAAAGGCACTGTTTACGATAAGCTTCATTCTCGAGTTTTCCATGACAAAAGCTTCTCGTGTGCTCTCAAAAGCAGAACAGCGTCGAAGAAACTTGACGAAAAGCTACCCAGGAGCCGCAAAACGGCTAAGAAAAGTGGGAAAGCCCCACCGCTTTGGGCAAGTCCGGCCCCTTTCCGCCCTTCAACGTGAACAAATGAAAACTCGAGATCGTGAGATGAGCTATGGTTTCCGATCAGAAGCCCCGTTCTTCGCTTCATTCCCAACATCTCTCTTTACTGAGGTCACCTCGCATACATTGGCTGCAAAAGACGGAAGTTACAAGCCTCGGACAACTCGTCCACCATGCTTCCGCAGCTCAACTTTTGGGGAGGCCATCACTCCGTTTCTAGAGGTCTTGTACAATTCCAGAGACATCTTTGAAATTAGAATGAAATTGCTCTAAAGATATGCAAAAAACAGAGAATGAGTTTCTATTGTGAACACTGCCTTCGAAGTTATGGCCACCTGAAAACTGCTGTGGGGTCGATCATCTAGCACTTCTGGGTCGATCATCTAGCACTTTTCGATAGAATGTTGATTCGACTGTCAAATAATATGGAAAAGAATTATGGTACAGGCCATAAAACGGCCAATGTCTCACCGTCGACTGCGTACCACGCGCTGCGCGACCGCACGCGCGTCGGAAGCAGACGGGTTTTGGCCGCCGCGCGACGAGTTTTGACCGCCGCGCGACTCGGCGCCGCCGCGCGGCGGCCGAAACTCGTCGCGCGGCGGCCAAAACTCGTCTGCTTCCGACGCACGTGCGGTCGCGCAGCGCGGTACGCAGTCGACGGTGAGACATTGGCCGTTTCATGGCCTGTACAAACTTCGCATGAAGGAAATTTCCGAAATGGCAATGATTGGACCCCTCTAAATGCAGAAAACTTCTAAAACGAAATTGGCGCAAAGTTCAGATTCATTCTTACAGAGAATTCAAACCCGTTTTTATTTGCAAAATTCACAAACCTACTTTTTGAGGCAGGAATCGAGTCTGCCCTCTATATTTGTAAAACTTTTCTCTGAATGGAGCGTTCCTCCCTATAAGCATAAGTTTGTTGGGATGGAGACAGGGGTCTGAGGGGTAAGGGTTGTTCAGAAATCTGGGGTGGTAGTAATTGGGTGTGTTAAACGCGAGTTAACAGGAGTTAAATTCGCGTTAAACGCGAGTTTAACCACACCAGATTGTAATGATAACTCTTGATAGTTAAGAGAACTCGCTCTAGTTTCACCTAACATCCCCGTGGTAGGCCTCTTATACACTTCCAATGAAAACGCCTGAAAAAGCGACAATTGTAACCTTAGTTACGAAAAATAGCCTTTCAAAACGTTTTCAGGTCTGATTTTTCTCTAAAATTCCGCCATGTGGCATCCTCGCGGTAAGTTCGCGTTTAACATACTCGCAGACAGCACGGAAATAGTGCTGAAATGCGAGAGGAACTGAGGGTTAACGAAAAACTCCTCCCGAAGAGTTTTTTGGATGCGGTTAAGCAAGATACAGTAGGAACAGTTTTGACCATCTATACTGAGGGCAAGTACGAGTTTAATTAATGCAGAGGGTTAAGGAAGTTTGATAGCACTGTTAGCGATTTTGATCCAGGACGTCACCCTATCTTTAAAACTGAAAGGTGTTCCAAGGAGAGTCTTTAACGACTTCCGCCAGGGAAACGGGCGATGAGGGATCAAAAACAAAGCAGGAATCATTGCTGAAACACGTTGGCCGTCTTCTTTGGTGGCACCTAATCAATCCCTCCTAATCAGCTGGTAATCTTTTTTCGAGCGCCGACACTTCTCCCGCTTTTTGTTTATTTTCTTCCGGGAATTCATTCGCTTTGCTATTATCAGGTTAGTTTCATTTTTCATAATTCATTGCATAGCACAGGCTATGAGGAGTATGTAGTAAATTATTTGTTTCCTCGCGTTTCGAAGGGTTTCACAACTTTTTAGTGCAAAAAAGTGAAAATTTTGCAAGCCACTGATTTTCAAGTGATTTGATGCTTTAGTAATGATTAATCAGCGTTAGTCGGGGCGTATCGGGCGAGTTTTGTGGGAAAGAAATGCGAACTTGTTTCTGAACCAACTAAATTTGTTCTCCTTTTTCTGCAAGATTCTAATACTCCTCTTTCATTGCCAGATCAGTGCCATCGTGGCATCTTTTTTTTGAGGGTCCGCGACGCAGTTGCTTTGGTGTATTGGTAGAGCCACTCGAAGTGTTTCAAATTCTTATCTTGAAATATGTGTACAAAATCTTTTCCTTAAACGATGCGCATATGAGTGTGTAACAGTGTTTCTATATATTTTCAGCACTAACTGCGGGCGGTGGATTAGTTTCATTTTGAAAAGACGGCAAACACTTCACAAATTCAACTGCATCAATGACCGAAACCACACCATTACCCCAATCTCGGACGCCAGACTTGAAATGCACACTTCCAAAAAAAACAATAGAGTTCTTTTTCAAGAACGAAAATCTTATAGGTTTTTAACTATCCATTTCAGTTGAATGCAGGACATTCTTTGAATTTATGCATTACTCGACGAGTTTCGGAATGTCTTTTTCGCACCTAGCGTTACCTTTTCAAGAACACCTTGTAAATAATTCATCCAGAAATTCTCAAATTTTCGTTCACTCGAAATTTCCTTCCGATAATTTTTTTGTTTTTCAAAAAAACTTTTGTTTGAAAATATCAAAAAAAAGTTAACAAAGTTACTACAAATGCAAACTTTTGTCAGATTGATTGAGGCTAATGATTAAACTAACATGTCCTTTCGAGAGTGGTCCTAAAAACTCACGGAGCTCAAAAAAAATTACGAGAATCAGGATTTACAAGGAAAATTTAAAAAATTGCATTTTGATCGTGTTTCGAACAAGCAAAATATTACGAAGTTCCTTTTGAAAGCTCTTCCTAATGAATAAAATATATAGCATCACTTGTATAATCTTTCCGATCCCTCGTCTTTCCACCGTAAACGTCGTTCGTGTCCAAGGGTAGAAAATACTTATGCGGACGAAGGTCACGCATAATGTATGTAAGCAGAGGGCAGCTTTCGTTAAACCGGCAACAAATCGTGGCACCTATTTCACGGTTCGTAGCCGGCCAGGAGGTGGCGGTTAATACGTGTTAATTTGGCGGCTCTACTGCATTTAATTCGCGGTATGTTGGCGGCTTGGAGGTGGCGGTTTATTCGCGGTTAACACACCATTTACTACCACCCCTGAAATGCGAAGAGGTGAAGGTTTTCTACGAGGTTCTCATTCAAAAATGAACAATTTCTTAGTGCTCTTTTCTTTTTGATGCTTTTTTCTTTCCTTTAGAACTTGCTAAATCTCTCAATTTGAAAAAAAAGGATTCGAAAACCCTTTTCAAAAGGTACAACACCCGCGCTAAGTTTTGCAAAAACGGGGAGCATTTGCCAAACTTGGCAAAAAAACGTCCGATGCTAGTAACTTTTTTGAACAAAGACGTTTTTGAATTCTGAAAACGCCATCATATTCACAGCTCAAATTCCTACATACTAATGTACATTGAAATTTTTCGTTTCCGAGTAAAATTATTTTTGCGGTCGTTTCACAAAAACGTCGCGCGCGGCAAAGTGCGGCGAAACTTTGAGTAGTAATTGTACAGTTAATAGAAGAGCAATCTCCATGTTTTCTTCGTTAACTAGATGAAGGTGGGGCAATCTCGAAATCTGTGCATATTGAATTTTCTAAATCCTTGATTAAACACGGTCGTGAGCTTTCTGAATAGTCGGATTTTGTTGCGAAAGCCCAAGGCCGATAAATGGAAGATTTCAAAGATTCAATTTGCACAGATCTCAAGATAGCTCAACTTTCCTCTAATTCACGAAGAAAACATAGAGGTTGCTGCTCTATTACTGCTACAATTACTACTCTCCGCACTCTGCCGCGCGCGATGTTTTTGGGAAACGGCCGAAAAAACAATTTTACGCAAAAAACAAAGCTATTTTATAAAATTTTGGCCCACAATGCACATTATTATGTAGGAACTCGAGCTGTGAATATGATAGCGTTTTCAGAATTCAAAAAAGTCTTTGTGCAAAAAAGTTACATGCATCGGACGCTTTCTTGCCAAGTTTGGCAAATGCTCCCCGCTTTTACAAAACTTAGCGCGGGTATTGTAGACTCTGTTCCAGTTCAAGTTAACTCCTGTTTTCCATTATTACAGCGCAGAGCGGTGGGTTTTTCATCGGAACCTTTTTCTCACTAGTTATACAGGTCATAAAACGGCAAATGTCTCACCGTCGACTGCGTACCACGCGCTGCGCGACCGCACGTGCGTCGGAAGCAGACGAGTTTTGCCCGCCCCGCGACGAGTTTCGGCCGCCGCGCGGCGGCCGAAACGTCGCGCGGCGGCCAAAACTCGTCGCGCGGCGGCCAAAACCCGTCTGCTTCCGACGCACGTGCGGTCGCGCAGCGCGTGGTACGCAGTCGACGGTGAGACATTGGCCGGTTTATGGCCTGTACCTCACCAAGGCTCACCGCTCCACTACTGTGTAGTGATAATCAAAATCGACAGGTCACTACGGATGTACCAGAGCTTAGATGACTTTGCAGTCATGCTTTCTTTAAAAGGTTCAAACCGAGTTTTGAGATCACCATTTTCCCTCTCGTAGCCTCTGGAGATATCTATCGAAGGTTATTCTGGAAGTCCCCGTAAAATTCTTCATCGATTACTGTTTTCTGGTCAGAAAAATAATTTTCCCGATTCTTCAGCAGATTTGAATTCACGAAACACCAGTTTCTTGCTTGTACCTTTACACCGCTGGAGACGGAGAAGGTTGTTTTGGAAGCTACGCGAAATTCTGCAACGAATAGTATAATGGGTTCCAACATTTGCTTGTTTCATGAGCCAGCCAGGTCTTCAGAGCTGAGTCCCGTATTTAATGTCCATAACGGGATGGAATTGCTGTCCGCAGTTGCAGATGAGTGCTTTTGCACCTTGCAGAGAGCTTAAATATATTTGTGGTGGGACGAACATCAATTGGTTCAGAACTTCGTGGTCGTGGTTCAAGAATGATTCATGTTTGCACTACATGTTGCAACAGCGGCTGTCTGGAACTGCGGACCCGAATTTCTCTCCGATATAGACTGTAGCTCCATCAACGGTCTTCGTCTCTCGTGTTCATCATGTGGCGACAACATTCCATGGAATTAAATAGCTGTGAAGCTCGGCTTTACAGACCTGGCTCACATTCGAAGCAATGAAAGGTTGGAACCTAATAATGTTTGGGCCGGTCAGTAAGTGATCATACCTAAACCTCGTTATCAACAATTATATTTCGCCATGACCGACCCCACTGCTGGCTACGCCCGACTTGGAATGTCAGGCTAGGGAAATTGAATATAAAAAGAAAAATCAAATATCAAGAGCGCGAAAGAAGTGTTAAGTTTATCTATGAACAAGACCGCAAATTTGCATTGTTCCTTCTTCAACCACGTTTTCACGTTTTGTTACGATTTGTTACGATTCGTTACGATTTTGAGCCGAAATTTCGTAAATCGTAAATCGTAAAAAAATTGCCAAAAACGCCCGTAATTCGTAATTCGTAAATCGTAATTCGTAATTACGCACAGCCCTGGCAGGCATAGAGTGTACCAGCCGACACACTGGGCGGCACAGCACGGCGCAGGATCACTAGGGACGGGAGAAGACGGCTCATTCCGGCCTTCAGCCGAACGGGACTAGAGCCAGAACGTTCTTTTTTAAAAATCCCGAGGACGTTTTCGCGTCTTTAGCGTCCTTTTTCATTACCTTCCTTCAAAATTAAGCATTTTCACAACTAAATTTTTTAAAGATCACGGGTTAATAGGCTACACGACAATATAACAGTGGCTAGATTGGGGCAAAAAAAAACGGAATGTGTTTCCCAGATCTTTGTACAGTACACATCAGGAGTGTGCGTTAATGAAATTTTTTTCGTTAATTTTCGAGAAAAAAAACCGCGTTAACCCGTTAATGCGCTAACACGCTAATTTTGCACTTTGTTGAAAATTTCCAAAACCTTTCTTGACCACAACGACAATCAATTACAAGAGGTCCCAGAAGAATAACATACACCTTCTGATGACGTCAGCAGGACGTCGCGGAAAGCAGTAGGGCTCCAGAAGCCGTAGGCACGGCCTCGTGGGAAATAGCTAGGGCACCAGATGACGTCACACAGGACGTCGTGAAGGGTGGGTGGGGTTCAATATGACGTCATAATGACGTTGTAGAAAATGGGTGGGACTTCAGATGACGCGGTCGAGACTACGTGGAAAAAGCGTAGGCTTTTAGATGATGTCTTGGAAAGTGAGTAGGGCTTCAGATGACGACGTTAGGACGTCGTGGAAAGTGGATGAGCACTCAGATGGTGGCAGTAGGACTTTGTGAGAAATAGGCGTGCGTCGCGTCCTAGAAAGGTCAGCGATTTCCAAGCAACCGGAATTCGACCGCGCCGCAAGCCGACGCGACGTGCATGGCCCCAGTTTTTAAATCTGCCATTGAAGCAGATCAATCAGTGCCATAATTCCACTGCACTTAACGAACTCATATTAATCATTAAGCGTTAATCAATAATTTTTCAAAATAAAGCGCGTTAACGCGTTAACGTTATGACGCACAGCCCTGGTTCACATAGCGCTGTGTAGCCACATAGTGTATCTCTGAACTATCTGACAAACCCAGACTCACCACAAACACCTTTGTCGAAATTCAAATCCTAGCATTCACTACACCGTTGGATACCTGTTCTGCACCAGGATGATAAGCGATTTTTCATATCCACGAAAGTGTAATTTGAAAAGAGTTATCAACAAAGGACGCTAAAGACGCAAAAGCGCGTCCCAGCACGCATTTTGACCAAACGCCACGAGCTGTACTGCAGTACCTCATAGAAACAGACGAAAAGCCTTAAAATTTAGTGGGTTGTGGCCTCAATGCACAAAAATAGGGAGCTGTCATGTTTTTTTTTCCGGTTCGAATTCCACTCGGGACCACTTCGGTTGAATAAAATACCTGATGATTCGAGCTGCTAAAGACGGGTCAACTCCTTCATTTTTGCGCATTCAGATCACAACCAAAATTTAGTAGAATAGAGAATTTTTTGTTGAATTCCAGAAACTTGCAGAGGGTCCACTATACTTAGTATCCGAATCACTCCTTTTCGGATATCCGACCGGATATCTGAGATTCGTATAATCCGATATCCGAAAATTCGAAAAAACGCATTAGCTGAATCGAACCAATATCCGGGAAATTTAAAATGGGCATTATCTGAGTCGAACCATTATCCGAAGAGTCGAAAATTCGGATAAAATCGGACAAAATTCGGATAAATTTCGGATAAAATCGGATAAAATTTGGGTAAAATTTCGGATAAAATCGGATAATCTTTAGATAAAATCGGATAAAATTGCACTATGCCACGATCATTTACCGTACAGCCTTGTATTTAGTACATCAAACCAGGAGTTTCCTCCTCCTGAAATCGGAAGTCGTTGCGGCGTCGAAAAATGGGCGTAGTCAAGTGAGATGACCAAATGGCTAGTTATTCAGTGTAGAAGTTTTTTGTATAGTTGCCTTGCATACTTTTTACTACCTACATAGTTGTCCTGAAAAGCCTGTGTATGGATAATACTGTGCCTGCCAACGACAATATAGTAATTGAAGATTTGTTTTCATATTTTTATTAATATGCATATATGAAGATTGAGGTTTGTATGTGAACATGCTGCAAATGCAATGAAGTTCTACTGTTTGTTCAATTATGGATGTTTTCAAAGACTTGCCTTGAGCACCTGCTTTATTTTTCAGCGTTTTGCCTCAACTTTGTTCGGCAAATATCCGAAATTATCCGACCGGATATCCGTATCCGAATCATTGGAAAAGTGACATTATCCGAATCGATCCATTATCCAAAAATTATTATCGGATAACAAGTATAGGGTCCACAGATTCAGTGAGACTGGCGAAGTTCGTTGAATCTCTAAGCTTTGAAAACTTTGTTTCTTTTTGTTATTGTGAAATGGAAATTCTTTGTAGTCGCTCAAAACTAGAAATGCTGTGAAAAAAATTTCAACTCGCATATCTCTCCCCGAATCTTATGAAACAAGTATGATATACTGCAAAGATTAGAATACTTTTTAGGAGTACCATCATTAGCTATAATTGAAGGCTATCGAGTGGAATCATTATAATAGAAATTAAATGCCATACGGACGAGATATGGCTGAAAATTTCTCGTTTTAGTTATGTTATAAAAGAAATCTCCCATGTCGATATTGTTCACTGGTCTTCATCGAATTCTGTCAGCTGCATTCGAACAAGTTGCTTACAACTTGGGCGCAGGTTTAGTGAAAGCTCCTTCCAGCTTGCTGTGTTACATAATTTGATCTTGCTAGTAACTTGTTTCTCCCATTATTTAAAGCTACATACGAGCTATTAACTAGCACATAGCCTAGAATAATACGTGGTACATAATTCAAATCTTCTGCAGTTCTGAGCATCACTTTCCGTAAATGAGAGGAAATTTGTACGAGAAGAGTAAAGACTGAGATTAGCTAGT
This sequence comes from Aplectana chamaeleonis, assembly GCA_029168955.1. Classification (NCBI taxonomy): domain Eukaryota; kingdom Metazoa; phylum Nematoda; class Chromadorea; order Rhabditida; family Cosmocercidae; genus Aplectana; species Aplectana chamaeleonis. Next base: position 293,437 of record JAPDOI010000010.1, read on the forward strand.
TTCTGCAAGGACTCTGTGCGAGTTTAGGGAAAACACCAAACTTCCGCCACGTGAATACGCTAGGAAATTCGGACAGTTTTCGGGAATTATTGCACTGATTTCTCAACTATTTAGGAAAACTAAAATCCTTGACAAAACATCGAAATTTTTTTTGGAAGATCGAGAATTCTTATCTGCTGTGAAGTATCGCAGGGAATTTTCTTGCGTAACTAGACTTCAAGATTCGGAAGAACTAAAATTCGAATCAGGGCTGCCAGAGATTTGAGAGCAGAGTCAAAGCAGTTCAACCTACACAATGTAGTAAGCACCATGCAATAAAAGGACCGAAACTTACCTCAAAGCCACAGTCCAAGCTCAGGATCAATTTTTTGTTTTTCTGCCTATCTGGGAGAAAATTCCAAGCTGATCGCAATGATGTCTCCAGAATCGCTCAGAACTCACTACGAACTGAGTTACGACTCCTCAAAAATTTTGAATTTGAACTAGTAGAAGTTCGCGGACAAGTTGTCTCGAGCCTGTATTTTCTCGTTATTCGCAGCCACCACTTTGAAGCAGGTCACAATATAAAGCGAGACTGAGAACAAAAGGAAGAACGTAGATTTTGAAAAAAATCATTCGCGCGTCTCTTCCCTATTGAGGTCGGAAACCTGCCAGTGAGCGTTACCCATTTTTTCTTTCAAAGGAGCGTGGTCGACTTTTTCCCAGCTTTTTCTCGCTTATTTGAGCAAATTGAGATTTCGCGCTGGGCAGGGTTGCTATAGGTGGCGACCGGACTATAATATTAAAAATTACCTCTTAGGTTCGACTGTGCCTTTAAAGGTAACTGATATTTGATATTAACGACCTAAAATAACCCCGCAAAGAGATATTCAGCTAAACTTGAGATTTTTACCGAACTATCGTATACCCACCGTAATCTACCTTAGGCAGTCAGGATCGATAAAAGGAACTCAGGGGCGGTAGTAATCTGACAAAACCTCAAAGTTAAACTAACCCACTAATATCGAAGTTAACTCGCAAGTTCAGCATTTTTGTTGAGATCGTAGTTTTCAAGATCTTGGGGTCCCTGCTAACATTTTGCTGAATACTCTTATCGTGTTCGCAAGTCCTGTCCTATACCTTGCCGCGAACACAGTTTGAAAGCGTGAAATTCCTTGGTTTGGTGCATATTGTGGTGTTAAGTGTATAACAGCGATGTTATGAAGTTGCAAACTTTACTGTTTTAACACTCCCAACCCACCAGGGCTGACATGAATGTTCGCCTCTGAACCTGGGGTGCGTTCCAAGAATGTTTCCATGATGCCGTGGGAGGGCAAATAGCCTTCCCATGGACAAACCTGTTGCCCATGGCCACGAATTAAAAGTGTAAATTTCTTCCACGCGGCCGTGGCTACGTTTCCATCGAAGCCTTTTATGTACCATGGGAATGTTCTTGGAACGCACCCCAGCACATCGGTCGGCGTGAAGGCAAAACAGTGGGTCTAAGGACAACCCACAAGCGAACATGCGTCACTCGGCGTTTTCCCACCGTCGTCGCGCACTCTCCTCGCCGCATGCCTCTCGCCCAGCACGAGAGCTGAAGCGTAGAAAAACGAAGCACACTAGCAAATCCAGATGATTATAAGCTTACAGCCCTCGTACTAGCATAAGGTGGTTTGGCCACAACATCTAACGTTTAGTGTAGCACGAACTATTACCGTCAAGTTGCATGCCGTAGCTGGCCCAATCCCTTTAGGTAATAACTTCTCACATAGAAAATTAAACTATCAAGCTGGTTTCCAACCATATTGAAAAGATGCAAACTTCAATAAGATGTATGTAAATTTCATGAAAAATTAACACACAAATAGAACGGAAAGTTTTTAAAAATTATAAGAAAATAAAAATTCAATCAAATAAGTGGATCGGTGAAAAAATCTTCTAAGCTTCTAAGAAAATAATCTTAAAGTCCGAATAGTAATTTAGACATCCAACAAGTTAGAGATTTTGTATAAAACTTGGATACACTCTCTAAGCCTAATTGATTAGGACTGAGTTGATTGAGGTTGATAAAGTCATTCACAAAGAAATATTATAAACAATTGCTCGTTGAGAAGTATGATTTTAAGAATTTTTGAACAATGCTTTCTGATGTGAAGTTTTGAGCATTAACTTTTCTGGCAGATGGTGAAAAGGAGGATTCACTCATTTTCCCTTAAAGGCACTGTTCGCGATAAAAATCGCTTTTGTGTTTTTTGCCTGTCTTGAAACCGGTCCCAGTCTGATTCCAATGATGCTTCTGCAATCGTACAAAACCTTCTGGGAATGGAGTTATGGTCCCTCAAAAATTGAATTAGGCAAAATGGTGGACGACTTGTCCGAAGCTTGTAACTTCCGTCTTTTGAAGCCAATGTATGCGAGCTGACCTGAGTAAGGAGAGAACTTGAGAATGAAGGGAAGAACGGGGCTTTTGATCGGAAACCATCGCTCAACTCACGATTTCGAGTGTTCCTTTGTTCACGTCGAGGGGCGGAAAGGGGCGGGACTTGCCCACAGCGGCGGGGTTTTCCCACTTTTCTAAACCGTTTTGCGGCTCATGGGTAGCTTTTCTTCCCGTTTTTTTTTGTCGCTGTTCTGCTTCTGACAAGGGAACCACAATTAGCCATAGTAACCATTCGGAGTGAGATGTATACACGATTGTAGGTCCAGGTAAGGTAGTAAACATATATCAATACTAGCTGCCTAGACCTCCCACAGAGAGCGCTGTGACCCGCCGAAGTTTGCTCCCCGCAGAAGAGGGGACACGTCTACGCGGGTAATCATTCCACGGTGTGGCAGCCGTGGTATAGTGGTAGAGCTCTCGCTTCGTGAATGAGCTATGGAGGGTTCGATCCCCGAGCCGTGCGAAATTTTTGCATTTTTAGTTTTCTCCTCGGAATTTAATGATTTTCTTACCTTCGACATTTTTAGCACTTTCGCACATATAATCAGGTTTCGGAAATACAATTTTAGACACATTCTCTCGACGCATTCTGTTGCCTTGATGGAAGAATTGCGTTGTTTTCTCTTCGTTTGGCGTTGAAAATGGAGAGAAAAACTTTTTTATCTCTGTTGGAGCACTTGCACCCACAATAGAATGTTTAAGTGACTCTAGTCAGGTGCAGTCTGAGCGGACTGTTAATCAACGGTGCTTGTGATATATTGATTAGAAAGATCATGAGATTTTCCCGTTCACGCGCCGTCTACCGCCTATTGATTATTCGCGATGGTTTTCCGTTCTGAAAAGGTTGTTTCTCTATTAATCGCTGAGTTTGGACAGCCTTTCGACTGTCAAGATGCTTGTCGCGAAGAGAAGAAGATTGCGGAAAAATTCATACGTATACTACGCGACTGCATCTTGGCACACTGCGACGCCGACTCGGAAGAAGACCTGGATAGCGATGCTGCCGATGATCCAGACTGGAACGGCGAAGACGATTACTTGGGTGGAAACTCCTCGGTTGAAACAGGCGAAGATGTAGTGATTTTCGGGAACGCTTATGTTCCAACGGCCAGGGTGTGTTTAACTACCACTAGTCAGCTTTGAGAATGTTTTTTGTTCCAAAATTCATTTTCCATTTGGACATATTCTAGGTTAAAGATGCTATTGCCTTCTATCGAGCATCAGTGAAGGTTAGTCGTACGCTGAAGGTTATGCAACATAATTTCCGATGGATCAAATGTTGGAATCATTTGACGAAATTGCGAGCGATTGAGGAGCACGACGTGCAGAGGTTTCAGCGGGCCGCAAAACTTAAGAATCTCGCCAATCTGCTTCATGAAATTGTTCAGAGCAAGTTTCAAGCAGGTGTGTAGTAATGTAATAACACGGAGAATATTGTCACACAAATTCACTCGAATATTTTTGAAGGAGTATCGCTGCATGATCACGACCTTCGTTCGCTGGCTTTAAACCTCGCACGTCAACAAAACATTGAGAACTTTACGGCGAAAAATCAAAGTCACATGGTGGAGTGGTTGAGGAGCTGCGTATTTGTACCTGGAGGACCTCGTGAGACATATCTCATTGTGGACTCGTGGTCGTCATTTCGTGATGTCGAGACCATAAACAAAGCAGTTCCCGAAGGTAATTAATTCACTCTAGTCCTGTAGGTAAATTCCACTCATGCAAACCTAGTTTAGGCCATCGCGTAGTTGTACGGAACATCCCTCCTGGTGCAACGTCGATGATTCAACCTCTCGACGTCTTCTTTTTCGGGCCATTGAAGAATGTCATGAAGAGAATCCGAGCACATATACTCGTTAACGACATCGATTTCAATGTAGCACAAAGAGACAACATTCTCAAGGTGATTTCGCAAGTCTACAGAATGTTTTGTGCGCCGAGATTTGTGAATTTCCTCAAGTACTCTTGGCATATGGCAGGGTACGTAGACGAGCGTCCAGGTCAGTTTGACACTCCGTGAGAATACCTATTCCGGCTTGAGGCCGCAGACTGTTTCGAGGACGGATGTCAGTGTACGGTTTTTATTCGATGCGCCGTTTGTGAACATCATTTGTGCTTTTCCCATTTTTTTGTATCGTTCCATCAGTGTTAAAATGAATTTTCGCTCTCCATTTTCAACGCCAAACGAAGAGAAAACAACGCAATTCTTCCATCAAGGCAACAGAATGCTTCGAGAGAATGTGTCTAAAATTGTATTTCCGAAACCTGATTATATGTGCGAAAGTGCTAAAAATGTCGAAGGTAAGAAAATCATTAAATTCCGAGGAGAAAACTAAAAATGCAAAAATTTCGCGCGGCTCGGGGATCGAACCCTCCATAGCTCATTCACGAAGCGAGAGCTCTACCACTATACCACGGCTGCCACACCGTGGAGTGATTACCCCGCGTAGACGTGTCCCCTCTTCTGCGGGGAGCAAACTTCGGCGGGTCACAGCGCTCTCTGTGGGAGGTCTAGGCAGCTAGTATTGATATATGTTTACCACCTTACCTGGACCTACAATCGTGAATACATCTCACTCCGAATGGTTACTATGGCTAATTGTGGTTCCCTTGTGAGAGCCAAGAGAAGCGTTTGTCATGGAACATTCGAGGATGAAGTTAATCGCGAACAGTGCCTTTAATATTTATGAGAAACATTATTGAAAGACTATGACGGCTCTGGCTTGTTGAACAGAGAATTAACAATTTTTCACTATTGAAGTAATGGCAGTAACAGTGAGGGATTCATGAAGGTGCAACATCTCAAAATAAGTTTACTTGTCGATGTTCTACACAATTCGTTTTTGTTTTGCGATTTAGCTGCCGGAACACATGTTTCCACTCTTACATAAGTTTCATCGTTTGTGCGATTGGGAGGCTTCAGTTCTTTAATTGATGATATGTAATGAAAAAAAACACAATCACTGAAACACAGACTACCGGCGAGATTCCTGTGCAAGAGTGTATTGGCACCAGGGGTGTGCGTAAATAAAATTTCGAATTTCGTAATTCGTAAATCGTAATTACGACAAAACCATCGTAAATCGTAAACCGTAAATCGTAAACAGCAAATAATAACAATTACCACCAAAAATATTTTACTATGGTTAAACAAGAGAAACTATGTACCTACCGTCCTACTGTCCACCGTTGCACGCACTAAGCACGTACATATTAGATTGCGTATTTGACAGCTAACCACGTCGAAGGGGTATGGAATACTTTGTCGCTGTCATGAGCGACAGGCATGAAATCTAGCACAAATCGCGGCGAGACCCGCATCGGAGCAACGGCATCGGTTGTCGTAGGAACAGTTATCGCGTGTGAGCCGCATCGAAATGTCGCGGAGGGCTGACGTACTGCGAGTGAACCGATGTCTGTCGCTGCTCAGCGCACGGTAGCGACAGGTTTAGAAGGCGGAAGCTCCACGACAGGCGGTCGCTGTCGTTGTGCAGGGCGACGCGACCGTGTCTCGTAAAAGTATACCATACCTTTAATGGGACCGCCTTACCCGTATTTCTCTGCTTTCCCTTATCCATCATTCCACAACTTCTTCCCAGGTCTTGAAAATTCCGCCTGCCCGATTCAGCTGTCCGAGTACCTGCTGGGCAACAGGGTCACAATTATGCTCTTATTTCTCTCCCGAAACGCCAACGCCGTTTTAAGAGTTAAAACAAGCCAAAATTACCGTATCTAGCGTTTTCTTACGGCCGATTTTTAGAACTACTCTCTTTTGCTAGCGGAACCGCAACACCGATTATACATTCGGTAAGGATTGCACTGATATGTACTTCGTGTTCCCTACTGAAGGTTGGCTCAAACTCGGTGCACGTACGTCGGAAAATATGGAACCGAACTTGCGCCAACCTTCAATAGAGATCGCAAAGTATCAGTCCGACCCGTGGAACCTCTGTATTATCTAGAGCCGAGTATCGGTCGCCCAGCGCAAATTATTTTTTCCTATATCTTCTAAATACCTTGCAGATTCATAGCTTTATGATTTCTAAATTTTGCCGCTTTGTGTAGTTTAGCTCCCATAGTGGAGGAATGTGGCCAAGGCGCCCCAACATTTCGCACTTGTTAGAGATAAAAGAAAAGGGCGAAGATGAGCGTTTAAACTAGCGCTCACGCCTTTTCTGTGTGTCCGCTTGCCGCGGACGAAGAAAAGTTAACTGCAGGCAACGATTTTGAGAGTCAAACTTCTTGGGTAAAAAAGGACGCCCCTATTGTTGATTTTTGTCGACTCTTGAGTAGATATAATCTACTCAAAAGGCGGGCCAAGAGCAGTATTTGAAGCAATTTTTGGATAGCTCAGACTGCTTCGCTCGATGTTTTGGCGCTAATCCAGTAGTAGGAATCACAACAGCTAATCTTCATTAAGAACTCGAAAACAAAGTACTCGCGAAGAGTGCTTTCAGACACAAAACTCTGAATCTCATCGGTCAACGCTAGCAGTGCGATGGTTATTTTCATCTACGGTGAGAAAGCAGAGGCGAAAAGGAAATTTTAGGGATTGTCGAAGGTCCTCTATCGATTGAATCCACTTCCACAGTTTTTTATTGATTTTTGCAAAAAATCAATAAAATCAATAATTCTAGAAATCGATAAAATTCCACGGCAGTGAGTTCAATTGATAGAGGACCCTCAAAAACTCGTAACTGTCAAGTTTGACCGCTGATTTTCTTCGATAAAGGGGGACACCATCACACTGACAGCGTTGACCGATGAGATTCAGAGGTTTGTCTTTCAGACTGCATTTCGTCGTAGGCGGCAGCAAGTGAGACATGCGCAGCACGCAACGCGGATCAGTTATCCAGCGCCTCCAACTCCGACCGTGTGTCCCGCTTTGAAATGATAGAATCGCGTCAAAGAATGATAATGGGAGCGTGTTGTAGTAACACGCCTGGGTTGGTTCCATCTCCTTACTAAAAATATTAGTATACGCAATGTCGGATTAGAGCAGGTCAATTAGAGATATCTAGTTATCAACTTCCATTGCATATATTTTTATTTACGAAAAATTACTATTTACGGTCCAAAATGTCGTAAATCGTAAACCGTAATTACGAGCCCAAAAAACACCGTAAATCGTAAATCGTAAATCGTAATTACGCACACCCCTGATTGGCACTGCCGGCGAATCTCCACCATGCCCACAAAACCATTGCATTGATAGCCGGATGGCGGAATACCCTGCTCGTCTCGCTGCGGGCAGAGACTGAGGCGACAGCCGTGTTCACTTGTGAGTTGCCCCGTATCCCAAAACAGTGCGCTTTATGCGGAGTGCGCCAGACGACAATGGTGGGTTAGAAGGAAAAGTCCTCCCGAGGATCTCTAACCGCCACGTCATGGTTGCGCTAGCTCACCCCATGTTCACGTCAATGCCGCACACTATTAGCCCCCGGCGGATATTCAATCGAGAATGCTGTGCTAACATTTATTGGGGTCTAGAGGATGGCTTGTAACATCTAATGGGGTGTAGAGGATGGCTTTGACATGACACAATCGAAGTGGATGGGCACAATTACTGAACCTCCTAGGGCATGTGAGTTATTTTGAGATTTTTCATGTGCATAGTTTTTTCCGATGTGAAAACAATCGGCGAGCTGATCCGGTAGGTCGGTTGATCCACACAACTTTTGCTAACTTCCTGACCGTTTTCCGGCGTTCTTTTGACCTTATTTCTCATGGAAGGATCGAACGTTTACGTTTCTGCTAAATTAATTCACAAAGTAATTCTTTTTTAAAGGCAGTGTTCACTTCACGATAATCTTCGATTTTGAGATTAATCGCTAAATCGATTGTTTGGCCCCCGAGTAGAACTGAAATGACGAAGAAACCGAGAAAAACGCAGCAGAAGGGCACGAAATCCTCAAGTATCAGCCCGCCTCTTAAGTATCAATGGAACTGTTCGTTGTGACAATGAAATCTTTTGTGGACCCGTCTTTTGCAATTTTCCAATCTGTGTGGCTCTGTTCTTTCCTTCGGGCCCTAACTAATACTATATTGCCCAAAATATTCTTCCATTTCCGATTAGTCCCATTTATTACCGGTGACAACCACCGTGAACATGTTGATCCAATCAGACAACTAGTCCAGGCCTGAGAATAATGTCTCTGAAATAAGACGTTTTAGTGCGTTTCTCGCCGTTTCTTCGTGATTCTGGTAACACGTGGTTGCCAACGGATTGTTTTGAGTGGAAAACTTGGAAACGAGAATCATCGTGAACACTGCCTTTAAGGGATTCATGACTTCTCATTTCGATAGGAATGTGTTTAATGTTAGGACCCGATTGTGCCCCACAAGATCTATACCGCTATTTGTAAATACGCTAAAGTTGGCATTAGTTCTTGCGGTTTTCACAAGTGAACCTTGTTGTGAACAGCTACAACTGTTTCTCATTTCGGGTTTTCAGTCTGCGCTCCAGACATCTATGTACAAGAATACTGTGCTTATCTGGGCCAAATTCCGGTTCGCAATGGCGTCTCGACACGCTTTGCGGCCGCACGCGCTCGAGTCAGTCGGACTTCCAGCGCCATAGCCGACTCGATGTGGCTTTTTTATACAACTTTCTCCAATTTTTCTTAGTTTAAAATTTCCAAAACCCACCTAGAGTCAGCAGATCGACGGCTGCGGCGCTGGAAGCTCTTCTGACTCGGGAGTGCGCGGCCACAAAGCGTGTCGAGACGCAGTTGCGGACCGGAATTTGGCCCAGATAAGCACGCTACTCTCCACAAAAAGCTCGGAGCAGTCAGGACTTCAGCACTTGCACCAGCAGTCAGTACAAGTGGAAAAATATTAACGCCCGTGTCATTCGATCGATGTCCGTTTTCCCTTGGTTTTCACGTGCAAATTTTCCCCAGGCAGGGTCGCGGCTTCCTACTTGAATTAGGGCTTAGTTTGGAATCGTTTATACTTCCGCTGCCTAGCAGCGCGGCGAAATGAAACTCCAAATATTTTTCATGCGGCGTGGCACATTTAAAAATATAGGTTTGCATTTTGCCTCACCGCTTGGTGGCGAAAGTATAAACGTGAATAAATGCCATGAAAATTTGTCTACTCCTATAGTTCAAGTGATTCCTTACGGAATCTGGGAAATAGAGAGGTGTCAACTCGTTTCATTTTTCTCCTTTTTTTTGGAAGTTTCGATAAGCTACCGAAAACAATTTTTTAAAATAAAAATACTGAAATCAAAATAACTTTTCGAGAATTTCTCTTCCCTGGAAGGCCGAAAAATTTTGGATGACCTACGGTACCGCAGAAAAAATTCCCGTTTCACAAGGCCTACAAAAGTGATCTTGCGGAAACAGGGTTCGTTATGAGAAGCTAAGGCATCTTTCATAGTCCTCACCGCAAGCGCGGCACGCGCGTGACGCGCGGGAGGGGCGGTGGACTATGAAAGTTCTTACCGCGCGGCACGCGCGGGACGCGCGGAAAGAACTTTCATAGTCCATCAGCACCGCCATAGCGGCGCCGCCCAAATCGCCGTGGCGGTTTTACCGTTTCAATCAATAATTGCTTCTCGATTTGAGTCCACTCCAACATAAATAATTCTGGGACTATCCTGCCCCACCGCATACGCAAATGCAAGCCAGGAATTTCTGTACAAGTCCCAGTTGAGGCCCGAATTTTACCCGCACCGCCATGGCGGTGCCGCTGGGAATTTCATAGTGGCTTTCCGCTCGTCCCGCGCGTGCCGCGCGGTGAAAAGTTTCATAGTCCACCGCTCGTCCCACGCGTCACGCGCGTGCCGCGCTTGCGGTGAGGACTATGAAAGATGCCTAAAAAAAGCCAACCTCAAGAAATATCGAATGCTGTCTCCATGCAAACAAATTTTTGATCCACAGTTGCGGAAACCACTGTTGCGGGAGGTTTCGTCGGAACTCGTCCGGCTCTCGTCCGATCTCGTCCGGCACGCAAATCGCCGAAATACATTGACATCAAGGGAAGGTGCTCGAGCACAGGATATGAACACCGACTTATCAATGGTAGATCACGTATGGGGAAATACCAGCTTTTGGGGAAGGCATTAGTAATTAAGGAGGTCTTCAAAATAGAATGTTTTTTTTGTAATTGCACCTGGTTTAGTTAATGAATCTCTACCGGTGCATGAAACTGGCAGAATGTTTGCGTTTGCAATACTGGACTTCTAGTGGAAGCTTATCTGGACACATACAGATCTAAATAGTAGATGCGATATCGCCGCGCCGCACGGACGAGTTCCGACGTAATCGTTGCGGGACGCAGTGTCGTCCGTGTCATTCGATTAGGAAGCCGCCCACCGCAATCGGGCGCGAAATCGTTCGATAGATGGACATCTTCCTTTAGTTTTTCCGCGAGCAAAGTTTCCTGCCAAGCACCCTTTCGACTTCCTATTTAAAGGCAGTACACTTCAAGAAAATTGACCGATTTTTGGCAGGTAAGTTATTTTTGCTTCTCTCTGAGAACAGTAAGGATGAAAGTACGACGAAAATCGGCCAGGAAATCGGTGAAACTCTCGTAAATCAGCCGACCCATTGAACCGCCCCGCCCACTTCATATACCAGTAGTCCACCGTTCGTTTCACAGAGTGACACTTGCCGAATCTTTAAATATTCCTGATCATGAAAGATTCTAAAATCCACGCATGTGCATTAAATCATCTCATTTTTAGAGAGCTTTTGATGAAAACTAGAGAAAAAACGTCGCTTGCCCAATATTTTTGAAGAGCAGAAACATTTCCTATGTTCAATACCCAAAAGTCCGCACTACTCCAAGCACACCAAACAAGCGTAAGTAAATATTTTTATTTTTTTTATAAGTTTTTTCGAAAGATCAGTTTTTTCTGATTCGTTAATTCGCTTACCCAAAAACATGTAAAACCAGAACACGGCTTTTAGCGTGAACTCTGCCGTTAGGTTACACAGACCTTACAAAGATAATCGTGCCAGGACCTCGTGGTTCCAGCGTGACTATCCTAGGTCCCAGTACGATTTTGCTCGCCCTGCGCGACGCAACGGTAGCTGTTCGCAGCTGCTGACAGGGATTCCGTTTCGATAAGACATATAGTTAGGTCCGTGGCCTGTGTCCTCAAGAAAAAAGGTTTAAATTCGAATCGCGGCTGGCGCGGCGGTTTAATTCTCAGAGACTGAGATTTAAACCGCCAGCCGCAGTTTGGATTTACACGTTTTTTCTTGAGAAAACAGGCCGCGGATCTAACCATAAGTGAAGAATACCAGCTCTTTAAGAGAAGTATTTTCTAAAAATATACCAGCACAATAAGAAAAGTATTTTCCAAAATCATAAATTTAAAATATTTAGAGAAACAGATTTTTCCTGGTTTCTGTTTATTCAGTGACCCCGTTGCCTTTGAGAAAACAGCCGGAATCGTCCACGCCAAACCACACCTCTATATCTTAGACTCAATTTGGATTAATCAGGAGCAACAAAGTCCCTGAATTTCGTCTCAAGGTTGTCAGAAGTACATATAAACTGCCCTGCAATAGAATCGACCTGTGCATCGTATGATATTCAGTTTCTAGTATGATTCCAGTAAACAATCTATGATAATAATGAGAGTCTGCGCATGTACATGAAATATGATTCAAAATTTTGTAATCAATCGTAACTGGATATTTAAATAAAGTTCAAAAATGTTATTTGTTAGATAAAACAAATGTATTGCGTGAATATTTCAAATGAATCGTGTTAATGCTTAATAGACCGCCTGCTCCACGGCGAATTTCCACAGCCGACCGGTGCGCTAAACGGCTAATCGTTTCCGTGGGTGACATGTGTGGACACGCGGTCCGCTGGGAACCATTTTGATTGGAGCAGGCTTTCTTACTTACACAACCAGCACTCCATTTCCACTCCAGCTGAGAGTACAGAGAGTAAATAGAGATTCGAAGTAAGGCCATAGTGAAGCAATGATCCACCGCTTTCTTACGGGCCTGCTTTGTCTTGTTTTGGAAGGTAGTTCAACTTTGCATGCACAAGGTGCTTTGAAACACTCTACGCAAAATTTTGGGCGTGCTGGTCACAAAATGAACGTTTGTCTCTCGACTTCTAGAATTTTCTGCAGGTTACAGAATATGGTCAGAGCTGAGCCATGCGGAGCCAACCTAAATTATTGAATGTTTGAAAAATGAACGAACTTCTACTATGCAATATCCTATTGAACCTCATGGAGAACTTTCGGCGGGCTCATAAACTTTGACCTGCAAAATTGTCCGATGGGATAACGAACGGCAGACAACAACGGTGCTTTCCTTGAAAAAAAAACATCATTTGATTGTTCTTCGAGGCCTCCAAGTACACCCCGTAGTGAAGTATCAACAAAATTTTGAGCAACGAACTATTCACAGGTTTTCACCCCCCCCCCTCAAGTTATTTCACTCTCGTAATCGAGCGAAATCTGAAACAAAGATGAACGATGGCTAACATACCGCAATCGACGGAAATTTATTTGAAAATTACAAAGTAAACACGTGAACCTTGTGCAGCAGCTCGAATGAACATCGTGGTCGAGACAGCAAAATTTTAAACGATGGTCTACTGCAGTTATCTCAAATAGGTGTCACTGCTATTCCGAAAATCAACTAGAGGTCATCAGTTTCGTGATGAGCATCATCTTAATAACCTTTTTTTTGCCAAAGTTTGGGACAATCTATTTCCAACCAAAGAAGCTCGTAAAATCGAAAAGTGCCAAATTCGGAGGTGGTAATAAAATTACTAAGAACACTCAAAATGCTTGACCACTGTGAATCTAGATAGTTTACATTATGAAGAACCTATTCGTGTTTGAGGAGGGCTTCACGCATTAGAACTTCAGAAAATATTGAAAGTTTTATGGCGTGGGTGCGCAGTGTGGACACGCGGTCCCTCAAGTGTTAAAGTCTTAGATTTGACTAAAAATTTCCCTGTGGTTGTTATTTGGGACGCTGAACGCGAGTTTGAATTCCGTTTTTGATTTTCCAAATTTTAAGGTAAGTAACGCCAGCTAAAAGGTATTATGCCTACTGTAACCTAAAGTAATCCTAAGTCTGGCGACAAATAGACCCTAGATTCGTGATCAGCGCCCCGAACAGCCCCTTGGGGAATTTTTAAGTTAAATCTGGGACATTTTTCTCAAACGCTATCAGAACCCCCGAGCGCCAATGGAAAACTCTATTCCTGTGTTCATTGTTCGAAAAATGGACTTCAACTATATCTTTGCTCAGCAGTTCTAGAAATTCACGTAATATTTTTTTTTCGATAAACAGAACTACTAAAATCTTTGAAAATCTTTACCACCTCTGGCAAACTGGGGCGTCGACAACAGGTTGATCCGCCCACCATGAGTCACCGCTGGCCAACGCGCCGATATTCGGCGGGGCCGTGGCCGCGAGTTATGCTCTGGTCGATGTCGAGCTGCTGCACAGCTAACGCTCTAGATACAAGGGAAGTATACGACGCACTTTTCAGGCATGCTGTGAAAAATCTGGAGGTCCTGCCCATCCGGTGGTGACTCCAGTGGAGGCTGGGCGACCCAGCCGCGACGCGTGACGGTGTGCCGACCGCGACGCCTGTCGGAGTGTCGATCGCGACGCGTGCTGGTGTAAAGTAGTACCTAAGCTAGATGAAACAGTCCTGTAGGATGTGAACTGGTGCAAAATAGGCTGCTAGACGCGAAACATCGAGTTGTCAACAGCCCGACAACAGGCGGACGTCGCTGGGCAACGGACAGGTCTCAAGCTGACAGTACGCGCAATTTGACTTGTCAACAGGGAGCGGTTTATGAGATGACAACTTTTCAACCTGTTGTTGACGCCCCAGTTCGCCTGAGTATAGAAATCCATCTCGGAACATGCACAGACATATCCGCTGCTTCCGAGTGGAATTTATTTCCGTTCATCGCGAGCGTCTGCGCGCGTATGCTGCGTCTCTTTCTCCTCACACTTTCTCGCTGTCTCCACCCTCGCTCCGGACGTGCGCGTGAGGAAACAGAGTAAATTTGGCTCGGAACCAGAAGATATATGCTACATTTTATATTAAGCATTGGAGAAAGGAAACGTCCAAGAATTGATAGAACCAACGTATCAGACTGATGAGCGGAGAATTTCAGATAGATTAGTTCTCTCGCAAAAGTTATGGTTTGGTAATGTCATATTTATGAGAAATTAGAGGTCAAAGGAGTCAAAAAATGTTCTGGAACATTTATGAAAAATAATTTGGCTTACAAGAACCTAGCGTAAAGAAGAAACTGGGAAATGTAGTGAGATGATCACAAATGCGTTTTGGTGGTCAAACATAGACAGATTATCGATAAGCAAATACAGACGAGGGACCGGATTCTATATTTAGGTCCGTGCCTTGTTTCCTCAAAAAAAAATTTGAATTCAAACCGCGGCCGGCGCGGAGGTTCAAATCTAAGCCAGCCGCCGGTGAAAATTAAAACCGCCGGACCAGCCGCGGTTTGAATTTAAATGTTTTTTTTTGAGGAAGCAAGCCACGGACCTAAACATACAAGCGTCTCCATTGAACGTATCAAAGCAAAATCAAGCGCGATATGGATTGGAGCGCTACGGTCCCCCAGCTTCACTACTGTTGACTGCCGTACAATAAACTGGAAAATGTTTCAATACATACAGTACCCGCGCTAAGTTTTGTAAAAACGGGTAACATTTGCCAAACTTTGCAAAAAAAGGTCGATGCGCGTAACATTTTGAACGAAGACGTTTCGGAAAACGCAATCATATTCACAGCTCAAAAGTCTACCCGATAAAGTGCTTTGTGTACCGAGATTCTCTGGAATCGCTTTGTTGTTGAGGAAAATCTGAAAATCTAATCTAAAAATTGTTTCTGCGATCGTTTCTCAAAAACGTCGCGTGCGACAAAGTGCGGCGTAACTTTGAGAAGTATTTGTAAACGTAGTAGGAGAGCAATCTTTATGTTTCTTTCGCGTGTAATATGAAGGTGGAGCACTCTCGAGTTCTGTGCAGGTTGAATTTTCGAACTCCTTCATTTATCGGTCTGATTCTTTCGCAACAGAAGTCCGATTCTTCAGGAAGCTTCCGAGCGTGTTTAATCAAGGATTTCGAAAAGTAAACCTGCACAAATCTCGATATTACCGCCTTTTCGTATAACTCGTAAGATTACATAGAGATTGCTCTTCTATTATTAGTACAATTACTACTCAAAGTTTCGCCGCACGTTGCCGCGCGCGACGCTCTCGAGAAAGGATTGCAAAAACGATTCCGCCCGAAAACAAAGCGATTTCATGGAACTTCGGTCCACAGTTATGTGGGAATTTGAGTTGTGATTATGATAGCGTTTTCAGAATACAATGACGTCTTTATTCAAAAAAGTTATAAGCATCGGACGTTTTTTGCCTTTTTTTGCCAAGTTTCGCAAATGCTCCCCGCTCTTGCAAGACTTAGCGCGGGTATTGTAAACTCTGGTACCGCCGTAGTGACCTGTTGATTTCGATCAATACCAGCAGCGGAGCGGTGGGCCTCGGTGAAATATAACTAGTGATAAGGAGGTTCCGACGAAAAAGCCGCCGCTCCGCGCTGTGATAATCGAAATCAACAGGTCAATACGGCGGTACCAGAGTTTAGTTTCATAGCACCTTTGTTTTTGTTTTATTAGGTACAACGGAGAAGCTTGTAAAATCCTATCCTTCGTCATTTACTATCGACAACTGATCTATGATTGACCATCGAATCGTGTTTTGAACACTTCACTACATTTCACAGTTGGCTTGTTACTTCAGGTTATCGTGTGCCAATACATTTTGTAAAATATTTCATGACATTGTCAAATCAATACTTTAGCCAGAAAGTCAGAACTATAGAAACTCTAGGTATTTTTCTCGAAGAATCCCTTTCTGACTTGACTCTTGCTGAGAGATTCAAATTTAGAAGAGGCGACACCTCTGACAGCCTTTGCCTTCGTTGAGTCCTGGAGCGTAATACTGTCTCAAAAAAAAAACACAATCCTGGGCAAAATCCAATCAGTAACGGTGCTGGTCTTCATTAGTTTCCATTTTTACAGACGAGGAAACGTCGGGTGGCTCATAATAACATGTTTATGTTTCTGAATGCTTTCTACCTCAATTTTGAAGTGCCGCTAAACTTGAGCTATCAACTCCAAATTGGATTAGAAGATTCAGTTCAGTTCCGCAATCGCGTTTAGTCCTCATTATCGCAATCGTAGAAGCGAGGCGGTTGTTTTTAAAAAATTCAACTATAGTAGAGCCCACCAATAGTGTCTCATTTACTTATCAATAAGGAGCGGTCGGCTGGGGATCAGTGTGCATGAATCCCATACAGGGATGTGCGGTATACTTGTTCCGAATCGAATAATCGGATGAGTATCCGACTGTTTCAGTCGGATAAAAAAGTCGACTTTTTATTCGACAAGTCGGTTATTCGAAAAAGTGCGATATCCGACTACAGTCGAAAAGTCGAATATTCGAAAAAGTGCGATATCCGACTACAGTCGAAAAGTCGAATATTCGAAAAAGGGCGATATCCGACTACAGTCGAAAAGTCGAATATTCGAAAAGGTGTGATATCCGACTACAGTCGGAAAGTCGAATATTCGAAGAAGGGCGATATCCGACTACAGTCGAAAAGTCGAATATTCGAAAAGGTGTGATATCCGACTACAGTCGAAAAGTCGAATATTCGAAAAGGTGTGATATCCGACTACAGTCGAAAAGTCGAATATTCGAAAATGTGCAATATCCGACTATAGTCGAAAAGTCGGATATTCGAAATAAATTCCATCTGGAACAAGTATACTGCATAGTTTACATGTTCTGAATCGAATAATCGGACGAATATCCGACTGTTTCAGTCGGATAAAAAAGTCTGATTTTTATTCGAAAAGTCGAATATTCGAAAAAGGGCGATATCCGACTACAGTCGAAAAGTCGAATATTCGAAAAGGTGTGATATCCGACTACAGTCGAAAAGTCGAATATTCGAAAAGGTGTGATATCCGACTACAGTCGAAAAGTCGAATATTCGAAAATGTGCAATATCCGACTATAGTCGAAAAGTCGGATATTCGAAATAAATTCCATCTGGAACAAGTATACTGCATAGTTTACATGTTCCGAATCGAATAATCGGACGAATATCCGACTGTTTCAGTCGGATAAAAAAGTCTGATTTTTATTCGAAAAGTCGAATATTCGAAAAAGTGCGATATCCGACTACAGTCGAAAGTCGAATATTCGAAAAAATGCGATATCGAACTACAGTCGAAAAGTCGAGTATTCGAAAAAGGGCGATATCCGATCACAGTCGAAAAGTCGAATATTCGAAAAGGTGTGATATCCGACAACAGTCGAAAAGTCGAATATTCGAAAAAGTGCGATATCCGACTACAGTCGAAATGTCGAATATTCGAAAAAGGGCGATATCCGACTACAGTCGAAAAGTCGAATATTCGAAAAGGTGTGATATCCGACTACAGTCGAAAAGTCGAATATTCGAAAATGTGCAATATCCGACTATAGTCGAAAAGTCGGATATTCGAAATAAATTCCATCTGGAACAAGTATACTGCATAGTTTACATGTTCCGAATCGAATAATCGGACGAATATCCGACTGTTTCAGTCGGATAAAAAAGTCTGATTTTTATTCGAAAAGTCGAATATTCGAAAAAGTGCGATATCCGACTACAGTCGAAAGTCGAATATTCGAAAAAATGCGATATCGAACTACAGTCGAAAAGTCGAGTATTCGAAAAAGGGCGATATCCGATCACAGTCGAAAAGTCGAATATTCGAAAAGGTGTGATATCCGACTACAGTCGAAAAGTCGGATATTCGAAATAAATTCCATCTGGAACAAGTATAATGTGCGGCAATTGCCGTTTGCCGTTTGCCGGCCATTTTTGGGACTTTTTTGCCGTTTGTCGTTTGCCGAAATTTTTGTTGTTTTGCCGGCAAAACTCGGCAAAACATTGAAAGAAAACGCGAGCTATGCTCACGGCCATGTAGGCACAAGGGGTGAGCCGACTACCCGTGACTTATCTGCTCTCCACTGCGCCGCCTGGCCATTTCTGAGCAAGATGAGGGATAAAAATCTTCATAATCTCACCATATGTATTCTGATAAGCGAGCGTTCATGGTATACTATAGAAAGAAAAGCGGTGTTTCATTATCTGGGTTTCCCATGCCTTCATGGTCGTGAGTATAGGCTTCACGGGTTCTAGTCCCATCCCCACCGTCTATTCATTGACGCAGTGAGTTGATATCATTTGACCTGGGCCCGTAGTAAACCCCAGTCCGGCTGATTAAATCATCCGAACTGTTGACCTGACAGCCGACTGTCAGCATGCGGACACGCACGTTGCAGGATAGCAGGCGAGTGCACCGGCGCAATACCTGGCCAGGTCCTAAAATCAGATGGACTCGTATAATCATCCGGAAACTAGCGTGCTACGAAACACCACTGCTATTGGAGAGTATTTTCAGCCCAAGTCGTAAGTTACAAAATAGCAACTTACGACTCGAGCTGAAGTTTGGGAAGAGACGCAAACCTTCGACATACGGGATTCAATTTTTTCGACGACGTCAGCAGGACGTCGTGGAAAGCAGCAGGGCTTCAGATGACGTCATCAGGACGTCGTGAAAACATTTAGGGCTGCAGATAATGTCATCAGAACGTCGTGGAAAGTTGCTAGGGCTACAGATGACGTCAGCAAGACGTCGTGGAAATCAGCAAGGCTCTAGATGACGTCAGCAGGCCGTCGTGGAAAGTAGGTAGGGCTCTAGATGACGCCGTCAGGAGTTCTTGAACGTGACCGCGCGTAAGCTGGTTGCGATAGTCGTTGATGGAATCGCGCCCAGAGTGACGCCTATCGCAGCGTCACCGACTGTCGTAAACTGTCGAGGAAGACGCAAGCATCTTCTGTTTGTTCGCTGGAAATTATGGCATTGCTATAAATATGACTATGCCTCCGCTTGCGCTCTTAGGTATGTGTACACGCTTGTGTGTTAGTGTATGTGTGTGCGCGCACGCGTTGGTCACAGTGCGTGTGCATATGTGAACGACTTTGTGTGTGTGCTTGTACACGCGGGCGTGCACGCGCGTTTGTGCCAGCGGGTGTGTTTGCGCAAATGTGCTCGTAAGTGCGCGCAATTTGAGTCTGTCCTCTGTTTCAGAGTCAAATTCGCTTCTGTTTATCGCGTGCGTCTGCGCGCGTATGCTGCGTCTATTTTTCCTCGCACTTTCTCGCGGTCTCTGTCTTCGCTCCGCACAAGCACGCGAAGGAACACAGTAAATTTGGTGACACAGAGAACAGAGGATATGTGTGTTTTCGCGTGGGTACGTTTATTTGAAAGCGGGCAGTATTATGCGCATGAGCATACGCGTGTGTATGTGCATATGCGCGTGCATGTGTTTGAAAGTCGACAAGGATTACATTAACACTTGGCGTCTTTATTGTGCGTTGGCGCATTTATATCATATGTGCACAGAGCTTGCGCCAACGCACAATAAAGAACGGAAAGTAACAGTGCTGGTCCCGCTGACTTTACGCAATAGTGCGCGTGAGTATGCGCGCGTGTTTGCGAATATGAATGTGATTATGCGTGCGTGTCACTGCATAGACAGTGTTTGCGCAATCGTTCGAGCATGCGCGCGTGTTTTCGTGAATGGAACTGGGAGATTGGGGTCGCATATATATGAATGCGTGCGTGCGTGTGCATGTTATCACTGCGTGCATGAGTGCAAATGTGTACAAACAAGGACGCAAGCATGTACTCGTCCTTGTGTACGCGTATGAATCACTGTAAAAGCTCGCGCATGAGTATCCATGAATGCGCGTAGATCTCCGTGGGTTTTGCGCGCTTGTGTCCACGAGGTATGTGTGTGCATTCATACACCGGCACACGTGTACGTGCGCGTATACACGCGCAGGCGCGTGCATGCTTTTTCGCTAATGTGCGTGAGTGTGCGTGTGTTGCGCGCATGCGGGTGAGTGTGCTCCGATAAGGAAGTGTTTACACAGTGCGCTACGAGTGACCACAACCACGCATATCAGTCATACTGATTTTTGCAAATGTGGATGAAAAACACTCCATAGCGTCGAGAGTCGCACGAAGCTGGAAATAAACCTTAGCGCGAATAGGTCCGCGAGCGCAATCGCTGGAAGAAGCGTAGAAGCGTGCGTGCATGCGTGTTCTGGGACAATTTTTGATAGATTTTGAGAGGTAACTAGTTTAGGGAGAATCTTGTAGTATGTGTCTGATCATTCAATAGAGTGACATAAGACCGAAAATTACGAAAAATTCTCTAGTTGATTTCCAAGAAATAAAGATAATTGCACGTCTGCCAGAGATTACCGGGAAACTTCTGGTGAAGTTCTGGTACATTTCGGACCTGAGACAGGCTATCCTCCCTGGCGAAGGGTGAATATGATGAGTTCTCTGGGAAAATCAAGCTCCTGGCGGATCACTCCAACATTGAATTCGTCGCATGTTTCCGGCATCAATACGACTAGGCACAGCCCTCGATCGTTATTGTTTGCTACAGCCAGCCGTGTGCCGCCAACCGTCTTCGCTGGACTGACTTGGGTTTACTACGGGCCCTGCTAGGACTCAAAAACTGATGGATGGCATACGGAAAGTATTTACTTGGTCGGATGTAGTGCAACATGTAGATAGTTCAACTCCAAAGTGGTGTTTTAGTTACTGTTTCAGAGTTCTGCCAGATTCTGGTGTAGCTGAAAGAAGCAGGAAGCATTCGTGCGACTCACATGGACAGGAACTCTGAGAAAGTCTTCCGCGGCAGTGTCAGGAAAGTACCGCGACCCTCGACTGTGCCGCGATAACTACAGGGTAGTACCGCAGCGGCTTTTTGATTACTGTGAGACGGTAATAAATTGCCGGTAAACAAAATTGATGATACCCAATTGATAAAGGGTAGGATATAAAAGAAATGAAGTGTGGTGTGTTTCATTCACACACCGTCTTTCTCCAGATGTAAGCGGCTGAAACTCGGAACAGACTAGGGAGTAGGAAAGCAGCCTCATCGGTGGTAAGGATATCACGATATCGGGCTTCAAACATGGAAAACTCTGAAAAGAAAAACGTCTGCACTTCCATGAGAATTTTGTGCCATTGACAAGAGATAAACTTGTATTACTGTGCCGTGGCGATTCTGTTGCAGTGAGGGTTGACAACGCCGCGACGTTGCCGCGACAGTATCGTGGCAGTTCCGTATTAGAACTGCGCGGCTCCAATAGGATGCATCAGCGAACCCGCATCGACTGCGATGCACTGTTCTGGGCGATAGACCGAGATTTTCACCAGTTTAATAGCCCAAGTTTGAGGTACATCTCGAATCCCCTACATCGCTATAATGAGGCTAACCTCTGTCACAATCAGACAGAGGTCGTGGCTACCTCAGGTGTGTATTTCTGTTTGTAGGCCCACCCACTTGTATTATGACTCACTTCATATGAGTTACTCGCCGTCGGTCCTATTTTTGCTAGAACGCGGCCACCGATTGCTGAGCCGCAGCGGCACTACCGCGGAGCAGCGGCTGCACTATTGCGGGGCAGCCACGACGTTGTCGCTGCGACTCCGCGATAGTGCCGCTTCGGTGCCTGTAGCAGCCGAAACGGCTTCCTGGCGAAGCCACAGCGGCTCTCACATGTCTTGTTTCTGTCCATCTGATGCCTCGAACTGGAACTACGCTCTTGAATTGAAATTATTACAATATTGACATAAGTATGCAAAAAAAGGAAAAAGTAGAGCGGCACATGTCAATAGCTTCTGGGTCAATCTGAGGGATAAGGTTTTTGCCGTTTGCCGATTGCCGTTTGCCGGCCGTTTTGGGGAATTTTTTTGCCGATTGCCGTTTGCCGAAATCTCAAAATCTTTGCCGCACATCCCTGATCCCATATCAGCACGCTCGATACCAATTGAGCGAGAGCGGTTGTGCTGCAACGAGTTTGATGTTCATTGATCTCCAATCGACCGCTTATCATTGATAAGTAAATGAGACAATCTTGGTGGACCCCACTATAGAATCATTCTCAAAACAACCGCTTCGCTTCTACGATTGTGATAATGAGACTTTGCGGTCTGAACGCGATTGCGGAACTAGATCATATCTAGCTGCACCCATTTCCAGCCCACTGTCGGAAAATTAGCTTCCTAGCTCATCGAGAGGTGTTCTCACAAGATCGTTAACGCCATCTGAGAATAAAAGAAGATTAACACGAAAAATCTAGCGGTTTTTTCATGTCTTCGATTCTCAGGAAACCATTCCAGACCACTTCTTGGTGGTAATACCAACTTTTGCGCTCTCATCAATGGAAGGAAAAAAGCTTCTCCACAGTCACTCCAAACGTTGTTTCCGGATTCGCAGGGTTGCGCAAGTGCGAGTTGTAGCGAAATCTGGTACACGCTTAGCGCGCAGCTCAATTCACACACATGGAGCGTAGGGAGGAATCACTAAACTGGTAAAGCAACAGAAAAAGTTCTGGGATATGACACCCAGATCAGCTGTGTTTGGTAGTTTCGACCGGTCTTCAGGACGTGATAATTATTGTCGGAATAATATTCTTTCATGGCGAGGTAGGAGAAGAAAAAATAGAAGATTTGATGTGATGTCAAAATATTCGAATCAATGTAGAGAAGTCAGCCGGGAAGTTTTCAATAAAGACGAAGTGGCGATAGTTTGTTCCGCATTTTCCGCGTTCCGCAGCACTTTCTGCTGTTTTTTGAAGGCGGAACGCGGAAGGTCAAAAACGCGCGAAACTGCGGGTTTCGGAACGCGAAACGCGGAAATCCGCTCATCTCTTTCCTGATTTTGATGAACAAGTGTCCAGAGAAGCATTGAATAATGCAGATAATGCTGGACATTTCAGCAAAAAAGGCAAAAAAGTGTAATTTCAAAACTTCAGCGGAATCCTATGAAGAAAAATTGTAAGTGAGATGGTAAGGTAAGAGAATAGATAAAACACTTTTATCTCAATACAATTCAACAATTTCTGCCGAATGTTTACATGAACCTATGCAGAATTAGTTAAAGTCTGGGCGAATGAGACTGTCCGCCGACGCGGTTGGCGTGTGTGTCAAGCGGTTCTCATTAAGGCATTTTCGAGCGAGCTTTCCCACGGCCGCAATCATCTTAGTGGTATATGATTCAAAATTTGTCTAATATTGATGCTAATCGATTCGCAATTCTAAGAAAGTGATTTAATGACGGCCGCTCGACACGCACGCCGACCGCGTGGGCGGACAGTCTCATTCGGACTTGCTTTAATATGTTTTTTTATCGTTGTGATAGAGAATTGAATATTCTTTTGTGATGTGGGAACAATAGGATTCACGTGATGTGTCGTGACTGGAGAAGACCCGAGTTCTATCCAAATGGAATGCCACCACCCGTTCAAACTACACTGCGACGCATACTCAGAAAAATCAAAACAAGTTACTTGTAACATAAATTGTTGAAAACAAGTTACTTGTAACATATCTGAGCTGATGTAAGTTACCTGCGACCTATCTTAGGTCATCTAGGTTACGTGTAACATATCGGCGGGATACTGCGTGCGGTGCGGCTCCGATATGTTACAAGTAACTTAAATGACTTAAGATAAGTCGCAAGTAACTTACATCGGCTCAGATAAGCTACAAGTAACTGATTTTCGGTTTCTGAGAAAGTTCTGCGTGCCTTGCCCCTCCGATATGTTACATGTAACTTACATGACACACTTTAAGTCGCAAGTAACTTAAATTGGCCAAGAAGATATTTCCAAGGTTGCTGTACGACGCACTCGCGGGGTCAGGCTTACCACTGGCGTTGCTGTTGGTTCAATTATCCAAGTTTGAGGTACTTGACGCCACACCAACAGGGACGGCCCAGCAGAGCACTTTTTTGCGTAGTGTGTGGTCTGGGACACGCCCTCTGCGTCGTGTGTTTTCTGCGTCACGTGATGGCCACCCATAGTGAAAAATCAAATGTAAGTTACATGTAACATAAGTGTAACTTATATGGAATATAAATTTAAGTTAGATGTAATAGAAATGTATGTTACATGTAATATAAATGTAAGTTACTTGAGACATTCAAGTAAGTTACATTTATATAACAAGTAACTAGTTTTAATTTTTCTCAGTAAGTATAGCAACAGCTTCGAAATTGGCGCATCGTATGTTGGATCGAGGTTTTGGACAATGGGAAACGTTTTCATCTTTTCTGCTACGAAAATTACGATGGATTAAGGGATATGACCAAAAGTTGCCCATTTCGCCCTTAGTTATAGGATAAAACTGTATCTGGCGCGACGCATAAGTATAGCAACACTTGAGCAACATGGACATATCTCACGATGATCGCCAGAATGAGCAGTTTTCACGTGTATTTTTATGGAAGTGCTTCAAGTTGATGATATTCGTCTGTTTTCCCGGTGGACTCCACCTGCCTCCTGACGGGAAAACTCAAGTTCACTCCTTCTATAATGGTGGTCTTATACTCCGATGGACTTCCAGCTAGCTAGGACGACCAGCTGGATGTAGCTCCAAGTTTTCTAGATCCTGAGTCGCTCAACGTCTGTGGTTGCCCAGACGTCTCATGGAGCTTGGGAAGCGAGACATTACACGAGGAGTTCCCATTGATATGGTGTCGGCCCCGACGACTCACTACGAATCGTCGCTGAGTTTCCCGGCAATTAACATTCCCTATCACATCTACCACTGCGAGAGCATCGTGAGCTTCCAACCAAAACAATCTCATCGCCCTGAACGTTTTCACAAAGTCGCTAAACTTGAGCCGGCGCGATCAAACATGAGCAGGAACGTGGAAAACTTCCGGCCGTACCTGTAGCCTCCTGTACAATGCAAAGCCAATTTGTGGCTTGCAAACAGGCATTTCTCTGGTTCAGAACTTCATGAGCGATACGTTTAAAGGCAGCATAGACGATCGTGAACGTGTTCGAGATAACTGCGGAAATAGAATTACGTGGCTCAGAACACAATGCCTACGCATTTTGAAGCGTCAAAAACGGCCCACAATGCCGCTACACAAGTAAGAAGTTGACCTAGTCCCTGTATCTGCTCGTCCCTGTATTTGCTATTCTCCTTCTAAACATGGGCGCTAGGCCACATACACCGGCGTCGACGTTCGTGGGTGGTACAATAAGTACAATAGTTAAATCACATATATCGACGACAGTGGGAATGGCTCAGTAGCCCTATCTTGGAGGAGAACATCAAATACAGGAGGCGGGCAGATTCAGAGGTGGGACCAACTTCTTACTCATGTAGCGGCATTGTGAGTCGTTACTTACGCTTCAAAATGCGTAGGCGTTGTGTTCTGAGCCATAAGACTCTATTTCCCTAGTTATCTCAAACACGTTTACGAGCGTATATGCTTTTTTTAAAGAGTGGGAGAAATTGCAGAACAGTTGATTCTTTAGACAGTCGGGGCTTAGTACGTCGGCACAATAGCATTAGTACTCCGGCACAAAGGCACCCGTGCTGTAGCTACTGGTAATAGCAGGAGCTGCTGCCAACGAGCAGGAGCTTCTGCTGCTTGTGCTGTAGTACGAACGCTTTGTTTATCTTGGCACGCGTAATAGTGCCAGCCCCTCTCTCCTAGTGTATGGTGAGACTCTCCTCCATTGATTTGTCTGCTACTAATAAACATTGCAGCATCCTCTTGTACGACGGCGCTGGTGTATAAGGCTGTCAGTCTCGCTGAGGGGCAGTTGGCCGTTTGAGGCCAGTCTGAGAAGGTGACCTTGCGTAACTTTTTGAACGTTAATTTTGAACGCTGAAGGAGTTATCCCCATGGCCCATCGCGAGAGAAGCCTCCTTGTTGTGGACCGTGGCGAAGATGATGTTCTAGTTGCGGACCGCGGCGAGGTCATACTCAACACCGGTAAAGAGGGTGGCAGTCCAAATTCTTTCTTTGTTTGCAGAAGAAGCTGTCGATAATGAAGGGTAGAACGCCAGCATACGTTGGCAGGATATGCTGCCGTTGCCAGCAGCTCCTGCTTAGAACGAGCGTCAGAACGCCAGCATACGTTGGCAGAAGATGCTGCCATTGCCAGCAGCTCCTGCTCACAACGAGCGTTAGTAGTCCATGTCTGCCCTTGAGTACTAACGCTATTGTGCCGACGCACTAAGCCCCGACTGTCCGATTCGGGATTCCGTAGATCGAAACATCTTCGAATAACGTTGGCAGATCGCAAACTACGTGATGCCTCATGAGCAATATGCCTCTAATCGCACCTTGGAGACTTTCGTGGCCGACTAGCTTAACTTTTGATGCGATATGTGACAGAACTCTTTAAATATCCGCTAATGTGCTCGTATGAACTTCGGAAATGGGAGACTATCTACCGCTTTGAGGTATATGACTCTTGTAAGCTGACTCATTCTCTCGTCAGTCTTTTTTGGAATGATTGTTTGTAGCGGTTGAAAAATCAATTTCATTGATTTCACTTCTCTCTTTGCATGAGTCTTCCTCATCTTAAATCAAGCCCAGTAATTTTGCGAACCGCTGTTAGTTGTGTGTCAGTTGCTTTATCTTTTTGGTCTGCAATATTGAGACGGCGTTGGCTTTGTGCTTCAACAATGCAGTGCATTTCCGTTGCACTGTGATATAACAAGAGCCTAAAGGCAGTGTTCACGATAATCTTCGATTTTGAGATTAATCTTTAAATCAATTGTTTTGCCTCCGGGTAGAACTGAATTGACGAAGAGATCGAGAAAAAAGCCCTAGAGAGGCACCAAATCCTTTACTCTCACCCCACCTTTTTACTCTCACTGGAACTGTTCGTTGCAGCAACGAAATCTATTGTGGACTCATCCCTTGCGATTCTCTACTCTCTGTAGCTCCGTCTTTTCCTTTGGACCCTAACTAACACTGTTTTGCTTAAATTATTCTTCCATCTTTGATAAGCCCCCTTTTTGTGCTGGTGACAACCACCGTGAACATGTTCAACCAGTCGGACTAGTCCAGACCAGAAAATAATGTCACTAAAATATGACGTTTTGATGCGTTTCAAGCCGCTTCTTTGTAATTTTGGTAACACTTGGTTGGCAACGCATTGTTTTGACTGAAAAAACTCGGGAACGAAAATCATCGTGAACACTGCCTTTAAAAGACTTCAAAACACAGTCCACCCTCAGAATCGTTTTCGGGCCCTTTGCTCACCTTGAAGAGAATTTGGAGTTGATTTTTGTGGTGAACCCAGAATCGCTCACGATTCTCTACAGAATTGTTGCTCTTCAAAGCTTGTGAATTTCAACGGCGAGAACTTTGTGAACGGGTTGTCCCGAACCGGTTTTACTCGTGATTCACAGCCACAGCACTAGAGAACCGTCGCACTAGAGCGTACCACAATCAAAGGCTAGGCCGGTAACAACTGAAGAACATAGATTTTGATCAAAATCCGTCTCGGATCCCTACCGAGACCGAACTCTCGAAAGTTGGCGGAGGAAATGATCACGGATTTGAGGGACGGAGAGTGGGAGAGGGAGATGCTCAAATTTTTCTGGCTGGTTTTGAAGAGTTGGGATTTCGCGCTAGGAAAAGATGCTTCACATAGCAGGCGAATTATAATATCAAAAATCACTCTCGAGGTCAGATTGTGTCTTGGAGGATCTCATTCACATATCGCTTCCGTATTTAGTTTGACGCATGGACCAGGCGGCTGGCCGTGCGTTGTTGGCGGCATCGCTGGCCGACCGGGTTTCGGGATCAAACTTATCACGTGAACTCTATATTTCTTTCTACTCTTTTTATAATGGAAGCTCTAGCAGCGTATACATATACAGCTACTTTGAAAAAACTGCGAAGAACCCCATAAAAACTGTTTCTTGGATCGAAATTCCCTCATTTGACTTCTAGGAAAGGAGGAGTCGATCGCTAGTAATCACAATGTTGAACCGGGGTCTCTCGATTGGATCAAGTTCATCTTTTTTCAAGCAGTTTGCGGGAAGGGAAAGGTTGACCAATATGTTTGTTAAAGATATTCTCCACGTATTCATGTGAAATGTTTCATCAACTCACACTCAACTCCCATTACCATACCACATGCTGATCAGTTATTTTCCTTTTTCTTTTCGTACACAGAGTGCCAGATGACGGTGGGGTGGCGGCCTTTTGTCTCACTTCAAGCCTCTCTTACTACAGATTTTTGCTGTGTATTTTTGATGCACCAAACTTCACAATTGTGACCTACAGGTGAAATTCATGCAACAGAGCCCGAAAATAGAAAATGGCTTCATCGCAAAAGGAGTGTTCAGGTGTCACCAATATACCTCCTGTTGGTAGTCTAGCTTTGAAGTTTTGTGCAGCACTCAGCTATCTTAGGACATCTTGGACTCATACCATGTCTTAAAAAGGCGAGAAGTAGGCAGCGATACCATCAAAAGCGCAAAACTTCTTGAGGGCTCAACTTATACTCAAAAACAAATAATTAGTGGTATTTTTGGGAAAACCTGCAGGCAAAGACGGCCACCTAAAGATGTCAAGGTAACTTGCTCGTCTACTATTATGTAGTCTGAGACCAGTTAGGCAGGTTTAAATCTCATGTAGGAAGATCAGTATCATGAGCAGGCTATTCGACTTCGTGACTTTTCTGTTAACTTCATGGGTACTCAAAACTTCATGGGTGTGGACTGAATGGATGCTTTATTTGATTTGCAAAAGCAGCCCACGTAATACTATAACTTTTTCCCGCTGAGAATACCCTATTTACAAAAAAAAAACAATAACAAGTAACTAGAAACTTAAATTTTCTGCAACACATATACTTCCTGTCTGCTTGTCTCGGGAACAGGCACTTCAAAGTCTTCCCTTGTCGGGAGCATTGGGTAGACGCTACCTCCCCGATACGTGGCCAGCCATTCGAAACCTGTAAGCAGCTGACTCCCTAAGGAATCGGACACAAGCCAGGGGAGAAATTTCCTCTCTTTTTTTGGGTCTTTATTACCTGCCATTAGCATTGCCAGTCTTATTCGACCGTAGTAGCGGTGAAGATTGTAGAGAATCCCGTCTTTTCCCCGAGGCAGACCGAGAAAGAATAGTCCTCAAAATAGAATCGATCATGAGGGGTCCGCTGATGAAACAATTTGAGAGAATCGTGAGCACCTCCTTTCTTAAGAGCACATCTCGTTTTCAGAACTTCTCGGATGTCACCAATAGGATCAATGGGGTCACCAAACCTGCGAAAGTACATACAATGAGGTGTAAGATGTAAATGAAGTTCACATGCAGCCTAACCTTCCAAGTCCACTGTGCTCGATGGAGGAGAAAGAAATGGCAAAGTCGTACTTGCCAACATGCCTAAAATTTCAAACATTGCATTCCTAAAGTGTGTTGCTATCAAGAAAGCACTTGGTCCATAGGACATTCCAGAAGCCTTGACAGAGAAAACTTTCATACGATGTCATTACAGGTGCCCATTCAGATAATCCGTTTGAACCTAAGAGCATGATTTCAGAAAGGCCCTCCTGCAGACAAATTTTTGGGCCGTCCCTCAACGTTTACGCATTCAAGCATTGGGTAGAAGGTCACCATTGGTCAGAAAAACAGGTTCCAAATCCGAGAAGTAGCACAGTATCCCATTCAGACAATCCGTTTGGAGTTAAGAGCATGATTTCAAAAGTGCCATCCTGCAGACAAATGTTTGGGCCGTCCTTCAACGTTTACGACCAATGGTGACCTTGTACACGCCTTCTACACAATGCGTCGCCATCCAAGCATTGTGAGGAAGGTCACCATTGGTCAGAAAAACAGGTTCGAAATTCGAGAAATAGTACAGTATTGTGTTTCGCTGGTGATCTTGTCAGATATCCCAGGTTATCAGCCCCAAGCAGCACTGAACAGGATTCGGAGACGCCTGAGTGCTCGGCATGTTTTCCCCACCTCCGGGACACTGCTGTTATCGTCGGAGCTTTCCTAATCGGCTTGAAGCCGAACTCACCGATACAATCGTCTGAGTTCGACACAACTGAAGACTTAATCTACCTCACTTGTAGAGGCTCACAGCCAAGTTTGACAAAGTCAGCACGCTCCCCTCACGCACTTTATCGTCATCTTCTTTGCCCATCGTTGCATTAGAGGCATCGAACACGGTGAAAACCATTTTCTATTTTTATGTGTTCCAGTGGGTATTTTCCTCAAGTACGCACTCGGCAGGTGTGATATAGGTTGGGTCTACTGCAAAATAACGTGGAAATCTCAGGTTTCGTCCCTGAGGTTAGACTATGCCTTTAATGATAATTCAAGTCCTTCTACGAAGAGGAAACAGTAGTTCACGGAAACCGTAACGGCATGACATGCTTGAACGATTGCTCCAATCCTTCCTTCCCTAACCTATTCTTTGGTGGCCCTATTACTTAAACGAGCAGTGGAGGAAATGACGGAGCAGAATGTGCGACGCGAAAGGAAATGACACTTAAAGTACCGCGCGCAGGCTGCCAGAAGGAACTTGTACTCTACCGATCTCGATATGCTGTTGGTTTCAAAGTTTTTCGACCTTACAAACGGGGTTCAAGCTGCGAAAAGTGGAGCTCATGCCAGCCGTTTCTCAGGATATGACCCAGAGAGCGGCACTTTCAGCGAAAGGACACTTGTCATTCACGAAGACTCAAATGATCGACAATCATGTGGGAGTATCAACGAACAAGAATGTTCAGTACAGTCAATTTGAGAGAAGTCATGAATTCTCGGTTAGGAAGTTGTGAAATTCGGTTCTTGGTTTTTCAGGGTTGCATAAAAGTACTATTTTTTCATAGGGTGGCTTATTTCCTTGACTGTCCTTTATATAAATACCAACGTGTGTTCTAGGCAAGAATTGTTCTTTGAGTACAGAATAGGTGTACAAAGTTGGTGAAGGTGCCTGTAGCGTGGAGCGTCGATAGAGGGGGGGGGGTCGAAAGGTGACAGTTTCAAGCTCATATAAAATTGCGAAAACAAGCGAGTAGGCTGAAATTCATTGGGTGCATACAGAACGGTATATGGAATTTGTTGGGTATAGACATGACTCAACAGGGCATGCGGCCCACAGGCAAGCTCATGTAATTGCGCAGAAACGAGTATCTACCTATGCCCCATATAATATTGCGTTATGAGACCTCGGAGTCATCTTATTACCAGAACATATCTACAGATAAAAAACGGATGAACTCACTTTCTCCACTCCTCCGCATATTTATATGCATGGAGAAACGACATTCTATCAATGCCAGTAATTTTTATTTCTTGGTACTCGATCGTTACCACCTGAAATAGGACAGTAGAAATGGGGAAAGAAAGAGGTTTTAACAAGTTTTGTTGTCTCATTTTTAACCTTCTCTGCGCCACTACGGAGAGCTTGTACTTCTACCCACGGTTCTAATGAACCAATCACCAGTCCTGTCATACCCGTCAATCGATAGTCTCTCAGAGCATGGAACACCGCATCTGAAATAAGTAGGTGATTCTTAAGCGAAGATACTAATTAAAAAGCGAACTCGGATCGAAGGTGTTCATGTGGACTACGAATGATAATAAGACAATACACAGCGACTTGTAGAGAAAGGGCTTTGCCATACAATGAACGCCAACAAGCACGCCGCGAAGCAGCTTATGTGGGCGTTGTTGCCCATCTATGTTGGCCGTCCATATCGAGGTGAAGTTCCGTCTCTCAGTTGCGTAAAACCGCTGTGTACGCTTAGCGGTCGTTTATACTTTCGCCGCCGAGTGGTGTGGCAATGTGTAATCCTACCATACAGATCGTGCCGTGATCATTATTACAGAAATGCGCTGTGCCGCGCCGCTTGGAGGTGGGACTATAATCGACCCCTAAGGCGTGACGGTTCAACGAGATCCCACCACGATTGATCTTCGTCTCATATTCAGCACAATAAACTTCGGGTTGCGTGCTTCAAGAGGGGTTGTTGTCTGCAACTGCCACGCACGATTTCGCTCCGATATGGAAAAAATTAAAAAATATGAATACTGAAAAGTAAACGTACGGCCATCATGCTCATATTTGTAGACTTGCTCTCGCGATAGACCGAGCAAACGATTGATGTCAGCTTTTTTCCATTCCAAAACATTCGTTGAGGAAGATACTTCATTCATATAATGAGGCTGCAAAGTATAAGCAGAAATCCCGGTAAATTCTTAGGGGACGGTACCAAGACGGCCAAACCAAGGAAAAAAGACGGAGGGAAATGGGGACGCAGTCGGAGTTTACTTCAGCTAGTGACAGTCCGGTTTGGCCGCGTCAGAGAGGAGAGAAGTGTCAGAGACGTAGAGTGTAGACCTGCCACTAGCCGAGGTGTCTTCCAATCACGATCCTTCGCTCCTCACCGTTTCCCTGGCTCTTTTTTGCAGTTGGTGACTTTGTTTCTGCCACCCGAAACATTCTGCTTGTTAAAATTTGAAATGCTTAAAGGCAGCATACACGCTCGTAAAAGTGGTTGGGATAACAATGTGAATCGAACCGTATGGCTTACAACATAATGCCTGCGCAGTTTGAAGTGTCAAAAACGACCCACCATGCCGCTCCATGAGTTAGAAGTTGGTCCCGCCCTGTATTTTCACGCCCCCTGTAATTGCCCTTTTCCTCCAACGCAGGTTTGTTGGACTATCTTCGCCGTCAGTGACGTGTGTGGTTCACTTGTTAGGCAATCTACGAACTGTACCAACGGTGAATGTGACCCAGCAACCTTGCGTTGCAGGAAAAGGGCAAATACACAGGGCGTGAAAATACAGGGCGGGGCCAACTTCTAACTCATGTAGCGGCATTGTGGGTCGTTTTTGACACTTCATAATGCGTAGGCGTTGTAATCTGGGCCATACCGATCTACTTCCGTAGTTATCTCACGTTTACGAGCGTTTATGCTGCCTTTAAACTCGTAATATAATACGTAATAATTTCGATTCCGCTATGCCGCTCCCCCCCCCGCCACTTGTGTTAAGGCTGTTTAGATTCATTCCGCTGAACTGTAACAAATCTCTTATCTTAGAACTCAAAAGGTGATTGATTGAGGAAGCGAACTTTACCTGCAGCTAAATAGTGCATTTCCTAGGATAGGGATGACTTCGTTGTCCAACTTTTTTACGCTTGTGGCTGGCACAGCTTTAAACCGATTAATTAATTAGGAATACAGCAGAATTGCGGTTAGCTGTTCAGGCGCCGTCGTCGTCGTGGCATTGTGGTGGCTGGTAGTTGACGGCGGCCGCTTGGTTGATTGCAGGTGGCCATGGTCGCGGAGAAAGCTGTGACGGCTGGTCGAGTCGAGATCGGCAGCAGTTGTGGGCGGATTTTTCTGTTTGCAGCCCATTTTGGCCATTTTTTTCTGTTTTCTGTAAAAATATTCGAAGCTTGGCGGAAAACAGAAAAAATCGTGAAACGCGGTTTTTTTGTGATCATGACCCGCGACTGCCCTAGAGACAAGAGGTCTCGCTATAGTGGTTATCTATCCGGACGCGTGTGGAAAGGTGACAGGAGGCGCTGCTCTTTGCTGTAGACGGGCGGGTTCGATCTTGCCCAAGGCCAATAAAATCTGCTATCCCCCCGAAGTTCTTGAGTTGGTACCAGGTCCATGTGTGGGGAGGGGGGATAGACGCAGTGAGGCCGTCAAAGCTGGTCGATCGACTAAGTCCCACCCGGTCGATACGGACCGTAATCATAACAGGCGGCTGTGGAACCTCCCCCCTCCCCTTCATGTTTCCGTCTCCGACCGCCTGCGTCCGTCCGCAATCCACACAGTCGATACTGTGGCCGTATTCATGAAACCACGGAAGCCTCCCGGAAATAATTTTAGAAGTAGCCGATGTATGCGGCACGCGGACTTTGGACCCTCCCAGGAGGCTCCCGTAGTTTCATGAATACGGCCACAGGCCAAAAGAATATTTAAGCCTCTACGAATGCGACGGCGATTGCGCTGCGTATCCCAATAGGGATTGAGTAAGCCAAGTCTTCCTCCGTATCTAATAGTGGTCACCCTTACCCAGTAGTTTATCGTTGACGATTCTCTCAGAAGCTATGCGATACAGCCAAATGGCGCAATAACTATGTACAATGTTATTGTATGCTCACAATAATGATCCATCAATCTTATTCGACGCCCGCTATTCATACGCGCACTTACGCGTCGACTGAGCATAAGCACTTTCTACTCTTGAATCAGAGGCTGAAAATACTCCAGCGCCACCGCATTGGTGGAGCGGGGTAAAGTTGGGCCCCAACTGTGCCCTGCACACGAACTCCAACTGCGTGTTATAACTCATTGCAACGCAGGATGGGACAGGATACAAAAAAGCTGAAGCGCAATGAAATTGATGGTGAAGCTATTAGGGAGAAGGTAAAATGCAGCAGAGGTACAATCGACTCTTTCACGGTGGAGAGTGCGGCGCGTCAGTCATGTATACACGAACACCACATCCGCGCGGTACTCGCGTGACTTCCGGGCCCTTAGAAATAGTACAGTTCCAGCTTTTATACCAGAACCAGTGTCGGGAACAGCAAGTATGTTGCAGTTTCATCTACGTACTCCTTGCGCATACATATTGCACTTCTAATCGAGAAGTCGAGCGTTGTCTGGGTAAGGGTAGCTTTTCAGGCAAACTGGGGCGTCGACAACAGGTTGATAAGTTGTCATCTCATGAAACGATCCCTGTTGACAAGTAAAATCGTGCGTAGTGTCAGCCTGACACCTGCCCGTTGCCCAGCGACGTCCGCCTGTTGTCAGGCTGTTGACAACTCGATGTGTCGCGTTTAGCGGCCTATTTACTACCAGTTCACATCCTGCAGGACTGTTTCATCTAGATTAGGAAATAAATTACACTGAACACGCGTCGCGGTCGGCGCACCGGCACACGTCGCGGCCGGCACAGCGACACGCGTCGCGGTCTGCACAGCGACACGCGTCGCGGTCTGCACAGCGACACGCGTCGCGGTCTGCACAGCGACACGATTTGCGGCTGGTAGCTCAGCCTTCACTGGGGTCACTGCCGGAAAGGCAGGACCTCCAGATGCTGGGCGGGGCCAATGTGCCGCGAACTTGGGTATTTGAACCAGCTGCGCTCTCATCATTCGCAGCATTCCTGAAAAATGCGTCGTATACTTCTCTTGTATCTAGAGCGCTAGCTGTGCAACAGCTCGACATCGACGAGATCATAACTCGCGGCCGTAATTGCTGTGCAACAGCTCGACATTGACCAGATCATAACTCGCGACCACGGCCCCGCCGAATATCGGCGCATTGGCCAGCGGTGACTCATGGTGGGCCGATAAGCATGTTCTCAACGCCCCAGTTTGCCTGAGTTCGTTGTCATCTCGTCACAATTATTATGTTGATGTAGAAGTTTCCGTACTTTCCACGGCTCTGAACAAAAAAGGCCACCTTGACCGATATACCTATTCTGCGTAATGAAAAAAAAAAGTAAGACTATTCTTTGTTTATACGAGACGTTTCTTTGAGTGGCAATTCTACATTACGCTCTGTACTATTGTGTCCAGATTACACTTCAAAACTGCAAACACCTACAGATTTTTTTCAATACTTTAAAATTGAATTCTATCCACTCTGTGGTCAAAGTTTCAGAAATTCAGTC
Organism: Aplectana chamaeleonis; assembly: GCA_029168955.1. NCBI lineage: Eukaryota > Metazoa > Nematoda > Chromadorea > Rhabditida > Cosmocercidae > Aplectana > Aplectana chamaeleonis. Next base: position 329,463 of record JAPDOI010000010.1, read on the forward strand.
AATTGAGCGTGTTCCATGCTTGGAACTTCTACTCAGATTATAAATATACTAAAGGAGAAGTCTCACTTGATGTAACAGAGAGTATCCGTTCATGCTGAAGGCATGCTTCTGAGATTTCTGGATTTCTTTCGGTGGAGGTCCTTTGGGTTTCCAATTTCTCGCAATCTTCAGCCAATCAGAAAAGACCTGAAAACCGGCAAGTGGTAAATCAGTCCACGCTCCTTATATGTTAGAGTTCATGACCTTTTCGCAAGACGGCTCTTCGATAAAATCCAGCTTTGGAATGGGGAAATCAGGACAAAGAATCCTGTAGTTATGTGGTATGAAAACATTGTGCTCTATCTCCGCATACGTCGCAATGCCTTTCGCCGTTGAGAAAGTACTTCTAAATCATGTTTTTCTGTGCGTGTTGTTATAAAATTCTACTCGCTTTACTGTCGTCTTCTTCTACTCGAATAAAAAAAACGAAACTCGCATAATCTCGACTGCGTGCGAGCTAAGCACAACACGACTACCATACAGAGGAGCGGATGGTATTCGTGTTGTGCAAAATACCGGCAAGGGTGGGGAGAGCAATTGGGAGAGACGAAGAGTTGCCACCCGACGGCGTTAGGCCGCAATTTTGCGTAAAAAAGACGGAGAACCTTAGGTGGCACAGCGAGAACAGAAACAACTAGTTTTCTCAACTAAGGCTCATTTTCAATGAGACAGATACTTGAAACTTATTGTTAGTGGTAATACTCGATTGCTAGTAATCATTTACTAGTTTCGCGATAATTTGTATTGGAAACGAAAATTTCTTGTGAACCTTGTGTTAGTGATTATGATGCCATTCTGATGTGTTCTGGTGCACTGCGCATCAGAAAGATTTCAATAAAACTGACTAGAACGGAAGAGTATTGAACGCGAAGAATTCCAGGAGTGGGAGAAGGATACAAGACCTATAATAGTGGAGCAAACACCTAGTCGCTCAGACTGGACGAATTGCTTCCTTCATGGGAGCGAAGCGCCCTAAGAAAAATAAGCAGGTCAATTCGATCACCTATAGAATACCTAAATCGCTCGGCGACCTGTTCCAACCAGTCGCGACTCCGAGCAAGATCTGTAGACGCGAAGTGTTTTTGTAAATGTTGGCAGTGCCGCGACCATTCGAAGAGACCGGCTATTAAAGGGGCTTATGACGTTCCCTTTTATCGAGCGCGGTGATACCCTACAGCCAGCATCATCGACCCAACTCAGTAGCGGCTCTTCGTTGTTTCACGATTTCGATCACCTCTTTAGCACTTGAAAACTCCAATCTTCTGCTTACAACTGATGTCAGCTCTATTATGACATGCTGCAACTCCTCTGTTTGTGTTCTGGAGCAATTCTTGCACACCCGAGATTGATTTTAACTACGCTATTGAATTCTTTGGTTCCACAGTGTGAACATTCGATGGAACGCAGGATCATTTGAAGATGTTGAATCAATCTACTTTGAATGAATCTTCTTATTCACACCTAGAACCCTTTCATACATCTTACTTTCCACTAACAATAAGGTCGCTTGCTCTAGTGGGGCGGACGATATTGAGAGTTGTTTTCCTTGTCAGAACGAGTGACGCCCAGATCGCCATAGCGGCTTATCCTTGGCGCTAAAATGTTTGTGGCAGGTGTTGAGATTCATGGTAGATTTGGCAGTATTCATGCGGACTCCGTTGCAGACCTGGGGTCACCAAAGTGTTTCAGCAGTACTGATTTATGCGGAACTTGTAGTGGAGTTGCGGAAACACGGACTTTCGGGTGCGGGAAAAGAATGATATCCCGAAATGAAAGTTTGTGTGAACTTGAACGTAGTTTTTTTCAGAATTGGTCCTATAAATATTGCATGATACACACAGTGGAGTAATTGCATAGTTTGGATTCCTGAAAGTTTAGGCTCCTGGCAAAAGTAAAGATTTGGCATGGCCATTTTTTCGAAAAATTAGAAATATACTCAGTTAAAAGGGGAAGGTAAAGAAAAATGAAAAAAGGTTTCGAAATATTCCTGAGAACGATTTGGCGTAGAATGATTTGATTTTCGGGAAATGTAGTGAAATAGTTGAAAGTATGATTTGGCAGTCGAGTTCTAACCAACTATTGATAATTGTGCAAAGTGAGGGATCGCATTGTATGAGCTTATCCGTAGAACATATCAAAGCAAAATCACGCGTGATATGGAACAAACAGTTGATTTTACTTTACTTAAAGGCAGTGTTCACGATGATTCTCGTTTCCAAGTTTTCCACTCAAAACAATGCGTTGGCTACCAAGTGTCACCAAAATCACGAAGAAACGGCGAGAAACGCACTAATTCGTCTTATTTCAGTGACATTATTCTATGGCCTGGACTAATTGTCCGGTTGGATGAACATGTTCACGGTGGTTGTCACCGGTAAAAAATGGGACTATTCGAAAATGGAAGAATATTTTGGGCAAAACAGTATTAGTTAGGGCCCGAAGGAGTGAACGGAGCATTACAGAATGGAGAATTGCAGAAGACGGGTCCACAAAAGTTTTCATTGTCACAACGAACAGTTCCATTGATACTTAAGAGGCGGGCTGATTCTTGAGGATTTCGTGCCCTTCTGGTGCGTTTTTCTCGGTTTCTTCGTCATTTCAGTTCTACTCGGGGGCCAAACAATCGATTCAGCGATTAATCTCAAAATCCAAGATTATCGCGAACACTGCCTTTAATACGTGAAGACCGCGGCATTTCACCTCCCAAACGAGCTTTTACTGCTTGCCTTATCACGCGTGATTTTGCTTTGATTTTTTCTACGAATAAGCTCATACAATGCGATCTCTCGTTTTGCACAACTCTTATCAATAGTTTGTTCAAACTCGACTGCCAAATCATACTTTCAACTATTTCACTACATTTCCCGAAAATCAAATCATTCTACGCCAAATCGTTCTCAGGAATATTTCGAAACCTTTTTTCATTTTTCTTTACCTTCCCCTTTTAACTGAGTATATTTCTAATTTTTCGAAAATATGGCCATGCCAAATCTTTACTTTTGCCAGGAGCCTAAACTTTCAGGAATTTCATTTATTTTTCTAAAGGTTCCCTTTCTAACATGATTTATGCCTGATGGTGTTAATTCAAAGTAAACTCACTGATGCCCTGCCCCCCACCCCCCGCCCTTCTATGACGTCGTGCACACTCCCACTGATGCCCTGCACACTTTCTATGACATCATGCACCCTCCCACTGATGTCCCGCACACTTTCTGTGACATCCTGCACACTCCCACTGATGTCCCGCACACTTTCTACGGCGTCCCGCGCACCCTCATTTGGGTCCCACGAACTTTTTACGGCGTTCTGCGCACACCCATTAGGGTCCCCCACACTTTGCATGGCGTCCGGCGCACTTCCATTTGGGTACCGCACATTTTATACGGGGCCCGGCGCAGATCCACCTGGGTCCCACACACTTTCTACGGTGTCCGGCGCACTCTCATTTGGATCACACACACTTTCTACGGCGTCCGACTCACTCTTATCTGGGTCCCATACATTTTCTACAACGTTCTGCGCACACCCATTTGGGTCCCGCATACTTTCTACGGCGTCCGGCGCACCCCCACTTGGGACCCGCACACTTTCTACGGCGTCTGGTGCACTCCTACTGGGGTTCCGCACACTATCTACGGCGTTCTGTGGCGCACTAGTGAGTCACACCGTGCGGCGTTCCAAAAAGGACTTCCGAGATCCCGCCGTATTGATTGAAGCGTTGCCCCGTCTCAGGGAGCGTTCAATACTGAGCAAAAGCCTATCAGTAACGGTGTTTATTTCATTACTTCATTTTTACGAATGAGTAAACGTCGGATGGTTTATAATAACATGTTTACGTGTTTTTGTCTTTCCTGACCCTCGATTTTGAGGTTCCACAAAAATTGAGCTACAAACTTCAAAATTTGACAGTAGCTAGGTGCAATCATAACCAACTTTCTGGCCAAAAATGAGCTTCTCAGCTCAACGATAAGTGTTCCAACAAGATCGCGAACGCCAACTGAATAAAAAAAAGGAGATGAACTCTTTTTTCGACCAAATTCACGTGGTTTTGACAATTTTTCCCGAATCTCAGGTAACCATTCCGGACCATTTTTTGAACAGTTATTCAGCTTTCTGAAGTATATTGAATGCGAAAAAACCGTCTTCCTACGTTTACTCTGGACCCTGATACTGAGATCAGGGGGTTGCGCGATGGCGAATCAAAGCCAAATCTGGTGAGCGCTTCGCGCTCACCACAATTAGGGCGAACGGACGGTTGACTAAAATGCTCACTCACTTAACAGGATAACCATCAACGAAAGCGTTAGGCTCATCCATTTTAATCTGGAACGCATTGCCTCGTTCGTCACATTGTTGCTGATTTCCAAGCGATAGTTTTAATGACATGCTGAATACACAGGTTTGTAATGCATAGATATGTATGGTTACAAATTTACTCATAAAGTTAACTGGAAAACTTGAAAAATTAAAATAAAATATTACGGATGTGTAGTGATTCTAGTTCCATGCCACATAACTACAGCAACCATTGATAAAAGGCATAATTGGACAAATAAATTCCGTATTTTCACTCGACACTCTCGGTGGGCCATTGCCGACGGTGAATGGTTTTTTGTAATTTTACTGTACATGGAAGCCGAGTCGAAGATCTGCAACAGTCGTATCGTTTTTTCATACTCGAAAATTCTGGAAGAGGTATAGATAAATTGAGAGTGGGGCAACGATATGCTCGAGTGGCAGGAGCTGTTTCTGCAAATGGGAGGAAGGGGTGTGGCCACTGAGCCACTCTGACAATAGGGCTCGCAATAGAGTATTATCACAGAATTCTAGACACAATAACATCTCTCGTAAACGAATGTAGGGTGTAGGGCAGGGTCAAGGTTCAGGCCCAAACTTTATCATGAGAAAATGGTGTGTTTGAAGAGGAGCCTCCGCCAACTAATTGCAAGGGAACGGAATCTCAAGTTGCAACATAAATAACAAACTACCCTCGATGCCCGAGCAACTCGCAGGGAGGAGCTTTGGCTGCGTCGCGGTGCGTTTGAAAAGTGGTGAACTGGTGGTCCAGTGGTATTCCGGCCCCGAGCCCGGGCATGCAGGTAGTCAATGCGGTGATGGGATGCCTCCACTATCACCTGGGGTGGTAGTAAATGGTGTGTTAACCGCGAACAAACCGCCACCTCCTGGCCGGCTACCAACCGCGAGATAGATACCATGGTTTGTTGCCGGTTCAACGAAAGCTGCCCTCTGCTTACACATACATTATGCGTGACCTTCGTCCGCATAAGTATTTTCTACACTTGGACACGAACGACGTTTACGGTGGAAAGGCGAGGGATCGGAAAGATTATACAAGTAATGCTATTTATTGTATTCATTAGGAAGAGCATTCAAAGGGAACTTCGTAATATTTCGCTGGTTCGAAACACGGTCAGAACGCAATTTTTTAAATTTTCCTTGGAAATCCTAATTCTCTTAATTTTGTAAGAGCTCCGTGAGTTTTCAGGACAACTCTCGATAAGACATGTTAGGTTGCTCATTAGCCTCAATCAATCAAATGCGTTTGATCTGACAAAAGTTTGCATTTGTAGTAACCTTGTTAACTTTTTTTAAAATTTTTTCAAACAAATTTTTTTTTGAAAAACAAAAAATTTCTCCAAAGGAAGTTTTGAGCGAACGAAAATTTGAAAATTTCTGGATGAATTATTTACAAGGTGTTCTTGAAAAGGTAAAGCTGGGTGCGAAAAAGACATTCCGAAACTCGTCGAGTAATGCATAAATTCAAAGAATGTCCTGCATTCAACTGAAATGGATAGTTAAAAACCTATAAGAATGGTGATGAACTAGATGGTCTATTTTCGTTTTTGAGAAGAATTCAAGTGTTCTTTTTTGGAAGCGTGCAACTGAAGTCTGGCGTCCGAGATTGGGGTAATGGTGTGGTTTCGGTCATTGATGCAGTTGAATTTGTGAAGTGTTTGCCGTCTTCTCAAAATGAAACTAATCCCCCGCCCGCAATTAGTGCTGAAAATATATAGAAACACTGTTACACACTCATATGCGCATCATGCAAGGAAAAGATTTTGTGCACATATTTCAAGGTAAGAATTTGGAACATTTCGAGTGGCTCTACCAATGCACCAAAGAAAGTGCGTCGCGCACCCTCAAAAAAATAATAAGAGGCCACGATGGCACTGATCTGGCAATGAAAGAGGAGTATTCGAATCTTGCAGAAAAAGGAGAACAAATACAGTTGGTTTTAGAAACAAGTTCACATTTCTTTCCCACAAAACTCGCCCGATACGCCCCGACTAATGCTGATTAAACATTACTTAAGCATCAAATCACTTGAGAATCAGTGGCTTGGAAAATTTTCACTTTTTTGCACTAAAAAAGTTGTGGAAACCTTTTCGAAACGCGAGCAAGCAAATAATTTACTGCATACTCCTCGTAGCCTGTGCTATGCAATGAATTATGAAAATGAAAATAACCTGAAATTAGCAAAGCGGAAGAATTTCAGAAGGGAAATAGGAAAAAGGAGAGAAGTGTCGGCGCTCGCCGAAAAATTAACAGCTGATTGGGAGGGATTGATTAGTGCTACCGAAGAAGACGGCCAACGTGTTTCAGCAATGATCCCTGCTTTGTTTTTGATCCCTCATCGCCCGTTTCCGTGGCGGAGGCCGTTAAAAGACTATCCCTTGAAACACCTTTCAATTTTAAAGATAGGCTGACGTCCTGAATCAAAATGGCTAACAGTGCTATCAAACTTCCTTAACCCTCTGCATTAATTAAACTCGTACTTGCCCTCAGTATAGATGGTCAAAACTTTTCCTACTGTATCTTGCTAACCGCATCCAAAAACTCCTCGGGAGGAGTTTTTCGTTAACCGCCAGTTCCTCTCGCACTTCAGCACTATTTCCGTGCTGTCTGCGAGAGTATGTTAAACGCGAACTTACCGCGAGGATGCCACATGTCGGCATTTTAGAGAAAAAACAGACCTGATAACGTTTTGAAAAGGCTATTTTTAGTAACAAAGGTTACAATTGTCGCTTTTTCGAGGCGTTTTCATTGAAAGTGTAACAAATGCCTACCACTGGGGGATGTTAGGGTGAAACTAGAGCGAGTTCTCTCTTAACTATCAAGAGTTACCATTACAATCTCGTGTGGTTAAACTCGCGTTTAACGCGAATTTAACTCCTGTTAACTCGCCTTTAACACCCCAATTACTACCACCCCTGATTTTCTCGCGGCATATTCATCTCTGCACTGCTACTGCTCGCCTGTCCCTATACAAATCTATATTCCTGTATTCTATGCTGTTACTTTTTACATCTATTAACAGTATATATGAGTAGGTTTTCCTATTTTCGATCATTTTCGAGTTTTTATATATAGAAAAGTATATTAATTCTTTATCTCTATCCATCTTTTTTGCTTTGGTAGTTCGAAAATGTATTCACTGATCATCCATTTCATTAATAAATTATGATTTTTCCACTCATTCATTTTGCCATTTGCGTGGAAAAGAATAAGAGTCTCGATCATATAACGCGTGAAAGGGAAAATTAGATTGAGCCAAGTGCGTATCATAGGTACATGCGCACTTCCGAAAAAGCTCTTACGTGGATGTGCCCTGGGCTCATTCGCGATTAGTCCTTGTCGAAAGTTTGAAAACTGTACTGGCTTTTGATGAGGGACGTGCGGAATTTTCCGATTTCCGACTGGCTCCTGTCAAGACACTTTGGACAGAATGATCGAAGAAGTGCGTTACAGAGAAATGTCCCGAAATTAGTAAGACATAGAATTTTTTCAATGATTGCTCTTAGCGCATTTAGTCGGCACGAATAGCTTCGATACTTTGCGTTCTCATTAAGCGATGGCACAAGCTCGGTGCACATACCGTCGGCCTGATACTTTTAGTTCCCCCATTGAAGGTTGGCGCCCACTCGTTGCACCCGTGTTATAGCATATGGCAGCGAGTTTGCAGCAACCGAGTAGGGATCACGAAGTATCACAAGGATCGATACTGACTGTATATATTAAGTTGTTCGGAAAGAAATGCGCGTATGAGTTTAGAAAACCTTTTATTATTGAAACGAAATTAAACAGGATTAATTCAAAAGTTAATATCCATTACTATCAGTGACTTGTTGCCAACGTTAATGCATAGAATGGATTCCTCTTTCGAAGAACTCGGCCGGCTGCGACTCAAAGTGGTTGGACCACCAGAGTTGGACTTCTTTGTGGTTTGTGAGCTTTCTCTCGGCCAGGCAGTGCTGCATCGACTGGAACAGATGCTAATCAAATGGTGCTAGGTCTGGGCTGTATGGCGGATGAGGCAGGACTTCCCAACGGAATTCCTCGATTTTTTCCAGAGTGATTTCGCGACATGCCGACGAGCGTTGTCGTGGAGGAATTTTGTCGACGGCGTTTCGACATCTTGACGACACAGTGCTTGATCCACGCGGTTCAACTGATATTTGTAGATGTCCGCCGTAACTATTTGACCCGAATCCAGAACTTCAAAGTACACCAAACCTTTGCTGTTCTACAAAACACAGAGCATCGCCTTTTTGCCGTGTATGTCCGGTTTCGGAGCCGCTTTTGAAGTGTCACCGGCGTGTTTCTGTTGTGACCGGTTTCTGTTTCTCACAGATTCAGAGGCTTCTCTGCCGAATACCTTAGATAGGGCACGATGAGATTCAACAGCCGATTTGCCTTGCTTGAAGTTGTACCACATGCTAGCTCGCATTGGAAATTTTTGATCAAGCATTTTCTGAACCTTTTTTTCTTAAAAAAAACTAAGAAGACATAGAAAAAAGTATATCAAAAGATGCACAATAAAAAATCTCTTTCTAATGGACAAAACTGTTCTGAAAAATCGTTAAGTAGGAGAGAAATAAATGGACAAATTCAATGCTCATTTCTTTCCCAACAACCTAATATGTTATAACACACACGCACCCAATTTGCGCCAACGCGTAAAAAGTAACGCAAAGTACCGGTACGATCCGTGGCGACAGTATTCGAATTGCCACTTGATTAGGAGAGTGACCGTTGCCCTCCTCACACGCAATTTTCACGATGAAAGTTGCTTCCGGGTTTTCGCCGAAAATAGAGGTTATGGGGTCTATTTGGTGCAGTACCGAATAGAAAGGGACATAAAACTCTTGGAAAGGGCTAGAATTGCGACTCTCGTGGCTGCCGGTAATTTTAAGGTTGAGCGAGCTGCTGCGTGAGGGGGATTTGGACGATTTCGCGCGTTTCCAGAGCCAGCTGACGGACTCCGTGGAGCGCGCTTTTGTTTCGAGTTTTAGGCCTCCCTAAAGACACTGAAGTCGACTTGGAATAAGTGAATCAACTACAGCAGTGAAGAGATACCCTGAAAAGCAAAACTAAAAACACAGTGAACGAAAACCAATTCAGGGAGGAGGTGCGGATAGACTGTCCACACAGTCGCCCTTGGAAGTGGCTGTGATTGTCTACTGATATTGATCCGGGTGAGTGGAGCGGCTGTCTTTGGCAGACTGCCATTTAAACGTCTACGCCTCAAAAATTCCGTCACAAGAAAGGCGGGTTGGCTTTCTATATCGGGCACTTCGCATCTGTTTCGGCAATTCCTGGCGCGTTTTCGGTTCTTCAACACCACCCCGTCCATCTTCTTCAAGTATAGTATTCCTGAAAGTTCAGGATCCTGGCGAAAGCAATGATTTGGCATGACCATATTTTCGAAATACTAGAAATAAACTCAGTGAAAAGGGAGAAATTAAAGAGAAAAAAGTTTTGAAATATTTTAGAGGATGACCTGGCGTAGAATTATTCTATTTCTGGGGAATTAGTGAAATAGCCGAAAGAACGATTTGGCAGTCGAGTTTGCACCGACTATTGATGAGTGTTGTGCAAAACGAGCATGAACTCATCCGTAGAGCTTGTCAGAGCAAAATCACACATGATATGGATAACACAGTTGGCTTTACTTGACTAACACGCGCTGACTGCCGCATTACAGCTCCCGAAAAATTTTTTAACTGCTTTCCATATCACGAGTGATTTTGCTTTGACATGGACTGCCATATCGCACGTCCAGCTATTTTACTACATTTTCCGAAAAGCAAATTATTCTACGCCAAATCATTCTCGGGATTATTTCAAATTTTTTTCTTTAATTTCCCCTTTTGACTGAGTATGTTTCTAGTTTTTGGAAAAGGAGCTCAGATCGCGCACTCGGAACATGTTATGCAGGAGGAGTCTATTACACATGAAAATGACAGAATTCATGTCTGAGGGTGTACTATGTCTTTAAGCTTCTGCGAAGTAGACTTGAAGGCTGCCGAACATTCTGGCTATCTCAGATGTTTGCTGGGTCCGACCCCAGCCTGAACGGGGTCCGACCCCAGATTTCTGTCGAGTCGGACCCTTCCTTTCTCCCTCCACTTCGGCGTAGTTGCCCGACGTGGGGAAAATTAATCAGCGATTCTACGCTTCGGATCGCGCCGCCTTAGCTATTTAACAACTATGTTTAGTAACTATGGACAACTATGTTTAGTAACTATTAGTAACTAACTATTAGTAACAACTATGTTTAGTAACTATTAGTAACTAAGCATTTGGTGCGCGTCAGTGGCTTTCTTCTTGAGATGAAAAAGGAAAAGGAGAGCTTCCCGCAAATGGCGTTTTTCCGGCACAAAAGTTGACATATTCTGAAACTAAAATAATACTTTTTTTATAAGGTACGTGAAGCAAGTTATATATCAATAGAAAGCTGATAATACAGTGAGCATTATAACATAAAATTCGTTATATAAAAATAATTTTATTTTTTACAAAATATCAATAACAACAAAAACGCGGAAATTAACTTCTAGACCTAATAAATGGTACGCTAGCATTTCCAAAGGTTTTTCCTTCTCTTTCATCAACCAAACCAATTTTTCCTGTTCGTACTGCCGTGCTGGACTCAATTCCGTTGTTCTGCTTCCCACCAGCATCTGCTCTTCCTCATCGCTTCCTTCCCGCTGCTTTGATCTGCTCCCAGTTCCCCTTATTCGATGAAATATTAGTTATTCAGGATTTTGTCTCATTTTAGCTTTTCTATACCCTTTTCCCTTCATGTTCTTGCACCCTCGTCTCTTTTCTTTTTCAATAAATAATCTATCAACAACATTTATCAACAAATCTTTATAGGAAAACGCGTAAAAACACCCAGTAGACACTCAGCACTTTGATAAACAGATCTATTTTTGCGCCACTCCGCAAAAAAATCATTACATAAGAAACACTTAAAAATGCCACAGGATCTAAAGAAGCAGGGCACTAAATCTACCAGCAGATGTACCTTTCAATAACAGAGCACATAAAAACACCTGATAGTCTCGCAGGAGCACGAAACCTATCAACTGATCTACTTTTTTCAAAACGAAAACCACCGAAGATATTTACCGAGAGTGGGAGGACGAATGTAGAAAGAAAAGTAGATAATATGTAAAACATGAATTCAACCACTCAAAAGCTTAAACGATGAAAGAATTTTGAAACTCAGAGGTCCTGCTTCATTAAGTGTACCATTCGAAGCAAAAGAACATCTTCGAACAAGGAAGCTTGCATTCGAGGTCTGCGCTTATTAGCTGAAAATTGATTCAGTGATCATCAAATCTAAATAAGATAAAACTCACACGTTGGATAGTCCTTTTATATTAGTATAAGTGGTAGTACCATCCTGACCATTCTGAATAACGCCGATTGGTGTATGCGTAGATTTGTCATCGTTAAAACCAATCTCCCACCCACCAGGACCATTGATTTCGTGTTCTCCATCAAATGTACACATGTGAGGATATAAGTGCACCTAAAACAAAAAGGCGCTGCAGCACGAAGTCTTTGAACACATTTTTCTCTCGGGTCATTCACCAGCGCGCATTGTCTGTCACTGCCATGGGTCTTGCGCTCATTTACCGACGCTAGGTGCACTCCTAGCGAGGTACCGCACAGTTTCTTAAGCAATCGGCGCACTCTCAGCTGAGTTCCGTACACTTTCCCGGCGCTCGCCGCACTCCCAGTTGGGTAACACACATTTTCCCCGGCGCTTAGCACACTTTAAGTTGGATCCCGCACATTTTATCAGGCACCCTGGGCACGGGTGATTCCAAATTAACACCCTTGTAGAAATGTACACAGTAGTACTAGTGTAGCATATCTTGACGAGTTAGGACCTGCTGTAAACAAATTATGACGGGCATGTTGTTTCCTCATCACATTCTTGTGCTGAAGAATAGCAATTAATGGTTGTACATTTCTGCAATGGTGTCTAGATGGCAAAAGTTCCTGTGCACTGTCAGTTGGATCCCGCACGAACTCCCCGGCGCTTGACGCACGCTCAGCTGAGTCTTAACGCGAGTTGACGGAGAAAATGGAAATAGCGTATGAATGAAGAAAATGATAGATAGCTTTCGTTAGAGCCCTCCGGAGCGGAATGAACCACTTTCTGGGAATTTTTTCACCTTATGGTAATCTAGTGACCCATAACGTGGCATGCGATTTCGTAATTTCGACGATTTCTGAATCCCTGCCTGAAAATCGTCGAATGAATAGCTCGCGCTGTACTGCAGTTTACCGAGAACTCTCTCAAAAACATTTACTACCAACCCAGGGTTGATTGTGATCACATAAAAATCTTTCCATGGTAATAAAAGAGAGTGGCGTCCGCCCGTCAGTCAGCCTGAAGCTTATGGTGTGCATTCTGTGATTGCACACTTTTCTGCTTTAGCAGGTTTACGCCCGAAACAACCGAGCGGGACGTTGTAGAAAGTGTGCGGGACCCATTCAAGAGTGCGTCGAACGCCGTAGAAAGTGTGCGGGACACATTGAAGCGAGCGCCAGACGCCGTAAATAGTGTGCGGGACACAGGTGGGAGTGCGCCGGATGCCGTAGAAAGTATGTGGGACCGAGGTGGAAGTGTACAGGACGTTGAAGCATGCGTGCGAGATCCAAGTAAGAGTGCGCCTGACGCTGTAGAAGGGCTGTGGGACCCAAGTGGGAGTGCGCCGGGCGTCGTATAGAGTGTGCGGTTTACACGTGCAAGTGCGCTGGAAGCCACATAAAGTGTGTGGTATTTACGTAAGGGTGCTCTGTACGCCGTAGGAAGTGTGCGGGACCCATGTGAGAGTGCGCCGAAAGCCGTAGAAAGTGCGCGTGGCTCCAGTGGGAGTACGCCGGAAGCCGTAGAAAGTATATGGGACCGAGGTGGAAGTGCACAGGACGTCGCAGCATGTGTGCGAGATCCAAGTAAGAGTGCGCCGGATGCTGTAGAAAGGGTGTGGGACCCAAGTGGGAGTACGCCGGACGCCGTATAGAGTGTGCGGGATACACGTGGAAGTGCGCTTGAAGCCACAGAAAGTGTGTGGTATTTACGTAAGGGTGCGCTGTACGCCGTAGGAAGTGTGCGGGACCCATATGAGAGTGGCCGCAAGCCGTAGAAAGTGCGCGTGGCTCCGGTGGGAGTGCGCCGGAAGCCGGGGAAAGTGTGCGCGACTACAGCGGGAGTGCTCCAGGCGCCGTAGAACGTGTGCGGTACCACGTAGATTTTGCTTCGAGTGTAAGTAATATTTTATTGCCAATGTTGATTGAGTAGTGCGGCCGGTAAGTGCATGTGTTGAACGATATCAGAAATCCCGCGTGGGAAGCGCTGTAAGTAGCTCTCTCTTCGCCTTCTTTTGGAAACTTTCAAAGTAATGTGAATTCTTCGAACCTTTTCCTTGTGTTGGAAGGTGATTTTGATTGCTTCAGATATTTCTCCGCAATCTGCAGCCAGTGGACCTATTCGTGAAACTACTGGAGCCTCCCGGGAAGGTTTCTAGGATCAACCGGTGCATGCGACTTTGAACCCTTCCGGAAAGCTCCCGTACTTTCATAAACGTACACAGGTCGTCTCCGTCGCAGCAGACCATGGTACTTGCAACCAGCTGTACAATACTGATCATATCTTCTGCGTTTAGAGGAAAAAAGACGCAAAAACGCGTTTAGGGTGCGCTTTTCTCATAACTCTCTTTAAAGTGGCCCATTCGGGAATCTGAGACTCTCGTCACTGTTGAGATTTAAATACATTTTTCAAAAGTCAATGTCTTTTACCAGTATTATAGAGCTGTACTTCGAAGGTGAAGGTGGGACTAAAGTACCGAGGGTAGAAAATGAAGAAATCTGCAATCCAACCTCGATTATTCCTGCAAAACCACTAACAGACCTATCCGAGACCTTTGAGTAGTCCATAAGAATACGATCAGCTTTTCCTGCCCCAAATTCACCCTTTCGTTCCGCGCACCCGATTGGTCGTGTCATGATTATATGCTTTATTTCAGAGTAAGACATGTGAATACTCAAAGGAAGTGCTCTCATTGCTGGTCCCGAAAATCTCCTGATTCTCGAATGGATCACAGTAAACAGAGTTATGATTGAAGGGCACAAAAAAACGCGTTTACGCGTCTTTTTCGCCTAAAACGCCAACGATATGACCAGTACTGCAAATGGCTTGAAAGGCTTGTCGAATTCTCGCGGCGATGTCACTGGAATTTCAACTGAACTCACCCCACTTCGCACCATCCCTTCTTTTCCTTGAATATGTATTTACTAATTACCCGCCCACTGTAGCAGCTAAATCACCTATACGGAGGATCTGACTAGGAAAAGGGACTTGCTGACCGTACCTACACATGCATCAAGTCTTTTTTTGCCGAAGGATCAAGTCTTGAATTTGCAGCCTATGGGATTGGGACTTACCTCAGCTTCTCCTATCATAGTATAGTTCGAAGGCCTTAAGACTATCAAATCGGAGAACCTTCGTCAAACCATCGTTGTACAGCCCATGGTGTCTCTCAGATCAGAGAAGTGATGCAATGCGCACTAAATAGCACTCACTTTACTCGGCTCAAGAGTGATCAAAAAGAAGCTTCAGAATGTAACAGCTTTAAAAGCCCATTCAGGGAATCTCTGCAATGATATTATACTTCGTGGCCACTCAAAATACAGGTATCCTCTGCTTCCGATTGAAATTTTTCCATTCCTTGCGTGCGTGTGCGCGCGTACGCCGCGTCTCCTTCTCCCCACACTTTCTCGCTGTCTCTGTTCTCGCTCCGCACAAGCGCGCGAGGGAACAGATTCAATTTAGCTCGGAACCAGAGGATAACGCGCTGGATTAGTGAAAGATATGCCTCTGTTTGATCAGACTCCAATCTAACAATATACGATTGCACGAGGCCACCGAATCTCTACCGCTCCTCTGCACTGAGCAAAATAAATCAGAAAATATTAACGAGTTTTCATGCTCGACTATGTTCAGACCCAACAATTTTGGCACCGATTTCCCTTCTTTCTTTCTGTCGTGCAGGTTGCTAAAGCAGAAGATCTAATCTAACCGATGCTTTTAAACGATAGTCTCAGTCATAACATAAATTGCAGTCTGAAGAAAATGTTATCCGTCCGTTTCTAGGTTTGAGTCACTTCACCTGCCGAGCGCGGACTGGGATAATTATGATAGTAACTATGATACTATGATAGTAACTATGATAGTAACTATGATATTACAACAAAAGGGCCATTTCTATACTGTAATACGTTGATGCCGCTCTTCTAACTTTAAGTATGACAAAACAGCGATGCCCCCTTTGTCGCATAAAAAAAACCATCCGTCATGGTTAGCTCAGACCGTGCGCGGCAGTTTGAGTGCATTAATAAAAGCCAAGAACGAGTATATAACATCTAAATCGAACCGCAAATTCAAAGATTTTTTCGAAACGTTGGTCAGAAAATCTTTCTCACCAACACTATTCGGCAGAAGAAAGTGAGAGGATCAGGTGAAGATCATACGTAGATAATAATAACGAAGATAATAAAAAAACAGAGAAATCGGCATTTTTATACGTATAAGAAGAAAAAAAGATAGTAAATGGAGTCGATATCGTCGACGAGCTTCGGTGACGAGAAGCAGGTCAAAACGAGTAGAAACAAATCGATGGCGCAGCAACATGTAGGGGGGGGGGCGAATGTGAGTCCGAACGGACAGCTGGGAGTTCGAACGGAAGTTGTCGGGACCTACGCCGACTTCGACCGTTTCGCCCCTCGAGCGTTCGAACGCTGTCTCGATCGCTATTAGGCTGGGGTCGGACCCGTTGAGGGCCTGAGATTGTGCGCCTCCTCGATCTTGGATTTTTTTGCTCTACCACGAAACACCTTCCCTTCAGCGCACCGTCGAATATGGGCACCCCTGTTTGGAAGGCTGGGTGAAGGCCGAGGAAGAAAATCCTGGGTCATTCATTTGAGTATTGTTGTATGTGCTTGTCCTGCTTTATCCTGTTAGAATGAAGATTTCTGTTAAGAAGCAATTTTTTTGAAAAGATTGGCGTTTTTGTACGCGCCCACTTTTCAGCCACCCTGTTGTCTGTTGATGCAAACCTTTTTCTGTAATCACGGGCCTCAAACACAGACGGACAGGCTTTTCCAAGTTTTCCATTCCACGTGGCTATTCCTCTCAGACAACTCCTTCGACCTCCCAGCAGTTGTCACTATGTGTACTGAAAAGATTTCCGAGATACGCGCCCAGCCCTGAACATCAATACATCAATAACGTGGTAGAAAAAGATACATGCTTCGGGGACCTGTTGCAGATTGTACAATGAAAGGTCTGTCGGTCGTTACAAAGCAAACCTATGAAAGGTCATTTGTTACAATTTTGCCCTGTGCGTGGAAGTTAATAAGAGTCCCGATAATATAACACGTGAAAGAGAAAATTAGATCAAGCCAAATACGTATCATAGGTACATGCGCACTTCCGAAAAAGCTCTTACATGGATGTGCCCTGGACTCTATCGCGATTAGTCCATGTCGGAAGTTTGAACACTGTACTGGGTGTTGATGAGGGACGTGCGGAGTTTTCTTATTCTCGATTGGCTCCTGTTAAGACGCTTTGGACAAAATGAACGAATAACAAATAAAAGAAGTGCATTATAGAGAAATGCTCCCGAAATTAGTCAGACATAGAAAATTTTAAACGACTTCTCTTAGCGCATTTAGTCGGCACGAATAGCTTCGATACTTTCCGTTCTCATTTAGCGATGGCACAAGTTCGGTGCACATACAATCGGCCAGACACTTTGAATTCGCCATTTAAGGTTGGCGCAAACTTGGTGCATATTATAGCATATGGCACCGAGTTTGCGCCAACGCATAATAATTAACGCAAAAAATCAGTGCAATCTGTGCCGACAGTATGTGAAGTGCCACTGAATTAGGAGAGAGACCATTGCCCTCCTTGAAGGCAGCGTTCACGATGGTCATCCTCGGTGACTTTTCACAGTTAAATGATAGGAGAGAATCCTAGGACCCCATTGCCCAAAGAACGGTAGGAAACGGGCCAGGAGTGGCGAAATAACGGTTGCAAACAAACGTTTTGGAGTCCCAGAACCGCCCCGTGCCCCCAATTGCCCCCCCCCTCGATATGAAGAAATGAACACTCAGATTACAGGAATGATCAAGTCAATGAAGTGCTCATAAGTGAGCTGATCGCATGATTGCACTGATAGGCATCATCCCTCATAGCGGTCAATTCCTCCACGCTCAACAATAAACAAGAGAGGGCCTTTTGGCTCGGAAACGCGGCTCTCGAGTCATTTTTAAGCATGCGTTGCTATGTAGGGTACCAGACCTTCCGTAAATTGACGCCCGCGCACTTTTTATGACGTCCTGCATACTCCCACTGATACCCTGCACACTTACCATGAGGTCCTGCACGCTATCGCTAAGGTCCTACACACTTTCTATGAGGTCGTGCACACTCCCGCAAAGGTGCTGCGCACTTTCACTGATATCCTGCACGCTTTTGAGGTTCTGCACACTCCCACTAGAGTCCTTCACACTTTCTATAAGGTCGTGCACGCTCCCACTAAGGTCCTGCACACTTTCTATGACGTCCTGTACACCACTACTAATGTCCCTCGCACTTTCTGTGACGTCCCGCGAGCTCCCACTGATGCCCTGCACACTTTCTATGACGACCTGCACACTCCCAGTGGGGTTCTGCACACTTTCTCGGCGTCCTACGCTTTCCAACTAGGGTCTCCACACGTTCTACGGCGTCCTGCGCACTCCTACTGTGGTCCCGCACGCATTTTGCGGCGTCTCGCGTGCATCAACTGGGGTCCCTTACAGTTTATACGGCGTTCTGCGCACTCGTGAATCACGCCGTGCGGCGTTCCGAAAAGTACTAGAAAGATCCCGTCGTATTGATTGAAGTGTTGCACCGTCTCAGGGAGGGCACAAATACCGAGCAAAAGCCTATCACCAACGGTGTTTATTTTAATTGGTGCGTTTTGCGAATGAGTAAACGTCGGATGGTTTATAATAACTTGTTTAAAGCCTAGCTTGCTCGGATGAGTCCGGGCAGAGTAAGCAGCGGAGCGGTTGGTCATGGCAAAATATACCAGTGGTAAAGATATTTTGAAATGATAGGCTCGATAAGCTTAACGCCGACCGGCTCAAAACGAGGGAGCTAAGCTCTATGTGTTTTTTTCTTTCTTGGCCTTCAGTTTTGAGGGGTTCCGCGAAAATTGAGCTACCAACTTCAAAATTTGACATAAGCTAGGTGCAATCATAGCCAGCTTTTTGGTCAAAGATGAGCTTTCAAGCTAGACGGAAAGTGCTCCGACAAGATTGTGAACGCCAAGAAAAAAGGAGATGAACATTTTTCTCGAACAAAATCACGTGGTTTTGACAATTTTTCTCGAACCTCAGGTAACCATTCCAGACCATTTCGCGGTGGTATACTTTCTGCGATTCCTCTGAACCTCGGTTCTAGAATCACGTCGTTGCGCGATATCGATTCAAAGCCAAATCGGTAACGAAACTTTTTCCGAACATTGTCTTTAAGTAGATTAGTGCCATGGAATACATTGAGCCATAAGAGGAAAAAGAAACTCGCATGCGCCTCTTTAAAATAAGCAGAAATCGGGTAAACTGTTTTCGAGCTCTCGTTCAACTGGAAAATGACAAGTGAACAGTTTATTTATTTTCAAATAAAACGGTGGAATCATTACGTTTGATTTATTGAAGATGACATTATTGCCGAAAAACACGATGACTATCAAAAAAGAGTTCAGATCTTCCGTAATACGTACACTTCCTGTTGCCTCTTCACCTCCACCTCAAAGTCTTCTCTAGTAGGGTGCACTGGGTAGACACTACTTCCCCGATACGTGTCCAGCCATTCGAAACCGGAAATCAACTCAATTCAAACAGTTAATGCTAAAAAACAAGGAGGTTTCAGCCAGGAATCTTCACTTACCAGCCATTAGCATCGCCAACCTAATTCTTCCGTAGTAGCGGTGCAGATTATAGAGAATCGCATCTTGTCCACGAGGTACCCCCAAAAAGAATAGCCCTGAAAATCATTCGATATACTGGGTTGGGGAATAAGTTCGTTCGGTTTTTCTAAAAGAGCTGTATTTGAACTTAAAACAATAATTATAACAAAAAATTAGTCAATTATGTATCTGTTGACGACAACCTCCCACCTCTCCACCAATTTGTTGATGCCGTTCCGTGAAAAATAGCCCGGTTTCGGTCGAAGAAGTTGTAGAGCCAGCTTTTGAGGTACGCTCCGCTGCCGAAGGTAACAGCTCTAATTTGATATGACATGAAGCGTAAAAATGGATATTCGGTGGGCGCAAGGTCCGGAGAGAACGGTGGATGCTGTAGATCCTCCCATTCGAGCTCATGGAGTGCGGCTTTGACGACTTGCGCAGCATTAGGTCTGGAGTTTTCGTGGAGCAAGATGACTTGTCCTTGTCCATCAGGTCTTTTCAGTCGGATAGCCTCATTTACGCGGTGCCGTTAGGCAATGTTGAGCTCCTCGTTCACTGCTGCATTTCCTTCAAGCATTTCCCAGTGTATAGTGCCTTTCCAGTCCCACCGAACGCAGATCATGGTCTTTTTCGGGTGGAGATCTTGCTTGACCCTCTGCTTTGGCTAGTCTCCCAAAGCAACCCACTCCTTTCTTTGCTTTATATTGAAGTACAGATCTCATCTTCCGTGACCATTCGGTACAAAAAGCGCTGTTTATGACCGCGTTTTGGTCTTAGCAGTCGAGATGTTGAGCAGTGATCTGAAGGGTTTTCCATTTTAAAGCCCGAAAAAAAGGAAAAAATAAAATTATACAAAAAAAAACAATTAACACAGTTTTGCACGGCAGAAAAAAATACTTTCCAAAGAATAAACATTTCCTAGAGAAGCAAACCAGTCATTCATATAAAGCTCTGAAGAAAACCGATCGAACTTATTCCCCAACCTAAATTAGGGTTTACAATGGAATCAAGTTGAGGTGGTCGTAACCCAACCTCCTCTCTTGAGTGCACATCTCGTCTTCAGTACTTCTCGAATGTCACCGATAGGGTCAATAGGGTCGCCAAATCTACAAAAAAAGTCGATAAAGGTCAGGATGAAAAACAGATTATATGCAGCTTCACCTTCCAAGTCCACTGTGCTCGATCGACGAGAAAGAAATGGCAAAGTCGTATTTGTCAATGTGCCTGAATTCTTATGCAATGTATTTCAACAGCTTACCCCTTACGCAAAACTACGCAATATCTAAAGAAAAAAAAACAGTTTTTTTTTTCAAAATAGGCTTAACTGGAGTTCAGCAGCGGGGAAAAAGCTTGACGTCATGTAAGGTGTGTTTTCTGTAGTTACTGCAATGCTGGGCAAGAGAAGGCGTAAAGTCTATTTTTGTGGAAATACCTAAGCCGCTTCGCTGCGTAGTTGTGTGCGTGCCTCATGGTGCATTAATAGTTTGGTGGAATAATGATGTGAAGACTCGATCCCCAACTTTTATGACCACCACACCACGATCTGCGGCAAGAAAAGCTTGAAGAGCCCAGCCCTTAAATTCACAGTACATACTCAGACATGAATTTTATGATTTTTATTTCATAGCATAGTATAGCCTCCTATATAACATGTGCCAAGTGCAAGATCTTAATTCCTCAACTGAAGCGAGATATAAGCGAACACCATAGGCCCGACCTCCTTCGCTCACTACCACGGGCCACACCCCCTATCAGATCTCCGAAATCGATAGCGGCTAGATGGATTGCGAATGAAGAGAAATACAGGCTCTAAAACAACTCGTCTACCAATTTTTCGCCCTTAAAGGCACAGTCCAAGCTCAAGGAAAAAATCCGAGATTTCCACGTAATTGTGAAGTAGACCCACCCTATATAACACCTGCCAAGTGCGAACTCTCGAATCCTACGAATAAGAGAGATATAGGAAGAAGCCACCCTGAGGCGCCCACATCGGGAAGCCACTTTGGCACGCCCCTTTTACGATCTTTCGAGCTCAACAGGGGCGAGATGAGCGATGTTTTCCGAGAAGTAGTCCCGTTCTTTCCTTCAGTCTCGGTCTTTCTCCTTACTCAGGTCAGCTCGCATACAGCGGTTGCAAATGACGGAAGTTACAAGCCTCGGACAACTCGTCCACCATGCTTCTACAGCCCACTGTTTGAGGAGTCATAACTCCGTTTCTAGGGGGTCCTGTTCGATTTCAGAGACATCATTGGAATCAGCGTGGGACTGTTTTCAAGATATGCAGAAAAACAGAAAAGCGATTCTGAGGTTGGACTGTGCCTTTAAAGTATAGACGTTTTTGAGGAGCCATAACTCCGTCTTTAGGGGGTCTTAGAGAATTTCAGAGGTACCATTGTGATCATCCTGTGACGCTCTCCAAGATCAGCATGAAAACTGAAAAATAATTTCCTAGGTGTCATGTGCCTTCAACTGTTATGTGGGTCCCGAAACGAATCTTTCTTTTTGTCGAAACTTATAATGTTCACGAAGTGACTGGAAGTGGCAGCATAAATGAGATAAAGCGGACAGACGCGAGGTGCATTCAGGGGGCTCCTCCTCGCTTAGTACATGTAAGGATATAGGGAACTATATGTTAAGACCTTGAGAACCTTTTGAACCAATCGCTTTTTGCGTAAGTTGAGTCGTCAACAACATATCGGTGAGTGCGTTGAATCCTTTTTCATCAACAGCGCGTCGACGTGATGTTGGCAAATTGGAATCCTATTTTCAGGGGCTTTGGTCCAGACATACCGCAAACATCTGATCATCACACAGTTAGCACTTCTGGGCTCTTTCCTCTACTATGCGACCGCTCACAGAATTTGAGCGCATCTCTCTAGACGCCTCGGACCTACAGGGTGTGTATAGCTGTGGAATAGGATGGAGGAGGAGCCCGCTGCAAACGGATGCTCAACGGTGCCGGGTTATGGAGGAAACTGATAGTTCTTCCGGTGCACAAGACAAGCCTCGTTCCAGTTTTTAACAAAAAGCCGTTCTGCAAGGTGTTCCGAGATTATGAGTGCCCTGCTTCGCTTCACCTCCAACGAGGACTTCGTTGGAGGTGACCGATTCCCTGTCTTTTCGAATTATTATGTGATTTTATTATGTTAGCTCAATGTTTCCGTCACTACGTTCTCGGCATCGTTCTCGATAACAGCATAATGGAAGCTCATCCGATAAGCCGTCACCTTAGTGCGCATTGGAGAACGCATTTCAAAGAGCATACCCGATTCGCTCTCTTGCACTCAAAAACTACCTAGATGGCAAGTAGCTGTTTCAATCATCTTGGTACAGTTGGCAAAGAAAGAAAGGTCAGTTTTTGCGCTCTATGAGTTTTTGGGGAGATTAGAAGTTGATTTGATCGGGGTCAGCGACTATCAACGAGAAAATTGTAAAGATATGAATTTCACGTCAACAACGATGTTGAGAATCATCCTAAAGGTGACAAGCCCTTGCTAGTATCGTTTGCAATAATCTCGATTGCTCTCTGCAGACAACAAGCTGCGAGGAGTTGAGAAAGACCGGAAAGGCCTTTAAGTCGTTTTATAGAAGCCTCGCATCGCGCCACTGTTTTCTCAGATGATGAAATCCTCTCCATGGAGCCGACTATAAACTTTCAAAACTGGTTGTCAAGAAAAGCATCGAGGCGGTCACATGACAGGTAAAAATCATTTCTCATCCCACTTCTGTCATAGGTTTAGGATCAATCACAAGCGACGAAAAAACTCGCCTCCTTTTCATGGATTCTGCTGTCAAAATTGAGAAAGATGTTCAAAAGCAATCAATCCACGAGGATATTTCGAAGACCTGATTGATCTTTTGAATCGCCAGCAGACCCTGCTACTTCCTACAGGACTTTTACAATGAGCTTGTCCTAGAATAGTGCCGTCGCAATCTTTCTGAAATCTTATCGCACGAAGACTCTCGCTGCGATCTTGCTCACCGAACATTTTTTGCGTTTTCGTTGCAATGTGATCCAATCAAAGGTTTGTGGATCTCGTTTCACAAAGTTGGACTCTCTGAAAGCTGCTTCTCTGGAATTCCGGGATGAAATGGATGACGAAAACCCGCGAGACTTCTGCCATGTCTTTCGTAGCGAACTTCTTGCCTATCCGAGGAAAATGCTAACATTTCGAAATTTGGTTATTGTGTTGACTTTCGGACATGGGTGTTATAGTTGACCGTGTCGAAATCCGACTTGATCGCGGCGAATGCTTCTCCCCATTAGCCGAGATTTTTCCACGCAAAATTGTCGCAACCTGCGACAGCCCAAATGGTTCGAAATTTACGCAGGATTCGATTGGTATGATAGTGTTTCCCAGATATTGCGTGAGCGAAATTGTTACTGAATTTTGTGAGTGCCCTAGTAGAAAACATAAACGGTTACTTTGAAGCAGGTCAGCTTACTTTTTCCATTCCTCTGCGTACTCGAATGCGTGAATAAACGACATCTTATCATTACCAGTTATGTTTATTTCTTGATACTCGAGTGTTACTACCTGCAATGGTACGAATATACAGCTATCTCATACGGGTAGCAGATAAAACAAGAAACCTTTTGCGCCCCAATGTGCTGTTCACAAATCAATAGTGTTCAAGAAATATTCAGTACTCACCTTCTTTGCTCCACTGCGGAGCGCCTGCACCTCGCACCATGGTTCTAATGAACCGATAACCAGTCCTGTCATACCCGTCAATCGGTAGTCTCTGAGCGCATGAAAAACCGCATCTGAAAACATATCTACACTTTCACTAATTCACGTTCACCGAAGGTTTATTTATGAGGGAAGAAGTTTTGGGCGTATCAGCGGTTTCCAACTAAATATATTTCAATTAGTGGTACTCCTAAGACTGTTTCGAAATCTAGGTCCGTGGGTGCTTTAGAGACCTTCGAGACTGATTACGGACAGGCTTTCTCATCTGGTGAGGCCATTACTAGGCAGAGTTTAGCCGAAAAAAAAGTAACCTAACGTATGCCGAAAAATAGAAAAAACCATAGTTAGAATTTCTAAGGCGAATTTGAAAAAACATCCTGAACATCATGTGGAAAAGTGATCTGAAAGGTATCCTCATCTTTCCTTGAAGCCTTGGAAACGTTTTTTTCTAGAATCCAATGAGACGTTTGAGATAGTTTGACAACGGATTATTTATTTCCTGTCACACACACACACTTACGACACTAGAAATATCGTCTCCGTAATCGTCGGAGTGCAGTTAAAAAACAGTCATCAAAAGAGGAGTGTTTACAGCGTTCAGCGCATCTGAGCAAACGAATTGCATTGTATCTCCTCGGCATCCATTGTGAAACTGGGTGGTATCTCTCCTCGAGCTGTTGGTTCTAAGAGTTTATGGGTGTTTTTCGAGCTTTGCGGAAGATTTTGGCAGCGACATCAGTTTGGAAAAAAAAATCGGCTTGGCTCAAAACTCCTGTGGTTTGTGTACTATAATTAGTCTGACGCATGAACCAGGCGGCTGACCTTGCGGTTTTCGCGGCATCCCCTGCCAACGGGGTTTCGATCGCGCACGGTGATCTACCGTAGCAGGCCCGCCCATTCACCAGACTAAAACGATTACGTGGACTCTAAGTAGGGTTTAATTAGAGTACTTAAAACGAATCTGGTTTCCGCCTTTCAAAATTCTCTCTCTGCCTGACCCATGCGACTTGCTTCGACCGAAATGGTTTCCAGTTCGTGTAAAGGGTCCAACGTCCAGCGTGGAGCCACGGGACGGCCCCCGAAATGCACGTCGTGTAGTAGCGTATCGCGGACGTAAATGGCTAAAGACTATAGGGGTGGTCCGAGTATGCCATCAACTCCTGAAAACAAGATGCTTTGCTTCCGAAAGAGTCTGCGGTCCATTCGGTCCCACAAGGATTGATCTCATAAGCCTACTTCGGCTGGGTTAGTTCGAGTGGCAGCGTCACTCATTTCTATTGTCACGGCCGAGCCCGATAGCTCATTAATTCACTCTGTAATTCTTAGACCCGTTGATGTAGTACTATGCATCGTTCCGAAGCGTTCATAACACTAGAACATAGCCGAAGGTGCAGCTGGCTCGATAGCGCAGCTCCCTCTATCACGTTCTTATGACTGGAAACTCCTCTACGCTGTCGAGGTGGCCTGAACGTGAACTCTCGTGTCTAGGGTGCAGACTAGGACGCCGTGCTCTTGTGACAGGTCGGCAGTTGAATGTCCTTGTCACACCTTATGTCATCATGCTACAGAAATCCCCAAAAGCCCTTCGTTCGCCTTAACCGACCCCCTCATACGGAGTACGATGAGTGGCGACCCTATGCTAGCGCCTTCGATGTAAGAACAGCACTGAAAGGTAAACGAGCTAAATCGAAGGTCATTTGAAGTTGTCAAGGCTCCCTGTGCGACTCTGAGTGTCGGCATGCATTTGCATCTAATCTGGAACAATTGTTCTCAAAATCAGCGGACAAGCTCAGAATTGTTGTTGATTTTATCACATAAATCGAAGATTTCCAAGCTTGGGAGCACGGAGAACTGCTAGTACGGGGAACTAATGAGCAACCCAATGAAAGTTGCTTTGCGCATAGAGGAATAACGCGGTTTTGTCATCAGGTGGAAGTGAACGTGCTACACCTTTAAAGCGTCGAAAATCACCGACAAAACGGTCGAGATAGCGAAGCCGATAAACTTTTTTCACACATACTACAGGAAGCGCTTTAAATATGGTGACAAAATGCAGATGCCTTAGGGGTCCTCAATTTGCGAGAAATAAATCGACTCGTAGTCATCTTCGATGATCTTTCCTACTTCACGTGTGAGCGAGCGGCTTAGAGAACCGCTCTAAGGAGGCCATTTTGGAAAAGATAGTTTCTGCTTGAAAACGTATCATAGCTGAAGTCTGGAGACACTCTTCTTAAAGAAGGTGAGGGCAAGTTGCTGAAACCATTCGTGGGCTCTGTCAATTTTAGTGCAACCATATTACCCAGGGATGTACTTATCTCAACAACTTTCTCGAGCTTGGCAGCTGCCTTTGAACGCTTTCGGAACCCCCACTTGATTTAACAAGATGCCCATCCAACAATCGGTATCAGTGGAAAACGTCAATACTAGCGTTTTCCACTCATACCGAATGTTGGTTGAGCGCTTAAAGTCCGAAAAGTGTGCTTCCATCCAAAATTTATCTAGGGGGTTGTTTTTGGTGCTAAGCGCGATTATGAGGCCTCTCGTTAGCTTTAGGCAAGATTACTGTGCGTTTGGGAAGGTACAATAGGTATTGAAAACCCCCGCCATTAGCTCAAGAGTTTTTTGAACCATTCAGCTCTAAGTAAGATACTGTGCACTTTTCCTATAGTTGCTCGAGAGATACCAACAATGAGACTCATTTCGCAGATGCGTTCATAGCTCTAAATACTTCCCTTGTTAGCCAAATGAAGAGACGGCTCACGTAAGGGTACAGAAGCTTGATTGTGATAAAAACATGGGAATTTTCTTTCGAGACAGACTGTATGTGTAATAATATAACACTTATGAGTGTATCGAACGTACGGCCATCGGGTTCATATTTGTAGACTTTCTCTCGCGGGAGTGCCAACAGACTTTCAATGTCAGATTTCCTCCATTGCAGAACATTTGTTGAAGAAGATATGTCGTTACAATACTCGTACTGCAAAGCAAAGCCAAGTTTGCAGACGTTCGAAGACTTTATTTGAGTAGTCATAAACTGACGTCTGTGGCACTATTGAATTGTTATACAATTCTGACTTCGCAAGGAGCACACGGGCGTCCTGTATGCTTTCCACAACCACATTGGATTTTTGAATGTTGAATGGCAGGCAGCACAGCCACTCGCTACTGATGAAGTTTGAATGGCAGACTATTTGCAGAAGCGCAAACTGCTAGCAATTAGTTCCAATCGATGCGCTATTTTCTAACACTAACGAAAATTGCTGGATATACGGGGTGGGCCGAGTATGCCACAAACTCCTGAAAACGGGTTGCTTTGTTCCCAAAAGAGTCTGCGGTTCAGTCGGTCCCACAAGGATTGCCCTCGTGTGACCACGTCGGCCTGGTTAGTTCGAGTGGCAGCGTCACTCATTTCTCTTGTCACGACCAAGCTCGTTTGCTCATTTTTTTGCTCTGTAATTCCTAGATCCGTTGATGTTATACAATGCATCGTTCTGAAGCTTTCATAACACTAACACATAGCCGAAGATAAGGCAGGCCCGGTAGCACAGTCCCCTCTATCACATTGGTGCGAGTAGAAATTTCTTGACGCTGTCGAGGTGGGCTAAACGTGGAATCTCGTGTCTCGCGCACAGAATACGGCACCGTGCTCTTGTGACAGGTCGGCCGATGGATGTAATTGCTACACCTTATGTCATGATGCTACAGGAATCCCTAAAAGCACTTCGTCCGCGTTAACCGACGCCCACTTACGGAGCCTGGTGAGTGGCGAGTGTATGCTAGCGCATTCGATATAAGAACAGCATCAAAAGGTAAACGAGCTATTTCGAAGGTCCTTCAAAGTTGTCAAGGATCTCTGTGCGACGCTGGCTATTGCCGTGGACCGTCGACGTATTGAGTGCAAGAGACGAGTTGGCCGAGTGGTTGGCAGAGGCTTCAAGGTCCTATACAATGGCAGCCCTAGAACCACAAACGGCGCTGGCATTGTCGTGTCTGACCGTTTCCGCGATTGCTGACGTGCATCTTTCTGACGATCATTTGATTAAGGGCAGTGTTCACGATGATTTTTGTCCCCGAGTTTTACACATAAAACAGTGCGTTGGTCTCCAAGTGTTTCCGAAAATACGAAGAAACGACGAGAAACGCATTAAAACATCGTATTTCAGTTACATTATTCTGCAACATGGACTTGTTGTCCGGTTAGACGAGCATGTTCACGGTGGTTTTCACCGGTGAAGAATTGGGTCAATCGAAAACAGAAGATTATTTTTTGCAAAGCAGGATCAGTCAGGGGCCTAAGGAAAGAAAGGAGCAATAGAGAGTAGAGAATTGCAAAGGACGGGTCCACAAAAGATTTCATTGTCACAAGAAACACTTCCTGTGATAGCTAAGAGGAGGGGTGTACTTGAGGATTTCGTGTACTTCTGGTGCGTTCTTCTCGATGTCTACGTCATTTTAGTTCTACCCGGGAGCCACTTAATCAATATAGCGAATAAACTGAAATTGAAGATTATCGTGAACACTGCCTTTGAGACAATCAGCATCCGTGAGGAATAATGCAATAATTTCTTCTCGGTGTATGCTCAGCAGACGGGTTGTGCGGACCCAGCGAAGGGTGATTTTTGTATGAATGAGAAGGCTGCCGAGGTACAGCCAGATAGTAGAATTGTTGTTGCGGGAGACATGAATGTCACATTGGAGAGACGAGCGAAGGGTATAAGTGCCAAATACTCAGAGAGTCGGGGGGGGGGGTTCGATTCGGCCACGATAGGCTTTCTATTCGGGTACTTAGTCGAGTTGAAAGGAACTTTTGCAGCAGCACATGCTGCTCCGAAGAGCACGACGTGCTCTGTTCGGTAAGACTACGTGGCGCAGGGAGACAAAACCCTTGCTGCGCCCCGTTTCCCACGCAGCAGCATGTGGTCTGTTCGATAGGGCTACGTGGCGCTGGGGGCGGGCTCCCACCCTTTGATGGGAGCAGGTCTCCCCCAACACGGATTCGGCCCGAGTCACGGCCCGCAGCAGGGATCTCCCCCACAGCAGTCCGCGACGGGGACATCACCCTCGCCACGGTTGACAGCGAGGGAGCTTTCCTCGCTGAGGATTATGGGGGAGACCCCTTAGCGGTTCAAAAATCGTTCAGAAAGTGACTTGTAGTCACCTTCCAGGAGCGGTCCCGAGGGACGGACTGCGCTCTCATTTGGATCGGGCCATCGTAATGGAATCAAAAGCGTATCGTGGCCTGGTGAAGCGGCTATGATTGGTGGCACTTGCTTCCACTTGGACCACGATTATGCCACGTGGCGCTCGAAAAGTACGTGGCAGTATCGTCATCTAACCGCTTTGTAGTCGGATCGAAAGCCTATCTTGACCGAATAGGACCTTCGACACTCTGAGTAGGCTTTGGTTACGGACAAAGGAACAAGAATGATGAACGAATTCTCGGATACGCCAATTCGCATTACCTTATCGTTGTCAACACGATGTTTTGGAAGCGTCAGTCTCACCTTGTCATTCATCAGTGATTTTGTGCTCGTCCGACGCCGCGAAGAAAAAATGGTCTCGGTTGCGAAAGTCGTTCCGTACGAGACAACCGCTTTTATGCACAGCAAACATCATGCCGCCGGAGCGAATTGTTGAGCGGTGAGGACCTTGTAGGATGAAGTGGTGACGTCTGAAGGAGAAGCAAGCTGAGGTCCTCTAGCGTGTCCACCTAATGCCAGTCACTATTGTGTAGGAATCATGGCAGAAGTCGGTCAGGTCGATCATATAGTTGACGCGCTCCACATAACAGAGAATTGATTGAGAAGCTGGATCCGCGTGAGAGTGAACGCCGCGTGTGTCAACTTGTAAACCTCACGGCGAGGAACGGAAGACATAGACAATTTTCACGGTCTCAATCTCGAAAATCGCTAGTTACTCATGAACTGTGGAAGAGTTATGAGGAGATGGCATGACTAGGTTACGGGAGATCTCACAAGTGAACACGGCTGTCCCCTCAGTCTCTGCCCGCAGCAAGACGAGCAGGGTATTCTGCTGTCCGACCATCAATGCGATGGTTCGGCATGCATAGTATGGATTCGCTTACACTGTCTGCAGACTCTCGCGCAGAGATCCGGCTGGCAGCATTCGTCAACGGTTCCGGGGTTTAGCCTGCCTTTGGCTTAACTGTAGGGGGTTGTGAACGAATTTAAAAGTTCCTAACAAACCAAAAACTAACATCCAAACAAACAATGAAGCGGAAGTGTGAAAATATGCGTTTTCGTGGAAAAATCGCTAAAATGAAACGATTAATAATAAGGAAAGTCGATAAATAAAGTAATTTTGCTATGTCTCGGCGTTTTTTCAGCGTTTATTCTTATTTTTACGTATGAAACCGTGAAATAATTAGTGGAGCCTTCTATTTACCGAACCAGAACTTCAACGCTTATAACTTTACCTTTGAGTAATGTTCTTGAATAGGAGATTGCATCGCCGCGATTACAGTTTTAATAATGATTCCAATATATAAGTGAAAATGAATGATACTAACCCATATAATACATTCATGGGAGTTTATGAGACCGTTTATCACTCTACTGGTGTTCAATTGACTTCTACCAGAAATTTTGAAGAAGGTGATATGAGATTTCGAAAACCGCGCGCTCTTATCGATTTTCGAGCGTGGGAAAATCGCGGTTGCGCTAACAGAAACAGAAAGTAATATATCTGCTAACATATCGTCTCTGATGGAATTACGTGCGTCGCCAGGAGCAGCAACGACAAGAGGAGATAGCCGCTGAGATCGCGCGCTTCAACGGTCATCACATTTTAGGGGGCGTTCAGCCCACCACTCGGGAGTGCAAAAATTATTTGGATTTTCTGGCGAGTAGACTCGCTCATTAAGTATCCGGAAACTGCTAAAAAATCATTTTGAAATTTTCCATCATATTTGAACTGTATTCTACGAAATCTCAATTTGCAGCTGTACACTTGTATTCCTCACGACTTCACTTATGTAAAATACTGAAAAAACCGTTATTGTATTTTTCCACTGCATGCTCAATCTCCTGTTTTTTTTCTGTGATGGTGAAGCGCTCCACGATTAGTTGATAAAAAATTTGTTTTCATCCGCCTTCTGTAGCAATTTCTCTTGTTCCCGTCATTAGCAAAAAAACCATTCGTGTCATTTCAAATCAGAAAGCATTGTTTATAGAAGCTCGTTTAACCAAACTTTTTGACGGATCAAAAATTGTTCCTAATTCTTTTTCAAGTATAACATTACCAACTTTAATCCAGTCAGTCCTTATCATTTAGGTTTGGAATGAGTACCAAAGTCAGTTTATGCACATAATTTTATTCGCTATATATTCTTTAATCAAATAATTTACTCATACATTTTGTTCGGTGTTTTTTTATTTCAATTATTTTTCAAGCGATTCATTTTTTACAACTCTCCAAGTGTATTTTCCCTTTTCTAGAGTTTTTGCCTAGTTATCATTGATTTTTAAACAGCTATGCAGTCATGTTTTTTTAATGATTTTGTTTCTATTTTATTTCATTTTGTTCAAGTATTTTCTGAATGCAATTCTAAATTTCATTGAGCTATATTATTTTGATTTTCGCCACGCGGAATAATGTTGTGGCCACATCTTAATTTCCTATTTATTAAGAGAAACTTAATCTATATATGTGTCATGCAATCCACCCATAATTCGATATCTGAAAGTTTAGCTTGGACTGTAATGGATTTTACGTCATTCCATGCCGTTAAAAACCCGCTTCACAGCCAAGTGCATCACATTGTTTACCGAAATCAGTTCACATAACCCTAATCTCATCGATTATAACGGTTGGGTGCCTCCGTGATGTCAGTTTGGGTGCTGCAGCCCCATCCACGAGTGTGCCTCATTTCTCTGTGCTCCAGCGCTCGGGCTGGGCGGTGGGTGAGAGGCATGCGGCGAGGAGAGTGCGCGACGACGGTGGGAAAATGCCGAGCGACGCATGTTCACTTGTGAGATCTCCTTAGACCGGCATGACTACTAAGAGAAGATCTAACCGGAGAAATTCACTCTTCCGCCTACACATGAATCCACATGTTCATTCCACCCTGTCCATTCGATCAGCATCGAGAAAGTGCAGGCGGCATTATTACGTATGAGAGGAGCGGCAGCAAAGCGCCACCACAACCATCCGGAAGATGAAGGGCAATTCAGCAGATTGTCAGAAAATCGCCCAATTCGGCTGCTATCCGTCAGCAGAAAAATCGTCAAACATGTTCTCGATCTTCAAATCTGTTAAATCGTCGAGGATACCAAAAAAGCAGTGTGTCTTTGTTGCTAACTGCGGGACCACCGATGTCATTCATGCTACCCGACTACCGATCGAAAGCACCACGTGAAACAGAAGATGATTCACCTCGCCTTCCTTGATTTGGGGAAGGTATTTGACAGAACCACGCACGAAATTGTTTGGTTCGTGCCAGAGGAGTTCCTTGACTAGAGGCATCCTGCGCGCTGAAAACCAAGTTCCATTTGTCAGGCTCAATTTCATGAATGCGTCCGGTACACCACACCGGTGAGCTTCGGCGAGTTAAAAACGCAGGGTAATGAGGTTGGAAGGGGTTGAAGATGAAGATCCGTCACCAGTTCTCATCAGTCATCTACCGTTTTTTTCAGATAATGTTGATGCGACCGCCTAACAACATGAAAATCAGTTACGGCACGAACTTCACATGTAGAAAAACTCCCAAAGTGGCAGTTACGAGGATTCCAAACGCAGAAAAACTTCAAAAACGATTTTGGCGCGAAATTCAAATTCATGAGCTCTGGTACATCCCTAGTGACCTGTTGATTTCAATTATCACCAGCAGCGGAGCGGTGGGCCTCGGTGAAATATAACTAGTGATAAGGAGGTTTCGACAAAAAAGCCACCGCTGCGCGCTGTGATAATCGAAAACATGAGTTCACTTGGAATGAAACAGAGTCTATTTACAATGTGTTCCGCATGACTTTTCTTCACAAATGAAGGTTTTTCATGGGCCTCTCCGACATTTTCGTTCACCAGTGAAGCCAAGCAACACAAAAACATAAAGAAATAATATACTGTTTTCTGCGCGTACGAGTCGAAAATCTTCATGACGATTCAAGAAGTCTTGGTTAAGCAGCAGCAGGGACTTTGGTTGAGTTTTCCACCTCTGTTGATTTGCATCAAGAATCTGTTCTAACCCCACTTCCTTTTGTGATTGCGATGGACATAAGTACAAAAGAGACTCGCAGGAACCTGCGCCATGGTAGCGGTTGTATGATGGTGCCGTGATGCTGGCATGTAGAGATAGGTCTGACAATGAGCGACAGGTGAAAGCCTGGAGTGATCAACTGTTCCAAACTGGACTAAGTCTCAATGTCAAGAAAGCGATATATCTGGCGATGGATGATAGTGAGTAAGACGGTATTGAGCTGTCGCGTCGTGAAGCCTTCACGTTTCTAAGATCGGCAATCGCATACCTGCTTGTAAAAAGGAGTGTAAAGTTGCCTTTCATTCGGGCCAAAAAACGTTACATGACTGACTGGTACGCTCTACGTGAAGAAAATGCCGAATCACCTAGAATCGAAAATTTATCAAACTATTGTGCGACCCGTCGTGCAGTGCATCGCAGTCAGAGAGCTACCCTGCATTCAAGGGTGTAGAACGTAAACTTGGTGTAATGGAGATGAAAATGATGTTCTGAGTTGCCGGTGTCACCCGATCAGACATCATCACTAACGATGAGATTCGCCACCGTTCCGGCGTTGCTCCAATCGCTGGAAAGCTTCGCGGAGCTCCACTGCGGTCGACGATACCGCCTGCAAAGCTGCCCGTAATACGGAGTTGCCTCGAAAACAACCCAAAGGACGACCGAAACAATTCTGGCTTGACACGCTGAGCGCTGATGTAAAGGCTATCGGTGTGTACCCTAACCAGATTTGGAGCGCCGGAAAACACTGAGCTTTATCTTGTTGAAGAAGACCATTTTCACCTTCTCTAGAACAGAGTAGCCGTCCATAGTGAAAGCATCCATCTGAGAATCTTGAATGGTTTTGGGTGCAGATCTCATCGGTTTGCTATTTCTTGCAATGTCCAGCCAATCAGTGAAGATCTAAAACCTGGCAAATCGTTAGCAATGTGTACCGCAAAATAAAAGCGTCCAGTACCTTTTCACAAGTTGGCGGATTAATGAAGCCTAATTTCGGAATTGGGAATTCTGGACACAGAATCTTGTAATTGTGCGGTATAAAAACATTTCTCTCTATCTCGTCGTATGTAACATTACCCTTTGCTGTAGCGATGGTATTTCTGGAACAAGTTGTTTGTTGCGTATTGTCGAATCTATTGAAATTCTTCGTTTTGTTATACTGTCAGACCTCGCGTGCGTGATCGCAAGGGTCAAGCAACTCCGACATATTGTATCAAGAACCACGTTGCCATTCAGGTCGTGAGCGCTTATTAGAGGGGCACATGGTGCAGAAAAAAATCTTTTCAGTTCACCCCCAGTTTGAACGCATAGATACATAAACGTGTTTCACATGCGACTTTATGGCACGCTGCATTTTGTCTTGTTCTTCATCCATGACTTACTTGACTTAAAGGCAGCATACACGCTCGTAAGCATAGTCGAGAGAACAGCATAGATCGGTCCGCACGGCCCGTACTATGTCGTCAACGACGTTTGAAGCGCTGAAAAGTGTCCAGGATGACAGTATTTGACAATGTTTTTGTGCAATCTTGCCTTCCACGCCCGTATTTTCACACCCCTTTGAGTAACAGAATGAGAATCGATACTTGTGAAAACGTGTTATAATTGAGAGTGGTAGCACTTTCAAATGGGAGTGCACGAGAGAAATAGCTTGGTTTACTTGAGTATAACATGTCTACATACCTAATGACTCTCGTCCACTTTCGAGAATGCCGCTCTACTGTGGCTGACCTCTTGAAATGGAGGATTTTATCAGTGCACAAACATGTTATACTCAAGTAAACCAAGCTATTTCTCTCGTGCACTCCCATTTGATAGTGCTCTCATTCTCAATTATCACACGTTTTCACAAGTATCGATTCTCATTCTGTTACTCAAAGGGGTGTGAAAATACGGGCGTGGAAGGCAAGATTGCTCAAACATTGTCAAATACTGTCATCCTGGACAGTTTTCAGCGCTTCAAACGTCGTTGACGTCATAGTACGGGCCGTGAGGACCTATCTATGCTGTTATCTCGACTATGCTTACGAGCGTGTATGCTGCCTTTAATCGGTTGGCTTTCGCCTGACGCGGTCATTCCGCATCTTCGCTGAGGTGTGCCGTCTTAGTAGTCAGCCGTGTCCATTTTTCACGGTCTTCAGCCACAATTTGAACACATTCCATCCAGCTGTCACTATTCCATTTCCTGCGAAACGAAACATCGCGCCTGAACTGTCTTTCGATGCCGAGTGACTTCAAATCCTCTTTAGCCACATCCGTCCAGAACTTTCGCCTACGCCCAGGTGGCCGTTTCCAGACAGGATTTGGAAGCATTTTTAAAGCGTGTTGTACGGGACGATCCGGCGTTCTTCTTAGTATATGCCCGAGCAGTCGAAGTCGACTTTCCATTGCTGCTTGAGATGGCGTTAGGAGATGCTGGCACCTCCCTCGTGTCAAGCGTTGATGTACTGCGTCGATTTCCTTGTAAAGGTCTTCGTTATGGCATACACGTGGCCAGAAATATCCAAGCAAACGCCTAAAAAGCTTCCTCTCCGTGCAATCCAACCTTTCCATCTGCGTCTTCGGTGCTGCCCACGTCTCCGATCCGTACATCATGATAGGGCGAATAGCGGATAGGTAGACGAGCAACTTGACTTCCTTCGCGATGGTGGTGGACCACAAACACTTGGTTAGAGAATTGAATGCAGACGTAGCTTTCGCACATCGTTGTCGAATATCCGCTGCATAACTACCATCGTTCTTCAGCAAACAGCCCAAATAACAGAAATCGTCCACCAGTTCGATACGTTGTCCGTCCACACAAACTCCCGTTGAAGGCCTCTGAGAGACCCACATCTGCTTGCATTTGTCGGGACGAAGACGAAGTCCATAGGATGCGGCATACTCCGAAACGAGGTTCACAATCCTTTGCAGTTTTGCGTTGTTTTCAGCGAATAACACAATGTCGTCGGCGTACTCCAGGTCGACAAGGGAGCGTCCTGATGGTGTTAGGATCACATCCGCAGGAAACTGTTCTGCAACTCTACGCATGATGTCATCAACGGCGAAGTTGAAAAGAAAAGGTCCTGCAACGGCTCCTTGCCTTACTCCTGTTTTCACCTCGAAAGCTGACGTAAATCCGACGGGTGTACGAACTGCTGCTGTTGTTCCTTTGTTCATGTCCTCGATTAATCGAACATACTTTTCCGGGACTCCATCTGCTCGCAGAGCATTTAGCAATCGATCACGATGAGGAGAGTCGAACGCGGCTTCAAAGTCCAAAAAAGCAAGCTGTAATGGCTTCGAAAACCGCTGCCACGATTGAATTACTCTTCTCACGACGAACACTCGGTCGATGGTGGATCTTCCAGGTCGAAAACCGGTTTGCTCATCTCTGATCGTTCCTTCACGATGTTTGATAAGTCGCTCGAGAATGATACGTTCTAAAACCTTGTACATGACACGAAGTACAGAGATTCCTCTGTAGTTCTTAGGATCCGTGACGGATAGCTTCTTGTGAAGAGGTACGATGATCGCATGTCTCCACGAATCGGGTATCCTTTCGCTCATCCATATAGCACGGATGGTGTTGGTCATTTCACGAATCCCAGGCGGAGGAAGAGCTTTCAGCATTTTAGCAGTGATGTTGTCATCTCCACCTGCCTTTCCATTCTTCATCCATATGTGGGACATTTGGGTCCTCAGACGACCAATGTGATCAGTACAAAGTCCTTCATTGCTGCCTACTGTCTCCAGCTAAAGCCTTATTGAAACGTAATAGCCTAAACTCCATGTCGGAGCGTTCAGAAATACCGCTGCAGTTCGACATTGCTTCTCTGGCCCATCAATCCGGGGGTGGTATTCGCCAACAACCCGCCGAGGGTAGTCGAAGGGAAGCGGGAGGGATGATACCGCTCGCGGCAGAGGAGCAGATCAACCCATCTTTTACCATGTAAGATGGAAATGCAAACTGTGTCACGTATCGATATCACTGCAAAAAGATAAAGATACCATCGCGAAGCGGCCATTCTTCAGCTATGCTATTCGAAAAATTCCGGCGGTCGCGAGGGAAGCCAAGGGAGGCGAGAGGTGGCCGTGGAGCGCGTGTTTTGTACTGAAATTTCATCTCATTTACCCTTCGACTACCCGGCGGGTACCCGGCGGGTTATTGGCGAATACGACCCCTGAAGGCTGTATCATTCATTCCCCAACTGAATCCTGAGTGCCCCCCCCCGGGATGATACTACCTGCGACGAGTGACTTGACGCAATGCTCACCATAAAAATCGAACAAAAATCAACTTGCCTTTTGTCACTGCCGGTATTGCTGGTCGCGGGAGGTATACCCTCTCCTCAGCAGGCGATTGAGTAGCTAGCCGTCATCGTAAAGCGCTTTTAATTGGCTCGCGTTCATCGGCAGTCGGTTTGGCATTGATAAAAGGCTGGTTGTTCCAACTAAACTAAGCATCGCAGCCATCATGGCAGCGATGCGACTAGTCTAAGCGACCTCTGATCATCACGAAGGCTGCCTCGACCACCTCCAAACTACCTCAATCGCTCAGCGTCCGCGATTGCAACACTGCAATTTGTTACGGCCTGCCTCCAATCAGTAGAGGAAGTGTTGCCGTGGCAGTTTTTTCGCGATTAGATGCCATTCCGGAGATTATGTAACACCGCTAAAAGCCCTATGGTGGCCGTTGTCTTGATATTTCGGGACCGCAGTAGAATTCGGAGTCACGGTGGATAAATACACCTACCGCTCTCCCTTAGTTTAGAATTTCGACGGTTTGTACCACAAAAATATTAAAGGCAGTGTCAACAATAAAATGAATTGGCGTGTTGGCTGTTCTTTATCTCCAACATCTGATTACGATAGAGAATACTGTAGCTTGTTCTAGCCAATGGAAGAGCTTAACAATTTCTTATCATCATTCATAATCAAGAGCTATGAACAGTCAGCACACCCATTCATTCCATCGTGAGCACTGCCTTTAAGGTAGCCTCCACTCGACAACCACCAGAAACTATCTGTCCATCATACAACACCCGATTTTAGCGAAAAGTTGATTATGCAAAAAGGCTCCTCGAAAGTTGATCAATCTTCTTGCTTTGGCGCGCTCTACCTGAGGTAAATGTGAACAACCGTACTGATCACTCTGTGTAAATGTTTGAAATGCTTGCATTTCTAGCTTTTCACGACAGTCAACCATTAGGAAATGCTATTCGATTATTAAAGGCACACGATGAAATCCGTATTTGGATTTGTGACGTTTTCGTGTTGTACTATCCCTATAGTGACTAACGGTAGCAAAAAGCCCCCTCAAAAAACGTCAACTTTTTAAGGAAAACCCATTTTTAGAAAGTTTATAGCAAATTTGAATTTCGCGCCGACATCAACTTGGGATAGTCGCGCGGAGAACGCAAGGAACAGTTTTAAGCTTCGTTCTTTGGCGCAGCTTTGGAAGCAATTCACCGAGGGTGCCGCATAACTACGACTTGAGCGAAATTAAAATGGGTTACCAATCTGCTTCTTCTATCACTGCCAGCTGCTTCTGATCGTTGCCGTATGCGGAATCGACTGGCGTGCGTTTCGCGCCCTCGATACGTCAAGGCGCGCCCGCAGGCAGCAACCATGGAGTTTTGTTCCTTGTAACAACGGATCAACCCCAAGGCCGGTTCCCCAAACTAAGTACGCCGTTTTGAGGTAAACTAGTCTTCATTCAGAGGCGATTTTGGATCGTTAAACTTCCTAAGTGACATTGTCATGGCCCACTACTAGTCCGATTGAGCGCCCAAACCCAAATACGGTTTTTATCGTGGGGGTGTGTATACAAGTCTGTTGGTACCTGCTCGTTGGTGCCCCTGCTTCTACTGAACCCAGCAGACGTTTGAGTGTACACAGGGAACGTTCGAGCGATATAGCGTGCACAACTATATCGCGAAAGTATCCCGCACATTGCATAAAGGTGTCGCCGTCCGGCACACTAAGGCCTCTGGTCCATAACACCTTAGGATCCGTACCTAGGGAGTCAT
This sequence comes from Aplectana chamaeleonis, assembly GCA_029168955.1. Lineage (NCBI taxonomy): Eukaryota > Metazoa > Nematoda > Chromadorea > Rhabditida > Cosmocercidae > Aplectana > Aplectana chamaeleonis. The sequence goes on from JAPDOI010000010.1 coordinate 368,761, forward strand.
GGAGTCTTTGGCCACAAGCCACAATTTCGCCACCCTGAACTGTCGATCGCTGTCGAGTGATATCCAAAAACTGCGCTATCCAGACTTCTGAGCTATTTCCATGCACCGTTTGCTGCTTTGCAGGAAACCCGCCTCAAGGATAGACCCGTCATCAGCGTCGGAGAGTACACCATCTACTGCGGCAACGCTGACGATAGGAGAGTGGGAGGCTGTGCAATAGCTGTAAGGAAGGATTTCAATGGTATGGTCAAGGAGTTCGGCTCAACGTCGTGTCGGAATGCATTCGTACGACTGCGGGATCACAGAGGATTCAATCTGTGGATAGTGAGTGCTCATGCGCCCACTGAAACCGCCGAAGACAATTCGAAGGATGCGTTTTATGAGGAACTCAATACGTTGCTGGCCAGGATACCTTGTCAACATGCTGTTGTCGTGGGGATTGACGCAAATGCGAAGATGGGACTTGATCAGGAATCCGAAGTACTCGGTAAATGGTTCTACCCAGTGGAGCAAACATCGGACAATGGCTACCGCCTTGTCGACTTTTGTGAACGCAGTGGTCTGATTATTGCATCGACATTCAAGAGGAATCATCGCCGCCATCAGCTTACGTGGCAGGGACCAACCCGGCTATCTCCAGAAGAGCAGCGGAAGCGGAAGATGACAACTTTGAAACTACAGCTTGACTATGTCCTGACGAGGAATATTCCAGTATCGGACATTCGAAGATCTAGAGCTGTGTGGGATGTCGCATTCGATTCGGATCATCGTCCTGTTCTGTTGAACTTCACTGCGAGGATTCATAAGAGGAAGCGAGGGGCTCAGCCTCTCCAGAGGATTGACATGACAAGTCTCAGAGATGAAGAGTGCAGAAGGAATTTCCGACAACGCGTTTCTATTCACATCGGAGTACGGACTAAGAAGAAACTTTGCGACGCGGATTTTTTTGTCAAATGCATCCAGGACGCTTCGAAAGAGGCACTCCCGGTTGTACAGCCTAAGAAGAAGTTCGCCTACGTCTCAGAAGAAACAACATCTACCTACAACAGAGTATGTGCTCTCCGAACTGCAGGAAACTTCGTGGAGGAGAAGCGTCTGAGGAGGAAGTTGCGTCGGCAGCTTCAAAGTGACCGCGAACGAGAGTGGACGTGTAGAGCTAAGGAGTTCGAGAAGAGGAGAATCCGAGGAAAGCCTACACGTTGCTGCGACAGTATAGCGGGAAGATGAAGAGATGTTCTCCTGTCTTGAACACTACCAATGGAGTTGCAGTTGGTGATGCGACGCTGCCAATATGGAAGGATTACTTCAGTTCACTACTGAATCGTCCAGCGCCATCAGTACCTGAGCTCCCGCATGTTCAGAGAGCACATTACGATGTCAGTGAGGAACCGCCGACTGAGTCTGAAGTTTTGGATTGTGTCCGGAAAATGAAGAATGGAAAGGCAGGTGGAGATGACAACATCACTGCTGAAATGCTGAAAGCTCTTCCTCCGTCTGGGATTCGTGAAATGACCAACACCATCCGTGCCATATGGATGAGCGAAAGGATACCCGATTCGTGGAGACATGCGATCATCGTACCTCTTCACAAGAAGCTATCCGTCACGGATCCTAAGAACTACAAAGGAATCTCTACTTCGTGTCATGTACAAGGTTTTAGAACGTATCATTCTCGAGCGACTTATCAAACATCGTGAAGGAACGACCAGAGATGAGCAAGCCGGTTTTCGACCTGGAAGATCGACCATCGACCAAGTGTTCGTCGTGAGAAGAGTAATTGAATCGTGGCAGCGGTTTTCGAAGCCATTACAGCTTGCTTTTTTGGACTTTGAAGCCGCGTTCGACTCTCCTCATCGTGATCGATTGCTCAATGCTCTGCGAGCAGATGGAGTCCCGGAAAAGTATGTTCGGTTAATCGAGGACATGAACAAAGGAACAACAGCAGCAGTTCGTACACCTGTCGGATTTACGTCAGCTTTCGAGGTGAAAACAGGAGTAAGGCAAGGAGCCGTTGCAGGACCTTTTCTTTTCAACTTCGCCGTTGATGACATCATGCGTAGAGTTGCCAGAACAGTTTCCTGCGGATGTGATCCTAACACGATCAGGACGCTCCTTGTCGACCTGGAGTACGCCGACGACATTGTGTTATTCGCTGAAAACAACGCAAAACTGCAAGGATTGTGAACCTCGTTACGATGTATGCCGCAGCCTATGGACTTCGTCTTCGTCCCGACATATGCTAGCAGATGTGGGTCTCTCAGTGGCCTTCAACTGGAGTTTGTGTGGTCGGACAACGGATCGTACTGGTGGACGATTTCTGTTATTTGGGCTGTTTGGCTGAAGAACGATGGCAGTTATGCAGCGGATATTCGACAACGATGTGCGAAAGCTACGTCTGCATTCAATTCTCTAACCAAGTGTTTGTGGTCTACCACCACCGCGAAGGAAGTCAAGTTGCGCGTCTACCTATCCGCTATTCGCCCTATCATGATGTACGGATCGGAGACGTGGGCAGCACCGAAAACGCAGATGGAAAGGTTGGATTGCACGGAGAGGAAGCTTTTTAGGCGTTTGCTTGGATATTTCTGGCCGCGTGTATGCCATAACGAAGACCTTTACAAGGAAATCGACGCAGTACATCAACGCTTGACACGAGGGAGGTGCCAGCATCTCCTAACGCCATCTCAAGCAGCAATGGAAAGTCGACTTCGACTGCTCGGGCATATACTAAGAAGAACGCCGGATCGTCCCGTACAACGCGCTCTAAAATGCTTTCAAATTCTGTCTGGAAACGGCCACCTGGGCGTAGGCGAAGGTTGTGGACGGATGTGGTTAAAGAGGATTTGAAGTCACTCGGCATCGAAAGACAGTTCAGGCGCGATGTTTCGTTTCGCAGGAAATGGAATAGTGACAGCTGGATGGAATGTGTTCAAATTGTGGCTGAAGACCGTGAAAAATGGACACGGCTGACTACTAGGACGGCACACCTCGGTGAAGATGCGGAATGACCGCGTCAGGCGAAAGCCAACCGATTAAGTCAAGTAAGTCAAAATGCCTTTAAGCAGAAGGCAGCTATTAGGGCAATTGTCTGAGGTGCAACTCACCTTACTGGGTATCCATCTAGATAAGGAGCACTTTTATTATTCACCATATGGAATACAGTATCACCTTCGTGACATTGTTGCCAGGTATTGAACGATGTTTTGAATGGTATACTGGAAACGAATTGCTTCTGAAGAGCCCACTAAAAACTCTGGGTGATAGCTAACGTGAAGAAACGAGAATAAGCGCGCGAGAACGAAATGACGCGGAGGACCGCCAATGAACGGCACTGATGCTGGTGGCAGTAGTCTCTCCACGATCGATAAGAAAGTAAAGGCCAACCGAACACTGCTCTACACGACGCGGTCGCGGCACGGTTCTAAAAAAAACAGATTTGATGACAACTAATTGATAAAGGGCAGGGTATGGAATTAGTAGAAAGCGGTGTGTCTTCATTCACAAGCCGTCCCTCTTCAGAGCCAGTACCAATCTCCCCGGAAAGTGGCAGCTACCGGCTCCCACTCAGTGGTGACTGACTGGATGCAAAATACTATAGTTGTGCCCTGGACGAAAAGACAGAATATCGAATAGATTCGAATGACCCCCTATTTTAACGTACGATTTTTGAAAAGATTCGAATACCCCCTTTTTTGACGTCCGATTTTTGAACTGTTTCGAATGGCCTCTTTTTTGAGGTTTGATTTTTGAATACATTCGAATGACCCTCTTTTTTCGAGGTCCGAACTTTGAATAGATTCGAATAAAATCGATGCGAATATATTCAAATAATTTTTCGAACAATTTGAAAGCTACGAACTGAAAACAGGCCAAGCGAGCTGTCAGTGGATCTTATACTTCGAGGTGAACTGCGTGCGCACGCGTTACGCGCGTTGCGAACGCGGAAGAGCCGCCATCGTTCAGAACAGTTATCAGCACCATATACGGCAAAACGGTCATCGCTAGTGACATAAAATGAACGCAGCAAAGTGAATAATGCTTCAGGACATGCCAGTTTACATAAAAGTTGAGATGTCGCGTCGCCGCCCTATCCTTCGTGCGCGACACTGACCGGTTTCAGTTGCTGATCAAGGCCTATAAAATTTACGTTCGCTCAATATTGGAGTATGGTACCTGACAAGGGTTCAAACTCAGCTTCCCTCGGCCTCGCATTCGGATAATAAGGCGCAACTTTTTTCATTATACGAGGGGGACTGGAGTATCTGTGCTTCAGGGAAAGACTACCGGTGCCTAGTTCCTTTGCTATTCTTAAAAGGCAGGATGTTGAGGGCATTAGTGTACTTCGTCGTGACTGCAGCGACAGGTTTCGCCAATAATCCTGGAAACGTTTTTGTTGCTAGACTTATGCTTGTTCTCATTCGATTAAATATGCGCTTCAAGAAAAACCCTTTCTGACGCGTGATTTGACTGTGATAATTCAGAGCTCCTGCCAAATCCGTTTGCAACAATTTCACTAGATTTAATGATTATGTTATCTGCATATACCAACAACAGCCAAATCGATTCAACAATTTCACCACATTTAGAAAATCAGTTTGATAGCCAAAACTAATGGAACAATTTCACGACAATTTAGAGCAATGCCAATTCCTTGACCGTTTCTGCGGAGCCCAAATTGCAGAAATTTCACAACTTTTTCCAAGAGTTTCCCTTCTACAACATCGTCAATCTCTAAAAGTCAAGTTGTTTTTTTTATCGAAAACATTTTATCGAAAATGAGGAAACAACCGCTCCGCTGCTAAGACTTCAAGATAAAAGTTGCAACGCTACTTCCTACAAAGAAGATACAAGGCATATACTTTTCGAATTTAAAAGTCGCAAAAAGGAAATGAGTATAAAAATGACCCAGTTGTACAGGTTCTAGGCACTATTCTAGACGAGGGGGGGGGGCACCCACCATTCAAGACAGAAATGAAATGAACCGCCAATTGGTAAGGCTATAGGTCGAAGTATTTCCATAGAGCTCTTATGAAAACAATGATTGATAGCGCGGTATCAGGCATCTTTTATCACAGTTTTTCATCATTTCTATGAGTAAATCTTGGGTGGTCCCACCACGTCTAGGACAGACCCAGCGTCAGCCGCTCTAGCCAAACTTCACCGGTTCATGCTGATGTGGCTCGTCTGCGCCGGCCTATATGTCTGATTTAGAACAAGAACGATAGTTAAGTGCGTCAGAAGAGGGCTACCGTAATCTTAGGAATGATATTATTCGGCTCTCGTAAACAAATTCTATGATACCCAATTGATCAAGGGTAAAGTATAAAAGAAGTGAAGAGCGGTGTGTCTTGATTCAAACACCGTCCTTCTCCAGAGGTCAGCAGTTGAGGATCTTCCTGGACTACAAAGCAGGAAAACAGCACCACCTGTGGTGAAGATGTAGCAAATTCGGAGTCAGAACTCAGAAAATTTTAGAGCCAACTCGAGTGCGATTACGGTAGCACTGTTCTGGCGGACTTAACTATCGTTCTTGTTGATTCGGAGGCCTGGCTTGCATACGGTGTCCTAAACATTAAACTGAGGTGATGCGCACGCCCCTTGATGTCCTGCACACTCCTACTGAGATCCGGCACACATTCCATGACGTGCTGCACACCCCTAATGGGGTCCTGCACACATTCCATGAAGTCCTGCTCAACCTCACAAGGGTCTCCCACACGTTTCATGATGTCCTGCACACTCCTACTGATGTCCTGCACACATTCCACGAAGTCCTGCTCATCCTTAAAGGGGTCTTGTACACGTTTAATGATGTCCTGCACACTCCTACTGATGTCCTGCACACATTCCACGAAGTCCTGCTCATCCTTACAGGGGTCCTGCGCATGTTCTATGATGTCCTGCACACAGTAAATTCCAAATACCGTGCGGTTCTGATTGCCACAATGGCATGAAATGATGATATGAGTTGCATTGCTATATCAGACCGACCGACTCAAACTCTCAAATTAAAATTGCATAGTATTTAAAGACCCTATGGCAATCGGTACCGCACGGTATTTCTCGTCTAGTCCTGCACACTCTTACTGATGTCCTGCACACATTCCATGAAGTCCTGCTCATCCTTACTGGGGTCCTGCACACTCCTATTAAGGTCCTGCACACATTCTACGACGTCCTGCACACCCTTACTGGGGTCCTGCACAGGTCCCATGATGTCCTGCACACTTCTACTAAGGTCCTGCACACTCCTACTGAGGTTCTGCACACATTCTACGGCGTCCTGCACACCCATACTGGGATCCTGCACAGGTTCCATGATGTCCTGCCCACTCCTACTAAGGTTCTGCACAAGTTCCATGATGTCCTGCACACTCCTACTGAGGTCCTGCACACCACTACTGAGGTCCTGCTTCAGTTCCATGACGTCCTGCATACTCTTACTGCGGTCCCGCGTAGTCACCCAACACTTCAGCACACCCTGCGACGCCTTCTTATCGATGGTGCGCATGGAACGAATACTCGCCGCGCTCAAGAACATCCCTCCCACACAGCGTCCTCTTCCGAGCCGGAAGTTCAAAGTACACCCCCTAGAGAGCAAGGTGTTTTTATGGAGTCTAAGAAAACAATGAGTGATAACGAAAAACCCCATCATTTTCATAAACTAATCTTGAGAGGCTGGTTTCCGAGTTTGAACCGCCCGTTAGGGGCCCAGAAGTCATTATTGTGAGTTCTGCCAATTATTTTCGGCATTCCCGTGGCCGATTAACTGTAGTCAAAAATTTTCAAGCGATTTGGCCTACGCCTTCCAAAAAATGGAATTCGACGGACGGAGGTGGAGGCGGAGGCCGTGGCGGAGGCGGTGGTCGAGAACGTTTTTGCGTACTTTGAGAGGTCATAACTTTAGAAATCGGGGACCAGTTAGGATAAAAAGTTGCTCACATATGTAATTTCTTGCAGCGCATCGATTGGTGTACAGCTCATATTCTGGTGACGGTATGAATAGGTGATCTAATTGTAGTGCTTCCGCGCGGGAAGAGATCAACGCCAAATCCTGGTGCGCGCCACAATTGTTAAGGCTAGGAATCGAAGTATTTATAAAGAACTTTCATGAAAACAGTGATTGATAGCACTATCAGGCATCTTTTATCAGAGTTTTGCTTCATTTCTATGAATAGATCCCCGCTTAGGATAGACCCTTGTGGTCACCGCTGACCGTTGTAGACAAACTGCCCAACAGCCTCACTGGCGTCCAATTAGGTCCTTTCGCTTCTTCCCATTTTCCCCACTGCCTCTCGAGTTTTCAACTCTATCCTAGACGGGGAGGGAGCATCTAAAATTCACTCATACAAACAAAGAAAGACTCCCATAATGGATGCTCGATACTGCTATCAATCATTGGTGTTATGGAAACCCTAGAGAATTACTTCGATTCATAGCCTTGCAAATCGGTGGTTCATCTCATTTCTGTCTCGAATCCTGGATGCCCCCTCCCGTCTGAGATAGTACAGAGTTTTTTCACTCTCAAACTATAATGAAAATCTGTCTATAATGAAACGTTTAAAGAAAGAAACATTACTAATTGGATCTCTTTCCATGCCACGCTAAAAGAGCAATAATCGAAAGAAGACATAGTGTCAAGAGCAGAGCTCGTAGATTCCTCCGACAATCTCTGTGAAACAGTATAGCAGATGGATGGTCTTTACCATCTTGATACGTATGCATAGAAGCCGCGCTGAGGAGCTGCAATCGTTGCTTTCCTTCACATGTAGAGTATTTTCGCTCCCTCAAGACATTACTGGTTCTGACTCCCCAGGAAAACACTCACATACCGGAGTACGAGGCATCTGGCAGAGCGGTGGACACACACGAGAAGATGCGGATAGTGAATCAGTCCAAATGAAGTGAAGGGGGAGAATGGAATTCCATCGCCTGTGATAAGGTGTTCAAAGAGATGTGTTCGGTCTCAACATGTACTACCCCCGTCATAGCTTTTCTTTTCGTTTCTTTCATTTCTTCTCAACATGTACTACCCCCGTCATAGCTTTTATTTTCGTTTCTTTCATTTCTTTCATGTTGTAACCTCTGCACAAGAGGGTCACATCTACTTAGGTGGATGTAGTTATATAAATAAATAAATAAATAGCTGGTCCATTGTAGCTAGCCCGGTCGATAAGCATCTGGGTCATGCGAATCGGCTGTAAGGTCCTCCCGCTGTGGTTGACTTGAGCCTGTCTGAGCCCTATGTGGCCATCCCATTCAATGCGCATGTAATGTATTGCCCATTAAGCTTTAGAAAGTCACGCCGGCTTGAGTCCGCCGCAAATGATGACAATTGTAAAGCGTCTATCAGGATTGCAAGTGTTCACTGGAAAACAGAAAGGAAGTGGAGATATCTCTGTGGATAGTACCGTTGGGATAAGGGTTGTGCCATTATCGATACAGCGGTCCTAGGCTGTCTATGACAGTTTAGGTCGTATTTCGGCCGAATCTACCGTTGGTCTACGATTAGACTTCCTCGGTTTTACAAGTCCCCAATGACGACTATGAGCTCTCAAGGCATACCCAACTATATCTGATTTCATTTTAATTTCCTTGCTTTTTTTCAGTGAAGACTACCCTCTCTGGTAAAAAAAAATTCTCCGCGCAGCTACAGGCTCATTTTGCTTTTTTAACAAGCGCGCTCATGCCGATCATTATTTCCGCAGGGCTACCGTAACCATTCTTAAACAAAACATGATAACGAACGATAACACACGCTCATAAGATGCGGGGTATAAAAGGACAGAGGAGCGGTATGCATTCACTCACACACCGCTCTCTTCGAGAAGCCACTGGGACGTGGCTGAGGAGGTCGAAATTGTGCAAACATGTTTGTTGGCTATTACGAGGTGCTCTAATCCAAGCCACTTGGAAAATTTTTTAAGGAGGGTTACGGTAGCCCTGCGGAAATAATGATCGGCATGAGCGTGCTTGTGCTATTTTAAGCTTGCTCGGATGAGTACCGGCGGAGCAAGCAGCGGAGCAATCGGTCATGGCAAAATATAACAGTGATGAGGAGATTCGGGCATGAAACTAAAATGTGAATATTGTACAGTGCCATTGAAAAGCCTATTCCGCTCTGGTTTTTCGACCATAAGTGATTTGTTCGGAGAGCAATTAGTTTCATTTTTTTATCACAGTTACAACACTATCACTTGTCATACCATAACATTGCCTCCCCATGTTTGAAGACAGTGTTCGCGATGAAATGAATGGGCGTGCTGGCTGTTCATTGTTTTGATTGTGAAAGACGTTAAAAAATTGTTAAGCTCTTCTTTTGGCTAGAACAAGGAACAGTATTATCTATCATGATCAGACGTCGAAGATAATGAACAGCCAACACGCCTATTCATTTTATCGTGATCACTGCCTTTAACGATTGGAATCTGATGGCGGGGATGCAGTCTTAAACCTACTGTGTGGCTTGATCCGTCTGGCCCATTAAGAGTATGCTTGAACTCATCTGACCAGATGACTTTAGACCACTGTTGCGAAGCCCAGTGAGGGTATGGGACTGCATTTCCACAAATGGTGTCGGTTCCCTGCAACGCAAAGATGAAATGGGTAATGAGATGCACAAGGGCATACTGGAGAATCATATGCTTCCATTTGTACGAGTTGAAATGCCTAAGGACTTTGTCTTCCTTGAAGACAATGAATGATCCGAAGCAAGCTTCTCATCTGGTCAAGTATAGTGGAGTGCACCAACTCAGAGAAACTCACGGCCCGTCCGCGGCCGACGACAGGACGATCTTTTACCGAAGCCGGTAAAGCGCCGGCAAAGCGCCGCGGACCATCCGGAAGGCGCCGCGGATCGTCCTGCAGGCGCCGCGGATGGTCCTGAGAGCCGCCGCGGACCGTCCTGAGAGCAGCCGCGGACCGTCCTGAGAGCCACCGCGGGCAGTCCTCTCCGACGCAGTCATGAACGGTCCGCCTCTTCTCGAGAGATGCGTGAATGTCGCGGTCTGGGACAGAGAAAACCCCGACTCGGTCCGGACAAGGGCGTAGCCTTTGTCGAGGCCTGCGGTGAGGAGCCACCCTCCCTGCGGGCCGCGGCGAACCCCCCCCCCCAGCTGTGAGGATATCCCTATATCTCCCCAGCGACCAAAATTATTCTGGCCTCCGGAGAGTGACTCAAAGTCACCTTCAAAGGCCGGCATTAGAATGCCGAATGAGGACTCGAGTGAGATGAGGCACCTTTTAGGCCCCGGTCATAGTTGGATGAGCCGACGCCTCCAGCCCGGTCGATACACACAGAATGCATTGGAAATGGGATGCAAAAATCACTCGGTGTATCCCCCCCGCACCCCCCAACACCCCCCAACACCCACCCGGTCGATACGTATGAACAACATGGTGAGGTGAAGCTGAGAAACTCACTAGGTGTATCCCCCGCACTCCCAACACCCCCGCACCCCCGGTCGATACGTATGTTTAAAATGATGGAGTGAGGTTGAGAAAATCACTCAATGTATCCGACGCGGTCGATATCCATGCAATACGTGGATGAGAAAATCACCGGGTGGGCGGGTCGAAGATAAAACATTGCGTATCACTAGAAAGCTCACCTTATTGCTACCTCCGTGACTTCACCATACTCGCCTTCACTCTTTCTCTGAACAGGTGCAATCCTGTTGGCCACGTAATCATCGTCATATCTAGTTGGATGCATCGAGTGATTTTCTCAACCTCACTCCATCATTTTAAACATACGTATCGACCGGGGTGGTGTTGGGGTGTTGGGGGTGCGGGGGTGTTGGGGGTGCGGGGGATACAGATGCAAATAGCACCAACTATGACCGGGGCCTTATACCGGCTGTGCATAAGACAAACACATTAGGACGTGGTCATTCGCTTTACCATGTTTTTTTTCATGGTTGCCACTGCAGCCGTGCCGGTGGTCAAGTGAGATGTGAATGAGTGAGTTGAGGAGGTGGAGTCGATCAACTTCCGGTGCGCCCCGGAGCCACCCCCATCGAGAATAACAGCGCCGCGGATGGGCCGTTTAACCAACCCGCTATCAGTTGTGCCGCGGATCAGCCGTCAAGCGCCGCGGACCGTTCGGAGAGCTCATCTTCCACCGCGGACGGGCCGTGAGTTTCTCTGGGAAGAGTGTCTCAGTGACTTATCAATGAGAAGCGGTCGATCGGAGATCAATTAACATGAAGCTCGTTGCAGCACAACCGCTCTCGCGTAATCGGTATCGAGCGTGCTGGTATGGGATTCTTGCATATTGATCCCCAGCCGACCGCATCTTCTTGATAAGTAAATGAGACACTCTTGGTAGGCTCCACATTTGCTCGACCAGCGCCGCATCGGGGCAAAGAACTGGCCGAGTCAATCTACGGGCCTAAGCATTATCAGGGCAAAACTGCTCGAAACACGACTGAAAAGTTTGCACAATTAAAGCAGGCTTGAAAGTCTTTCTCTGTCTCGATAGCTTTTTTGTTCATAATTTTAGTTGTGAGCCTGGTTTCAAGTTCTGTTTGGGCATGTTTGTTCTGTTATTGTGTTGAAGCTGTGATACAAAAATTAAGCTGACTGCTCTCCCAACAAATGATTAATTGTCAAGGAACCAAAGCGGGATAGACCTTTTAACGGTGCTGTGTGTGGTAATATAGAGCTATCTATGAGCTTCATTAGATACGCCTTTCTTCTTAATATAGTTCGACACTTTTCGTCTTCTTCTTCCACTTTTTATTTTGGTTAGCTGTCGGCAGGAATGGCTTCTTCAGACCTGCAAAAATGCACTAACATGTCCACAGAGTACAGAGATCTGATACAGTCACATGAGCCAGGTCGGGGTAAGTCCTGCATGACCATAACGTCGGTATGGATCCGGAAGAGACTTTGCGTTCACTGTTGCATGTTGTCGCCAACTCAGTGCCCTGTGCTATAACATAGGTGCACCAAGCTTGCGCCAACCTACGATAGGGAACGCAAAGTCTCTTCAGGATCCAAGCCGATGATGTTTGTCGTATCCACTGAGTTATATTTACGACATTCGACGCTCGCAACCTTGGTCATGTAGCTGTATCATATACTTGCATCATATATTTGCGCTCTGCGTGCATTTTATTGAAATTTTAGGGTCTGAAGAAGCCACTATTGGCGAAAGCTAACCAAAAAAAACCAAACCTCTCCAGCCGCTTCGCGGCTGGAGCGACAAAAAGTGCTAGAAGAAGTCACAAACTATCATGAAAAGGTACTGTTTGTATTCCATTGTGAAGCCGACTCCAGGTGCGTTCTCCTGGGAGACTTCAATCTTACTGATCTCTATGTCCATAGTGGCTCTCTACAGGGGATTTCGAAGATCTCGCAAGATTTTTGCACTCTGATAACTACACACAATTTCCAGTCTCTAGTACATAAGCCTACAAGGTGCGATTCTCACTTAGATTTGATGTTTTGCAACGATCCTTCTCTTATAAAAAATGTAAGCGTTGCATCTCCGATTGGAAACAGTGACCATGCCACTGTAAATTTTTGTTTAAATACCTCGGCACTGCCTGAAGAACTTCGATGGAGAGCAGATTTTGACAGTGCTAATTACCGTGCAATCGAAGAATACTTGTGCAACATTGATTGGATTGGGAGCCTGAATTCAGTTTCTACTGTTAATGAGATGTACGAAATTTTCCTTGCTATTTTGCATCATGTGGTGGATTTGTTTGTTCCTAGATGTAGAGTAGAGGTATCACGGAGAAATTTACCGGATTATTCAAGAAAAATGATAAGTTATCGCTCAAAGCTATGGAGTGAAGCTGTTCTTTGGAACACAGAAGAGCATTGGAATAAATACAAATTTTTGAACCACAAGACTGAAAAGGCTCTGAAAAGATATTATGTATACTTAGAAAATAAGGCAATCGAATCTGATGATAAATCAAAGTTTTTCACTTACATCAACAGTAGAAAGGATGGCAAGAATAAAATTCTGTAAAAAAGGGGTCTCCCAAGCAGAAGTGGTTTGGTTAGCGTTACAAATGCTTCAACAAAAAGGGAACAATAGGAAAGCGGAATGAGGAGAGTCTACAAAAAATGAACAATATCCTCCAAGAACTCTTTTCTTTTTCGAAACTTCCAAACAGCGGAAACAAACCGTTGTGCTTCTCTATGAGGAAGCGCTTTTGGCTCCATAAAGGACTTTGATTATGTGAGTGCCGATAAAATATGTATATATGCATGTGAACCTAATAGCTATCATTAAAAGGGGTGATGATGTTAAATTGTTTTAGGGAACCAGTCAATTCTTCCTCGTAAAATACCACAACAGTTTGTTTCCGCTGTTTGGAAGTTTCGAAAAAGAAAAGAGTTCTTGGAGGATATTGTTCATTTTTTGTAGACTCTCCTCATTCCGCTTTCCTATTGTTCCCTTTTTGTTGAAGCATTTGTAACGCTAACCAAACCACTTCTGCTTGGGAGACCCCTTTTTACAGAATTGTTCACTTTTTCTTGATATTACGCTGTAATATCCCATGCAAGAATTTCGAACAAAGACCTCTTCATCTCCCCACTAGATCAGTCCTCTTTCTGTGGTCACAAGAATCAATGACCCAAACTGTTGTAAAACTATCTCAGAAAAATCACTCGATGTGGCTGACAAGACCGATGTTCACATGATATTAGCTAAGAAATGAATGATATCCATGATATCGTTCCACATAATTCATTCATATTGATCGCGTCAGCCACATGTGGCTACACCGGGTGTTATTTGCACCTTCCATGTTTTTCATACGTATCGGACGGGTCGGCCACGGTGATTTTCTCAACCAACTCTGACAGGGACCTTAGGCCCCGGTTATAGTTGGTCGCCCAGACGTAGCCAGCCCGGTCGATAATCATGAAAGCCTGCTGGCCTACAGCCGGATGCAGAATCTGCCTGCAGTTCTTCGCTTTCAAATGAAACTAACTTAAAACCGGGACAGTCAGAAACTACCTTCCATTCCATCTGGACACTTTCACATCAGTGGAACTAAGCAGTTTTACATACTCGTACTTCGTTTCCGTTGCCCCATTCCTTCGCAGAACAGCCGCTTCGATTCCATGAATCTGATATGAAAAAGCTCTGCTGAGCTGCGAATGGAGATAGTTCTAACAATTTGTTTTTGAATTTGGATGCTAATAAGCAAGTACCATTTATTGCAGGAAAAATCAGTAGCCTGGTGAAAAAGGAAGAGGGAGCACTCAAAATGGGGTTGTGTGAATGACCTTACGAAACTGAAAAGCAGCCTGGCAACATGACCTGACATGACTCACATAACATCTCAAACTTTCTGCTTGCTATGCTTGTCATCCTTACACTTTTACAAAAGTTTTGCAAGGTGTTCTCTCCTGCGCGAATTCCGGGGCATAATTTCTCGGATGGCTAGCATCGAGTCTGGGCTCCTGCTCACTCTACGGGGTGGTCTTCACAACTTTTCGGATGAGCAGCAACGGGTCCCGAACACCTGCCCACTATCCGGGTTTCCACGACGTCCCGATGACTTCATCAGAAGCTCGAAGCACTTTTCACGACGTCCCGATGACGTCATCAGAAGCCCGAAGCACTTTTGGGACTATCCTAGACGGGGGGGGGTCACCCACGATTTTCCCATGAAAATGAATGGAAAACCTGATAAAAGATGTTTGTTGCTGCTATCAATCATTGTTGTTGATGAAGTTCTGTAGAAATACTTCGATTGATAGCGTTATAGATCGGTGGTTCATTCCATTTCTGACTTGAATCTTGAGTGCCCCCCCCACCGTCTAGGATAGTCCCGCACTTCTCACGATGTCCCGATGACGTCATCAGAAGCCCGAAGCACTCTTGGGACTATCCTAGACGGGGGGTCACCCACGATTTTCCCATGAAAATGAATGGAAAACCTGATAAAAGATGTTTGATGCTGCTAGCAATCATTGTTGTTGATGAAGTTCTGTAGAAATACTTCGATTGATAGCGTTATAGATCGGTGGTTCATTCCATTTCTGACTTGAATCTTGAGTGCCCCCCACCGTCTAGGATAGTCCCGCACTTCTCATGATGTCCCGATGACGTCATCAGAAGCCCGAAGCACTCTTGGGACTATCCTAGCCGGGGGGGCACCTACGACTTTCTCATGAAAATGAATGGAAACCTTGATAAAAGGTGCTTGATGCTGCTATCAGTCATTGTTGTTGATGAAGTTGTGTAGAAATACTTTGATTGATAGCGTTATAGATCGGTGGTTCATTCCATTTCTGACTTGAATCTTGAGTGACCCCCCCCCCCCGTCTAGGATAGTCCCGCACTTCTCACGATGTCCCGATGACGTCATCAGGAGCCCGAAGCACTCTTAGGACTATCCTAGACGGGGGGGGGCACCCACGACTTTCTCATGAAAATGAATGGAAACCTTGATAAAAGGTGCTTGATGCTGCTATCAGTCATTGTTGTTGATGAAGTCTGACTTGAATCTTGAGTGCCCCCCCCCCGTCTAGGATAGTCCCGCACTTCTCACGATGTCCCGATGACGTCATCAGAAGCCCGAAGCACTCTTGGACTATCCTAGACGGGGGGGGGGCACCCACGACTTTCTCATGAAAATGAATGGAAACCTTGATAAAAGGTGCTTGATGCTGCTATCAGTCATTGTTGTTGATGAAGTTGTGTAGAAATACTTTGATTGATAGCGTTATAGATCGGTGGTTCATTCCATTTCTGACTTGAATCTTGAGTGCCCCCCCCGTCTAGGATAGTCCCGCACTTCTCACGATGTCCCGATGACGTCATCAGAAACTCGAGGCACTTTTTACGACGTCCCGATGACGTCATCAGAAGCCCGAAGCACTTTTCACGACGTCCCGATGACGTCATCAGAAACTCGAGGTACCTTTTACGACGTCCCGATGACGTCATCAGAAGCCCGAAGCACTTTTCACGACGTCCCGATGACGTCATCAGAAGCCCGAAGCACTTTCACGACGTCCCGATGACGTCATAAGAAGCCCGAAGCATTTTTCACGACGTCCCGATAAAGTCATCAGAAACCCGAAGCACTTTTCACGACGTCCCGATGACGTCGTCAAAAGCCCGAAGCACTTTTCACGACGTCCCGATGACGTCATCAGAAGCCCGAAGCATTTTTCACGACGTCCCGATGACGTCATCAGAAGCCGAAGCACTTTTCACCACGTCCCGATCACGTCACCAGAAGCCCGAAGCACTCTCACGACGTCCCCATGACCTCATCAGAAGCCCGAAGCACTCTCACGACGTCCCGATGACGTCATCAGAAGCCCGAAGCACTTTTCACAACGCCCCGATGACGTCATCAGAAGCCCGAAGCACATTCACGACGTCCCGATGACGTCATAAGAAGCCTGAGGCACTTTTACGACGTCCCGATGACGTCATCAGAAACCCGAAGCACTTTCACGACGTCCCGATGACGTCGTCAGAAGCACGAAGCACTTTTCACGACGTCCCGATGACGTCTTCAGGAGCCCGAAGCACTTTTCACTACGTCCCGATGACGTCATCAGAAGCCCGAAGCACTCTCACGACGTCCCCATGACCTCATCAGAAGCCCGAAGCACTCTCACGACGTCCCGATGACGTCATCAGAAGCCCGAAGCACTTTTCACGACGTCCCGATGACGTCATCAGAAGCCCGAAGCACTCTCACGACGTCCCGATGACGTCATCAGAAGCCCGAAGCACTTTTCACGACGTCCCGATGACGTCATCAGAAACTCGAGGCACTTTTCACGACGTCCCGATGACGTCATCAGAAGCCCGAAGCACTTTTCACGACGTCCCGATGACGTCATCAGAAGCCCGAAGCACTTTTCACGACGTCCCAATGACGTCATCAGAAACTCGAGGCACTTTTTACGACGTCCCGATGACGTCATCAGAAGCCCGAAGCACTTTTCACGACGTCCCGATGACGTCATCAGAAGCCCGAAGCACTTTCACGACGTCCCGATGACGTCATAAGAAGCCCGAAGCACTTTTCACGACGTCCCGATAACGTCATCAGAAACCCGAAGCACTTTCACGACGTCCCGATGACGTCGTCAGAAGCCCGAAGCACTTTTCACGACGTCCCGATGACGTCATCAGAAGCCCGAAGCACTTTCACGACGTCCCGATGACGTCATCAGAAGCCCGAAGCACTCTCACGACGTCCCCATGACCTCATCAGAAGCCCGAAGCACTCTCACGACGTCCCGATGACGTCATCAGAAGCCCGAAGCACTTTTCACAACGTCCCGATGACGTCATCAGAAGCCCGAAGCACTTTCACGACGTCCCGATGACGTCATAAGAAGCCCGAGGCACTTTTTACGACGTCCCGATGACGTCATCAGAAACCCGAAGCACTTTCACGACGTCCCGATGACGTCGTCAGAAGCACGAAGCACTTTTCACGACGTCCCGATGACGTCTTCAGGAGCCCGAAGCACTTTTCACTACGTCCCGATGACGTCATCAGAAGCCCGAAGCACTCTCACGGCGTCCCCATGACGTCGTCAGAAGCCCGAAGCACTTTTCACGACGTCCCGATGACGTCATCAGAAGCCCGAAGCACTTTTCACGACGTCCCGATGACGTCATCAGAAGCCCGAAGCACTCTCACGACGTCCCCATGACCTCATCAGAAGCCCGAAGCACTCT
Source organism: Aplectana chamaeleonis (assembly GCA_029168955.1). Lineage (NCBI taxonomy): Eukaryota > Metazoa > Nematoda > Chromadorea > Rhabditida > Cosmocercidae > Aplectana > Aplectana chamaeleonis. The sequence goes on from JAPDOI010000010.1 coordinate 386,450, forward strand.
CACGACGTCCCGATGACGTCATCAGAAGCCCGAAGCACTTTTCACAACGTCCCGATGACGTCATCAGAAGCCCGAAGCACTTTCACGACGTCCCGATGACGTCATAAGAAGCCCGAGGCACTTTTTACGACGTCCCGATGACGTCATCAGAAACCCGAAGCACTTTCACGACGTCCCGATGACGTCGTCAGAAGCACGAAGCACTTTTCACGACGTCCCGATGACGTCATCAGGAGCCCGAAGCACTTTTCACTACGTCCCGATGACGTCATCAGAAGCCCGAAGCACTCTCACGACGTCCCCATGACCTCATCAGAAGCCCGAAGCACTCTCACGACGTCCCGATGACGTCATCAGAAGCCCGAAGCACTTTTCACGACGTCCCGATGACGTCATCAGAAGCCCGAAGCACTCTCACGACGTCCCGATGACGTCATCAGAAGCCCGAAGCACTTTTCACGACGTCCCGATGACGTCATCAGAAACTCGAGGCACTTTTCACGACGTCCCGATGACGTCATCAGAAGCCCGAAGCACTTTTCACGACGTCCCGATGACGTCATCAGAAGCCCGAAGCACTTTTCACGACGTCCCGATGACGTCATCAGAAGCCCGAAGCACTTTTCACGACGTCCCGATGACGTCATCAGAAGCCCGAAGCACTCTCACGACGTCCCCATGACCTCATCAGAAGCCCGAAGCACTCTCACGACGTCCCGATGACGTCATCAGAAGCCCGAAGCACTTTTCACGACGTCCCGATGACGTCATCAGAAGCCCGAAGCACTTTCACGACGTCCCGATGACGTCATAAGAAGCCCGAGGCACTTTTTACGACGTCCCGATGACGTCATCAGAAACTCGAGGCACTTTTCACGACGTCCCGATGACGTCATCAGAAGCCCGAAGCACTTTTCACGACGTCCCGATGACGTCATCAGAAGCAGACGTCAAAGATCGTGCACATTATAGGTTTTCCGCTTGAGTATATTTTTATTATGAGTTACATGCGAGCTGAAGAGCCTGATCGCTGGAAGCACGCTCTGATTATCCCAATTCCGAAAAAGGGATCACTGAGTGACCCAAAAAATTACCGTCCAGTCAGCATCACTTCAATCTTTGCGAGAACTTTTGAGAAAATCATGAAAAAACATATTGTGAAGTATTTAGAGAGCCACCAAATTATTTCGGCAAATCAATATGGGTTCATGAAGGTTAGGTCAGTGGAAACCGCCGTACTCACGTCAATGAATGACTGGACAAAAGCCATGGAGTCTAAGAAAGCGGTCGATGTGGTATTCTTCGATTTCACGAAGGCTTTCGATAAGGTGCCAATTGCGAAATTAGTGGAGAAACTTAAAGCCATTGGCATACATCCTATGATAGTATCTTGGATTCAAAGTTTTCTCAGAGACAGGACCTACCAGGTTCGAGTAGGCAACTCATATTCGCCTGTGTACAATGCTTACAGTGGGGTGCCACAGGGTGGCGTACTGTCCCCTATTTCATTTCTAATATACACATTTGAAATTCCTGAGAGGGTGGCCCGATTTGATGTTACGTGTAAGATGTATGCCGATGACATAAAAATTTATAGAACCATTGAGTCCTCAGAAGATGTAAACAAGTTGCAAGTAGCAATAGATTTCATCAACAAATGGTCAGATGAGTGGGATTTGCCACTAGCTATTGAAAAAACTTATGTACTTAAGATTGGAAACAGTTCATTGGAAAGCTTTTACTATGTTGGCGGAACGAGTCTAAAAATAGTGAAAGAAGTTAGAGATCTAGGTTTTTTGATAAATGATAAATTAGATTTTGAGTCTCATTATGAAATGATAGTAAAAAAGGCTATGGCTCGTACGTACAATCTCTTCCGGATACTCAAGACAAAAAACAAGAATGTACTCAACAAAGCCTATAAGACCTATATTCGGCCTGTTGTTGAAAACGGGACAACAGTTTTTAATCCGTACAAACAGAAACACATTAAACAACTGGAAAAATTTCAGAACAATTTCACGCGGAAGCTGCTGATGAGATGCTTCTCTTTAAGTTACACTATGATCCCAGATGGTGCCAGTAGATCCCAGCAACTCGGACTTCCTACCCTTAGAAGCCGGAGAACAAGATTTGATTTGATAATGATGTTCAAAATCCTAACAGGCAGAGTAGACCTCAATCCCTCGGAATTTTTCCATACTGAACAATCGAGAACGAGATTTGGAGGCTTAAGGATAGCAGAGCCTGTGGCTAGAAGTCAGATCAGATCTGAATTTTTCTCAAATAGAACGATCAAAATTTTCCGTCCATTAGTAAAGGAAAACGTCCTTATCATGACTACGAATGGATTCAAAAACCTTCTTGACCTTCGACTTAATGTAAATCTTTCATGAACTCTTTTTCAGAATATTGTGTTTTAAGTAATTTGTTCTTGTCTGTACTTCAATTAATGTTGAATGTAGTATTAACGTGGCTTGACCACGCTCCTAAATAAATAAATAAATAAATAGAAGCTTATGGTGAATGACGCTTTAGCTGATTTTGCTTTCTTCGGAGCCGGAGATTCCGAATGATAAAGGGCAGGCTTTAAAATATTGAAATCTAGTGCATTACTGAATTCTACTGAAATGAGACTGTTCCATTTATACCAGTATGAAGCCGTCTTTAGGCAGTATAGCACTTTCTAGCTGAATCTGTTAATAATTAGAATTGGACGAAAATGAAAGAGAATGAAAATAGGAGGGAAAGTGAAAAGATATGTCTACCGCAGTTCGACTGCGAATCAACCTGCAATCATACCACACAGATCCACCACTCACTCACTTGTGCATCAGTACCTAGATGAAAGAGTCTTCTTAGAAACAATCCTATTCAAAAATAATTTATTCACATGAGGTAGGTAAGTAATCCTTATTAACATTTCAAACAATGTAATTATTACGATCGCTCAAATTCCACACAATCATACAGGAAGCTCTTCAGGAATCTAAGGCCGTTTCAGCGGGCCTCGGTGTATCAGTTTAAACGACTGCTGAACACGTCTCATAAAAAAGGCACATAAGAAACACATGATCGTGAGAACTCTATGCAGTAGTCATATTTGAATCAATGCATTATCGTTTACGTCTTTGTCATTATGTTCTTCTTTTTCCCTAGTTGACATTTGCCTCCGGAACGACGAACGAATGTTCCGCTTTGAACGACGAATCGATCTGGAAATGCAATTTCACGTTCGCTATACAAATGTCTGTCCTTTCTATTAGCAAAATCATAAATGAGGTTAGTGAAGGGGTGAGTAAGTCAGCAGATGAACGTGCAAAGAAACAGAATGTAGAGAACACAAAGCAAAGCAAGAGGTTAATAGTTTTGATACCTGCTCCTTTATTCGTCAATTTCGCCTTGATACCTTCGGGTTGCTATGAGCAAAGTGCTTCTATTTGTTGTTCACCCCAACATCTATTTCGCTCAAAACATCACGTAACCATTCCATTTCGCCGAGCTTCGCTCTTTGGCTCAGATCCCAGTGGTCAACAGCGCACATGTCCAGCGAAACTCCTCCCTTCCCAACTGACTGGGTATGCATATCGTCTTAATAATTCTATCTGAAAGATACAGCGCAGCTACGTAGCACGTGAGGGTAACGAATTTCGATCGAACGATTTCATGCCCCAAACTAGCGCCGCGGCTTCCAGATAGAATCAATTGGCCAATAGACTGCATATCATATTGACACGATACCCTTTTTGACCTCATCGTGAATGTTAGGCTTAAAGGCAGTGCTTACGATAAAAAATGTGTTTTCGTTACCACTAGCAATGGGTTTTGGAGGGGCACACTGTAACGTTAACGTCGAAAGAATGCATGAAAACGAGCCGAGAGGAGCCCCCAAAGAGCAAGAAGTTGCCAATTTGAACGCAATGCAAACCCCAAAAGCGCAATGCTCGCCCTCCGATGTGAACAAATGAAAACTCGAGATCGTGAGATGAGCGACGGTTTCCGATCAAAAGCCCTGTTCTTCCCTTCATTCTCAACTTCTCTGTTTACTCAGGTCAGCTCCATACATCGGCTGTAAATGACGAAAGTTACAAGCCTAGGACAACTCGTCCACCATGCTTCCTTATCTCAATTTTTGAGGGACCGTAACTCGTTCCCAGAAGGTTTTGTACGATCCTAGAGAAATCATTGGAATCATCATGGGACCGTTTCCAAGATAGACGGAAAAACAGAAAAACGATTTTTTGTCGTGACTACTCCCTTCAGCCATTTTTTCCTTCATTATAATTATGGCCAACATGCTGAAGAGCTGCTGTATTCCTATTTCAAGCATGATCAACTTCTGCCCTTTCTCTCCAAGATTTTTTGTTTCACACCGCGTATTATAATGGCAAGACACCCTCGATTACACAGTAAGCTTCATTCGACAAAGTTTTCTGATCACAAAACTAGAACTGGGCCCGTAGTAAACCCCCAGTCCGGCTGATTAAATCATCCGGACTGTTGACCTGACAGCCGGCTGTCAGCATGCGGACACGCACGTTGTGGGGTGGCAGGCGAGGGCACCGGCGCACTACCTGGCCAGGTCCTAAAATCATATGGAAATCAGATGGACTCGTATAATCATCCGGATTCTAGCGTGCTACGAAATAGAACTACTATTTGAGAGTATTTTTAGCCCAAGTCGTAAGTTGTGAATAGCAGCTTACGACTCGAGCTAAAATTTGGGGAAGAGACGCAAAGCTTCGACACACGAGATTCAAACCTCTCGCTGACGTCATCAGGACATCGAAGAAAGTAAGTAGGGCTAAAGATGACGTCGGCAGGATGTGTTGTGAAACAGATAGAGCTTCAGAAGGCGGGCAGGACGTCGTGGAAGTCAGCCGGGCTTCAGAAGGCGGGCAGGACGTTGTGGAAGTCAGCAGGGCTTCAGAACACCGGCAGGACGTCGTATAAGTCAGCAGGGCTTTAGATGACGTTATCAGGACGTCGTGGAAATTAGCAGGGCTTCCGGTGACGTTATCAGGACGTCGTGGAAAACAGCAGAGCTTTAGATGACGTTATCAGGACGTCGTGAAAGTGATCGCGCGTTAGCTGGTTGTGATAGTCGTTAAAGTATTGGCGCCCAAAGTGGCGCCTATCGCAGGATTGCCGACTGTCGGAAACTGTCGAGGAAGAAGCTAGCATCTTCTCTTTGTCGACTAGAATTCATGGCACTACTAAAAATATGGTTGCGCTCGTAGGTACGTGTACACGCGTGTGTGTTAGTGTATGTGTGTGCGCGTACGCGTTGGTCACAGCGCATGTGCATATGTGAAAGACTTTGTGTGTGTGCTTGTACACGCGCGCGTGCAGGCGCGTTTGTGCCAGCGGGTGTGATCGCGCGAATGTACTCGAGAGTGCGCGCAAGTTGCACCTGTCCTCGGTTTCGGAGTCAATTTTATTTCTGTTTATCGCGCGCGTCTGCGCGCATAGGCTGCGTCTACTACTCCCCGCACTTTCTCGAAATTTCTGCCCTCGCTCTGCACAAGCACGCGAAGAAACACAGTCAATTAGGTAACACAGAGAACCAAGTGTGTTTTCGCGCGGGAGTGTTTATTTGAAAGCTTGTAATTGTATGTGCATCCGCATACACATGTGTATGTGTATATGCGCGCATGTGTTTGGAAGTCGACAAGGATTACATCAATATTTGGCGTCCTTATCGTGCGTTGGCAGAATTTTACGTATCATACGTGCACAGAGCTTGCGCCAACGCTCAAATAAGAACGCAAAGTAACAGTGCTATACCTGCTGACTGTGCGTAATAGTGCACGTATGCGCGCGTGTTTGCTATTATGAATGTGATTACGCGGGCTTGTCTCTGCATAGACAGTGTCTGCGCAATCATCTGAGCAAGCACATCCGATCTTAGGGGCAGAATTATGCGTCCGTGTCCGTACATATAAATACGTACGCGTGTTTTCATGAACGGAAGTGGGCGGTTGGAGTCGCATATATTTGAATGTGTGCGTGTGTATGCGCTTGTTATCATTGCGCATAAGTGCAAATGTGTACACGCAAGGACGCAAGGATGTGTTCGTTTTTGTGTACGCGTGTGTACCACTGTACATGCTCGCGCATGAGTATCCACGAATGCGCGTAGATCTCCGTGGGTTTTGCGTGCTTGTGTATACGAGGCAGGTGTGTGCATACATATATACACTGGCACACGTGTACGTGCGCGTATACACGTGCAGGCGTGTGTAGGAATTTTTGTGAATGCGCGTGAGTGTGCGTGTGGTGCGTGCATGCGGGTGAGTGTGCTACGATACGGAGGTGTTTACACATTGCGTTACGAGTGACCGCAACCATGCATATAAGTCATATCGATTTTTGTAGATGTGGATGAAAAACACTCGCCAGTCGCGCGAAGCTGGAAATGGACGCGAGCAATGCGAAGAGGTCCGATTGCTAGAAGAAGCGTAGAAGCGTGCGTACATGCGTTTTTTGTGTCACCTTTCGATAGATTTTGAGAGGTAACTAGTTTGGAGAGAATCTTGTAGTATGTGCCTGATAATTTAACAGAGTAACCTAAAACCAAAAATTACCAAGCTGATTTTCATGAAATAAACATAGTTGTACGTCTGCCAGACATTACCGGGAAACTTCTGGTGAAGTTCTGGTACATTTCGGACCTGAGTCAGGCCAAACTCTCTGGAGGAGGATGAATATGATGACTTCTCTAGAAAATCGAGCCCCTGGCGGAACACCCCAACCCTGAGTTCGTGGCATGCATACGACATCAATACGACTAGGCACAATCGTTATTGCTTGCTACACCCAACCGGGTGCCGCCAACCATCTTTGCTCGGATGACTTGGGTTTACTACGGGCCCTGATCGCTCTCCAAGGTCGCGCGAGCCGTTGACACCGGAGAGGCTGCCCCCTCTGCAACCGGAAATCTAAGTAAAATTCACGTTCCCTCCCCTAAATCTGCACACTTGTTCTGAAATTCTTACGACCTCCATCACTTTTGGTTTCCATTAGATGCAGAATTCTCACAGACCCTCCCCACCCATTGTTGTCTCACAACGCAACCACGCATACCTTCGGCGAACCTTGTTTCCGTACCACTTCAATTATTTTGTTTGGTATACTCAAAATCCAACCTTTCTCCACTCCTCCGTTTTTGCGAAGAGCCGAAATCGAATATTATCGCTGGCATTTGAGGTGAAGCCGACACGTGAGAATGACCCAGATATTGCTCCGGCCGCGAAGAGACTGGGGAGGTTTAGTTTTTTATAGGCTTCAGATCAGTGAAGCAATATGACCTCTCCTGACGTGATCCACTTCGCCGAGAAAGACTCCGTCCATTGCTACGAACTGAACGCAGTGTTGAAAGACGGCTAGGCGAGGGTTAACACGCTACTAGTAATAGCTGCTGCAGCTACGATGTCGGCAGGCCGTTGAAGGTAACTGCAGCAACCAATAATATTTAGATAGAGATGCGAACCCCACCGTTAGCTGTTATTTGCCTTTAGCCAAAGACACTGTCAGATAAACCTAGCGGTGGACCTGCTCATCCCATTGATGCTCGCGTTGTCTTGCTGTAAACTACTATAGATGTGTTGCCCAGCACGATATACCGTGGCAGTATAGAAGAGAAGCAAAACAGCCACTTCCCATGCTCTGAGTCAGATTGGGAAAATTACTTGAGCATTCTGATCCATCATACATGTTTCAATGTTAAAACTTAGAAACCAAGGTGTTCATGCGCGAGCTACACTGCATCTCCTCATGCCCAAACCTGAATGTTCTCACCTGAATCGAACATAGTGCGCCTCATGAGCACCACATTTGTCCTCTCTCTCCAGTGAAGCGAGATCATACATAGACCTTTAGTAGTTAATCATATAGCCCTTACAGTGCGACTAACGAGCAATGCTTGTACAAGTTTTATGCATTAAACTATGGCGATTCCTCGCTCTTTTCTTAGGGTTATTGAGAGAAATACATCTGAGAATGGAAAATCGACTGAGATAATTATTTATACTCACTTTCTCGCATAGATTGCCTGCCTCATGATGCCAGTTCGATTTGCTTCCAATTGTGCTTCATGGGCGCACTGTTCGAAGTACTCTTGAGAAAGGAAATCATAAGAACCTTTTACACTCACACAGTGTGGAGGCTTTGCAAAAAAAGGTAGGCTAGAATTAAGATCAAAAGAGAAAAAATAACGAACCACGCAGTTTGTGCACGTCTGGCATGATGTGCTCTTGCAGTTCTGTCATTTGCGCTCCAGTCATCTTCAGTGCCATTTCCAAATGCTCCAGGGCTTTTTCAGCGGCATGAAAAAAATAGAAACTTTCTTGAAGACTGAGGTAGCAACACAAAAGTCCTTGTGATCAGCGAAACTTGAATTGGCGCCGTCCTCACAGATAAGGAGTATTTTGGCTGTTTTCATAATCAGTTATTATATTTCAGAACATAAATTTTTCAACAGCGATAAAAAGTTGGTTACCTGCAGCTGTTTCTCGGCTCCTAACCGAGCCATCATCTGCTCCCGCAGTTCGGATTCGGTCATCTCCTTCTGCTCATTTACCTCCTTTAACAACCATTCTTTAACAGTCATAATGATAGTACCTCGTATACAGTCTCATTCCGTAATACCTCTACAGAACTGAGTATGACAAGTGGTACAATACCGCCGCTATCCAAGGGAAAAAATCGGCGAAATGGGCAAAGTGGGCAACTAAAGCGTCTTTCGATCACAACTCGCCTCAAAGTGCTCCATTTTCAATTTCGGAAAGACCAAAATGTCCACCGTGCCACAATCTATCTAAGTACATGAAATAAAATCGGAAATTTTCTATGAGGTTTTTTAAGATGCAGTTAGTTATGAATTCGATAATGTTATCACAAGATAACGAGCCCATTCGATCAAAAACAACCGTACGCGATCTCTAGCATGGTCAAAATGAAAATGTATTTCGCCTTAAAAAATCATGTTGCTCCCAAATTTCGCAAAATATTTTTGCATGATTGACTAGATCACGACATGCTGTACATTTCGGCGTTTTCGAAATTGAAAACGGAGCACTTTTAGGCGAGTTGTGGCCGAAATACGCTTTAGTTGCCCACTCTGCCCATTTCGCCCATTTTTCCCTTGGATAGCGGCGGTATTGTAGTAGAAAGCCGCGACGCTGCTCAGCGGGAAAAGTGGCCCTCGCAAATACGGGGATCATAGCTTCGATTGAATGATCCCGCGCTCACTAGCTGATTGGTGCTTCCTAATTCAATGGCTTTGAAAACACAGCCCCAGCACACCGGAGGTAAAGTTTGTTGCCAAAAAAAGGCGATGGTAGGGGTTGCAGCCTTCACTAAACGCTGGCACATGTATGGAATAGATTGAATAATGTTATTTGAATAGCGCTTCAAATTTTCCGAAAAAAAAACCTAAAACATATTTGTAGATCCTAAGAGGTTTCAATTTGAGTGTGCTGGACTTACCATCTGGGCGCATTTCTAGAGTAATCTTTTGCGAATTTCATGCAGGGAGCGAGAACAATCCCAAGATACGAAAAAACTAACCTGATAGCATGAGAACAGCAGAAACAAATATACTCAGCAATAAATGATCAGAAATGAAATAAGGAACTACTGATTGATACTACAGTAGATTTCAGCAGAGGCCACGGCTGCATTCCCACTTTTTTCCAGGGCCGCAGACTTTATGGCATTTCGAAAAGCATAAATCCTATGGCCCATGGCATTCAATTAGAGAGCCGTGACGCTTTTTGCCGAAAAAAAAGCACGAAAAAAAAAACGAAGGAATGTAGATGTAAAGCTCTGGTGATCAGTAGCCGAATACGGCTCTCCAACTGAATAATACGCACGATATGAACTCTACCTTCAGACTCTGCAGAAGCTCTTTTGTCTGACACGTGTAGTACTGTCGCTCCTTCTCGAGATCTTGCGTCTTGTTTTCATTCATTTGAAGCCTGAATATGAAGTAATTTGAGATCCCTTTGGTGTTAAAATGAGCAAGTATCTTCCGCTCGAGTTTTTGTGAAATACTGAATGCTTGGTGGGGTTTCTAACCAAGTGCTATTACTGGCCTGTCAGAAGGGAACGATGTCAGAAAATACGGTCTTCAAGGTGGTCAAGCGATCACACCGGAACCGTTAATCAATCAAAATATTTCTATTAATGGAAGGCATCTCCAGTGCGCTTTTTCAATGATCTGTTTTGTTAAGAACCTTGCAAAAGGTTTCTCTACGTTTGATAACCTTGCAGACCGCGCTTCCTAATATTCTTATTCGTGCACCTTTTAAACAAAACGAGTACTCGAAATCTGTTTCGGTTCAAACGTGGGTAAACATACAACTTCTCAATCTTCTCCTTTTCAACGGTTATACAGTGCGTCTTCGTCTCAATTTCCGTTAGTCGATTTTTGAGTTGGCAAGTGGTCGTCGACAAATTCTGATTCTCTAACAGGAATTGTTCACGCTCCCTCATGATGCTGTGAAGTTGCTCCTGGATCTTCTCCTTCTCTATATTAAGGGACTGAAATAGAGAGGTTCGCGATATGAGAAAAAACCATAATGATGGAAACCGTAATTTATATATACCAAGACTGGCAAGTGGCAAACTGGGGTGTTTGATGCTTGAATTCAGTCATATTTGGACAGGGTGTGGATATAATTCTTTAACATACCTCCATATTCGATTGAAGGTGTTCGTTTTTTGAATTTAGTGAGATCTTCTCCTGTTCCAGTGTCATTTTGGTTTCGTTCGTGACTTTCAATTCGCTGGAAACTGTAGCATTTCGAAAGAGCTGAAGAGAAGCCTCTAACAAAAGAAACTGTGCTCACTTCTTCACATTCTGATAGTCATCTTTTAGCTTCTTCGTAGTGCGAATAAGTTTCTCGCGCTCGGCTTCGAGCTCTGCTTTCACCCGTGCCAGCTCCTTAAAATTATTGGATCGCTTTGATTGGGAACATTCGAAAAAATGGAGCTCACGGATGCTCGATCGTGCTCCTCTCTCCTTGCTTTAGCCTCTTGTTCGAGTTTCTCTTCATATGTCTTCTTTTCTTCGCACAACATGACGCCCCGACTTTCCAGCTCTCGGATCATCGTCTCGCCTACCAAGGTGTTTTTGAAAGATCTTAAAGTTTAGAATTGAGCTTCCGTAGTCACTATGAAACAAGTATACAAGTGATTGTCTCAAGATGCAAAAGCTTGAAGAAAAAGGCGAAAGTGGGTATCTTCAAATGGCCTCTAAGGTATGACACCATTGCTGATTATTGTCGTCTCTTCGAGATCAATAGACGCCAGCCACGGAGACGCCACGTGCGTCAGTGTGGCACGCTTCTGCTGCGTCAGAGACGCAGAGACGAAACGGTCAACAGAATTGGTGCTGTTCTATGACAGCATTACACTTCTCTCATCATTAGGGCCTCCCTTTCTAAGTTTTCGCACCTAAGGTTTTCATGATTCACTCACATCTTTGTGGCAGCTCTTAGCGTTTTCAGCCATTCCTCCTGCGTTTTGAAGTCCTGTGCAGCCACGATAATGGCTGAGGGGAACTGAGGATGAGCAATAAGAAGGCAGTGCTTCTTCCCGACGTCACCACCGCAAACGATTGAGCAACCAATCAGTGGAATGATACCCTGAAATGCCGCCCATTATTATTCAGTGGCCCACGATGGTTATAGCTGGCTGCGTCCATAGCTACCAGCGAAAGAATCAGCTGATGCTGGTAGCTAGCAATAAACGGTGCCTGAATAAGTTCCAATAAATCATGTGTCTAACCTTGGGATGTAGATCAATTCTTCGATGTTTCAGAAAGGTTTTCTTAAAGCTTGTCGAGTAGTAGATCAGAAAGCACTCCTTGAGAACGAAAAATCTGGAAACGGAGCTAATTCATGGCCTGTCATATTGTCAACAGCGGCTAGACTACGTACCTTTTAGACCACTTTGCAGGCCGATTCTTTTTTTTGTACTTTTTCCATAGCGTCCCCGAGCACTGAACACCGAGCATAGGCCCTAGATCTTCACTGGTTGAGGTCTCTTCAGCTGTCATATCGTAATGATTGTCCTTCCGTTTGCCGAGATTGGAGAACTGCGAGAGTGGATGCAACGCAACTATCACAAAATGAAATAAAGTTAACGTCACTATCAAACCTGAAATGAAAGACTCCGCAGGATCCCTTTCTTCTCCTTTGGTTCCTTCGGCAGAGCCACATTTGGTGGCGCTTGACGCTTTTTATCCACCTTCGGGGGAGGCGGTTTTTCATTCATCTGGAAACATTTATAATCATCTGGAAACATTTACAATCAAGGGATTTTATAAGTCTAAGGAAAACGCAGCGAACACCTGAGTAGAGACATTTATCGAAAGAAGCAAAAAGAGACCAGACTCATTAGCAAGAAAAAAAGAAGGTAAAATGTTTCACTATTTATTCAGACTTTACCATTCATCCTGAGCAATGCTGTACATGGAAGCCGATTATAATTGACTACAGACTAATATCGCTGCTCTCGTCTTTATACAAGGCTACCTCGAAAATACAGGACAATGAAGGAATTCTATTTAAAAGAGGGATCTTGCTATTAACCATATCCACGCACTGGTGGCCTTTTCGGAAGTCGTGTAGACCCCGTCATGGCTGGACGGTAGTCCGACGTAGGCCGTCCTATTTTGTCTATGAGCCGGTCATAGCCAGAACTAATCATAACGACTGCCTTGCAAATCAACGGGTGGGACTTCGCACGACCCAGAAGGGCGCCTGTCGTGTAACTGTGACAGGGGCCGTATCGGTCACTTTGCAGTAATGATTTTCGTTTTCAGGTAAAGCATGAGACGGCGTGGATGTTTGCTGCACCAGTCAACCGTTCCACGAAAAAGTGGATGCGAGACTGATAGTAACAACTTTGACAATATTTTGACCTTCTCTCGCAGATTTATTGCAAAAGTAATACGAAGGATCAATATTAGATTTGCAATATACTTTTTTCTCAAGAAATTCTAGCACACAAGCATGCACTTGGAGAAAATTTTCAAATAATTCATGGTAAAGAAGCAGAAAGGAAACTTGCTTTACTGAGAAGTTCGAAGAACGAAACCATTTTCGACTATGCGAATTCTTCTACGTCTAACACAAGATGCAGGATTAGGGGCGGGTGTTGAAAGTTCTAAGAGGTTTTTTCGTACTCTCTCCAGAAATTGAAAGTTTTATAGTCTTTTTGCTACAACTCGGCTTGTCTGCGCAAAAGCATCGAAAATAAGATATGTACGTTTTTTTTTCTTTACACTGTCTTTGGAGCACGTTCACCGTTGAGGCAACGCTTACACAGATAGTAGCAAAGATAACAAGATTGAAACAAAAATCGAAGGCAAATTTCATTAAGAAAAAAATCTTTACAATATCGAAAACATCTCACAATGAAACTGCCATTAGCCAAACTGGCCATTCCAATCGGAATGTCCTTTTCTCGAATCGTTTTTCGACGTAGAGTTCGAATATGCCCTCCGAAGCTGCCTAGAATCGCTCTGAAAAAAGTTATAGGCGTTTTTTCATCGATTTTCGTACCTATTGTACTTACCAAAAAACGCATAAATTTTGGAAAAATTCGAAAACACACCTCATAATCGTGTTCAGGCCCAAAACAACACCCCTAGGCAAATTTTTGGGTGGAAGCACATTCTCCGAACTATGTGCAGGCTGATAGCATTTTAGATACTCATTTCAGATACTCTCCCGAAGCCGCTGCGGCGTTGTCGCGGAGTCGCATAAATGCTGCGCCTAACCTTGCGCAAGGTTTTTTGGTCATAATGTGGAGTTCCAGAATTACGAAGCAGTGTAGGAAGAAATAATGAATACTGGAAGGTTAATCTATTAGGTTGTAACACAAGTCTTGGAAGATTTTCAAAAAAAATTTTTCATCTTTACTGCTTCACACATTCAATCCACAATATAATCACGATAACTATCTACAAACTTACTCCATCTAATAGGCAAGTCGCTGATTCCCTTTTTCCAGAACCCAGGAGTCTGTGCATCGATGAAGTATTGGGAAGAAGGTCCGGTTTCCACTGAGTTGGCGGCTGTTCTCCTCGAGGAAGCCAGAAGGCTCTGTGCGTTCGCGTCGTATAGTATCCAACTCTCATCTCCAGTCACTACATCCTCCAGAAAATCCTTCCTGTTGGAGCGGAGGAGAAAATACTCACATATAGACAGTCGGGTCATCCTTTGACCGTCGGTGAGAGCATGAGGTACCCATTGAGCGAGTACTTTCCGATATCCAAGATTCGAAAGACGACGATCGATGGTCATACGGCTGCACCCGACCCCGTCGCCAGTTCCCGCACACTCTCTTCTGGATTCTCTTTGATGACATCAAGAATGGTCGAGTCTTCTACAGTTTGTCTTCGAAGTCGGTATCTCCTTCCTCAAAGCGAGTAAACCAGCACTGAACGGTGGAGTAGTTGACAGACTCCTCGCCAAAGACAGCGTTGATATTGGCGTCTGTAGTCACCGCCGAGGTGCCGCGGCGCCACTCGTAGAACGCAAGGAGTCGACGTTGGGGTGAACAAAGAGAGCGCATAATTCGACGGTGAAGTGAGAGCGCGCGTTTATAAAGGTTCCGCTAAGAAGCTTCCAGATACTTCTCTCACTATCATGAGTTAGTTGATCTATATTGACTAGGAATGGAAAGCTCTAGAATTGTAAACAAAAATCTTCCAAGACTTATGTTACAACCTAATATTTTGTACCTCCACCGCGAACAACCAACAGGGAACCATGTATCATTCCTGATGTAATCCTTGGGTTGGAGCGCGATGTAAATGACTATTGCTTTTCTAACGAACTCCGGGATTGCTTACGAGAATATTTTTCATTTCGCTAATCGTTATTCGTTAGACGTAACACCCAAAAAACCCGTTAGTCGTTATTCGTATTTGCGCACATCTCTGATCCCAATAGGGATTCAGGAAGCCGATTCCTCACCTTTATCTTACAGTGGATACTCTTACCCAGAGGTCTACCATTGATGAATCCCTCAGATGTAACGCGAAGCAGTCAAGTGAAAAGAAAACTGCATTGTGATAGTATACTAAGAATAATAAGCCATTAATACCACTCAACACCCATTATTCATACCCGCACTGGCGCGTCGCTTGAGAATGAATAATTTCTACATGTGGGCAGAGACTAAGAATTCTCCAGCGTACCCGCTCTGGTGGAGCGGGGTAATGTTAGCCCCAATTGTGCCATGCGTGCAAAAAACACGTGTTACAACTTATTGCGAAGCAGATGGTACATAATTCAGTTGAGATGAAGCGTCAAGAGATTGATGGTGAGGCTATGAGGCAGATGATAATTCTGCCACAGAGGTACGAGAGGCTCTCAACGGTGGAGCAAACGACGCATCAGGTCATTTATACTCGAATGGCACAGCCGCGCGTGACTTCCAGTTCTGTGGAGTGGTACTGTGTTCAAACCAGCAGTTATCCCACAATCAGTGTCAAAATATGTAAACTAAGGAACCGAAAGTCCGCTCCGACTGCATCTACGTGCTCATCGCACAGACATATTGAGGTTTTGATAGAGTGATCGAGCCTTGAGTGCCTGGGGGAAAGAAAGGCTAGAATAACATTCTCATCTCTTCGCACTCATAACCTGCCTTTCCTGGGCGTTTATACTTCTTGCTCTGACCAACTAAAAGGCTTTGAAAATTCAACAAAAGAAGAATTGATCACTTAAAATATTTACAAGAAAAGTTCAAAGTTGTACGCTGAATACCCTTTATTGATTTTGAAAATTTTCTGTCTTCTGCCCACTTTTGGAGATTTTTTTTCTGTTTTCGGTCAAACTAGACTTTCTGTTTTCTGTTTCCAAAAATATTTTTCCGCACATCCCTGGTGGGGACGCAGAAATGTTGGACCGAAAATGAAAAATTCAGTGATTTATTTTAATGTCAGTTAAACTGAAACTCACCGAAGCTCCTTGGGAGCGCCGTGTCAAGTGTGAAAAGTCAACAAAAAAGTTGCAAAAATTTCAATTTTTTTGATATATTTTCATTCACAAAATAGCCTAAAAGCACCCGGTGGAAGACATAGAAGTTTTCGATGCTTTTCGAAAATTGGGGTCACCCTGGGTGAGGGTACTTAGCTATTTTGATGAACGGGACAGCGGTCTAGTTGACGCTGTTATATCATCTGTAAAAAAGTCGTAATTATCACGACTCATGGTGCGAGCGGCGCGCGCAATTCTCCGTCTGTAATGCGTTCTCTCGCTGTCTCTAACCTCCACTCTGCACCAGCACGCTTAGAAACCACGAGAATCTCGCGCTTTCACAGCTAATACATGGATCCTCAGAAACTTTCTCGGTCGAGTCGATTTTCGACTTTGTCGATTTTTCCAATATTCGAAATTCGAGGACGCTTGCAATTCCGAATTTTCGACTGATCTAAATTTGAAATATTTGAAAAATCAAATACGAGTACTGGAGTTGGAGTGCTTACAAGGTGACCACAATAAGTCATAGTGACCATTTCAAATGAAATGTACTTTTCTAGAACCATTTTTGAACGAAAAGTCCGAATATGCCATTCGCAGCTGCCTAGAAGCACTCTGAAAAAAGTTATGAGCGTTTTTTAAAGCTTTGCGGCAAGGTAAGGGTACCCCCCATGGAATTTTCAGGGTGTTTTTAAAACTCTCCCCGAGTTTCGCTAAAAAACATGTATGTAGGGGTAATCTGGGGTGCTGAACACGATTCTGGTGTTTCCTTGCCCAAATTTTAAGGTTTACCATAGGTTAAGGTAGGTAACATGCAATTTAGGAGGCAAATCTACCTCAATATTCCGATAATCGACAAATGGACCTCGAATTCGTATTCAGCACCCCAAATAACCCCCACATAGAAACATTGAGACAAATCTGAGACTTTGACCAAATTACCGTATAACCACCGTAATCTACAGTAAGCTGCCAAAAATCGATAAACCGATATCAGATTCGTGTCCAGCACTCCAAATAACCTCCAGAGAAATAATTTGAGCATATTCTATAGTAGCACTCCGGAAATCGTCAAAAGTCGCGATTTGCCATCAAATTCTCCACCGATGGGAATCTGTGAACGAATACAGTCGAAAACTTCGGAAAATCGATAAATGAACTTCAGATTCGTGATCAGCACCCCAAATAACCCCCCAGAGCGAATTTCAGGTCAAATCTTGAATATTTTTCGTAAATGCTCCGAGAGCACTCTAATTGGTATAAATAAACGCCCAACCGAAAGCCCAAAACGCTGTTAGTCTGTGCAAAGTTCGGAAAATGTTCACTCACCCTAACTTTGCTAAGTGGGGTAGTTTTGGGCGCCGAACACGCTTATGAGGTCTGTTCCCGGATTTTGGTAAAAATAATGCGCTTTTTGGAGGGTGCAATAAGTACGAAAATCAGAGAAAAAACACCTATAACTTCTTTCAGAGTGGGTCTAGGCAGCTGCGATGGGCATATTGGGACTTTTCGTCCGACAGTGGTTCTAGAATAGTACATTTCATATGGAATGGTAACTATGACTTATTAAGGTTCCCTTGTTAGTAGTATCAATGGCGCTAACAATAAGAAGTGCATTGGCACCATCTTGGACTTCATAAGTGTCGATTCTTGGAGTGTTCAAAGACAAGGCTTGCAAATAAAACGGTCATTATGGTTCGCACAGGGGAAAGTAGATCTAGCTAATCCTAAAAAATTTAAGTGCATAACAAGCTGCAGGAAATAGCTAAAATATAAGAATTATATCTTAGGCGGCCTCCCACCCCAAGTTTTTATCAATGCTATTCACTTTTAGAGCAAAATAATTCTTTTACTAATTACTAGTTATGAATTTATTAACTATTTTGGCGTTAACCTTATAAAACTGATAAAACTGTGCATGATTCGACTGCTGAAGGCATTATGAACCTACTTACAAAACAAATAATCTCAACACACTGAAAGTGGTCTTACATATACAATAGCAAAATCAGATAACACATTCGGACAGAGGCGGTCAGAGCTGACCAAAAGACACTAATTGCTTCTCAAAGACTTAGCTCTCAGGGAAGGTGAGATACGTAATAGCAGATAATACTCTGATTGAGCACGGATTTCGTCGTGTAAGGCGAGAATGGCGGATACGAGGAGTGCCCGACGGGACATCCTGTCCGTCTATGACCTAATACGAATTATGTTTACGGGCTGTGTGTCGAGCGTCGCCGTGTGGATGTGTGTGTGTGGTCCAATCGTCGTGTGCGAATTACGAGAGAAATTTTCCAAACGGTCCCTCGAATCTGACACGCCGGCGCACCTATCGCGCAGCCAACGATATTCTTCCATGGGATAACGGACGAAAGCGAAATCGCGCTATCTCACGTTCCAAATATTGAACGATGTGTGTATCAGTGGTTCATTTCAGAGATTCAGTGGAATGGGGGGGGTGATCATCCACAGCCGCATTGTTGATGCAATCTTCGAACTGACAAAGGAACTACTAAAAGCCATAGTAACCATTCCGAATGAAATGTACATTTCTAGAACCATTTTTGGACGGAAAGTCCGAATATGCCAATCGCAGCTGCCTAGACCCACTTTGAAAGAAGTTATAGGCGTTTTTTCTCTGATTTTTGTACCTATTTTACCCTCCAAAAAGCGCATTATTTCTACGAAAATTCGAAAATGGTTTTCATAATCGTGTTCATCGACCAAAACTACCCCCCCCTAGGCAAAGTTTGGGAGTAGGAACATTTTTCAAACTTTGCGCAGGCTGACAACGCGTTTTGGACTTGTACGGATTTTTGGTTGAGCGTTTACTTATACCGATTAGAGGGCTCTCGAAGTATTTTAGAAAAATATTCCAGGTTAGACCTAAAATTCGCCCTGGAAGGTTATTTGGGGTGACGACCACGAATCTGAGATTCATTTGTCCTTTTTACAAAGATTTCGACTAAATTTGTTCGAAGCTTCCTACCGGCAGAAGAAATTGACGGCAAAATCGACTTTTGACGATTTCCGGAAAGTGGTAACAGATGTGGCTCGAATCGTTCTTCTGGGGGTTATTTGGATGCTCAACACGAATCTGGTGTCAGTTTATCGATTTTTGACAGCTTACGATAGAATACGGTGGGTATACGGCAGTTTGGTCAAAGTCTCAGATTTGTCTAAAAGTTTCTATATGGGTGTTGTTAGGGGTGGTGAATAAGAGTTCTATGTCCATTTGTCGATTCTCGAATTATTGAGGATGAGTCGATCAAAAACTGCAAAACTTGAATTTTTTTGTTCTACAGCAATTAGATCAATTTCTCTGTTTAGGGGGTTACATATGTACTTGGGGCGCTGAACACGAATATCAGGTTCTTTTCCAGACCCTCATAAGGAAACTACTCTAAGCTGCATCAACCATTCCAAATGAGAAGCCCTTTTCTAGAACCAATTTCGGTTGTAGGATCCTAATATGTCCTTCGCAGCTGCCTAGAACCACTCTGTAAAAAGTTATAAACGTTTTCCAAAGCGTGGCGGCAAGGTAGATATCAATCAATTTTTTTGGCGCTTTGAAAAAATTTTCCTGGTTCTACTCAAAACTTGTATGTACGTAGGGGTAGTCTAAGGTGCTGAACACGAATCTGAGTTCCGTTAATCAAAATTCTGAGGTTTACTGTAGGTTACGGCAGATGCCATGCCTTCAAAGAGGCAAAACCTGCTTTAGCAATTTGAAAATCGACAAATGGGCATCAAATTCGTAATCAGCACCCCAAAAGATCACTGAAATTTTTAGTAGGGAAAGTGTCACTTGTCCACAGTGACCTACCGTAATCTTCCGAAAACTGAAAACGGACTTTATATTTCTGTTCAGCGCCGCAAATTACCTACCTGGACGAAGTTTGGGATCTATATTTTTTTTTAATTTCAAGAAAAGTGTTTTCTCGTTGTTTTTGATCTACCAGTGTGCATTCAGAAAATTTACCGAAGTTCAAACTGTTTGCATCTAACTCACAACAATCAATAGATCACTTTTCAAAACTCCGGTTTGGGCTGGGATCAATCCCTAGTGAGGGGTCGTTTATACTCCCGCCGACGAGCAGCGCTGAACCGTTTATTTCTGTAATATTGATCGCGCGGCGCGGCACCATCGATATTATAGAACTTCATTTCACCGCGGCGCTTGGCGGCGGAAGTGTAATAAACCCCTAAAGCATGGTTCATAGTCCTCACCGCGCGGGACGCGGTTGCCGCCGAACCAGTGGATTCACAGGTTTAAGGCAGTGTTCACGATGAAAAACTCTCAAGTTTTTTCAGAGGAACGTGAGCTTTGGGAACTACCGATGAAAACTGTGACGAAAGAATCGCGAAAAACCGTCGGGAAGTGGGTGAAAATTGCGTGGGCCAGTCAACCCATTGGGCCACCCCGCCTCCCAAACTAATCCTTTCTGAAGAAGCTTGAACACGTAAACAGCCGGTCAGCGAGGTAATGGCTTGGATAAGTAGCATTGGATAAGATGGATCACGTTATCATGTGGAAAGCTTTCATTCCTTCACAGCGGTCAATCCTTACATTCTCAAAAATATGACGGCACACAAGGGATCCTGCTTAGGCGTAAAAATGCGTTTTCGCGTCAATTTTCGCGGTTCTTCCTGACGCTGCTGTCACAGTTAGCTCTTGACGTATCGTAATCTGTAAGAGGCTGAACATCGAGGATTTATCGTGAACACTGCCTTTAAGACCACTTCATCATAAATAATCGCGTGGCTTCCCGCGCATTGTAAAGTTTCATAGTTCACCGCTCATCCCGCGCGTCATGCGCACGCTTGCTTGCGGTGAGCGTTGTGAAAAATATGCCTAAGTTACTCTTGCGTATATTTATGAAATAAGAAAGCTGAAAAGAATAGCTGAGACAAACTAAATTGAAAAGAGTTTACACTGAAAATATTTGCGATTTAGGGAGGTGATTGAGCGAATTGAAGAAAATCCATGATTTTGGGAGTTGGCTCTAGGGCCTAGCGGTTACTGCCCATCGGAATAAAGCTGGAAAAGCAGAAATTGAAAAAAAAACTGAAAATTAGAGCGAGGGGAACGTGAGAATTTGGGACCGAAAATAAAAAATTGAGGGATGCTTTTGATAGGAGTTATGTAACTGGAAACTTCCCCAGGCATTTGTCGAACGGATTTTTATATACATAGAAATACGTTGAAATTTTTGAAATCTCTGGAAAAATAACAAAAGCGCGTAGCTTTTTTGAGGTACGGGGCGATGGTCTGCCTGAACCTGGCTGGTTCCGATATCGCGGGTTACACAAATTTAGCGCAGATTACGCGCAAAGCCGGAAATGTGTCTGTATGGACAGATTACGATGTCAAAACTTTTTTATTACGAAGTAGGAACACCTGAGAGTGAGAAACGCCTTGATAACCACACTTATTCGAATGACCGACTTTTTCTGATAAGTCGAACATCGCTCTTTTTCGAATGATCGACTTTTAATCAATCCGGAATTTCAATGTTTCGAATGATCGATTGAAGCGATTCGATTGGAGTCATTTTTTCACTCGTATAATGATCCAATCATAAGATTCGGAATAAGTATACTACCTATTAACTAAAATGTTCCAGCAGTTAATAGACTGGAATGAATTCCTTTCTAAAGGGAAAACGTGAGTCGAAAAGAAATTGAAAAAAACGCTGGATCTGCATCGGTTTGAAGAAATGGTGCAAAACAGAAATGGAAGTGGTCTATTAGCTCTTCGCGACCTTTGTCGCCAGCCAGCCAGCTGTCAGACGCGCGTCAACAAATCGTGATCATCCAGTCATGATCCAGGGTTCAACGCAAGGTCCAAGTCAACAGCTCAATGTGAGCCGTATTGAAATTGAAATTGTCACTGTCCAAGTCGAATAGGATGCCTTCAAGGGCAAAGTGGTTAATTTTTATTTATACCACTCAAAGGAATACATGCTTGAAAGAGTTGTTGTGATTCGCGATATTACTAGGGTCGTATGCCTCCCTCGAGAACGCTCATCGTCAAAAAATAGTCAAAACTACTATATTTGAGCCACACCAGAGGAAAAAATTTGCAGTCTCCGCCCATTCCCCTTGCAGTCTCCACTCCTAATACAATCAACTATGTTTTGATAGTTCACGAAGCCAAGGCTTGACCAGCGTGTTGACTTGCATTGCATGCCAGTTAGAGTAGCATGTCAAAGCTCCATCAATTATGTATAAAAACTAGAGACTGCCATTTTGTGAAAAAGCTAACCTCATGCATCATTTGTAATCTAACTTTGTCTACCTTGCGGAGCTACGCATACATGATGCTAATGTAGGTTACGTTAGAAAAACAGTAGTGGGAGTGTTTCAGATTTACTGACGTCTCCCAAAGTTGTTATTTGGATCTCGGATTACAAATTCGGTCTTCGTTAATCAAATTCTGAGGGGTGAAAAAAAGGTTTCCGGAGGTATAACATTATTCAGCTACTTTAGCCAGCAGCATGTCTTCAGTTTCTCATCCTTAGGGGTGCAGTCGGCCCGGGTCGCACTATTACTTAGTGTTCTTAGGTCAATTGTCTACTCTGTCGCTGTCATGAGCGACCCTCATGATACCTAGCACGAATCGCGGCGATACCACTATAAGAGCAATGGCGTTGTGGCATCGGCTGTCTTAGGAACAGTTGTCGCGCTTCCGTCGCAGAAACGCGTCGCGGCGGGCTGACATACTGCAAATATGTCGGAGACTGTTGCGCAGCTCACTGCGACAGCGATAGATGTAAAGGACGAAAGTTCCGCGATAGGCGCTCGCACTGGCTGTGCACAGCGATACGACCGTGTGTCGCAGAAGTATACCATTGGCCTAAGCGTTGGCGTGAGCTCAGTGCACGTGTGTTTGAGCATATGCGTAGCGAATTTGCACCAACACAGAACAAGGATAGCAAAGTATCGCTATGATCCGTTTGTATGTCAAATACAATACCGCTCGTAGTATTTGGTCAGAAGAGGCGCGGGAGCGCCTTTCGGCGTCTTCAGCATTCTTTTTCGATAACTCCCTCCAATTTTTTGGATCTGAAAAATTATTGGGGATCCTGACAAGGAGGGCTGTCCAACTGTATAATCTTTGAAACGCTCAGTATGTAGACTTCTTTAGTCCTTCTTCCTCGCAGGGTCCGCATAGTTGGTGGTTGTGCATTGAGGCCACTTTTCTCGATTTTATCCTGATCGATGTATACCAGCAGCCTTCAGATCCTTGGGCAACGTGTCCAGCCGCCGCTGCTTCGATCCTCTCTCTGTGATACATCGCACTTTGCGTTGTAGCCTGAACCCAACTGTGAACCATAATGTGAAGTGATGGAATATGAATCTGTTTTCAACGAAATTACTGAGATTCCTCAAGATCAAAAAAGAATGACGTCTACTATAAAAGAAACTTCCAGTCAGGCAGAAGGTTTACGAATTATTTATTTCTTCTTGTGAATGGCTTATGATTTAAACTGCAGTGCCGATTCAGCCTTATCACCATGGATTTCAACAGTGTTTACGTTGATGTTTTCGGTCATCATGATTCTCGCCGTGGCAGCTGTAACAATGCTGGAGCCGAAGCTGTTGGCAGGAACACAGTCACGCAATAGGGACTGAGCGAAACCTCAAAACGAAATCACCTATGAGTAAGATGTGAAAAGGCCTATACCAAGCACCGTTAAAATGTTGAAAAAGCAATGTTCCTCTTCTAGAAAGAAAAAGCAAGAAGCAAGTGCAACCGCGCTGAAGCAAGTACAACCGCGGCTACGAATAATGAGGAGGCAGCTTCCAGAAGGGCGCGCAATTTAAATTTGAGTTCCTCCGTGAATCGAAGTGCTAGGCATCAGACTGCACAAAACACACGCCATCGTACGGCTGCAGTCAGTCCGATACGTTTGTACCGCGAGATTCCGCCCAGTTCGCAAAATTGTTCGCGGTCAGTCGTAATTGATTTATTGTCGCGGTTCCAGCGCGCAGTCAGTAAATATACTCCACTTTTTGCTCGCGATAAGTCCGCAATTTGGTCTGAGCACATACACATGAGACACATGGACATTAGATAAGCTCGCAACATCCCACATCATGAATATGAAATAAAACCGTATATCTGCACTTCTAAGCATCAAAGAACAACTGCGGATCGGAATTTAAAGTGACAAAATCCGAAGCAAATACGCATGAGTCTTAATGAACAGAAACCAGCACACAAAATTCCACATCGTGGTTATGACATAAAGCCGTTCATCTGCACTTATGAGCATCAAAACCCAAGCAAGTACACATGAGTGAATAGAAAGACGCTAAAGAACCACCATTAACCAGCTATTTACGAGCGCTGATTGATTGATCCACACTTGGACGAGAACCAATAAGGAATTGTTCACTATTACCAGAGTGGCAGTAATCGCTTCATGACTCTCACGCGGGCCACCAACTTCACAAAAAGAAGGCTCTGAAATCCGAAATTTTAATCGATTCTTTTCGAATACCTACTTATTTAGTGCTAAGCCACACTGTAAAACACCTGGTGTTTCTAATCCCACACTCGCTTGATAGGGAAATCCGTCAACGAATTTACCTACCGTATACCACTGTCTGCTTAAATATTCACGGTACCTAACATGACTTCATTAACAAAGGAACCACTATAAGTCATAGTAAGCATTCCAGAAGAAATGTACTTTTCTAGAACCATATTCGGACGAAAAGTCCGAATATGCCCATCGCCGCTGCCTAGACCCACTCTGAAAGAAGTTATAGGCGTTTTTTCTCTGATTTCGGTAGTAATTGTACCCTCCGTTGCATTATTTTCATTAAAATTCGGAAACGGACTTCATAATCGTGTACAGCGCCCAAAACTACCCCCCTAGGCAAAGTTTGGGTGGAAGAACATTTTCCAAACTTTGCGCAGACTGACTGCGTTTTGGATATTTGGTTGAGCGTTCACTTATACCGACCGATTAGAGGGCTCTCGGAGCGTTTAAGAAAAATATTCCAGATTTGACTCGAATTCGTTTCCGTATATGCGTTTAACGTTCTGAACAGTTCCATGGTTAGTGTTGGAAAGAGGCAGAGCTTGGTAGATTGTCCACGAGAGTCGCAAAGGCATTCTCATTTGAGTTGCTCGTCATGTAGCAGTCAGTACTGACAGCCGAGTCGTATTTAGGAATTTTTTGATTGAGTTTTTCTTGACTCTTTGGTGATTTTTGAGCGCTGGTGAGTTTCTCCTAATTATACTACTTTTTTGGAGATTAACAGCTCACAGAAGCATCAGGATATGGAACTCTCAACAAGTCGTTTCGTTCAGCGAAAATCACAGAAAATTCTTGAAGTCTAGACCGAGTCAAAAAAATTCCAACCAACAACCTTAGATCACGAGTGTTCAATTGGTTATAGAAGCCATATAAAAAAGAAGCGGCTCTGACAGAGCCGTTTTTTCACTCCCTAACCTTCTGGCAGATGGGATCTAGAAATTGTGAGAAAGCAAAATTCCAGATTAAACCAAAGGTAGTTCATTTTTCGCAATAGGACCAAAAAAAGCTAGGTCGGTCAAAAATTGCAGGTCAAAAATCAAAATTCTTGTGCGCACTACCATAAAGAGGTGCCAAAGGGGTCAAAAATCAACCACTTGGGAAGGGAGTCGTAACTACTGTGGCGGCATTCATGAAACTACGGGAACCTTATGGGAGGGTCGAAAATCCGCCCGCCGCATACATAGGCTGGTTCTAAAATCTTCCCTGGAGGCTTTCGCAGTTTCATGAATTAGGCCACAGATGTATGGCGCTGGCGGACTCTCTACCCTCCCGGCAGGCTCCCGCAGCTCCATGGCCGTTTTTATGAAAACACGGGAACCTCCCGGGAGGGTCCAAAGTCCGCCCGCCGCATACATCGGCTGGTTCTCATGATCTTCCCGGGAGGCTCCAGCAGTTTCATGAATTCGGACGTTTAATTCTTCCTGGAAAACATGCTAATGCTGTTCATTACGTCAAATCTCGTCCGACAGTGCTGTTTTATAAGCTCTGAAATTTAGGGTTAGACTCACGTTGGAAACCTAATTTTGTGCACAATCTACACTTCTTAGGACCCCTGACTCTCCTAATTCTGCAAGATGAGGGAAGCCCTGGGCTGGTGTAAAGCTTATTGAGTGTGAAAATGACGGCACGGACGAGCTCCGAAGCAAATGGGGCGGTTTTGGCCTTCGCTAAAAGCTTCAGCAGTATCAATCAAAATGAACAGGCTATCGTCGCCTGATTATTTATTTCTGAGCGGGAAAATACAGTTCACCTCCGCACTGCCGTTCAGTCCGCAAAGTGCACGCTGATTGCGAAATCGTGCTGCGGCGCGGTTGCGAGTATCCTCGGACAGGGATGTATGATCACCCGGGCGGTGGGATCACTCGGGCACCAAAGGCAAAACCGCCCGGGTGATCCCATATCCCTGTGTGAGGATACTCGCAACCGCGCCGCAGCACGATTTCGCAATCAGCGTGCACTTTGCGGACTGAACGGGAGTGCTCAGGTGAACTGTACCCGCTCTTTTTTGAAAGCAATTTACAAGGGAGCTACACAAAGCGCAGGTCGCATCTACGGAAACAATTTGTATTCCGAGCGAGTGGTTCCGAAAAGTTATAGGCTCAACTGGTAGTTTTTTTTTGTGCTTTTCGCACCTTCCAAAAAGCTCAGTGAACCTTCGGAGATCTAAAAACGGACCTCATATTCGTGTTAAAGGCAGTGTTCACGATGAATATCGCACTGGAGTTTCACCTAAAAAATGGGATGGCTTGGTCGTGAGGTAACCAATAGTGAAGAAACAGGGAAGAAAAACGTCCAGAATAAGTCAAAACAGCGGTTTCTAAATTCAGGGCGTGGACGAGAACCATGGGCCCTGCTGATTTCGGCAAGTGCGCGCTAATCGCGAAATTTGCGAGAATCGATAATGCTAACTGCGGCAGAGTTGCTTGGCACTTT
Organism: Aplectana chamaeleonis; assembly: GCA_029168955.1. Lineage (NCBI taxonomy): Eukaryota > Metazoa > Nematoda > Chromadorea > Rhabditida > Cosmocercidae > Aplectana > Aplectana chamaeleonis. Next base: position 413,445 of record JAPDOI010000010.1, read on the forward strand.
GCCATCGTAACGTGTGCGGCGCCACAAGCTTGTCCGATTGGGTGGCGGACCGGGAGAGCTTTCAAAGCCGTTTGTACATATTTCTGGCTAGTTTTCGTTGCATTCTTCGACCCTATCCTCTACAACACCTGCCAACTTAGTGTTTCACACCGAGACCTCGAGAACGAGATTTATCGTGATCACTGACTTTAGGCGCCCAAAACAACCACCCTGAGCGAAGTGTGGGTAGATGGACCCTTTCCTAACTTTGCGCAGCCTGACAGCGTTTTGAACATTACGGATTTTTGGTTGAGCGCTCACTCATATCAACTAGCGGATTCTAAATGCGCCTAAGAAAAATGTTCCATATTCGACTCAAAATCCTCCAGCGAAGGTTATTCGGGGCGCTGATAACGAATCTGAGGGTCAGTTGTCGATTTTTGAGAGTTTTCGATCAAAACCTTTCAAAGCATTCCAATTTTTCAAAAGGAAACGCGACTCTCGAGATTTTTGGAATATTACGATAGATAGGGCTCCAAATGTTTCTCCAAAAGTTATTTGGAGTGCTTAACACGAATCTTAGGTCCGTTGCACGATTTTTGACATATTGTGGTAGATTACTGTGGGTATACGGTAGTTTGGTCAAAGCCTCAGATTTGGCTCAAAAATTGTAAGCGGAAGTTATTGGGGGTAAACACGAATTTGATGTCTCCGTCTGCCGATTTTTAAAATAACAAGGTAGGTTTTACCCCCTAAATGACATGGTACCTACCATATCCTACAGTTAACCTCATAATTTAGACAAATGGACTCCAGATTCGTGTTCCTCACCCTAGATTACCCCTACATACAAGTTTTGAGCAAAATCCGATTGAATATTTTGAAACTCCAAAAAAAGCCAGATTTTCGGTTGAGAGTTCACTCATATCAACTACTCAGAAAAATGATAACAAATTATTCGTCATATAAAGGGCCGAAAACAAGTTACTTGTAACATACCTGAGCATATGTAAGTTACTTGCGACTTATCTCAGGTCATTTAAGTTACATGTAACATATCGGCGGGATACTGCGTGTGGTGCGCCTCCGATATGTTACATGTAACCTAAATGACTTGAGATAAGTCGCAAGTAACTTACATCGGCTTAGATATGTTACAAGTAACTTGTTTTCGATTTGTGAGAGGATCCTGCGTGCAGTGCGCCCCCGATATGTCACATGTAACCTAAATGGCCTAATATAAGTCACAAGTGACCTAAATTGGCCAAGAAGATATTTCCAAGGTTATTGTACGACGCACTTCAGGGGTCAGGCTCACGACTGGCGTTGCTGTTGATTCAATTACCCAAGTTTGGGGTACTTGACGCCACACCAGCAGGGAAGGCCCAGCACAGCATTTTTTTTGTCTGGTGTGTGGTCTGGGACACGCCCTCTGCGTCGCGTGTTTTCTGCGTCACATGATGGCCACCCATAGTGAAAATTCAAATGTAACTTACATGTAACTTAAGTGTAACTTACATGTAATATAAATTTAAATTACATGCAATATAAATATATGTTACATGTAATATAAATGTAAGTTACTTGAGACATTCAAGTAAGTTACATTTATATTACAAGTAACCTGTTTTGATTTTTCTGAGTAACGGGTTCTAAAAGCGCCTTGAACAAGTGTTCCAGATTTCACATCAAATCCTACAAGAGAGAGGTTATTCGGGGCGCTGATCACGGTTTATTCGTCAATTTTTCAAAGTTTTCGACCTAAATCCTTCTAAGCATCTCACCAGGGTGAACACGAACTTGATGTCCGCTTGCCGATTTTCGGAGTGTTAAAGGCAGCGTCCACGAAAAATTTTGTCCGATTTTTGCCGGAAATCAAAAGTTCAGGGTCTTATTGGAGCACTGGTGTTGAAAGAACGAACGAAAACGAGCCCGAAAGTGCTCAATACGGCTCCGAAGTCCGCTCGCGCTAGCCCTTCCACTCGCGGTCGAGTTTTCCGAGGAACAGTTTGGTCCGCTTCCACATTAGCATTGGAGCGCGAGCGCGGCTGAGTTTTAGTATTGGGGCGCATTTGCGCACGTTGTGACTTCAGGCCCATGCCCGCGCAACTCATCTATCGTTGAAATGTGGCTCTCAAGAAGAAGAGCTGATTTTGTATGTTTCGCAGCGTTTTTCATGATTCTTTCTTCACTGATGAAACAGTCAGACTCTGAACCTTTGTTTTCTGGTGGAAACTCGAAAACGATTTTTATCGTGGACATTGCCTTTAACATTAGGGTGGGCTTTGCCTTCTAAATGACATGGTACCTACCGTAACCTACGATAAACCTCCAAATTTCAACAAACGAACTCCAGGATCGTTTTCAGCACCCTAGATTACCCCTACGTACAAGTTTTGAGCGGAATCTGAATGTCCTTTCGAAACACCCCAAAAAATGTCTGATGACACCCTTACCTTTTCTCGAAGCTTCAAAAACGATTACAACCTTCTGGAACCACCCTCTCGGGTCGGGATGCTGCGCAGTTTTACTATAGGTGCCACAGAGATGCTGTTAATACAATTTGTTTTTGCAGATGCGACATACGCTTTTTATACCTTCCTTGTTAATTTTTTAATTAAGTATTGCATGAAAAGCGTCATACAGTAGTGAGAGGGAAGCTCCTATCGTTTTCGTGTGGTCCCAAAAGGTTCGCTCAGCCAGAAGTCAAAGCAGAAAGGGCCAAAACACGCAATCGTCCGCATGCAGGGGCGGCATTAAGAATCGAGGTAGCGCGGGCAAAAACTAGCGCAAACGCGCTATGTGGACGGCATAGCGCAATCTGAAATCAAAAACTATGCAGGCGCGCGCTTGTCTTAACCCGAACGCGCTTGGCATAGCCTAAACGCGCTTGGCATAGCCCAAACGCGCTTGGCATAGCCTAAACGCGCCTTGCATAGCCCAAACGCGCTCGTCATAGCCTAAACGCGCTTGGCATGGCACAAACGCGCTATCATGGAGATCTTAGCGCTGTTTGATACCAAGTACTTGCAAGGCGCGCTACGGGAAGTGCGACAGACCCTCTGAAACCGCGCTACCGCTAGCGCTCTACGCGAAGCGCGCTACCAGTGGCGCGCGAACGACTCCACGTCGTTTTCCATTCTAAACATCCTGTCCAATCTTTCAAACGCCTAAGACCCTGTCGTTTTTGTGAGCAGAAAGCAATATTCTTCTCTTATGTTCCCTATTCAGGTTTTTCTTTGAATTATTCCGCTTGAATGGCTCGTTTTGAACAGCGATCAAATAACTTGTGAATCCGAAGTGTGAGAATATTAATGAAACGACGGTGGCATTTGAATGAGCCTCACTAGGTCCTGCTCCAGATATCCTGCTAGTAAAAAGACAGTGTTTTGACAGTTGCAGGTGTGCAGCAGTACATAAACAATCCAAGCTCAAAACGCTTATGCTTCGGAGGATTCTAGAAACGAGCTTTTTCTTAGCTTTTGGAAAAATCCGTAACCAAAAAACAACTTTCGGGGTGTTCCAAAACAATACTTTTCGGATTTGGCTTTCTAGAGATTGTTTCGGGTGCTGGTACGGGGCTTTTCTCTGACAAGAGACTACTTTTAGTCAGCCTGTCTTCAAGATTAAATATACGTTTCTTACCGTTTTCAGCGTAGAATACAATCTGTCTTCACAGCTGCCTGAAGCCTCTCTGAAAAATGTTATAAGCGTTTTTCGCCAGATTTCCGTACCTATTGTCCCTTCCGAAACAAGCATTAGTTTTTTCAGAATCTGGAACGGTCCTCATAATTGTCTAAAACTACCCCCTGAGCAAATTTTGTGTGAAAGCACATTTTCCAAACTTCGCACAGACTGATACCTTTTTGGACTTGTACGGAATTGCGGTTGGGCGTTTATCTCTACCAACTCGAAGGCTCTTGAAGCGTTTTTAAGAATTTCCAGATTTGACTTGAAATCTTACGAGGTGGGTTATTTGGGCCGCTGATCACCAATCCGAGATTCGTTTATCGAACTTTGACAGATTACGATAGATTACGGTGGATATACGGTAGTTCAGTCATAGTCTCAGATTTTACTCAAAATTTCTGAGCGGGGGTTGTTTGGGGTGATGAATTCGAATTCAATGACCATTTGTTGACTTTCGAATAATTGAGGTAGGTTTTTACCCTAAATGGCATGATACCTACCGTAACCTACAGTAAACCTCAGAATCGCGACAAACGGACTCGAGATTCGTGTTCAACACCTAAGATTACTTCTGCATACAAGTTCTGAGCCGAATCCGAGTTTTTTTTTTCAAAATACCCTTAACTTTTCATGGGGTGTGAGGCCCCTACCTTGCCGCCGGACCTTGAAAAACGCATATAACTTTTTTAGAGTGTTTTTAGGCAGCTGCGAGGGTCATAATTGGACTCTACGGCAAGAACTGTTCTAGAGAAGCACATTTTATACGGAATGGCCAGGCTGACTAAAAGTAGTTCGATGTGAGGAGAATTTCGCTAGCCAAATACGACTTTTAGCGATGCTACGATGACATTGCCGCAAACCTCTTCAAAGGAGTTTTCGAGCTACTCAACATGAATCAGTTCGTTCATCCATTTTTCTTGGCTTAACGGTGGGTATACGAAAGCTTGGTCGAAGTCTCAGATTGGGCTCGAAAATTCCTTGAAGAAGTGGAACGCCAAACACAGATTTGAGGATAACTTCTCAGTACTCGAAATAGTAAGATATGTGCCCAAATTAGTAGGCATTATGCCTACCGCAAGTTACAGTAACCCCCAGACTAGCAACAGAAGGATCCTCGGTTCGTGATCAGCGCCCGAGATTACCCCAAAAGGAACTTTTGTGCAGAATTCAGAAACGTTTTTTGAAAAAATTCCCTAATGAAATTCGAAAACACCTCGGAAAAAAGATTCACATGTGCGTGAAGCTGTAAACACGCCCTTTTTATAATCCCCCGAGGCACTAAGAAAATTATGAGCAGGGATCCTACAACACTCTAAAGATGATTTTGCAGAAATTTCAAGAAAGTTATAAGCAAGAAATAGTTCGCAAATGTGGTGCTAATCCTTCTTTCGTGGCCGTATCTGTGGTTGATTAAACGCGTATTCGTGAACAATTGAAAAACAGTCTTCCCTGAGAATTTTGTTGGTAATAACACAGTTTAAATGTAAGCAAACGTCTCCTATGGCACACGGCTGATCAATGCACCAAGGGGAAAAGCACGCTTGGCATTGGCGCGGACTAGCCTTTCGGTTCTTGATAGAAGGCAAGCAGGCGCGCGCTATGGGCCTCTTCTAGCGCCAGCATAACCGCGCTAGTTCTGGCGCGCGCTACCGGGTTTCTTAATGCCGCCCTAGGTGTTCACGGGAAAAATTAACCCGATAGCGAGGTAATACGGTAGTAAGGCTCAGCAGTAAACAATCAGTTGATGAGAACTTATAGATTCATGCTACAGTAGCCTTCAGTAAAAGCTGCAACCTCACCACCGCCCTTTACAGGGCATCAGACATTATAACTCGGGAGTTTCAGCCCTATTTCAGACTTGTTCTCTGAGTTCAGGTAAGGCTTCTACTGCAGAAGCGGACGTTTTTTTCAGTTCTGATCTAGTGGTGGATATGCTTTGGCTGTTTTGATGAGGCTTGATACCCACAGAGGAACTCCTTTAAGTGTTAGTGACCAGTCCGGATGGAAAGAACATCTCTAGGAACATTTCTGGACGAGGGGTCCGAATATTTCAATTTTAAAACCGGGGAAAATATGCCCTACTGCGCTGCCTACGATTGCTCTGAACGAAGTAACGGACGCTTCTCCTTCTCATGGTTTTTTTAAAGTCTGAATGCTATGTTTGCGGATTTTGCTAGGTTTAGCAAAAAATCGTTACCGGGGTTACTTAAAGGCAGTGTCCACGATGATTCTCGTTCTCGAACTTTCAGCATGTAACCATAAGCTGGCAGATGCTGGAGGGGATAGGGTTAAAGAAAGCAGCGGAAAAGGGCCAGCAATCGATAAAAATGGCTCTGAGACTCAACCCACTACGCCTGCTTATCCCGGTCCGCCCCCATTCGGACGAGCTTGTGGCGCCGCGGACGTTTCCGATGGCGAATCGCCAAGAAACTCCGCCACGCCGAGCCTGATCGACTCGCGCACATTTCGCCATTAGCGCGTTTAGAGCTTTGAACGCATCTGCAAAAATGAACTGTATTATTAGTATCTCTTGGGCATTCACTGTGAAACTGCAAAGAATTTCGCCCATGGCAGCTGGTCTGAAGAGGTTTTAAGCTCAAGACGGTCGCTTCCTGTAAATATTGTACCTACCAAAACGCACATTTATCTTTCGAAAACCACGAAGCGGATCTCATATCCGTGTTTAGCTCACAAAATAACCTCTAGACAAATTTTGACAAAGAAAGCACATTTTGTGATTTGTTTCGCAGAGTAATGGGCGCTTTCCATTGGTGCCGATTGTTGTTTGAGCGTTTACTTATATCAATTGGCGGTTCTTAAAGAGTTTAAAGGCAGTGTTCACGATAAATCTCGTTCGCGAGGTCTCGGTGTTAAACACAAAGTTGGCAGGTGCTGTAGAGGATAGGGTCGAAGAAAGTAACGAAAACTGGCCAGAAATAAGTACAAACGGCTTTGAAAGCTCTGCCAGTGCGCCTACCTATCCCGGTCCGCCCCCCAATCGGACGAGCTTGTGGCGCCGCACACGTTTCGATGGCAAATCGCCAAGCAAATCTGCCGCAGTCAGCATTATCGAATCGCGCAGACTTCGCGATTAGCGCGCGCTTCCCGAAACCAGCAGGGCCCATGATTCTCGTCCACGCCCTCAATTTAGAAACCTTTATTTTGACTTATTCTGGATGTTTTTCTTCCCTGTTTCTTCACTATTAGTTACCTCACGACCAAACAATCCCATTTTTGAGTCGAACTCGAGTGCAATATTTATCGTGAACACTGCCTTCAAGAGCAGAGTTCACGCTAAACGAAATGCTAGGATTCTTTGCCATAACGATTACTTGGTCCCCGGCCGGAGCTAGGATTACAACGAAATTGAGAAAAAACCGCCAGAAGTATGTATGTACATGAAAAGCTGCACTCTCCACCCGCCACTTCACTCCAACTAGGGCAACTTTTACTTACATCCCAGTGTTTTGAAAAACCATGTACTGCATGCTGTAGTTATAGTCCTGTGTGTCAAAAATCTGTGTTCAAAAGTTTCTAAATCTTTCGATAAATTTTTTAATCTAAAACCCTAACAAGGGAATCACAATAAGTCATAGTGATCATCCCGAATGAAATGTACTTTTCTATGACCATTTTCGGTCGAAAAGTCCGAATATCGCATCGCAGCTGCTAGGCACAAAAAAATTATAGGCATTTTTTCTCTGATTTTCGTAGCTATTGTGCCCTTCAGAAAGCGCATTATTTTTACGAAAATCCGGAAACGGACCTTATAATCGTGTTCAGCGCTCAAAACTACCCCACAAAACAAAGCTAGGTTGAAGGAACATTTTCCAAACTTTGCACAGACTGGCAGCGTTCTGGACTTGTACGGATTTTCGGTGGGGGCTGAGGGCCAGAGGGCTCTCGAAGCGTTTTTGAAAACTTCTCCAGATTTGACTAAAAACTCGCTCTGGCGGGTAATTTGGGGTGCTGATCACGAATCTGAGGTTCATTTATCGATTTCCCGAAGTTTTCGACTGTATTCGTTCACAGATTCTCATCGGGGGAAAATTTGATAGCAAATCGCAACTTTTGACGATTTCCGGAGTGCAGGTATAGGATTAAGCACAAATTATTTCTCCAGGGGTTATTTGGAGAGCTGAACACGAATCTAATGTCGGTTTATCGATTTTTGGCAGCTTACGGTAGATTACGGTGGGTATACGGTAGCTTGGTCAAAGTCTAAGATTTGTCTCAAAGTTTCTATGTGGGGGTTATTTGGGGTACTGAAAACGAATTCGATGTTCATTTGTCGATTATCGGAACATTGAGGTAGGTTTTGCCTCCTAAATGGCATGTTACCTACCGTATGCTACAGCAAACCCTGAAATTTGGGCAAGCAACCCCCCAGATTCGTGTTCAGCGCCCCAGATTACCCCTACATACATGTTTTTAGCGAAATCCGGAGAACGATTTGAAAACACTCCAAAAATTCCATGGGGAAGCTGCCCTCGCCTTGCCGCGAAGCTTTAAAAAACGCCCATAACTTTTTTCAGAGTGGGTCTAGGCAGCTGCGATGGGCATATTCGAACTTTTTGTCCGAAAATGGTTCTAGAAAAGTACATTTCATTTGAAATGGTCACTATGAGTTATTGTGGTTCACTCATAAGAGATTTGCAGGAGATTCCCAAAAGTACAGTACCGAGCATATTTTTTGCAGAAGAAGCGTTTTGCGGCGTTTTTTTTTTGCGCTCACAAAGCGCCGCATCGCCAGAACTCACTTCAGAGCTGACGAAATGAGTTTTTTTTTCAGATAGTTTTCGTGCTCCCCTCAGTAAGGCGAATGTAATGGTTTGTGTAGAAAGCCCTTTCAGCTCCGGCATTTTGTTGAAAATGTGTATTTCCTTCTAAAATTCACATCGACCACAGGTCAAAACATGGCAGATTTCTGCTATCATGACCGTCTGATCAGTTCATAATGAAGGGTTTAGAGGGGCAAATATGCAAATTTCGAAAAACTTCCGCAGTGAAATCTATCCGTTTGAAACATTATCGTATAGGACTAAATGAAAGCGATCCAGAAATGATTTCAGAATTGAAATTGGACCACTTTGAAGCAAGTTATGTCGTTGCGGCGCTTTGTGAGCGCGAAAAAACGCCACAAAACGCTTTTTTTGCAAAAAATTTGCTCGGTACTGTAGGCATTTCCTGTGCGAAGAGAAAAGGGGTACGAGAATGGAAATTTGCAGGGATTAAGCTCAAAACTTTTTCCAGGGGTTGTTTTAGGTGCCGATTATGAATCTGAGGTTCATTTGTCGATTTTTGGAGATTTCGACTGATTTGGTCCAAACTTTACTGGCAAAATATGATTTTTGTCAATTTCTTAAAGGCAGTGGTTACAATTGAAGACGCCATCGAAAAAACTACAGAAACCAGCTTAGATCAATAACAGCTGAAAAACTATGAAGGTAGCGCAGTGAAAAACGGGCCACAATTAGAGTTTTTAGGGCCTAAAAAAGCCAGCTCGTGCACACGTGCACAGCGCCGACCAAAAAGATCGCAGTCTCATGCCGAACAGTCAAAAATCATCGACATTCAGAGTAAGAAATGAATGCAAATTTACCTAATAGAAACAGTTGAGCAATGAAAGAAAGCACTTCAGTTAAAATTTCTGACTAGATGTGTACATAAATTCGAAGGTTCATTGATTGAAACTCAATTTCAGGCCAGATGATGTTCTTGATATAAGAGGTCATCGATGCCGATGATGTGGAGTGGGCTCGTCCACCATCAAAAGACAAGAAAGTTCAGGCTTGAAATTTGGCCCGAATTAGTGGTTTTTTTCGCGATTTTTTCTTTTAGGTTCTACTTCTCGAGACCCAGAAAAGGGTTTAGAGAGAAAAAGACGACAAGCATATTTGTTCGCGACCACTGCCCTTAAATGCTACGATGAATTTGACCCAATAGGGGTTATCCTGGCTGCTTGACACAAATCTGAGGTTCATTTGTAAATTTTTCTTGAATTATGGCTCGTTACGGTGGATCGTATGGTAGCTTGACCGAGGCCCCTGATTCGGCTCAAAATTCCTCTCTGGGCGCTATTTGGGACGCCAAACACGAATCGCTCGTTCATTTGTCGATTTCGAAGAATTAAGGTGGGTTATGTCAGTTAAAATTCATTGTGCCTACCGTTACCAACAGTAACCCTGAGTACAAACGACAGACCCTAGATTCGTGTTCACAGCCCTAAATAACCCCCATTGGAAAGCTTTTTCAGAAAACCCCAGAAATTTCCTGATTCCCCTACCTTTTCGCAATGCAATGAAAATGTCCTTTCTAGGAATCCCCGGAGGCATTTGGATCATTTATGAGCTGTCACAAATCTTCAACAACGGAAACGTGGTTTTCCAAATCGCAAGGGCGCGAGTAAAACAGTCCCTGGTCACAGGAACTGTTTGTCGTGATAGGGAAATCTTCCGTGGACCCTTTCCTTGAAATTTTCCACTCTTCGTGGCCAGGTCGTTTCTGAGGATCCTAACTTGTACTGTTTTGCAGAATATATCCTGACAATCTCGGTTCACCCCATTATTTAGCGATCACAACCCATAACACATCAAAATGGGCTTTGAAAATAGAAGCTGCATACTTCGGGATTTTTGAACGAGTTTGTCTTCAAAAGTTCAGTGTTTTTTGTGGTCTATCGGTTTATTATCACAACCTCGTGGAGCTGCATATAATGACAAATCCGGGTACGGGTTTTGGCGCGTGCACTGAGGGTACACAAACATAAGAAAAGTTTTTCGGCTTTTAAATGATAGGTATCTGTAAGCCAGATGCTTGAAGAGTTTAGAAGCCTAAAATCGCTTATAATTGCGTATCTTGCAGATGTTTGGTGGTTCTGAGAGGAATAAAAGAAACCGTTGGTCAAAAAAACCGAAAACGGTTGAAAACAGTTATAATCCTTGAGTCTCTCATCTTTAGCGAGGCAAGAATCTAACAAGGGAACTACTATCAGTCAGTCAGGTCATTCGAAATGAAATTTACTTCTATAGAACTGTTTTCAGAAGTAGAGTCCGGTTCCCCCTTCTCAGCTGCCAAAATCCATTCTAAAAAAAGTTATGGACCTTTTTCGTCATGGCTTTTGAACACAATGCACCTTCCAAAATTCGCAATACTCTCAAGAATCGGGACAGGGGCTGTGTACACACCGAGGAATGAGTTATCCCGTTTTCGCAGTTCGAAACGTCACGCCACTCAACGCGAGCGAAGTGGTCCCGAGTGGAATTAGAGCCGCGAAAGGCGGGGCAACTCCTCTCTCGGTGTGTAGACAGCCCCCGTCCCCAAAAATCTGGAAACGAACCCCATGATCGTTTTCAGCTCTAAAAATAATCCCCCGGGAGGAAGTTCGGGCGATCGGTCATTCTTCAAACTTGGCACAGAGTAATAGCGTTTTGAGGTTGTACGGATTGTTGGTTGAGCGTTTGCTTATACCAATTAGGGAGTTCTAGAAGCGTTTGAAAAAAATGTTACAGTTTCGACTTAAACCTTACGAAGGGAGATTATTTGGTTGGCTGATCACGAATCTGACAAGGGAGCTACTATTAGTTAACCTGGCCATCCCATGTACTTCTCTAGAACCGTTTCTGACGTCGAATCCGGTTATGGTCTTTGCAGCTGCCTTAAACTAAAACCAATCTGGAAAAAGTCACACGCGTTGTTTCGAAGGAATTTCGTACCTATTGTACCCTCCAGAACAGGCATTAGTTTTTGGAAAATCCGGAAACGGACCTCATAATTGTGCTCAGCCATCAAAACAACCCCCCTGAGCAAATACAGAGTGAAGGCCTATTTTTCAAACTTTGCTCAGACTGATGGCGTTTTGGTCTTGAACGGATTTCGGTAGGGCTTTCATTTATTCCAATTACAATGCTCTAAAAGCGGTTTATAAAAATTTTCTAGACTTGACTTAGAATCCTTCTAGGTGGGTTATTTGGGGCGCTGATCACGATTCTGGGGTTTATTTGTCGATATTGCAAAATTTTCGATTTTATTCGTTCGAAGCTTCCCATGGGGGGGGGGGGGAATTTGATGGCAAATCGCGACTTTTGACGATTTCCGGAGTGCTACGATAGAACTTTCTCAAATTGTTCCTTTGCTGGGGTTATTTGCAGTGCTGAACACGAATATGAGGTCCGTTTAACGATTTTTCCCCAGATTGCGGTAGATTACGGTGGGCAAACGGTAGTTTGGTTGAAGTGTCAGATTTGGCTCAGAAATTGTATGCGGGGGTTATTCGGGGTGGCGAATACGAATTTCATGTTCATTTGTCGATTTTTGAAACACTAAGGTAGGTTTGGCCCCTAAATGGCACGGTGTCCACCGTAAACAAGTCAAGTAGACCTCACAATCGTGTTCAGCACCTCAGATTACCTCTACAAATAGGGTTTGTGCCAAATTGAAAATTGCTTTTGAAAACACCCGAGAAATTTCATGGGGGGGGCGGCACGCTTTGAAAAACGCGTATAACTTTTTTCAGAGTGGTTTTAGGCAGTTGCAAAGACAACAATCGTATTCTACATCCAAAACGGTGCTAGAAAAGTACATTTCATCCCGAATGGCCGGACTGACCATAAATGGTTCCCTTGTGAGGTTTATTTGTCGGTTTTTCGAAGGTTTAGACTCTCTTCGTTCAAAGCTTCCCATCAAGGGGAAATTTTAAGGCCAAAACGCGGTTTTCGACGGCCTCCGAAATGCTGCGGTATATATGGCTCAAAATCTTTCTCTGGGAGTTATTTGGAGCGCTCAACACGAATCTGAGATGCCTACTTCGATTTCTCACATATTACGGTGGATCGGTGGTTATACGGTAGTTCGGACCGAATCCTCAGATTTGTCTCAGAATTTCTATGCGGCGTGTATTCAGGTTACTGAGCATGAATTTGATGCTCATTCGTCGATTTTCGGATAATTAGGATAGGCTCTTGAAAACGCCTATACCTTTTTTCAGAGTGGTTTTAGGCAGCTGCGGAGTGCATACTCGAATTCTACGTCCAGAACGCTCCCAAAGGAGTACATTTTATCCAAAATATCCACACTGACTAAAAGTAGATCCCTTGTAACTGTTCCGCTTTGTTTCAATTATAACGCAAGCTTTTAAAGATACCGCACTAGCAGAAAACTGCAGTAACGGCCATCTCTTTTACGTTCTAGGCTAAAAAAAAACCAAGAAATAAATTTTTGAGCTTTCTTCTCCATAGCGCTGATCCACGTCGTCAATTTCTGAGCCCAAAGAGGTAGTTGGAACCATATTCAAGAACTCGTGCTTTTGGAGAATCATGGCTCGCACATGAACAAGGTACGCATGTAGCCGAAGAGCTCCCTCCAAACAATTCCCGAAAGGACCATTTTGAGCAGAGCCGAGATTAAGGGGCAGAAATAACGTTTTTTTTTGCGTTTCTCGCCGGGGTTGTGGACGTCCTTACCGGCAATTCGCCAAAGACATCCGCTCCACCCATTTTGATCAATGTCAGGGGCAATCGTTGCCTTTTCCACAGATGGCTGGCTGCGCGCTCCATCCTCGTCCTCTTCTTCCTTCGTTTTTGATTCACTGTGTTTTTGGGGTTGGTTTTGTGAAATCCAATTATTCTTTTGTTTGTTTCGTGACTCCAGATCGACTTCAATGTCGCGAAGAACAGCTGACTTGGAGAGTGTGATAAGTCGTCCGAAATCAACTCTTCGCGCAAAACTCGTCCACACTGAAAATCATTGCAATAATTACGAACCCATTTTCAAGCTTTCTTTCTCGTTTTTTTTCTTCATTTCTGTTACGGACAAGCTCTCAGTACCCTATTTTCAGTTGAAACACGGAGACGGTTTTTATTGTGAATACTTCCTTCAAGAGCGCATTTGGTGCCCGCGTTGAAATAGTCTTCCAAGCTTTTCAGTTTTCGCACAACATTCAAATTCGAAGAGTCGGGCAACCCACTCACAGCTCTTTTCGGGCCACCATAACTTTTTCGGCGTGATTTTCAGACACCAAAACTTGTGAGTGACCTCGGCCAGGCTTATTTGTTCAAACAAAAAAAAGAATGTGATTCGAAGCAAACATAGTGCTTTTGAAGGCAAGGTCCGGTAAAATTTCGATACTACCGAAATTCGGGTTGGTTAGATTGGGCTGGCCTAGCTGAACATCGTCTGAACGTTTCACAGACTATTAGCCCTCACTTTCGAAAAAAAAACCAGCCTTGGAGTCATGGATTACCAGAATGCCGATAATTACACGACAGTTTTGATGAGAACCTGGAAGATGGCTAAAACATGAACCATGGACACTTTTTTCTGACACGGTGGTTCAATGAAATGGCTGGAGTAGCTCTATGAAGACCGTTTTCCACGCGGTTTTCGCACCTTTTTTGTGACTATGTACCCGTACCCGATTCCGCCGGAACTTTCGAAATTGAAGTTGTGCCCAAACCCCGCCTTTAGAGGGAGTATTCACGACAAAGACCCCTCCAGTGTTTCTGGCGGACAACCTGAGTGTAGGTGACTATCGTATGAACCTTACCGAAAAATTGCGGAAATCGCCTCTGAAGCCAAAAATCAGGAGAACGTAAGCCAGCAAATGTTGGTGGGGAGGGGCGTGTTGGTGTCCACATTCGGATAATGGTTGACTCTAACAGGCCCTTTGATATCAGGAAACTTTCCCCAGTATTAAGTGCATGTTACAGTATTTCAGTAGCCAATGGCGAACGACGGCTGCAAAGAATGGCTTTCTAGTGGAACTCTCACTGAAACATCGTTCATACCATTGGCATTTTTGGACATAAAAAATCCTCAACACTCTATTGTATTAGTTTCTCTGGAAGGAATGGAGAAAACGTTCTCGAGAAAAATTTCCGCCTCTTTTCAATCTACAATGGTGATGCGGCGCTTTGTAAGCGAAACAAAAAACCCCTAAATGCCGTTTCCTATGAGAAAATGCGCGATCTCGAAGTAAACTTCGCAAGTTGTGGATCACAGTTGGGTACAATACCGCTTATATCATTTGTATTTTGTAGAAAGAAACGTATGAAAAAAAACCTCCGCTAAGCCCTCTGTGAAAGATCTTTTCGAAAGTTTCCTTGCGGGAATCTAAACAGAGGTTTGGAGTCAGCATGAAGAGCTCATTCTTGAGGTATAGTGCACGTCTTACTCTTGAATAAGGAATATACAATACCGCTTGTGAGATGTGGTCAGAAAGCGGACAAGGACGTGTTTTGGGTCTCTTTCGTCCATTTTGAATTACTTGCTTCGAACTTAACGTTAGGCGTAACTATGATGGGCTACCCAATGGTAAAGCCGCTGTTGGGTTCGCGGACAACACCAAAAAAAAATCGGCAATCAGCCAGGTTTCAAATTGCGGTACCGTGGTGAATGCACAGAAGCTAGAAACGCGACCCTTGTCCAAGGTACTCTAACTTTAGACCTAGCCGATTACGAGACCTCTAAAACTCTCAACGAAACCTGCGTAAAAGTTGCACATCTCACTGGGTAGCCCTCAACGCCAGGGTCATAATAAATTACCATAGTTTCGCTCAGAGTTGAGCTTGTTATTGAATAAGAACGAAAACAGCGCGAAACTGCGTCCTTTTGCGCATTCTGACTAAAATCTACGAGCGGTATTGTATCCTCTGTTTTGGAGCCGAATTTAAATAGTTTCTTTGCGTGCTTGTGCGGAGCGAGAACGAGACAGCGAGAAATCGTTTGAGAGAAGGAGAGGTAGGTAAGCTAGCACACTCAAGCGATCATCCGAAATAGATTTCGCTACAGAATAGAAGACGTGACTTTGGATATAGTCTTTGTAACTTGTCATTCCTCGAGAACGAGTTTTCAGCGCTGATTCCAACTACCTTTCTGCATTTCCAGAAATCAGGCCCATTTTGAACAGCGTCACGGCAAGAAAGTACAAAAATAAAGTTTTTTAATCGCGTTTATCCGCCTTAAACTCAAAATGCATGACCGTGACTGTAGTCAGCAAAGCTACGCCTCCTGCAGGGAACACGGACAAGTGAAGTGTTTAGAGCCTTGAAAGCAGTGTTCACGATAAAAAAATGTGTTTCAGTTTCCACTAGGAATGGAGGGGCCCACTGTAAAGTTGAGGTCGAAAGAACGCATGAAAACGAGCCGGGGGGACCCCTGAAAGAGCCCGTAGTTGCCACTTTGAGCGCAAGGCAAACCCCAGAAGCGCAACGCGCGCACTCCGACGTGAACAGAAGAAACTTCGAGATTGTGAGATGAGCGATGGTTCTCAATCATTAGCCCCGTTCTTCCCTTGATTTTCAACTTCTCTCTTTGCTCAGGTCATCTCGCATACATCGGTTGCAAATTACGGAAGTGACAAGCCTCGAACAACACGTCCACCATGCTTGCTAGCTCAATTTTTGAGGGACCAAAACCCAGAAGGTCTTGTACGATTCTAGAGACATCATTGGAATCAGCATGGGACCATTTTCAAGATATGCGGAGAAACAGAAAAACGATTTTCGTCGTGAACACTGCCTCTAAAGGCACAGTTAAACCTCAGAATCTTCGCTGTGCTTCTCTGGTTGCCTAGAAAACGCTCCCACGCTGATTTCAATGATACCTATGGAGCCGTACAAAACCCACTGAGAACGGAGTTACGGCCCCTCAGAAATTTCCAGAATAGAGGTGCAAAAGCATAGTGGACGAGGTGTGCGAGGCTTGTGAATTCCATCATTCCATCATTCACAAATGATGTGTGGGAGTGCCCCAACGCCGAAAACGAGGTTCAGAACGATGGGAAGAACGGGGTTACTGTCCAAAAATTATTGCTCATCTTACCACTGTTGGGATCGAAGGTCCTCAAAGAAGACCCGCCAAAGTGGCTTCTCAATATATCTCCCTTACTCGAAGGATTTGAGAGCTCGCACTCGGCAGGTGTTAGATAGGATGGGTCTGCTCCACATTGATGTGCATATTTAGGAATTTGTTCCTGAGGTTGAATTGTGCATTTAAACGCATCGGCGGAAACAAATTACATCGTCAGTATCGCGTGGGTCTTCGTAAAACTGCGTAGCAACCAGCGCCGGGCCTCCAATTCCGTACTCTCAGTGGAGCTGTTTATTATGACAATGAAATCTTTTGTGGAGCCGTCTTTTGAAATTTTCTACACTATGTTGTTCCGTTCTTTCCTTCGTCCACAAACTAAAAAAGTTCTGCATAAGAGTTTGTTCCATTTTGGATTAGCCCGAATTCTTCATCGATCACAATCACCGAAAACATTGTCATCCATGCCGTCAACTAGTCCGATCAAGAGGAAAATGTCACTAAGTTGGTTCGTTTTAATGCGTTTTCCAGTGTTTTTCGCGATTATGGTAAAACTTTGTGGGCAGAACATTGCTTTAGGTGAGAAATCCGGAGGCGAAAATCATCGTGAGCACCGCTTTCAAAAACTTTGAGAACAACAAGCAGCTATAAAAACGCTCAAATATCAGTCGATACCAGTCGAAAACGCTAATACTCTGTGCTAAGTTAAAAAAGGGGTGCTTTCACCTGAAAATTGTTCAGGGGAGATATTTTGAGCACTGTACACGAATATGAAGTCCACTTTAGAGTTCACGATAGATTCCAGCGCGTTTCCGTAGGTACAATAGGCACAGAAAACGAACGTCTTGGGTTCATTACTACCTGGAACCAGCAGATCGAAGCTGGCTACTAAGCAGTTTTACTAAGGATGCACACGAGATATCCTCCATTTCCCCGCAACTCGCAAGGCTGTGCTTCACTATCTTAGGGGTGGTGCGGTTTTAAGAATGATTTCTTCATTTTCTTAGTTGCTTTTTTCGAGAAACAACCGCTTCGCATCCACGATAGTGACAATACGACTGCGAGTAGCTAGGAAATGAAGGATACACATAATGTAAGTTGTTTCCGCAGATGCGTTTACCGCCCTTGACACTTTGCTTGTAGGAAGCGAAACTGCTAGGGTTCTTCAGTAGTTCAAAAGGCTTCCATATCTGAGATGACGGGAAAACTTCATTTTTGCGAGGAGTTCACTACTCGCCCGGTCGGTTATTCGCCCGACTTGCTGTAGCCCTAGGGTGGCTCCTTCAAAGTGTCCAAAACGCTGGAATGCTCAATATCAATCGAAACTGTGGCAGAGAAATGTTCGTTAAATGCTTCTCATGCTGCTCTCGTCAAGATAGCGTGCAGGTCACATCGCAGTAATGCCTTGCTGCTTATTGCTATTTGGTAGAGCATCTCATGTAAACGACAGTGCTATCTCCCTGGAATCTATAAAAATACCTTTGTTTTGGGTGAGAGGAGAGCCAAGGCAGACTTGGAGCATTTTGTGGCAGCCAATGACTCGCATACGAGTAGGACGCACACTCTTCATGAAAGATACCCGAACCATGAAACAAAATTGCAGAGCAGACTACTCGTTTTAAAAACCTCGACGCCTTTTGGTGATCTAACCGACATCCAACCACATTGGATAAGCTCTAGCCGAGCTTTAACTTAGCGGGAAAAGCGATCTCAGGTCAAAGTTTGATGTCGTGGTCTCGGGCATCTTCTATGAGAGTGGTGTAGCCAGGAGCGCTTTTGCTTCCACTCGCGTGTACCCTGTGGCCTATCAGGAAGTGTTCGTGAATCCACTCTCTGCTTTTTCTTGCCCAATATGAGAGTAAATGCTCCAGCTCTCTTTAAAAAATAGTACGGCCGTCTGTGCGAGTGGATCCACTAGCAATAAGACGTGGACAAAAAATCAGTCGGAGGATCTGCCTCAATGTAGACGTTCTGAGAAGCATAAGTCTCCATGCACGACTCTCGATCAACCTCGGCATGATGACACAGTACCAATCTTGCCGTAAAACTCGACCACAGAGTTGCTTGATGCTGGCCTACTCACATTTCAACGAGATCGACGTCCCCGCAAAATGAGAAGAAGTGAATAAGTAATGCGCTCACTCAATCAAATGTCGGCAGAACTCTACTGAATTTTGAAAATTACCACCCCCAAAACGCAATACAGGGCTCAGTTTTGGGTGATACCGCTACCTCTCGACGTTAGATTGCAAATACGAGGCTTCAATTGTCAAGCTATATGGACGTTTTTCCGGTTGATCACTGGGTCTTTCGCATGGATCCAAAATGCCTTCGGGGATTCTCCGATGAAGGTATCAGATTTCCCTGATAATCGTCATCACTAGAGGTGTTGATACGGTGACACCCCAAAATTGCTGAGGCCCACAACCTTTCTTTCCCGCCGATGTACTCGCCAAATCTGACATCGAACGACCCAAAAATCAATCGGAAACGTTTTAGAATTCATCCGGTCGGCATATGTGCGTGTCAAACCGTCTTCTATGATCTGTCTCTCAACCTCTCTCTCTCAGAGCGCACCAAATTTTGTAGCGTAAAATCGTTTTTGAAATAGATGGTGGATAGAAACCTGATGGGACCTCAATTCTTACGGAATAATTCGTCTCGTGACGAACTTTGATGATCATTCCTACTTCCTGTCTGCGAACGTAGAGAACTGCTTCAAAAGGATGATTCTGAAGCAGACGGCGTCGGCTTGAAAACGTGTCTTAGCTGAAATCCTCGGACCTCCCACTAAAAGAACCCGAGAGCAACTGCTGAACTCCATGCCCTTCTCAAACACTGATCTGGCTCAAACACGGATTTCTGCAATTAGCGTCTTCGTTCTTCCAATAAAGGGTCCGAGGACATCAACTACGATAGGTTTTCAAGCATGCACCCGTTGCTTTAAAGTGACCCCCTATGAGCAGTTGTCCATAGTCACATAGGGGAAGGAGAAACAATTACCAAATCCAGCTCAATGATGCGACTTATTGTAAAAGATCGGGAACACTTCTGGCTTTTGCTCACCATCGGCTTCGGAAACCATTGTGTGCTGTGGGACGTTGTGCGTTCTGAGAGGGAGGTGTGCGCCGTGATATACGTGAACTTTGCAATCGTATTGATTTGATCTACTGTCCTGTTACCCCGCCCACTTGACAGGTATAAAACCCCACCATTTTGACCTGTTTGTTCATATTTCTGTCGCTATTTCTAATCGTCTAGCTGGATAAACTCTGCCAGCAATCGTCTACTACCTCTGCAAAGGTACGAAACCGGCCATTTTTCTACTGAGGTTTGGTGAAAAGGACAGACCACACAGGGTCGTTAGTGACGCGCATATGTATGCGCAGTAAAATCAGTAAGCCTTGTCTCCATATTTGAAAACCACCCTGTATAGTTGGAGAACCGAAACCCTACCTCAAATTCGCGCTTTAAGATCGGATGATAGCAGCGCCGAACAGTGTTCCGCTTCCTACGCTTTCCACTACGTTTTTCGCGCTCCACTGAGCGAGTTTTGTGGCAAGGCGCGCTATTTTCCAGTTTTCTCTATTTTGGCCAGTTTTGGTTGAATTTTTCTCAAAATTCAGCCAATGTTAGCTGATCGTTGATCTGCTGAGCACATTTCTGATTTGCTCCTTACATGCTGCGGAGAAAGAAATCCCACTGAATAATCGTAAACTGATGAAGGCCCATGGGAATCTGGTTTTCTAGATCTACAGCAAAACTTCTTCTATTCCAAGTTGCATCTGAAGAATCCTATTTCACCTAATTTTCAGTCGTGGATGGAAATTGGAATCGACTGGAAACTTCAAATGAGCCACCGCCACCTGAAGTAATTGGACCAACAGGCGTTCAGGCTGATGGGTGTACTTGATGCCAAAATGAATTCCGGGGCCACTCTGAGACTCTTTGGATCTGAAGACTAACGAAATGCCGATAGCGATTTTCGTTGCTCAGCAAAAGGCTGATTGAGTACCGAAAGTGTCGCTGTGGTTGTGAAAGGGTAAATTGGAAGGGCATACACCTAATATTTCTCATTTCCTCATACTTCTTTGTGAATTTTTCGCCGACAGAGGTTTTTTGGTGCGCGGAAGAGAATGGCAACAAAGTGATCTGATGGAAGTTTGTGTGGACCTCAAAATCCGAGTTTCGGCAGGTGTACTTTTAGTTATCTGATGCACTGCAGTTAGGAGAGCAGTACGCCTCCACCTTATCAAAAACGCTCCAACTCACATTTTTGAAGTTTTTCAGAGCATACCCTTTCAAAATTGTTACTGATAAGCCAAAAATCCTAACTAACTCACCGTGATGGCGAGAAGAAGCATCTGACGGGTGCGGAAGACTTTGGGAAGGTTAGGTCACACCGTGCGCTCCTGGGTGACGTATTCAAAACCTGCTGGTATCAGACTTTGAATAAGGCACCCAGAAGTATACGGTAACCAGCAGCAGTATGGGTGGCAATGGAGCTGCGATAACGCGAGATGCAGTCCATTAGCGTAATTGCTTCATGCAACAACACAGATTTTTGTATTCCATAACGCATTAATGCCGACATGATCAGCAAGCAAGCCCTTGAATTAAATAACCACTAGTGACAGGGAAATATTGCGCAATCACTAAGCTTTAACATGTGGAGAAACATCTTTTACAATTATCACGCGAGCTTTGAAGGGCGAGAGACATGCTCTACAGTGCGTTCCATAACCATATGAGCACCCTGGCAGCTAGCTTTTAAATAGAATGAGATTCCTAGCCGTTCGACCACTTGGTAGCTTAGATTTTCGGCCCAAATTTTGAATGGAGTACAGGTTTCCGTTTCTATATCCAAACGCTCAGAAATGTTACCTTTGAAATTTTCTTAAGCGACAGGACTCTGAAGAAAGCCTTATCCCCCCCTTCCTTCCACCGCCTACTACGCGGATAGGGAAAAGCCTTTGTGGAAAATGTTGGCGGCGGTCAGGTTTTGACGATGCGCTCCTTTCCCTATCCGTTATAACGGCTCAGTCCCAGCTCAGGGGAGAAATCTGAGATTTACACAAAATTTTAGAGTAGACCCACCCCATATAACACCTGCAAAATTGTGAGCTCTCGAATCCTGCGAATAAGCGAGATGTAGGAGGAAGCCACCGTAAGGCGACCACATCATAAAGCCACTTTGGCACGCCCTTTTCACGACCTTTCGGGCGCGATAGCCTCGTTCCTCCCGTTATTCTCGGCCTATCTCTTTATTCAGGTCGGCCCAAATACATCGGTTGGAGATTACGGAAGTTACAAGCCTCGGACAACACGTTCAGCACGCTTCCGCAGCTCAATTTTTGAGGGGCCATAATTCCATTCTCAGGACGTCTTGTAATACTCCAAAAAGATCATTTGAATCAACGTGGGCCGTTTTATAGATAGGAGGAAAAGCAATATAATGACTTTGATGTTGGACTGTGCCTTTAAAGGCACAGTACACCTTCAAATATGATTTTTGAGATTTACATGTAATTGTGTAGAAGACCCCTCCTGTATAACACGTGCCTAATGCGAGATCTCAGTTCCTCCAAATAAGCGAGATTTAAGCGACCACCACAGGCCCGACCCCCTACCAGATTTCCGAACTCGATAGCGGCTCGATGGATGGATGAATTCCTACAATTCGTTGTTCTTCAGTCCACTGCCGGGCTGTCTCCTTATACTGGCTCGCTCTCGCGCAAAGATTGCGAATGAAGAGAAATACAGGCCTGAGACAACTCGTCCACCAATTTTTCACACTCAAAAACTAGGCATCTTTGAGCAGCCATAACTCTGTTCAAAAGAGGTCTTGGACGATTTCAGAGACACCACTGTGATCAGCGTGTGACTGTCTCCAATATAAGCATGAAATCTGAGAATTAATTTTTGGGTGTTCTGCGCCTTTAAAGGCAGTGTTCACGATGGGAATCGTTTGTCTGTTTTTCTCCCTGCCTTGAAAACGGTACCATGCTGCTTCCAATCTGGAACCGTTAAAGTCCTTCTTGGGACGGGGTTATGGTCCCTCGGAAATTGAGCTAGGGAAGCATGGTGGGCGTGTTGTCCGGAGCATGTAACTTCCGTCTTTTGCAACCGATGTATGCGAGCTAACCTGAGTAAAGAGAGAAGTTGAGAATGAAGGGAAGGCTATTGATCCGGATCCATCGCTCATCTCACGATCTCGAGTTTTCATTTGTTCACGTCGGAGGGCGGGCATTGAGCTTCTAGGGTTTGCCTTGCGCTCATAGTGGCAACTTCGGGCTCTCTTGGGGCTTTTCCTGGCTCGTTTTCATGCATTCTTTCGATGTCAATGTTTCAGTGTGCCCCTCTGGTACCCATTCCTAGTGGAAACTAGAACACTTTTTTTTGTAGTGAACACTTCCTCTGAAAGCAGTGCTCACGATAAAAAAGATGCCCTTTCTTTGGCGGAAACGTAAGCTTTGGGTTCTTCTAAGATTAGTAAGAACGGAAGTGCGACGAAAAACGACCGGGAAGTGGGTGAAAACCCCGTGGGCCAACCGACTCATTGGGCCACCCCGCCCACGTCTTATAGCAGTTGTCCTGCTCAGTGTCGGAACAGTTGGTGTTCGTCTCATCAAAAGAACGTTAAGCGAACTTTGAATACTCTTTATCCCTATGAATTTAAATATCCAAGCATGTGCGTCAAACCCTCTTATTTATGAGTTTTTAGGGTACTTGAATCACAAAACAAAACCACTTATCCAAGATTTTTGGAGCGCGAAAGAATTTTCGACGTATGGTTCGTTGCTTCGTCCTCAGTGAGCAATACGAGCGAACAGGCATAAGTGAATATTAAAGAGGCCTTTGAAGACCAGCTTCTCAAAAACATCAAGAACTACAATACGGTTGTTTATCGTGAGCACGGTCCTTAAGGAAATTATAGGTAGTGCAGATTTGAACGATGAAACTCGAATACCGGGGGAGAATGGTCATGACTTTAATTAAAATGGATACAATTGCGCGAGGCTTGCAAAAGACAGCGCCATGGTCACAGTTATTGCTGATGACGTGATTCTTGCATCTGAAGATAAATCTGATCTTGAGCGACGGGTGCAATCGTGGAGTGATCGGCTGTCTCGGTTCGGACCACGTGTCAATGTCTAGAAAAGGGTAACGAACACGAGTCTGTAAAGGTCGACGGTATTGAGCTACTGTAAGCTGTGGTATTCAAAGGCAGCAGGCACGCTTGAAAAAAATGTTGAGATTACTACGTTGCTGGGGTCGTAAGGCCCCTAGAAGAATGCTAAAGCTGCTGGAAGTGTCAAAAACCAGCCACAACTCTAAATTTGAGCAATGTCAAGTCGACAAACTTCGACAAATCCGCCCATGAGCTTCGACAAATCTCCTCCTCATACAAAATCGTCCGGATCGACCGTTTGAGTACGGTCACTTCGGCTGGTTTTTGATGCTGTCAAGAAGATGATCGTTCTAGTGCACACTGCGAGTGTTTATCGGCTTCGCTATCTCAACCGTTTTGTCGGTAATATCGCTGTTTCAGCAGCGCGCAGTGCAAGTCGCCTACTTTCACTCCATTAAAACAACCGTCATTCCTTCAAGTGTTCCAGTTTTCCCTAGTTTTTTTGCTAGTTTCCCATATACAGGCTCTAGACCTTCGAATGATGTCATGAAATCGATATCATTTTTGAGCGTGTCTGCTCTCTTTAAGTGCCTTGGATCGACAATCGCATCTAACTGCACTCCAGAATGGGGAGTTGCTTCTCACTTGTGCACAGCGTATCCAGAGCTGTGTTCGATGACTGAAGTATTTGCTACAAGAAAATGCCCGATCACCTGAAGTTAAAGATTTAACTAAATTGTTGTCTAACCTACCGCGTTGTACGCCGCAGAGTGCTGGTCTTACTGAAGGTTGTAAACTAGGTGTGATAGAGACGAAAATGTTGCACTGGGCTGCTGGTGACCATATAGCAAACAATGACATTCGCCAGCGTTTCGATGTTGCTCAAATCGCCAAAAAGCTCCGCGAAGCCCGACATCGATGGTATGAGCACTTTCTGCAAGTCGGAGGCGATGCCCTTTTAACAGCTGGCCTGAATTGGGATGTGCCTGAGAAACAACAGAAATTACGACCGAAAGAACGCTGGCTTGGCACGCTGCAAGCTCATATAAAGCCTGCAGGCTTACATCCTGACCAGGTGCTTGACAGGGGGAAGTGGCGCCAGCTCATCAGAAGAGAGGATCCCTCTTCGGTGAAGGACAAACGCTGGAGAAGAAGAAGAATGAGGAAGAGTGGTCATGCACTCAGTGGTGGAATAGAATGCGCATCATTATGATACTTAGCAACCTTAAAGGCATCGTTTACGATGAATTTCTTTTTCGAGTTTTCCATATATAATGAGAGCTCTAGTACACTATATAACAGCTACGTTGAAAAAACCGCAAAAAATTCTTTGAAAACTCCTTCTCCGGACCAAAAATTTCTCAATCGAATCAAGAGTCGATCGCTAGAGATCGCTGTCTGACCAATGATCTCATGATCGAAAGAAGTTCATCTTTCTTTCAAGAGATTTGTGGATAAGGACAGCTTAACCGACGTGGGTAGAAAAGTCCTTCTTCACGTAATCGTTTAGTATATTCCATATGTATCAATTGTTGATCAAATACTTATTTGATGGCTGACAGCCAATTGTGCCAGATGACTGACGGACGGCCGGCCTCTTTTGACGGAATTTGAGACTTTCGAACTTTCGTTTTCAACCGAATAAACTCTCCTTACGGTCTTAGGAGGGCCCAGAAAGTCGTTCGAACCGAAAAAACGGTGAGTGGTTCTCAGCGCGTACGATGCCTTTAACCACCGCAAGATACCAAGAAACTAAAAAAGGATATTATGTTCGTGTTCAGCGGCCCTCTGATCAGAAATTGGATGAGAATTTCGGAAAAAGTTTGCCTTCAGGTATCCCAAGAATGGGACAGAACACCCAAAGACTAAGAAAGTCAAGAGACGCAGTTGCAAATGCGCCCAAATCTCTCTCACTTTAAAGCGAGAGCTTCGAGAAAACGACAGGGAAAGGGGAAAGAAGGCAACTCTATTTTTCTCTTGTTACGACATGCAATGACCCCACATCCACTTTTCGGGGAACTTAATTTTTCTCTGCCATGGTTGCCCAGTGTGATTCCCCTTGAAAGTTGAGGCGATATCTGTTATCGTAGATTGCCACTCATGTCGTTTGTCGGTACTCCCTTTATTCCCTGTACTGCTTATCGCTATTGTCACGCGTGTCTATCGTCCGCACCGCACTGAGATCAAAGAGAGATGTTGAATTGCTTGGTATTATAAATTACCAATAACTTTGAGTTGGTTCTGCTGCAAGGATTGGGGTGGTTAGGACAACCTCACTAAAAAAAACCACTGAACCACCCATACTGCACTACCGCGAAGGTCTTCAGCTGGCACATCAGGGTTGGTTAGGGGGTCCCCATTGCCCCCTTACACTCAGCCAGCACTGATCGTACTGATGTTTTACACTACTTGTTATGCGTTGGCGCAAACTCGGTGCGCATATGTTAACACTCAATGGACCGCCTTCTCCTCGACGAATCTACACAGCCGACCGGTGCGCTCCACGGACGGCTAATTGTTTCCGTGGGTGCATTGTGTGGACACGCGGTCCGGTGGGAACCGCTTCCACTCGAGTAGGCTTTCTTACATGGTACACAACCACTGTTCCATTTCAACTCCACCTGAGGATATATCGCTACACGAGGAAATGGAGAAAGGCAATGCTGAAGCAATAGTCATTCATTACCGGATCCGTTGTGTTTTGATTTTGGAAGGTATTTCAGTTTTCCACACATGAGGTGCTTTGAAACACGACTTTTCGATAATCAGGGGGCGTACTGGTCACAAATTGAACATTTGTCTCTCGACTTCTCGATGGAAATTAGATTCGTGATCAGCACCCCCACCACCACCTTATCGGAGTTGCAGCGAAACCTGAAATGTTCATCAACGGATAACGAAGTTCAGTCTAACCTCTTTCCAATTTACCCCACACCCTGCACACGGAAATCAGCAAAATTTGAAATGAAGTTGATCGATGGCTAACTTACCGTAGTCGACGGGAATTTAATTCGATTTGAAGAGTAAAAAAAACAGATTTTTAAGCAGCAACTAGAATAACCCTCGGGTCCAAGACAGCGAAACTTGAAACGTTCACCTACTACAGCTATCTCAAATCAAATAAATGGCCCTGCTGTTTCGAGAATCAACTGGTGGACATCGGGTTCGTGATGTTCATCGTTTACGACCCCGCTTAGCAAATTTTTTTGTCGTCCACCATAGCTCGGAGATCCAAAAGAAGTCATTGCTGGAAAAGCTGGCGGAATAATTAGAAACGCTCAAAATGCTTAACCCACTGTGACTGCGAATAGGTTACAATAGAAAGAATCGAATCCTATTCAAGAAAGACCTTACGTCTCGAAACCTCGAAAAATATTGTATGTTCCAGGGCATGGGTTAAAGCCGAGTTCATGCTTTAAATATTGGGACAGGGGCTCTCTACAAACCGAGGGAGGAGATGCCCCGCTTTTTGCGGCCTTTATTCCACTCGGGACCACTTTGCTCGCGTTGATTTGCGTGACGTTTCAAATTGCGAAAATGGGACAACTCCTTTCTCGGTGTGTGTACAGTCCCTGTTCCCAAATATTTACTTGGAGATAAAGGAGGATGAACAAAATCGACCTCGCACGTAAAAAAGGGGTTACCGAACATGACGGTTGACCGGTTTGCGCATCATCACGGATTGTGATGTTGATGCTATCGAAAATGATCTCCGGGGAAAAACACTCGAATCTCATGTACACGAGTCTATCTCGCAGCTGATATAGGAAGTTAGTGCTTGGGAGGAGGTGCGATGGGTAGAAAAGTTTCGAGCTTAGAACCTCTTCAGATCAATGACTAGCGACTCACCATTTCCGGCACGAACATTCCCATTCTGTTGAACACTGTTCGCCTTCTTCACGACAATACTCGGCCACGTATTTCGGATGACCCGAGAGAAACTGCTGGACCCGGGCTGGGATGTTCTTCCTCACTCTACATAAAGCTCAGATCTTGCCTCTTCCGACTGCCATCTGTTCCGCTCGATGCAACACTTCCTGGATTAAAAACCCTTCACTAACGATGACGAAGTCAAAATGGCCTTAGAAGAATACTTCGACTCGAAACAGACAGAGTTCTACGCGTCGGGAATTCATGATCTGCCTAATCGGTGGCGAAGGATCCCTGGATGTGGTATAAATTATTTTGTTAGGTGAGCCTTGTTTGTTGTTGAAATAAACGTTTTTCATTGAAAGTCGTGAAAATTCCGCAAACCTAAGTACAAGAGGGGCGGGGGAGTGGCTCTTTTGTTGAGTAAGTCTCTTTGTTCAAGGTTAGTGTACGAGGAGTCTTGTTCTGAAAGTTACGAACTACTTTGTGCTGACATTGTTGTTAGTAATAGGACGCTGAGAATAATTATTGCTTACAGGGCCCCCTCATGCTCTCTGCTGACTCTTTTGAAACTTTTATTAGAACCTTAGGTGATTTGCTTTCTTGTAGTCAGTCTTGTGTTATTACGGGCGATTTCAATTTACCAGATACATCATGGGCGCAGCTTGTTCCTACGGCTACAAACCTGAGAAGTAGGCTATTCCTAGATATGTGAGCTTCGCATAATCTCACCCAGAATAACGTTATGGGTACACGAGGTAGCAATGTTTTGGATCTGTTACTGTCCAATGAGGACGGCTTGATTGTAGAAATGGATACTCTGGCCCCATTTGGCACTAGTGACCATGCTTCTATAGTTTTCAAGCTAAATGTGCATATCGAGGCATCTGATAGGAAAATTTACAATAGAGTATACAGTAAAGCCGATTTCGCGTGTATAAATGAATACCTAGGTAACGTGGATTGGTACGGCTCACTGAGTACCATGGATACTGTGGAAGCTGAATATGAACTGTTTCTTTCCATCCTTGACCACACCATTGATTTATTTGTACCGATTAGTCTGGTGTCTACGAAGAAGGCGTACCTCAATGAGCACTTGGAAAATCTCTATCACAGGAAATCTCAAGCCTGGAACATGGCAAATAGTAGTAACAGGTCTGAGGATTGGTGCGAATACAAAAGAGTTGCGGCATTATTTGAAAAACGTGTGAAGAAGTATAGCAGTAATAAGGAAAGAAAAGTTATCGAGTCCAAAAATAAAATCTCATTCTACAGATTACTTAATTCGAGACTCAAAAATAAATCTCAGGTGGGATGTCTTGTGAGAGAGGATGGTTCCAGTGCAGTGGAAGACGGCCAAAAACTTCAACTTCTTGCAAGTATGTTTGAGAAATCATTCCTTGAGGATACTGACTTGGATGAAAGTGTTAGTCCTTCTCTTTTTCCTGTTATGCCCGACTCTGTATGGTTTCAACCGGGGTACTTGCCGGAGCTACTAGCCAAATGGCCTAATTCGTTTTCTGACACGCCGGATCACATACCATTATGTTTCATTAAAAAGGTGATTGATATAATAGTTAGCCCGCTTGCATACATTTCCAACCTGAGTTTTATGCGTGCTGATGTTCCGAGCAGATGGCGAACATCTTTTGTTACTCCTATACCGAAGAAGAAACCGTTTTCGGATCCCAACAATTACCGGCCCATCAGTATTACGTCTATCTTTACAAGGCTTTTTGAAAAAGCAATAGAGAAAAGAATTATGGCTCATCTAGAGGAACACACCATCATCTCGGAACACCAACAATGTTTTCAAAAGGGTAAATCGACAATTTCGGCTATGCACTTGATGATTGGACGAGTGCGCTGGACAAAGATATAGGTGTGGATGTTATTTGCCTTGATTTTTCCAAGGCATTTGACAGAGTTTTTCATCGTAAATTAACAAAGAAGCTAGAAATAGTGGGTATCCATCCGCGTATAGTGGCCTGGGTTCGTGCTTTTCTCACGGGCAGAACTTTCAGGGTCAGGCTTAATAGTATGTTCTCCTCTCCTTTTGCAGTGCTTAGTGGTGTTCCCCAGGGGAGAGTGCTTTCGTCAATTCTCTTTAATATTTATACGTATAAACTTCCCTCGATTATATCCTTGAACAACGTCGGCTGTTCGGCATTCGCTGATGACTTTAAGTTGTATAAACCTATTTTGACAATGGAAGATTTGGAGTGTTTGCGAAAAGCTCTTAATGATGTAGCCAAATTGTCGAATGAATGGAAATTGCCGCTTTCCAGCGAAAAGACTAAAGTAATGAAGCTTGGTAAGAGGCGAGTTCGTGGCTCCTATACTATCGACGGTTTGCAGTTGAGCGAGGTCAGTGAGATTAAGGACCTTGGTTTTCTTATGAAGGATGATCTTAGTTTCGATGATCACTGCCTCCAGGTCGCGTCCACGGCTAATAGGATGATGCAAAGCGCGTTTCGAGCACTATCAACTACCAATGCAACCGTGCTGACCGAGGTGTATAAAATGTACGTACGTCCGCTTATGGAGTATGGTACGGTAGTCTTTAATCCATACAAAAAAGGATCTATCGATGCGCTGGAGAAAGTCCAAAATACCTTTACACGTAGAGTTTTCTTCAGGACATCGTGGTTTCAGACTAATCGTAACGTGTGTCATGTCACCAGGAGCGCTAAATTGGGCTTAACCACTCTAGAGCACAGGAGAAGAAGGTTTGATATGATAATGATGTATAAGATCATTCATGGGAGTGCTGGCATCAAGGCTAGCCGGCTGTTCAATCTTAGACCATCAACCACCAGGGGAGCACCGGTGAAATTGGGCCTCGTTGGGGCCAGGCGGAATGTACGACAGCACTTCTTTGTCAATAGGGCAATTCAATAAACTACTTCGGTCAGGTTTGGTAGTGGGGAAACTCAGTGAATTCAAGAAGACACTTGAGTGTTATCTGTTGTCCCAGGAGTTATGTTTGTAAGATCTCCTTTCTTCATGATGCCGGTGTATGCCTAATAGTCAGTTGATCAATTTGCTCTATTATTGCTGTTCGACTAATTTTAGTGCCTTTAGTCTCTTAATTGCCGTTGGGTATTTCTTTTTTTTGTTGCTGTCTTTGACACGGTGCTATCGTGTAATAAATCAAATCAAATCAAATCATGTGCAGGCTAAGTATAGTGAAGTCCACCAAGAGTGTCTCATTTACTTATCAATCAGAAGCGGTCGGCTGGGGATCAATGTGCATGAATCCCATACCAGCACGCTGGACACCGATTGAGCGAGAGCGGTTGTGCTGCAACAATTTTCATGTTCATTGATCTCCAATCGACCGCTTCTCATTGATAAGTTAATGAAACCCCCTTGGTGGACTCCTTTGAATGTAAACACACATCAAGGGTCAAAACACAAGTGGTCGCTCATATTATGTTGAGGGTCAACGTCAGATGGACGAGAGGAATAGTCGAACAGGCTCATGAGTAAGGCATCGTCCTAGATGGGCATATGCTCTTGTTGAAACAGATTATCAGCTTTCTCGATAACAGGATTCAGTTTAAGACTCAATGCACGTCTTGGTACAGCGAGGCAAAATAGGCGTTCACCATGGCCGAGGACTGAAAGAAATTAAAGTACGTGTTCGCGTAACCCTTCTAGACAACATTTCTACCTGTGTAAGTAGTTCTTGCAATCCAATGACCGCTTTCAGATCGATATCTAATTTTCTCCATTTTTTGAATTCCTAGAACAGGTTCCTAATGATC
Source organism: Aplectana chamaeleonis (assembly GCA_029168955.1). Lineage (NCBI taxonomy): Eukaryota > Metazoa > Nematoda > Chromadorea > Rhabditida > Cosmocercidae > Aplectana > Aplectana chamaeleonis. The sequence continues at coordinate 444,693 of JAPDOI010000010.1, forward strand.
ACTCGTATCCGTTGATTTGATTCAATCAGCTGTGGCTTTTCCGGAACTTCCATAGGTTACTAGTGTGTTTGAATTGAAAGTAGTCAGGTCGTTCATGAAAATCTACCAAAGAATAAAAGAAATAAAAACAAAGAAAGAAAAATAAAAGCAGAAACCTCTATACCAGTGAAAGTTGCAAGCAATTTAAGAAGAGATATTATCCTGAATGTCGAAATTGAAGGCGACTCTGCAAGAACTATTCAAATCTCGTAGTGGTCCTGTCCTTCTTTATACTTGTGATCAATCAGACTGTTATAGATTATCATACGGTTTTTTGGAACATGTCTCCAAACTTTTTTTTGCAAAAATTGAAGGAGGTGGAGAGCACATGTTTTGTACCCAATCAGAGTAATGGAGTAATGGAGTACATAAGCACACATACGCCCTTCGCAAACTCCACTGCTATCCCATGCTGCGACCGGTTACTGTATACTTCTGGGTGCCTTATTAAAAGTCTCATTCGGAGAGGTTTTGAATACGTCACCTAGGAGCGCACAGTGTGACCTAGAATCCCCGGAAACCTTCTGATTCCGCCAGATGTTGGAGCTTGCCCTAATGGTGAGTTCAGCCAGCAGTTTTCAGACATTCAATTAGCGATTTGAAAAAGAAATGTGGCATTGAAACTATCGGAGTGGTGAAGTGGTACGTTTCCCTGAGAATATGTGTGCGTTATTGATATAATGTGATGGATACAAGTAAGCCTCATTCTCTCATTATTATACTTATTCGAGAGAAAGAGACGTTTGGAAAATTTCATCAAAAACCCTACACTTGTTTCACAGGATGATTTCCAATTCAGAAGCAGTTTTCATGATGGAATTAGCTAGCGTGCTTTTTGCAAAAAAAAACGTGAGTGTGGTTGACTACTTTGAGGGTTCTTTAAAAAAATCAGAAACCACAAAGACTCCGCGCGTTTTCAAGGAACGCTACAACAACATCTTTAAAGCGACCGCTCTGTCACGGCAGCAGCGGTCGCCCTCTGGAGACCAACCGGGAGAAGCGCATCAATCCGCTAACCACTCAAGTCGGAGCAATGGAGTGGATTTGTCGCTGTTTTGCACAGCGCCTTCAAACAAGATTCAAAATCAAGTCTCTATGAGCGCTCATTTAGAATGCACCCATTCTTGCTACAGTTCTCGTCATTACATTCCAGAGTTACAGAACCGAAGCGGATATATGAAAACTCAAGTAGAATTCTTCAGTGTCTCGGCGTAAACTTTATGACGTGTGATTGGAGTTTAAACTCGTATCTGGCGGAAAATTTTTTGATGTTCCAGAACTCTGTGTTACTGAGCTTTTACCGGCACCTCAAAAAATTAAGCATACTTACTGGCTCCTGCACGTACGCGGCGGGTTAGATTGTGGTTGGGTAGGGTTTGGGGCGTCAGCGCGCTTGACGATTGCTGCGCGAGTGCTGGATATAATGAATAATTGGTGTCTCAGCGGGGTTTGGGCCGCCCCACCCTCCTAGGTAGGGTTTGCGAGGAAACGATTTTTCAGTGCTAGCCTGACCCTCTCTCAGCCCTCGCGCTGCTATCATCAAAGGCGTCGACGCCCCAAACCCTGCCTAACCCCAACCTAACCCGCCGCGTACGTGCATGCCTCCCCTGTATTGGTTACCCAACCCCAATACTTTCAGGGGCGGCATGCACGTACGCGGCGGGTCAGGTTGGGGTTAGGCAGGGTTCGGGGCGTCGGCGCATTTGATGATTGCTGAGCGAGTGCTGGAGATAATCAATAGTTTGTGTCTCAGCGGGGTTTCGGCTGCCCCACTCTCCTAGATAGGGTTTGCGAGGGAACGAATTTCCAGTGCTAGCCTAACCCCCTTTCAGCCCTCGCGCTGCTATCATCAAACGTGCCGATTCCCCAAACCCTGCCTAACCCCTACGTAACCCGCCGCGTACGTGGATGCCGTCCCAGAAGGTTGTGATCAGCGGAAAAGGCTAGAACTTCAGCTCCGCCAAAAGACGTTGTGGAAATCGTTTCAATGATTATCCAAAAAGATGGGCTCTGCGGAAAAAAATATGTAGTAGGCATTGCTAAAAATTTTTGTGAAATTCCTTTTGATGGGCGGTGAACAGAGTCAGGAAACCTTTTGAATCTCCTTTTATTGTTAGTGGATTTGGCGATTAACGAAATCTTCTAAATGTCGTGCAGTTGTTGGAAATGGATTTAGTGGTGAATGAAGTAGCGAAATCCTCTTATGGGGTTTGGCGACTAACGGAATCTTCTAATAATGTGACATTGTTCAAGTGGATTTAGCGGTGAACAATGTCATGAGATAATTTGAAATTCCTCCTAAAGACATTGGCGATTAACGAAATTATTTAAATGTGAAATTGTTACAAATATAGTTGGCAGGCGCTCAATATTTCAACTAAGTCAAATTATGCACCAGAAGGGTTGACTCGTCCACTTACTAATTAGTCAAAATCACGCCGAATTCGCCGGAGCAGGCATGAGCCGCTCTGACTATTCCACTACCCACAAACGTTTTTCACCTTTTTCACCCTTCAAAGAAAAAATGCTCAAACTGATAAAAATGATTGGGGAATGAGCATGTAGTATTTCGCAGATGATAAAAAGTCAACGATGAGTAACATGATTGATCTCCAGTTAATAACCCTCAAAACGGATCAATACAAGAAATCACGGGGAAGCTAAGGGATATAAATCAACACTAGTTTGCAAGCCTAAAACAGTGAAGATTCGAAATTATTCCTATCACCATTCAGGTAAAACCTCAGACACTTGAGCGGGTGCGTCATCAATGGCGTGCAAGTACATCTCACCTCAGATCCTATTCGGCAATGTCTTCCAAGAATCGACAGAAGAATGTGGTTTTCGTGGTGTTTAATTCCGACGAACGTTGGGACATTACAGTCGAACAAGCCCGAGTCAGGAAAGCGGCGCGACTGATGATTAGAGACGATGAAAGCCGGGGGTGCATTCGATTCCGATCCTCAACAATTGACGACTTGTAGGAGGGGGACGCTATGTTGAAAAGTTCATCGACAAGACGAGGTTCAGAAGCAATGGAGTCTGTTTGATCTTGAGAGGACTCAAGAATGCAGCTGGTCTCCTTGTTTTTTTTTACAACACAGAATCGCTTCGGGTTGCGGTGGAATAATTGGCTCACCTTCATGCTATCAAACTTGATGGATGCCGTGGCAGAAAGCGATTTCTTCTTCTTCCAAAACTGTCTTGATCACATTCCAGATCTTTGATGAACTTTCTCATACCAGTTTTCGGACTCTGGTAGTAATTCCTGGGTTGTTGCGCCTGTACGTCTTGACGATGCAACGCAACGACGAACTGACGGTGACCCGATAACTTCGACATTACACACGAGGATAGTAAAATGGATATCTTACATTAGAATTATGGCTGAGGAATGCAGAGCGGGTGTCGGTGTCATAGTAGCCCTTGTACTGTGAGTGATCCGTTGCTGAGTCCTGTAGGGCCTCTAAGTTCTGTGTTCCAGCCAGCTACACTGCGAAAATGCGTATCATCGATACATAGGTTAGCATGCAATTTACGAAATTACCGTAAATGATCCACGAAAAATTTGAGGCGGTGGAGATGTAAACAGTATTTTCCGAGATGGCTGTCCGTAATTTCTGTGTATCGTGTAGCAAAGATAAGTTGAAGGGTTATTGAAAAATCTCATTTCTTCACATATCGGTTATTTTTATATACTTAAATGACCTGGAAAAGAGCTGGACTTGCTCTTATTGAGAGATCACATCTGAACTTGGCAGTCAAATCTTCCACTCTCGAGAACGAAATGCGGTAGAGTGGTTCTATCGAGGCCGAAAAAGTCTTATTTTCCGTTGAAGACAGTCTTCACGTTAGAAAAATTGCCCGTATTTCGACAGGAGCATGAGCTATGCGCCCTTCAAGAACAGAAAGAACGAAAGTACGACGGAAAACGGCCGCGAAGAGTTCTAACGTCTCAACATATGGGTTGGTCCAACTTATTTTCAAAGTTTTCGGCAGAAGGAATAAGAAAACGAGTTCATTTACTCAAGAATTTTAGAGCGCAAAATTTTTCCGACGTCAGGTTTGACGGTTTATCTGCTGTCTTCCGAGACACAGCAAATAGGCATAATCAAATTTTTCAGAGATTTCTTCAAACAGTTTCTCTCCGCCATTTGAGTGTTCTGTGGTAACTTTTAACTACTAAACCCTACTTAGTGGACTTAACATCACAGCTGGGGTTTGTCCTACTACTATGATGTCCAATAAGCATTTGCGTTGGTAGTGCTGTCCTTCTAGCCGTCCGTTCCTGCGATAGGATTTCTACCTTACCGTACATTGAGTATCTACCAAGTACAAATACTTGCGCGCAAATGCACTCACTGTAAAGTGTAAACACTATCTCGCAGGCTCTTCGCTTGAGTAGACCGAAGCATCACAGATTACGACCTCCACATCAGTCGCTCACAGTGTCCGCCTTAAGATTCAAGCATTTCAAAATCGACGTGGAAAGTCTAAAGTATGAAGGTCCATAGTGCTGGGGGAATGGCGATTCTTGTCCACTATTCCTCAAAAATTATTCTAAATTGAGGTCGCAGTGATACAAGCACCACGAGCCATCAGGGTCCAGCGGGTGTGGCTAGTTTTCCAAGGAAAGGTGGTAGGCGGTTCCAAAAATTTTCAGGGAAAATTTTAGAATTGGTACGAAAGTGAGTTTGCGAAATAAAAACCTAATCGCAACTGTTTGCAACCTAAAAAACCAGTTACAAGTTCACCAAAGTGTTTTTGATCTTATTGTAGGCACAAATCAACCGCACTTCATCCTAAAAAACCACTGTAAGACGTATGACTCTTTAGAGAAATCAAAATCGCAACTTCGAAAAGAGAAGCTGGATTCCTCATAGAATTCCCCACAAATCGTCACAGTTTCATTTCCCAACCCGTCTGGGTACAAAAATTCAGACGGGCTAAGGTAGTGGACGTTGCCACGCCACGTTCACAAATCATCGGGTTTTAGCCATAACTATCCAACGTGTGGCATCCCTCCAGCAATAGAATTTTGAAACACCAACGGCAAACTCTTTGAGGTTATGGGATTGTGTAAAATTTTGCACACAGCTTTATCTTGCAGCCTCCCAAACTTATGAAATAATTATACATTAGGTTTGTGTGGTGATGTAGTTAACGCGCCCTAGCCTAAATGTCGCGCCGCAAGCGCTGAAACTCCGCAACATCAATTCAAATGTTTTACCCGCCCTCGCCATTCTATCCTCTCTGTCAGAACGGGTGGGCCTGCACATACTCAAGGTCGCCACACCGGCCCTCTGGCTCATAAACAGCACAAGGCCCCGACACTGTTGCGGGAAGGGCGCGAGGTTCGACGCCTCACATAATTGCTGTATCACCATTAGTCGTTCTCGCTTATTCTTTGCTCACGTGGAGGCAAAGCCGAACTAGATTATTACACGAAAATGACGTCATAAATAAAGAAAAATGTCAACATAGTAGGTACAACCCCGTATTTACAATGCAGCTTATCGAGAAAACCTAAACAGGCAGCAGCGAGTATCAATCCATACGTGTTCCATCACACTCTTTTGCCATTGGAGGTGCTGTACGAATTTCACTATGTTTCAACGCGCCAACTTCCTGCGTACTCAGTGTGATAAACGGTGTGGATAAACGGTCGAAAATATATTACCATAAAATGTGTCACTAGCTAGCATTCTCCGGGCTTCAACCACCCGTAAATTTCAGGACATTGGCTTTGGCCTGAGTATGTGTTTCGCCGCCAAGCCTGTTGCGAGGCGGGCTTTCGTCGCGACAATATCAATCAAGTAACCGCTGTGTTTTCACCATGATCCGGTTGTCAGCAATAAAAGTTGGCAAATTTCCGATGTTCCTGTCGTGGGAACTTTTCTGAGGGGGGGGTCGTTACAATTTCTGCAAATTTGGGTACGGACTGACCACCGAGGATGGGGGGTCGTAAGTATTCCGCGATCGTTGGCAACGGGATGCTGGACCGTGTGAGCCAGTATTCCTTAAGGTCATAATGGGGTTCCGACGTTTTTGGCGAATGAAAGCTCACCTCTAAACCACGTACTGGTACACGCGGAGCCTATTTCTGATTCACTGATAGATAAAAATTAGTGGAGTCTGAGCAGTGGACCCATCCTTTAACCTGAAAAATATCACTGAATGTCTCACTTTTTTGTTTTGACACCACCCAATCCCTTTCTGAGTCCCCTCTGATAGACGTGTGCCAAACTTTGCGAGGTGGGATGGAAAAAAGTTTCTTCCGTCATTCTGGTATGCCATACTGGGGGACTGTCCCTATGGACCCCTAATGAAGACCCCTATAACTTAATAAAAATCTTCTGCTCGGCAACGCCAGACCTTATGTGAGCAGAAAAGCTATGATGTATGGAATAAACCAGCTGAAATTCATCAACTTCTATCTACCACTGTATTCTGCTAACATTACTCATTTCGAAAACCATGCATTTTTAAACTCAAAAGACACTGTTGTTGGAAATGGCTGCAAGGCCAAGGCCAAGCACTAAGAAGATGTCAGATGATATGAACCCTTCAGACTTCTGGAGGCAGGACAAAATAGGAAAGTAGGCGAAAGTGAGGAAAAAGTGGCGGGTTTGTACCAATGGAGCGAACTGACAAGTAAATCGCTGATTGAGGTTAAACCTTTGTCGAGAATGATTACTCATGCATATACTTATTGAAAATCGTAAAAATTTGTGGCATAGCCATCATGCTACTCATTCTTCACTGACCGTATGCTCTGTCTTCACATGTTGATAGAAGGGAAAGCAATCAACATTAGCAAAACATGCGGGAAACTTTTAGCGTGCCTCATAGTGCTCACCAAACCGAAGAACGTGCGGAAGCTCAATCATGCTGTGAACTTCTGGGAGGAGTATGCAGGTTGTAGTGAAAAGTGCGTAGGGTTATTAAGACAATGGGTGTGTTAATGATACCACGAATTATGCATTTCGAGAAAATGTGCAGAGGATCTAAGAGTATGGACTGTACAAAAGGGACTGTGCGGGAAACCTTGAGTGTCGTGTCAGATAGCTGTGCAGTATAGTCTCCCTGTAGATTTCAGTGCAGTAAGTGGAGAGGGGTGTGGAGGTTGAACGTCGTGCGCGATCGAAACCGTGTTGGCTCGAGTTGTCGCCAACGGTGCACGGTGAGCCGCAATGCTCCCTTCGCTCCATCCAGTAGACTTAATCTGGTAAATAGACCCTATGTAGTTGTAAAACCAAGAACAATGTCGAATCAACAGAAACTGGAAGATTTCGTTCCAGAAAAAATTCAAGCGAACGAAACCTGATTTTTTTTTTTGAAAACATTGGAACAAACGAAAATCGAAAAACTTCGCATCGGATGGGTTCAAACAAAAGCTCCCTTGACAATAAGCTGCCTTTCTCTGAACCACAGCTGTACACTATTCTTCAACTAATACTGTTCGGGGACGTCAAACCCTATTAGATTTTGGTGGTACAGTAGTAGATTAATGCCTTTATTTCCTACTAACCATCATAACAACATAAACGAATCACCACGGTCAATTTTACCACAATTATAGTTGTTTCCTTACCTGATCACCGTGACCAAGTATTACCTTTCCTCTGCATTCAAGCTTACCCTTTACCTCAGATTACCTTTTACCATACCTTCGATGGGTCTGGGACTTCCTCTCAGCGCCTCTGCTGACGTTCCTAGAATGGCTGCTCTAACAGCTCTCGTGACAGCTGCGACGCTGCCCACGGCAGTGGGCGAGTCCCTATATCGGAAGAACGTTCCGTTCGAGACAAATACCAACTTGCATTCATTTTCTTTCGTGAATCATTGCTTTGTTCCTCCTTTCATCTCTTGCGTTAAATTTTTTCTGATCTGATTCATTCTTATGTCAGCCTTGTATTATTATAGCATTTTGATGTGATCTTGTAATCTCATATATGCGATACGGCTAGTAGGAATGGGCCAGAAAGCGCGCGAGGGCGCGTTTCGGGGCTTTTTCGCTCTCTTTGAATAACTGGCTTCAAACTTAGCTTTAGCAAAACTAGGGTAATATTCGTGATCCTGACGTTGACGACTAACCACTAGCCATAGAAGTTTCGCAAACAGTCGGGTTTGTAATTACGGAACCATGGCGAAAGGGGCGCGACCGTCTCGCGCTGAGTTGCCCTCTGTCTACCGTATATATGGTTTCCGTTTTCGATTTGGTCTGACGCATGGACCAGGCGGCTGGCCGTGCGGGGTCGGTGGCCTCACTGAAGAATGGGGTTTCGATTCGCGCCGGGTGATCTAACGTCGCAGCCCAGTCCGTTCATCAGACTAAAATTATCACGCGAACTCTAGAGCTGGTTGATTGCGGAACACCTGTGATTCTCAACGGGACACAGACATTGTCTCCACCACTAGATAGCCCTCAAGATCATGAATATCATCCTAGTTGCGCTCAAAGATTGAGTTTCAAATGAGTTTATCAAAAGGAACGGAAAAGAAGAGCAAACGCGTCCTAGCGCGCTTTCTGACTCTAGGCTGAATATTTTTTGGAAATCTAAAGCTGGATGGGCAAGCAAGAGCACAATAAAGCCTTTTCCAATTAACTTCATTCACCTGCAGTTTGTTTTTGTTACACAATGAACGTGGTAGACTCGGCTCAAATTAGCAGATCGGGTTAGTTTTTCTCAGGTTTCATTCATTCTCAAATGCTTTTGTCTGTTGCCACCAATGTTTCAGTATTATATTTCATGGATAGTACGCATGATTTGTTCGTATGTTTTTTTTTGCTTCAAGAACGGCTTGCTTCAAGACCGCAGGGGAAACTCCTCTGATTACCCCTGTTTTACCATTTTCCAAGCACTCCATAATTTCTTTTTTTTTTGAGACTAAACCAACTGTGCACCTTTTGTCTCACTATGAGGATGAGCATCGCCTGTTTTGTTCAAAGCTGGTGTGCCTTTTGCGTCTTGTTTAAACTACATTACCATTGAGGCAAGCATAAAAACTGAAAAAAAATCTATGGAATGATAAGAAAATTTAGAAAAAAACAAAATCGGGAAACATCTGGAGGAGTCTTCTAATTATTTCACGAATGAATCCACTGCCCAAACAAGAGAAAAAATGCGAGGGGATCAAACTACTCACAAAGCGAAGCACTGAAACATAGGTGGCAACACATTAAAAACATTAGAGGAAAAAATTGATTCGAAAAAAAAATTGTCTGATCAGCTAAATCGGCGCGAGACCATCACATTTTTTGTCCATGAAAACTGGAAATGTAGAAAGTTTATTAACCACCCCCACACATCCTACTCTCATCCAGCTTCACGTTTCTGGAAAAAAATTGGAACGAGCTCAAAAGTGTATTATAAATGAAACATTGCACGGAGGCTGGATATGTGATAGGCTTTCAATAAAAAATCCGCAACAATACAAGGCTGACATTAGAAGAAAATAAGAAAAACATTCAAACCAGAGTAGAAATGAAGACAACACTACTCATGAAAAGAAAGGAGGTTAGGCACTGAAAGTATTGGGAACGCTGTGCGGCAGTCAAGAGCTACGGTAGTGCGATCACGTCTGCAATTGCACTCACTAGATGGCGAAGTCAGCCAACCACGTTACAGAAAGTTGAGAATCGATAGTCTGTCTGGATAGTTGCCTGGGTAACCCCGTGGTTCACTTAGTGAGAACGCAGACATGTCTATGGTTTGCGAATGTGTGTTTCAGCAATGGCTAGTGCTCTCAGAATCAGGTGACTGCTAACTAGTGTCACGGTGAAGTTAAACCAAACTAACTGAGGCATGTTGTGGGCATAAGTTAGGACAATTATTTGGTCTACTTGACAGTCACAAAGGACATTTGGGTACGAAAAGTGAAGACTTTTTTCGATATTCCAAAGATCCAACCCTAAACGAAGCTCAGGCGACATTTTTTGTGATCTCCCGAGTCCCAAAAGTGGCACTGTTCATATCGGAGTGAATTCTGGAGAGCAGTTGCAGTCCCGTCAAGATAATCTTCTAGGTGCGTGCTGCAACAGCGGTTGTCTGTAGCTGCATAAGGTCTGTCTTTCCTGCGTGCTCGACGACGGGAAAGATTCCGTTACGCATAGGACAACGCCAATATGCACGTGAGCCTGTCATCTTTAGTGTTGTTCCGGAGTATTAATGTCGACATCCTGTCTTGGCCGGCCTTCGGCCCCGATCTGAATCCTATTGAGAACCTGTGGGGAAATATTGTGCGTAAGATTCACAAGGATGGAAAGCAATATGACAACGTCAGTGCTCTCAACAAGCCATCCTGGTCTCATGGAGCAACAATGATAGGAATGTTCTCGAGCGGCTCAGCTACAGCCTCCCAGACAGATTGTTCGAACGTGTTACACGCAGCGGTGCTGAAACTTCGTACTGACCATGTTTTGTTAGAGATTGTGTACTATTGGTTGATAAATTTTGTTGTTCACGTACAAAAACTAAACTCTTCTCTATAAATAAGGATCGAACATACTAGCAGTGGCCACACGGTACATTTCATGGTTGTTGGCGTTGCTGAAAAGGTAAAAAGTGTTCCGACATCCAAACCACGATCCAACAGCTGTTTAGCTCATTTACGGGAGCGTAGTATATTTATGTAGCGCTTTGACTATATTCTATCATTTTGAACTTCATGGGGGGCAAAGCATTTTTTTCAAAACTTTTCTGAGGGGGATTGCTTAAATGCCTGATACAAGTTGGAGTCCGTGTTCAGCTTTTTGAGGAATTTACGGCATGTACGGCTTTCTGTAAATTTTAGCAAGATTGGTCGCTAGTAAGCGTTAGATGTTAGTGGGCCCAAATTCAAGACGCTAGTCGGTTTGCTTGGTTGAAGTTCTGCTTTCAGCATCAACCGAATAAGTCAACTAACGTCTTGTTTTTGGTTCTACAAACACCTAATACGGTACGTGGATTCATGGTAGTTTTCTGCTTCCTGCGAAATTGGCTTTCTTTTTTTAATGTGAATTTTATCGTACGTGCTCGATCCCGATAGATGATGTAGCGAATTCGTAATATAGCAAATTGTCTGAGTTTCATTGTGTCACTTGTTGTATTTCTAAAGATGAAACTCTCTTGATCGTTTTTAGAGGCAACGTTCCGGGCCCTAAGCCCATTATCAAGCCTCTGAAACGTTCCATTCAACATTTAAAATACAAAGACAAGGCAGCACAACAACAAAGGGACGACCAATCTCTACCCTCTCAAGGATGCGTCACCACAGGCGGGTGGGATGTAGGCGGGTGACCTAGATACAAGGATGACCTAGATGTAGCGAATATTTGAGTAGAAGACAGGTAAGCTCCGGGACATTTCAATTAAGCTTTTGATTCCGATTACCACAGCTAGGAGCGCTCGCTCTCTCATCGAAACATCCTTATCACCAATTATATTTTATAAAGGACCACCGCCCCGCTGATGGTGAAAATCGAAATCGAGAGTTCAAAGTGGACGATTTTCAAATCTGAAGACATTTTTGGAATCAGCATCGATTCCTCTTTCTTTTTGATCCATACATGGCTTACTCTGAAACAAGGCATATAGGGTTGACACAATCAATCGAGTGGGTGGAAAAAGGGTCAATATGAGCTGCTGAATTGTGTGACTAGGTCTACTCTAGATTATTTGAATTTTCGATTCAGTTTTTGTCAAAAAGACGAAAAAAACGCGGAAAATCGCTTTTTTCGTCTTTTGATCATAGCCCGCTTCAAAGTGGACGATTTTCAAATCTGAAGACATTTTTGGAATCAGCATCGATTCCTCTTTCTTTTTGATCCATACATGGCTTACTCTGAAACAAGGCATATAGGGTTGACACAATCAATCGAGTGGGTGGAAAAAGGGTCAATATGAGCTGCTGAATTGTGTGACTAGGTCTACTCTAGGTTATTTGAATTTTCGATTCAGTTTTTGTCATTTTACGAATTTAATTTTTTATATTTTTGAATTTTTAAAAAATTTAATCTCACTTTTCCTCTAGGCATTATTTACTAGCTATCCATGTAGTTACTTGCTTGAAACTTTTTGGTTCTTAACTATTCTGATTTTATTCTATTTGTAGTTATTACTCATTTTGAATTGCTTTATTTGATTTTTTATCTAAATTTGCACTGTACTTTGAATTCTCATACACTTCAATTTGATGAATATAACTTTGCTTTATCTGAAAAATGGTTTGATAACAACGATAAAGTATTATTCGGTTATGAATCGTTTCAACTGTGACTTCAGACAAACAACTCATAACACTAACAAGGGAACCACAATAAGTCATAGTGACCATTCCAAATGAAATGTACTTTTCTAGAACCATTTTCGGACGAAAAGTCCGAATAGGCCCATCGCAGCTGCTTAGACCCACTCTAAAAAAAATATAGGCATTTTTTCTCTGATTTTCGTACCTACTGTACCCTCCAAAAAGCGCATTATTTTTATGAAAATCCGGAAACGGATCTCATAATCGTGTTCAGCGGCCAAAACTACCCCACTAAGCAAAGTTTGGGTGAAGGAACATTTTCCGAACTTTGCGCAGACTGAAAGCGTTTTGGACTTTTTCGGTTGGACGTTTATTTACACCAATTAGAGGGCTCTCGAAGCGTTGTAGAAAAATATTCCAGATTTGACGAAAAATTCGTTCTGGGGGGTTATTTGGGGTGCTGAAAACGAATCTGAGGTCCATTTATCGGTTTTCCGAAGTTTTCGACTGTATTCGTTCACAGATTCCCATCGGGGGAGAATTTGATGGCAAATCGCGACTTTTGACGATTTCCGGAGTGCTACTATAGGTCATGCTCAAATTATTTCCCTGGGGGTTATTTGGAGTGCTGAACACGAATCTGATGTCAGTTTATCGATTTTTGTCAGCTTACGGTAGATTACGGTGGGTATACGGTAGTTTGGTCAGAGTCTCAGATTTGTCTCAAAGTTTCTACAGTTGACCGCAATGTTAAAAGGACATGGTGCGGTCGCGTCTCGCATTAAAACTACGGTAGAATCTGGCACTTTGCCAGATTTCGTCATCGATCGGCGCCACAGCTGATATTCTCGTGAGCAGAGAGACGACGGTTGGCGCCGATTGAAGACGAAATCTGGCAAAAAGCCAGATTGTACCGTAGTTTTAGTGCGAGTCCGCAACCGCACCATGTCCTTTTAACATTGCGGTCAACTGTATGTGGGGGTTATTTGGGATGCTGAATACGAATTTGATGTCCATTTGTCGATTATCGGAATATTGAGGTAGGTTTTGCCTCCTAAATGACATGTTACCTACCGTAACCTACAGTAAACCTTAAAATTTCCACAAGCGAGCCCCAGATTCGTGTTCAGCACCCCAGTATATACATGTTTTTAGTTTTTTTTTTACCCCAGTATACCTATATGCATGTTTTTAGCAGAATCCGGAGAAAAATTTTAAAACACGCTAGAAATTCCATGGGGGGTGGGTACCCTTACCTTGCCGCGAAGCTTTAAAAAACGCTCATATCTCTTTTCAGAGTGGGTCTAGGCAGCTGCAATGAGCATATTCGGACTTTTTGTCCGAAAATGGTTCTAGAAAAGTACATTTCATTTGGAACGGTCACTATGACTTATTGTGGTTCCCTTGTAAGAACCTCTAGAGTCTTCGATGTACGAGCAAATTCAAGTTTCAATCGTTTGTGTCAATACTAAAATTTCTTAGAGGTATTACTTTCGGATTCCGAAAACACCATTCGTCGCCCTGATTTCCAGAATGTTTTCAAGTTTGTGAAAACAATTGTTTTCTGGAGTAGTTATGACATATTTTGCCCTTCCAAGAAGTTGAAATTCTTCAGAATCTATGAAACTTCAACCTGAAAAACATCATCACTCGATTCTTGTCGTATTGCAAATTTCGAAACTGTCTCCATACGTGGGAAACAGTCAAGATTTTTCTAGTATTGGATGATTTCCGCGCTGGCAATGGTCCCCCTTCAGCTTCCTGCGCCTCCACTCCTTCCACTCTATCTCTCTCTTCCTCTCGACGATCTGACGCACTCCTCGCACGAAGGCAGTCCCCCGAAGTGGATTGAATTCGAGCAGCGGAGATAGATTGGAGAGACGGCGGTGGAAGGTTTGGTCCTTGGAAAACCAATGGTCCGAATGTGATAAGAGTAAGCACAGTGGGTGGTTTCTGAGATGTTGGTGTATGGGGACGGGATAAAAATTACGTGGTTAACGGTATGGGGGGACTGATTTCTTGGACAGCTTTGGAGGGCTCAGAAAAGAAAGCGTTTAACTGTGTGGGTGGTCACCATCATACGCGCATTTAGAGAAAATCGAAACAGGAACTAGCCTCATGGGTGGTCCTTTCCTGGGACACCTAGTCCCGTTCTCGTACTGTGCTATTGAAGAGTGAATCCTTAGTCGTAGACCACCCAGCAGCCAACGAGCGCGGCCGCGGCGCGTCACCGCACTGATGAATCCACCAAGCGAATGGTGTGACTCAACCAACTAACTTCTCTTCGACAAATGCGGACAGAAATGCATTGAATACAAGGAGAAGGATCGGAATATGGAATTTTTCATTTTTTCAATTAAAAAAAATCACATTTTCATCGGAATGTGGAGAAAACCCTGTGTTTTATCTTTGTCGTTGCGGGAAAGAGTCGCTTACAGTACCCGCTTTCAAAATCTCCTTGCAACTGGTGAGTGAATTCTTAGTCGCAGGCCAGCCGGCTGCCAGGGCGCGCGGCCGCGGCGCGTCACCAGACTCATGAAGGAAATTAGAAGCGATTCAGTTTTTGACTGCACGCTTACACTTTGAGCGTGTTATTTTTCTTGCGTGAAACGTGGAAACGTGAAACGTGCGTGAAACGTCGAAATTCGCAATACGACAAGAATCGAGTGATGATGTTTTTCAGGTTGAAGTTTCATAGATTCTGAAGAATTTCAACTTCTTGGAAGGGCAAAATATGTCATAACTACTCCAGAAAACAATTGTTTTCACAAACTTGAAAACATTCTAGAAATCAGGGCGACGAATAGTATTTTCGGAATCCGAAAAGAATACCTCCAAGAAATTTTAGTATTGACACAAACGATTGAAACTTAAATTTGCTCCTACATCGAAGACTCTAGAGGTTCTTAGTGTTATGAATTGTTTGTCTGAAGTCACAGTTGAAACGATTCATAACCGAATAATATTTTATCGTTGTCATCAAAACCATTTTTCAGATAAAGCGAAGTTATATTGATCAAATTGAAGTATATAAGAATTCAAAGTACAGTGAAAATTTAGATAAAAATTAAATAAAGTAATTTAAAATGAGTAATAACTACAAATAGAAAAACCAAAGTAGTTAAGAACCAAAAAGTTTCAAGCTAGTAACTACATGGATAGCTAGTAAATAATGCCTAGAGGAAAAGTGAGATTAAATTTTTCAAAAATTCAAAAGTATAAAAAAATTAAATTTATTAAATGACAAAAACTGAATCGAAAATTCAAATAAACTAGAGTAGACCCAGTCACACAATTCAGCAGCTCATATTGACCCACTTTTCACCCACTCGATTGATTGTGTCAACCCTATATGCCTTGCCAGAGTAAGCCATGTATGGATCAGAAAGAAAGAGAGATCGATGCTGATTATCAAAAATGTCTTGAAATTCGAAAATCGTCCACTTTGAAGCGAGTTATGATGAAAAGACGAAAAAAGCGATTTTCCGCGTTTTTTTCGCCTTTTTGCCAAAACTTAGGGTGGGTATTGTACCAAAGGAAGGACCCCCTTTTAGGGTTGAGTAAAACAAATGTAAAAAAGATGCACATCGAATACAGAAAAGGCAAGTATGGTAGCCATCGTTCGCAAAGGACATCATGGAGGACGTGCGAACTCGTGTGGCTATCACTGTAAGTAAGTAAGTAAGTAAGTAAGTAAGTAAGTAAGTAAGTAAGTAAGTAAGTAAGTAAGTAAGTAAGTAAGTAAGTAAGTAAGTAAGTAAGTAAGTAAGTAAGTAAGTAAGTAAGTAAGTAAGTAAGTAAGTAAGTCAGTAAGTAAGTAAGTAAGTAAGTAAGTAAGTAAGTAAGTAAGTAAGTAAGTAAATAAGTAAGTAAATAGGTAAGTAAGTAAGTAGAAGTAAGTAAGTAAGCAAGCAAGTAAGTAACTAAGTAAGTAAGTAAGTAAGTAAGTGAGTAAGTAAAAGAGTAAGATAGAGTTTGCACAATCATTTTATTCAAGAGCGGCATGCACGAACGCGGCGGGTTAGGTTGGGGTTAGGCAGGGTTTGAAGCGTCGGCGCGTTTGATGATAGCAGCGCAAGGGCTAAAAGGGGGTTAGGCTAGCACTGAAAAATCGTTCCCTCGCGAACCCTACGTACAGGCCATAAAACGGCCAAAGTCTCACCGTCGACTGCGTACCAAGCGCTGCGCGACCGCACGCGCGTCGGAAGCAGACGAGTTTTGGCCGCCGCGCGACGAGTTTCGGCCGCCGCGCAGTGGCCGAAACGTCGCGCGGCGGCCGAAACTCGTTGCGCGGCGGCCAAAACTCGTCTGCTTCCGACGCGCGTGCGGTTGCGCAGCGCGTGGTACGCAGTCGACGGTGAGACTTTGGCCGTTTTGTGGCCTGTAGGAGGGTGGGGCAGCCGAAACCCTGTTGAGACCCCAACTATTGATCATCTCCAGCACTCGCACAGCAATCATCAAACGCGCCGACGCCCCAAACCCTGTCAAACCCCATCCTAACCCGCCGCGTGCGTTTATGCCGCTCCTGATGAATGGACGGGGCTGCGAAGGTAGATCACCCCGCACGAATCGAAACCCCATTCTCCGATGAGGCCGCCAACCCCGCACGGCCAGCCGCCTGGTCCATGTGTCAGACTAAAACGAAAACGGAAACCATAAATAGGTATCGTCAACCTCTAGGTGAGAGAAAGCCGCGACGCTGTTTGGCAGAAAAAATTGCGCATAGGAAAACGAAGGGAATACTATTGATCGAATGATTTCGCGCTCGATCGCTGAGCGTGGATTCCTACTTGAGAGACACAGACGATCAGTAAGTAAACGAGTAAGTAAAAAACATATTTGAGTAAGTAGGGAGGCAAGTGAGAAAGTCAGCAAGGACGTAAGCAAGAAAAAAAGCAAGTAAGTTAGAGAGTAAGAGAGTAAGTAAGCAAGTAGGTAATTGAGTGAGGAATTGAACTAGTAAGTAAGAAGGAAAGTAAGTAAGTAAGATCGTAAACTCACGGGGAGCTCTAGTGAGCTTTCGATTTCGATTATCACCATCACTGTAGAGATGGGTCTCGGTGAAATATTTGGCGCTAAGAATGTTCCTACGAATAAGCTACCGCTTCTTGTTGAAGCAATCAAAGTTAAGAGCTTACTAGAGATGCCCCAGGGCACAATTCTGTAGGTAGATATCTTCTGTTTCCGAGTCAGATTTACTCTGTTCCCTCGCGCGCTTGTGCGGAGCAAGGTAGAGACAGCGCGAAATTGTAGGGAGAGGGAGACTTAGCGTACGCACGCAGACGAACGAAACGAACGGAAATATGTAAATCACACTCGGAAACAGAGGATAAGTTGGTCAGAAGACATGTAACCCTCGTAATTAATTGGAAGGCTTCGGTGGCGTTTTAAAAGTTCTGAGTAAGCCAACGGGTGAGTGGTAAGGTAACATCAGCAGAAAATGAAGAGTTCGATAAAAAAGGGCTTCCGGGACCTGAACAAAAGAAATTTCATAAATTCTGTCAGATTTTGGGTGATTTTCCTTGGAAAAATAATCTCTAAGGTACCGTTCCAGACAAACCTCGCCTTTGAGCTTACAATAGAGTACAGTTTTAATGGCTTTCAGGAGCAGGACAGAGTTAAAGGAACGGCAAAGAATTCTCTGTAAAAATCAGAAAAAATAGCAAAGAGGAGTATGCCAGTCTTCAGGTTGACCCTCCTTGGATTCAACTTCTTAAGACTGGTACGCCTTGACCTGCAATCATCAGTAATGGTTTTCCTACTTAAAAAGGCTACGGATTTATGAATCGATTTCTAAACGAAAACTCGAAAAGCTTTGTCAGGCTAAGTCCCAACATATCTATAAAGAATATCTCATAGATATCTGATAGTGATAGATATCTGAATATCTGATATCTGATAGTGATAGAAAAATATCTTTTGCGAGGCCGAGAGCCACAATTAGGTCCAAATTCTTCACAAAAAGACGGGTTCAGCTTATCTTCGTTTGAGTAAAACTACACCACTGCAAGGTCAATGCCAATGTTCAGACGGGAAATGGTATAACTTTTGCAGAAATCATAGATGTATGGTCTGCCAATTTGAGATCATGTTTATTCGTTCGAAGTTCTTTTCTCTTTTTTTGGGGTTTGTCTTATACAGCGTACTGAAATAAATAAGTAAATAAATCTATTCTCCCTTCAATCGAAAAACACTGCTAACGAATGCAGGTAAAACCTGCCAAATTATTATAGTAGGATAATTGAGCCATGTCGATACATAACAGCGTTTGTGGGAAACCTGCGGTACTGTGTGGTCGAAACGAAACTAATATTTTTATAACCTCTCCGTTTGACTGACGTTTCGTCGAATTTCGCCTTCTTCTGAGCCTGAAAAAAACAGAATCAGAATCCACGAAACTACCCTCCCGAACCTCATTCAATCCTACAGAGAAGTTTTCACACGAACGCGAACTAAACGAAAATATGTCACAGTTAATACCAAACTTCGAGAGGGCCAAAAGTCCGACAGGATGGGATGGAAGTTGTAAGTATAGTTGTGCCATTCAGATAGATTCTAATCGATATATTCGAATAATTGCCATTCGAATACGTATTCATTATAGGAGTTTATAGAATCGTACCATTAGATTACTATTCAAAATCTGACCCTAAAAAGAAGAGATCATTAGAATCGATTCAAAAACCGGAACTAAAAAAACAGGGTCATTCGAATCTATTTGGTATTTGATGCCTACTTTTCGAATGACCATCCGAATAGTTATAATTTCGAATAGTTTTTAATAAATCTGCTCCTTCGTCACTATTGGAGGTGTACGGTAGGTGGCCGTGTGTGCCATTGGCAGGTATGACCACGCAAAAGGTTTCGAAATCACGTGGCGCTTCGCCGCCTGCAAAATGTGGTAAAACAACGGTTTGGTGTGCGTCCTTACCGCAGTTTCTGTGTTTGCCAGCGCTGCAACGATTGATTGCTTTGACTAGTCCCACCTCATTTAATGTGTAATTGTACCCAAATGAATCTGTAACTAATATTTTTTGACAAGGGAGTCAGATGAGCGCGATGTTACGTAAAGCTACATGATGTCGCTTCCTTTCGAGGCGCGCGCTCGCTGCGCGGCGCAGCATCAGAGCGCGCATTCTCGCCACAGCGGTGCCGTTCCTCAACAATGCACCATTCAAATAAGGTAATTTGTACGTATGGTGTATAGTGAAGAAGGATTCGCTCGTAAACAGCACTGGGCACTAGAGTATATCTAACGAATAATATCGATTTTTCCGAATAAATCTAGTTTTCTCTTCATGATCGTAATGGTTTCAACGGCACTTGTTATCACACACTGGGGTAAGTGAAAGGCTCTCATATTTGATGAAAAAAAAGTGGGATTTCGTCTATTCATTAACATGCCACAGCCAATTAATTGAGTTTTTATTCGAATATTCGAATAATCGAATAAATGGTTATAGCAATTCTGCGATTGGAGAGAAATTTACTTTTTCATCAATTATAGAAACCTTCCCCCTCACGTAATGTTTGATACCAAGGGCAGTTGAAATCATCTCGTCTCTGCGAAAATATAAGAGTTAATTGGAAAACCGATATTATTCGTTTGATATACTCTACTGGGCACCTTCAAAATAAAGCCGTATCATCATCTCGACATTTTAAATGCTATGCACACAGAAACAAGGTATGAAAGAGAAATCTTTGAGTCAAGCTACTAAGAAACTTATGGCTAAGAAGGTCTCTATCCACAAATTGCTTATCACAAACATTCATTTGGACAACTTGATATTAAGTTAATAGCGTTCAGTGAATTATGCTGAAACTGGCTAACAGAGAGACACGCTATTAGAAATAAGTACCTGGGGCTGCCTTCACTTGAATCCCGGCGTCGAGTATTTGACTTATTCATGGTTTACAAGCCTTTGTACCCATCAGCCGCCTTCCGTCCAAAAAAATTTTTTTCCAGAAGATCACGTTGTCTAGACCGAAAACCACAATTCGCGCGAAATCGTTTACCTTCAGAGCAAGCAGCGCCTTACTCAAAGCCACGAAAAGTACTCCAGCCACTAGTATGACTTATGCTCAGTTCAAGCGTATGATGTCCAAATTTCTTCACTGCTACGAGTAATCCTGGTTTTTTCTCTTGTTATCGACTGCACACTTCTAATTTTCTCATAGAATTTCTTCTTGCTTGCTAGCCGTAACTTTCTTAGCAGTTTGACTCGAAGATTTCTCTTTCATACTGTGTTTCGGTGTGAATAGTATTTAAAATGACAAGACGATGATACGCCTTTATTTTGAAGGTACCCAGTGCTGTCTAGAAGCGAATCCCTCCACACTATACACAATACGTGCAAATTACCATATTTGAATGGTGCTTTGCTGAGGGACGGAACCGCCGTGGCGAGAAAGCGCGCTCTAATGCTGCGTCGTGCCGCAAGCGCGCGCCTTTTAAGGAAGCGACATCATGTAGCTTTACGTAACATCGATGAGCACGCTGAAGTTCTAAGTTGTTCGAGAACTTCCAATAGTTTTCTTTATCATAACATTCTTGACCCCTTAGAAATGTCAAAACTGCAAAAAAATCTTTTAGAGGCTATCTGTAAACCAAATTTTGCTCCTTCCATGAACTTTCAAAAATGAATCAATAAATGATAGGGTAAACACTATGAATAGCGGCTTGTCGATTCCAAATAGGCTTCGCTGCCGAGACGTTTTGTAGGGCAGAGATGACCGAAGATGCAAAATCACAACATTTGCAGTTATCAATAATCTCATGCAATCGCCGCATTCAATGCGTGTCTAATATTCATTCAACTCGAAGACAAGGTGGTTTCGAGAACAGTCAGAGAACGTGCTGCTAGGGGAGCACGTGCTCCTATTGTATCTCAAATTACAGCCAATGCCCCAACAAAAAAGCCATCCAATGCGAGCATGATATACATTCAACTAGATGACGAAACGCTTTTCCAAAAAAGGAAGGTATACGATGCACTCCTAGGTCGGAACTGAGAGGTTGCCAGCTTCGCCGGTTCAATTACCCAAGTTTGCGGTACTTTACCCGCCCGGCCGCTGGAGGCCTCGTCCAATCGCTGACGGCCCCAAATGTTGCTCGGTGAGCTGGCCGCGTCGCACGTCGATGTGCCAGCCGCGTCGCGTCTGTGTGCTGCTGCGAAATCGCTGGACAACCTTGCAGCACGTACTCCTGCGAATGAATTTTGCGGCACATGCTCCTGTTATGAAAATTTGCAGCACGTGCTGCTCTTTGGAGCACATGCCCCTGCTATAGAGCCTTTCGATGATTGTGGTCACTCGAGTTGAATGCTTATTCGACACGCATTTAATGCGGTGGTTTTCTGAGATCATGTTCCGTCACGATTTTCCGCGACAGCTACATATTACGTAGGCCTCACAAAGGAGGGCTGCACACATAAGATGGAGTTTCGAGATGCAACTTTAATATGTTCTAGGGGGAGGACAGAAATCCAATATTTCATACTCAGATTCGGCTAAATGCCTCGGAGATTCACAAGAGATTTCTAAAAGTGGGCATTCCCATAGCTTTGGCGAGAGAAAAGGGGTGGACCAATGAAAATTTTTTAGGGCGTTCAAAAAAAATTGTCTCGTATTGAGCTGAAAACTTGTTTCTGTGGGTTGTTTTGAGTACTGATTACGAATACGAAGCTCATTTGTCAATATTTTAAAATTTCCATCTGATTTGGTCCGAAGCTTCGAAATGGTGAAACATCTCTTGGCCAAACGCGACTTTTGACGATTTCGAGAATGAAGAAACAATTTGCCTCAAAACTTGTACATAGAGGTTACTCGGGCTGCCCAACACAAATCTGCAACCTAATTGTCGATTTTCGATGAAACGGTGGGTACAGTGCGTTCAGAAATGATAGGCTCACCCTTCATAATCAAGGTTTTCAAAACGCTTTACAGTTTGGCGATCCATACTGTTTACCATTGAATTCAGCAGTGCAAAAAACTCGTGCTTACTCAATCTTTTTAATACTCCACTATTTTCAACAATTTAAAAGTAAGTTTTCGGATTTTTCACCGTTCAGAAATGATAGGCTCACCCTGCGAAAACAAATATTTATTGAACAAAACGTGAACAAACAATAATATCTAGTATAATATAGGTCTACCACGGTTAGGAATTGTCTCAAAAATTCTCTTATGCATATAAAGGATCAAATTTTATATGACATTCCTATCAAGGTTGGTCCAGGCTTCGAGAACAGCAGCTTTAAGCTTATCTACACTGCCATACTGCTTGTTGTTCGCATAAACCTGGCGCACAATTATGCCCAAGATATTCTCAATGGGGTTGCAATCAGGGCTGCACGCAGGCCATTCCATGAAACGAAATCGCTGCTGCTCCAAGCAGGATTTTGTAGACCTTGACACATGTACTGCAGCGTTATCCTGCTGGAAAGTGAAAATCTGACGTCGTATTCCATAAAAGAACGGCAGTTGATGTGTTCTCAGAGTTTCCTGGTATTCCTCCGAGTTCATCCGACAGGAAGTGATGTCATCTCCAAGACACCTTCGCTGCTCCCCAACACATCAACGAGCCGCCACCAAAGTTCCTTCTGCTATAGATCAACGGATCTTTGCGGAGATCCTGCCAGTAGTACACTGAATATTTTCTCGTCGGAGGAAATAACCTGAACAATTTTAGGCTCATTTTCAAGTTTCATTAGCTTATGAGAGATCGCCTTACCTTTGCCCAGTCGGTTGCCATGTTCTTTCTTGCCAATTCCAGTCGAGCTTCTTTATAGTTGGCGGACATTGACGGGACCTTCTCCATACCTTGGCGTACGATGTTGTAATTGCTGTTCAAGGTGTTCCAGACAGTTGTTTTCGAAACATCAAGCAACAACTCAGACCTGACTTGATTCAGCGATAGTGTGCTGTTGGAACATGGGCGAGTGATCCTTCGGGCATCCTGACTGGTGACCTTCTAAGGGCGTCCGGTAAACTTCGCCTTTCCATTAGGAGCCGGATCTCTGTTTCACTGCCCAACACAGTGTTGCGAACGTCCGATTTGGGCCGCTATTCTGTGCTGACTCAGTCCAACAGAGGAGAGAGCACGAATCTGGGCTTCTTCAGAAGTAGTAAGAGCAGTACCACGTCCCATACTAGCATAATGGCCTTGTAACGAGAAATTTTTCGAAGCCAGAAATTTGAGTTCTTACAGGGTGAGCCTGTCATTTCTGAATGGTGAAAAATCCGAAAAATTATCTTAAAATTGTTCAAAATCGGGGAGTATTCCTAAGATTGAGTATGCACAAGTTTTTTGCACTGCTGAATTCAATAGTGAACGGTATGGATTGCCAAACTGTGAAGCGTTCTAGAAACCTCGGTTTTCAAGGGCGAGTCTATCATTTCTGAACGCACTGTATACAGTAGCTCGGTCAGAGTCTCAGATTTGACTCTAAATTTCACTGTGGGTTCTATTTGGAACGGTGGACACGAATTTGAGGTCTATTTTTCGATTTTCAAAGTTTTAAGGAAAGTAACGCCTGCTAAAAGGCATTACGCCCACCGTAACCTTCAGTAACAGTAAGTCTGGCGAGGAATAAACCCTTGATTCGGATTCAGCGCCCTTAATAACCTCCAGATGAGAATGTTGAGCCGAACCCAAACTTTTTTCTTAACGCCCCGATAATTCCCTGATCTGGCACCCTTACCTTTTTGTGAAGCAATGAAAATGCTACTTTTGCAACCCTCGCAGCCAATTAGCCAATTTCAACCCGGGTCATTTGAATACTATCACAGACCTACAGCAATGACAACAAGGTTTTCCAAATCGCCACCGGAACCTGGCAAGCCTCCCTTGTCAGTGGGTTCAAATCTTCCATCAGTTGTTTTACGGAGCTTGACTCCAACTGTGGACAGAGATATACACAAAAGTCTAATCTCAGCGAATTAAATTTGAAATGATTTTTCTTACGAATAAAATAAAAACAAATTTTTTGTGCTCCAGGAAATCCCCAACTAGCTCTCATTCGAAACGGAAAATTCGTTTGCTCTTGGAAACTCTTCGACTGCACCAGGTGCTTCTAATCCTAAGCCTCTCCATGATGAAGAACTCCGTCAAAGGGAGCCATATTATGTGTGTCTACCGTACTCCTAATTATGCGGTGCGTCGGATACGGTAGCACTCGGATTCAGATAATACGAGTTTGGACAAGACTACTCGAAAGTCCTATTCCTGGCAAAAAAACTGGAAATGCGCACAAACACTGATCTCTTCTCCTACACAACATACATACTTCTTGTTCTATGCTAACAATTATTTAAAAACAAAACTGACTCGACAGCAATAAAAAACAGGAATAGCAGAATGAAAGGTGTTCTTTCTCGTTCAAAATCTGACTTCTAAATTTTCTAAACTTAATTAGCTGTTAAACCTTCAATGACTTTCTCTAGAAAAACAATCACAAACTCGACCAAGAAAAAAAATTGAAAGAATAGCACTTTTTATTCATGCGCAGGGAAAATCTCAAACATACAACAGTAGCCCTTACTTCAAACGAAGATATTTTCTTTCTGCAAATTTCCATTTCTGGAAACAATCCCAGATACTGACTGATTCTGAGTACCAATAAAAAATTTAAAGATTTAGAGGCCAACTAGGGAACCTCGCGTAGTGTAAATCAGAAAGGTGATAAATGTTTTCTAGTCAACTCTAGCACACCATTTTCGAATCTGATTTCGGATTTTGCAACGGACATCTGCGAAAAAAGTTACAGCCGGTCCAAATTCGTCATTCGCGCCTCTTTTCTATCAAAAACTTGCATTAGTGTTTGCGAAATCCTGAAACAGACCTCACGCTCGTGTTGATCGCCAAAAACTACCACCCTGAGCAAATTTAGGCTGATGGCACATTTTCCAAACTTTGCACAGACTGATAGCGTTTTGGACTTGTGCGGATTTTTGGTTGGGCGCCTATTTAGTGGGCTTATACGGGCCAAATTCCGGTCCGCAGTTGGGTCTCGACACGCTCTGCGGCCGCACGCTCCCGAGTCAGGAGAGCTTCTAGCGCCGCAGCTGCCGACCTGCTGCCTATAGGTGGGTTTGTGAAACTGGAAACTAAGGCGAGTTGGAGAAAACTGTATAAAAAAGCCACATCGAGTCGGCTTTGGCGCTGGAAACCCGACTGACTTGAGCGCGTGCGGCCGCAACTGCGAACCGGAATTTGGCCCAGATAAGCACAGTATACCTCTAAAAGTGTTACAAAAAAAATGTTGCAGATTTCACACAAAATCCTTCCAGATTGTTATTGAGGGCGCTGGTCACGAATCTGGAGTTTATTTGACGATTTTCCGAGCTTTTCGACTTGATTCGTTCAAAGCTTCCCATCGGGAGGAAAATTTTATGGCAAATCGCGACGTTTACCGATTTCAGCAGTGCTTTGATAGATATGGCTCAAATTGTTGCTCTGGGGGTTATTTGCAGTGCTAAACACGAATCTGCAATCCGTCGATCGATTTCTCATATATTACGGTAATTTACGGTGGGTATACGGTAGCTTGGTCAAAGTCTCAGATTTGGCCCAAAACTTCTCTGTGGGTGTTATTTACGACGCAGAACACGAATTCGAGGTCCGTTTTTTTTTATTTTCAAAGTTTTAAAGTAAGTAACGCCTGCTTAAAGGTATTATGCCCACCGTAACCTACAGTAACCATAAGTCTAGCGACAAACGGACCCCAGATTCGCGCTCATCGCCCTGAATAACCCCCAGCTGAAAGTTCTGAGCCAAATCCGAATTTTTTTTCAGACATCGTGAAAATTGGCTGATGGGGTACCCTTACCTTTTCACAAAGCTTCAAAGATGCTTATAGCTTCGTTCAGAGGTGTCCGTTGCAAAATCCGATGTCAGATTCGGAGACAGCGGACAAGAGTCGACTAGAAAACATTCATCATCTTTGAAATGGTGGGGTGGGCCATGCGATGTTCCCTAGTGTGCTTTAAAATCTGTTAAAGCCGAAATCTGCTAATTCGAAAAGAACTAGTCAACTCAATTCAAAAACGCAATCTTGGTTTGGTTATCATTACCCTCAGTTCTCCAGTTGAGATTTCACTTGAGGATGAACAGCAAAAATGGAAGAAATTTGTAAAATTGTCATTTTCCTATCGGCAAATTGTTAGAAAAGTGACTCTTATGTAAGAAGAAGTTTATGCATTTTGCGGAAAATTTTTGTTGCAGAACGATCTCAGAGGATAATGAGTAGTATATGCGCGTGGTAAGTACGATGAAACATCGAAAAAATCACTCATTACAATACTCGAACGCCAGCCTCATTTGGACACAAGAGTCATGGAATGGCTTTCATACATTCGCTAGATGGCATTTTTAATGCTGATTCCAAATCTGATTTCCATTTTTAAAGTGGACCACCTTGAAGCGAGTTATTTAAAAGCGGCGTCAAACGGTACGCTCCATCACTTTAGTGTGCTCAATGACCATCGGATACTGGCGGTGTTATAGAAAATAGCATTCTATGGTTAGGTTCGTGGCCTGTTTCCTCAAGAAACAACGTGCAAATTCAAACCGCGGCTGGCGTGGCGGTTTAAATCTGAATTTCTAAGAAATAAACCGCCGTACCAGCCGCGGTTTGGATTTAAAGTTTTTTCTTGAGGACTCAGGCCACGGACCTAACTGTAAATACTATTGATTCTTTCGGAAGATGAAAGCTGTACGTCGTGGATTTTGAACTAGTTACTTAAGTTCTGATGCTTTAGGTCCAAACCTACTTTTGGGCACTTTACGACTTTTTCTGGTTCCAAATTTAGAAGTCTTAAAGTTCTTCAAACTTTTTCTCTGAGAATCGCCGACTGTTGCTGAGAAATAAGGTTGTGAAATTCAAGATGACTGACTACAAACTGTGCCAAATTCCGGTCCGCAATTGCGTCTCGGCACGCTTTGCGGCCGCACGCTCCCGAGCTTCCAGCGCCGCAGCCGCCGATCTGCTGACTCTAGGTGGCTTTTGGAAGCTGGAAACTAAGAAAAATTGGAGAAAATTGTACAAAAAAAGCCACATCGAGTCGGCTTTGGCGCTGGAAACCCGACTGACTCGAGCGCGTGCGGCCGCAAACCGTGTCGAGACGCAATTGCGGACCGGAATTTGGCCGAGATAAGCACAGTATATGCAGCGACCCGCACCCGGCAGCGAAACATTTTTAATGAGAGGAAACTGGCAATTTTCGATAGAAGAACATCGACTTGCAGCTCAAAAAAATAACCAGAAGTGTTGTTCAGAAAAAGGTTATGCCAAAAAATCGAAGTTTTATAGAATCTTGTCCGCAACTGTAACATTTGAAGTAACTTCGGATAGCACCAGTTTCTTGGCTTTGAATTCTGATCAATATTTTAATTACAATGGAATTGGAAGAATATTCCATGCGGAACAGTACCAGACAGTAAGTCAGGGTACGAAAAACAACTGAAACTATCAGAGTTTCCCACTCAAAAGAATGCATTGGCTACAATGTGTGACGAATGCCACGAAGAAGCGGAGAAAAAACACCAAAACGCCTTATCAAAGTGGAATCATTTTCTGGCTGGGACTAATTGTCTGGTAGGATGGACGAGTTAATGGAAGAGCGTATCGTACAAACTGTGTTAATTAGGATTCGAAGGCAAGAATGGAGCGACGGACAGTCCTTCTGAAAACATGGAGTGATACCACTTAATTTTAGGCCTTTCTGGCCCAGCTTTGACTATTTTTTTCCGTCATATTGGCTCTTTCTGAAAATCATGTCTTATTATTTCAGTAAAAAGAAAAACAATATGAGAAACGGTTTTGAACACAAATTCAAAATTGGGAGAATCTAAAGTAAAACTGCATTGATCTAAAATGGTTCGCTTTGCTAAATACCATAATTTGTGCAAGAGAGCTCCTGAATATCATTCAAACACGCCGATTTGCACAAATTTTACAGAACTTTGCATGACGTTGTGCGAAGGCAGCGTTCACTATCTTAGGCTATTATCGGCCCCGAGCCGCCTGACAGTTCAGCTCGTGTTCCCAATCTGCGAGTCGGCTCCTGATGCTGTCCGGGCCACTGCTGTTGCTGTCCGGGCCTTTGCTGTTGCTGTCCGGGCTATTCCGGTTGGCCCGAACAGCAACAGTAGAGGCGCGGAGATTGGGAGAACGAGCCGAACTGTCAGACGGTTACGATCCCTGTTCGGTGCGGCTCGGGGCCGAGAATCGCCTGAAATGAAAATGTTGCCCGTTTTCTGGGGAAAACCAAAGCGTTGGGTATCTCTAGTTAAGAAAACCTCCAATGGTTTTTTCCCCGGATCAGAAAGCTGATAAATCTTTCGTGGTCAACTCTGTCAGGCTTTCTTCGAATCTGAACTCGGATTTTGCTACGGACATCGGCGAAAAAAATTATAGGCCGCCAATTTTAGTATTTCCTGCAGCTGAGCTGAACGTGACGTTTGTAGTCCTCTGATGAATTTGGCTAAAAAGTTCAACGAAGGGTTATCTGACGTACTGAGCTGGCATTCTATGTACGTTTCTCAATTTTCGAAAGAATAAGTTGGGATCCATGAGCTGCAGATTTCCTAGAAAGCTAGAAGCCTCTAATTTTCTGTCAAGCGCTTTTTCTATCAAAAAACGCGCATTAGTATTTGGAAAACTCGGAAACGGACCTCAAAACTGCGTTTAACGCCTTCAGCTACCCCGTTAAAGGCAGTGTTCACGATAAAAAATGTGTTCCAGTTTCCACTAGGAATGGGTAGTGGAGGGGCACACTGTAACGTTGACGTCGAAAGAACGCATGAAAACGAGGCAGAAAAAGCTCCAAAAGAGCCCGAAGTTGCCACTTCTAGCGCAAGGCAAACCCCAAAAGCGCAACACACGCCCAACAACGTGAACAAATGAATGCTCGAGATCATGAGACAAGCGATGATTTCCAATCATTAGCCCCGTTCTTCCCTTCATTCTCAACTTCTCTTTTTACTCAGGCCAGCTCATCGACTGCAAAAGACGGAAGTTACAAGCCTCGGGCAACTAGGCCACCATGTTTTTTATCTCAAATTTTGAGGAACCATAATTCCGTTTCCAGAAGGTCTTGTACGATTTCAGAGACATCATTGGAATCAGCATGGGGCCGTTTTCAAGATAGGCGAGAAAACAGAGAAGCAATTTTTATCGTGAACACTGGCTTTAAAGGCACAGGACACCCAAAAAATTAATTTTCAGATTTCATGCTTATCTTGGAGAGAGTCACACGCTGATCACAGTGGTATCTCTAGAATCGTCCAAGGCCTCCGTTGCACAGAGTCATGGCTCTTGAAATATGCCTAGATTTTGAGGGTGAACAATTGGTGGACGAGTTGTCTCAGGCCTGTATTTCTCTTCATTCGCAATCGTTGCGTGAGAGAAAGCCAGGATATGGAGACAGTACGGTGATGGACTGAAGAACGACGACTTGTTGGAATTCATCCATCCATCGAGCCGCTATCGAGTTCGAAAATCTGTTAGGGGGCCGGGCCTGTGGTGGTGAGCGAAGGAGGTTGGGCCTGTGGTGGTCGCTTATATCTCGCTTATTTGGAGGAATTAAGCTCTCGCATTTGGCACGTGCTATACAGGGGGGTCTTCTACACAATTACATGAAAATCTCAAAACTCATATCTGAGGGTGTACTGTGCCTTTAAGCAAATTTTGGATGAAGGCACATTCTCCAAATTTTACACAGACTTCTGGACTTTCACGGATTTTTGGTTGGGCGTTTATATATACCTCTAAGAGCGTTTTAAAAAAAATGTTCCATATTTCTCTCAAAATCCTACATGTGGGTTATTTGGGGAGCTGATCACGAATCTGGGACTCATTTGTCGATTTTCCGAAGTTTTCGACTCGATGCGTTCAGAGCTTCTCATCGGGGGGAAAATTTGATGGCAAATTGCGACTTTTGACTATTTTCGGAGTGCTACGATAGATATGGCTCAAATTGTTGCTCTGGAGGCTGTTTGCAGTGCTAAACACGAATCTGCAATCTGTCTATCGATTTTTGATAGAATGCCTTAGGTTACGGTGGGCATACGGTTGCTCCATCAAAGACTCAGATTTGGCTCAAAATATCTTTGTGGGTGGTAATTGGGACGCCGAACACGAATTTAAGGTGCGTCTTTCGATTTTCGAGGTGTTAAGGTAGGTAACGAAAGTTAAAAGGCATTATTCCTACCGTACCCTACAGTAACTCTAAGTCTAACTAACTCAACTCAGGACTAACAGAACCCAGATTTCCATTCAGCGTTCTGAATAGGTTCAAGTTGGAAGTTTTGAGCAAGAACGGAATTTTTTAACACCCTAAAATTCGCTGATGGGTACCCTTACCTTCTCGCAAAGCTTCAAAAACGCTTATATTTCCGTTCAGAGGTGTCCGTAGCAGAATCCGAAATCAGGTTCGGAAACAGAGAGCCAGAATTGATCAGAAAACACTCATCCTATCCCAAATGGTGAGGATGGCCTTGCGAGGTTTCCTAGTAAAGAGAGTAAGAACGTAAGTGCGACGGAAAACGATTGGATATCCCGGTAGATATCATGTATCAGTTGCCCTGCTTTCGTTTCACCAGAGGTACAGGCACCGAGTTTTTGATAATTTATTATCGCCCGTGTTTCTTACATCCCAGAATGTGCGTTGGACCATAGTGTTTCTGATGAGTTTTCGGTGTAAGGGACATAAAACAAGGTCACTCCTAGCAAAAAACTGAACCAGGTAGGATTTGACATCATTATCATTATTGAAATTTTTGCCATTCAAGGAGTTTTGCAGCGATCGAAATAAAAATCAAGCTCCAATAATTTTAGCCGCGTGACTAGAAATGTTTGTGGCCTTGCATTGTCATGATGAAATACAACACCTTTTCGAATTGTCAATTCGTCTCTTGGTTGATAACTCTGGTTTTGTGAAAAGTGAAAACGGACCTCGAACCCGAATTCAGCCCCCGAAATAACCCCCTGGAGATTTGGCCCAGAAAAGTGTAAAAATTTCAAATCTCGTGAATATTTCCGATTTCTTCCGCATTTTCAGGCTTTTTTTCGGAAATCGGAAGGCGCAAAACCATCGAAAATCAGAATTCGGAAATCGGAATTCCGCTCAACCCTGGTTGGGATGTTTTGTCAAATCCACCATACAGTCCTGACCTTGCATCATCTGATTACTTCTTATCTCGATCTTTGCAAAACTCCTTGAACGGTGAAAATTTCAACAATGATAATGATGTCAAATCGCACCCGGTTCAGTTTTTTTACTGATGAAAATCAAAAGTTGTATGAACGTGGAATTATGATGCTGCCTGAAAGATGGAAAAACTTCATTGCTCAAAGTGGGCAATAAATTACAGAATAAATTTATTTCGTTCCATGAACGAACTGCCTTTTATTTTAAAAAAAATCCGCATTTACTTAGTTGCAAACTCAATGTTTCAGAGACTTCTTCAAACAGTTTTTTTCCGGTATTTGACAATTCCGTGGGACTTCCCTATATTATTATTTACTTAGTGGACTTCCCTA
Source organism: Aplectana chamaeleonis (assembly GCA_029168955.1). Classification (NCBI taxonomy): domain Eukaryota; kingdom Metazoa; phylum Nematoda; class Chromadorea; order Rhabditida; family Cosmocercidae; genus Aplectana; species Aplectana chamaeleonis. The sequence goes on from JAPDOI010000010.1 coordinate 476,510, forward strand.
CTCAAAAACATCGAAAACTAGATGACGGTTTCTCATCGTGAACCCATCTTTCATGTGGAAGTTTTTATGCCAACGAGTCCAGGTTTCAGCAACAAGAAAGGTGCTCCGCCCTAAGCGACTGTGAGGCTCATATGAACATAGCTTGAAATATGTTTCCCAGAAATAACGGAATCGATTCGAAAAGAAGGATAGTTGCAGGTGTAAAACCTAGGCAAAACGTTGCAAGTCATTTGACTAAAAGGGCGAAAAATTGAGAATGAGGAAGCAATAAACAATCTTTAGTGAAGAGAACAGCAAATAGAGTATCAAGTGGCAATGATGTGAGAATATGAGGTTGAGAAAAGGTGCCAATTGACAATAAGAGCGGTTTTCTATTGATGTCTCATCAATAGGAAGGCTGTAGGTGTACCGTAGTTGGCGGCCAATCAGAGCAATGCAGCTGAACAAGCTTGAAAGCAAGCCGCCGGGTGTAATAACAAGGGTCGCCATGCTGTGTTCCCCAGTAGAATAGCGCTACTGGCAACTTCCATGTCCTCTTTTTGTAAAATAATTAGCGCCGTTTGAATAACAATGACCATGTAGGGACATATCGAATCATCCAAAAAGGTTACATATATTAGTCAGGTTAGTATACGAGGCTAATGTCACGAAAATCCGAGATGGTGTTCGCAATGCATGAGCATTGAGCCCTCATGGCAGACGTATTAGTTCAGAGGCCGGAGGTCAGATTCATCAACGATTATACCCCGGGTATACGGGCGCATCGGGGTATAATCGCCCGTATACCCCCAGAAAATGCGATTCATCAAAAATTATACCCTGCCGACTTGGGGTATAAGTTGAAGTATATTATACCCCACTCTGGAGCTGGGGTATACAGTTTACCCCGGCGAGTATACTCCACGAAAACGTGGCCCATGGTTGATTCGCCTGCGCCATTCGACCAAATCAGCTGGCGGAAAATCTTGCGAAGCCTCAAAACCGAGTTTTTCGCCTATTTTTTGTTTTCCGTTCGCTACGGCACGTATTGCCTCCATAATTTAATGACGTTTTCTACATATCTTACGCCTTTGATATATTTTCTCTTTTTCTCCGTTTATTTTGCTGATACACTTTTCTTAACGGCCGTGTTCACGATAAATTTCACTTCCGATAGTTCTCACGGTTTACGGAATATCTAGTGGCCTACAAAGCAAGGCATGCATGAAAAGGACGCGAAAGACGCGTTTTTGAGCCAAAACAGGCCCTCCCTTGTTTACGTTGCTTTTTGATCGTGGAGGAATTGACCGCTATGAAGCATGATAGCTTTCAGTGCAATCAAGAGATCAGCTCACTTATTAGCATTTCCTTGACTTGATCAGTCCTGTAATCTGAGCGTTCATTTGTTCACATCGAGGGGGCGGAAATGCCACTCCTGGCTCGTTTTCTACCGTTCTTTCGACACTGGGAGCCTAGGATCCTTCTCGCCTATCATTTTACTGTTGAAAGTCACTGAGGATGATCATCGCGAACGCTGCAATGAATGGGACGATTTCGCTTTTCGATATCTCGCTCGCGGATTCCCCTTTTTATTTCCATTCCCGAACCAATAATTTGAAATCTGGTGAGCATTCAAATCAAATTGAAATTTAGTGAATGCTTAACTCGTGCAAAAGTAGGAAAATCTAATTCTTTAATATAAACCAATTTTTCATCGAACCTATAACTGGGACTGAACAGAGTGAACTTTTCCAAGTTTAGTTCAATTCCTTTTTCTTCTGAAACGCTCTCGGATCTCCGTAATTGATATGAGGAAAACGCAAACGTAATAAGGAAGACTCCATTTAAAGCAGTCTAGCAGCATCATGAAGATAATTTCCGAATTATACGTCAAAATTAGGTACTTGTAGACATGTATAGTTCGTTCGGAATGGTCATTTCGTCGAATTTTCTCTTCCCATTTGGGATGCACTAGATAAAGCTACACAATTTCTCCGTTTTTACAAAATACAATACCGCCCGCGACTTTGGGAAAAACGGCGTTTTCGGCGCTTTTTTCCGCCGAAAAGCGCCGCTTTGTCATAACTTTGTTCAAAGTGGTCCGTTTGGGTTGCTATGGGCATATTTAGAATCAGCATCGAGAGCTCCTCATTTTGAGCTAACACGTGTCTTACCCTGCAACCAAGGCATATAGGGTTAACATAATCAATCGAGTGTACGAAAACTTAAGCTAGATGTCTAATTTGTGTAAATATTTGACTACATATCAACCGTACAGATCAAGGACGAGTTATATACAAGTATGTGAGACCAATTTATTGACAAGGCGAAAGTAAAACTTAATGTTTAACATTCGTTTCCTCACCCCTGCAGACACAGTCATCGTTCTTCGCTCGGGCTCAAAATGCCCATGGTTGCAACTGCAGTCAGTGTTGACTCTTTTAGAGCAGAAACAACATCTCTGAAGGCATTTCCCGCCGAGCGCCACCCTGATGATTTTGTTTTCGAAAAACGACCCCAGATCACCGACGTCCCGTTCTCGGCTTAAACGGGACCAATCGACCTGAGACTCGGCTTAAAACTTTACTTTCTGATCGCCTTTCAAATAGGCGCTGCGACAGCCCAATCCGAAAAACTTTATTTTTTACCTCTTTGGGATGTGGTAAAACAGCGTTTTCTCGCCGGTTCGACGCCCCGGCAGACACAGTCATCGTCCTTCCATCGGGCTAAAAATGCCTGCGATCACACTTGCGTTGAGTCTAGACTTCTTTAAAACAAAAATAACACGTCTGGGGGCTATTCCCGCCTAGCGGCACCCCGGTGATTTTGGATGAAAACGACCCTAATCCTTTCAACCCGTACCTGGCAACGGCTTATCCATTTCTCGACTGAAACGGGCCTCATCCAAGACTTGTTTTTTTTCGGCTTTGGAACCCGGCACTGCTGAGCGGTGCGGTCCAACAGGTGGTATCGAGATCAAAATTTCAAGTTTCTCTGGCGACTGTTTCAACTGATCTTTTGTTTCTGAGCACACGTTTAGGTCAATCTTGGGCGTGATGCCAATCTGAAATTGTTCTGACTATTCGATCTCGACGGCTCTTTTCGTGGCTACGGCCTTTTTAAGGTCATAGTATTTTGGCATGACCTGCAGGAAACTTTTTCTTTTGCAAAAATGCTCCTTAAAATACATATTTTGGAAACTTGCTCGGATCTTAGCGTTCCACGTAAATCAAGAGCCAAAGTTCTATTGTAAGACGCTGCCGTATTCGTCTTCTTCGTTTTCTTTCTTTCTTTCAACCCCATATCAAACTTCGATTTTCCGAGATCCGCTATGGCCGGCCAAGGCACTGAGACAGTGCTACGTCGAGAGAACGAGCGCTCTCACTCCCAAACGGCACGGTATCAACGCCCCACACTCGTGGAATTTCAATTATCATTCTCAGTACGACTTGGCGGCCCTTTTCGTCTCGCGGTAGAGACAGGGTAGAGATGCAGGGCGCAGAGAAGAAGAGGAGCACACAGAGAGCAAGGCAGCATGTCGCCTCATTCATCGATTCGTCATAGCGAGGCATATGGAGAGTGAGCGGCGTCGCTTGAATCGTGCGACCCAATTCGGCATTGAATTTTGGATTCACAAGGATTACACCTACCGGCGGTTCGGTCTCCGGTCTCCGAGGACCTTGGATTGAACACATTCAGAATTTCGAAACTATTCGGGAAAATGTCTAACATACGTGAACTCCATCTGCAAACGGTTTAGGATCACTAAATACTTTTGAACTGTATGGAAAAACTCGTAATTCCAATTAGTATGCACTATGCTAGCACATGCATCTTTGTTATATATTGAATTCAAGTGTCCTCGAGTGAAAATGCAGTACCACACTCGAAATCAACTCTTCTGTGTTCTAATAGGTGCGCTTCTCAAACGCGCTCCGATGTGAATGGCTGGTTGCCCGGCTGCCAGGCGAGAGACGCTATACACGTTGCGAAATTCGCGGGAATGAGTCACCGGGGTGAGATGCCCGTTTCTGGTCTCAGGATAAAACACAAGTGAACATGCGTCGCTCGGCATTTTCTCACCGTTGTCGCGCACTCTCCTCTCCGCATGCCTCTCGCCCAGCGCCCAGCCAGCGCGCTAGAGCGCAGAGAAACGAGGCACACTCTTAGGTGGGGTTCCAGCCCCCGCACTGACATAACGGAGGTATCCAACCATTGCAGTCAATGAGATTATGGTTATAAGAACTGATTTTGTAAACAGTGGGATGCATTTGACATTTTTCCTCACGCAGTAAATTTTATCACCAAAAGCTTAGAGGTAAAGCGGGTTTTTAGCGGCATGGAAAGAAGCAGACAAACTGGAATAAAGTAGAAACGAGTAGTTTTCGCGGACAATTCGTTGAAGAGAAACGAATGATGAAGAAAATCTACAAATAAACTAATTTTCATATGTCTCAGCATTTTCAGTGCATATTCTTATTACATCAACCCCGCTTCGCGCGCACTTTAATTAAAAGGGTTGATGTAAAAAGATCTAATCCATATCGCGCTTGATTTTGCTTTCTTAAGTTTAACGGAGAAGCTTGTAAAATCCGATCCCTCTGTCTTTGCTTATCGCTGGTTAGTTTATTATTGACCGCCAAATAGTATTTTTACTTATTTCATTTAATTTCCTAGCTTTTTGATTAGTTCAGGCTATTTCACGCAAAATCATTTTTTAAGATATTTCAAGATATTTTTTGGAACTTTTTTTGTCAATACCAAATCGCTACTTTTGCCAGGAAGCTAAATTTTCAAAATTTTTGCCTTTGAATCTGATTCGACTTCTCGTTTCTACTTTATTCCAGTTTGTCAAACTTAACAAAGCAAAATCAAGCGCGATTTGGATTAGATCTTTTTACATCAACCCTTTTAATTACATTGCGCGCGAAGCGGGGTCGATGTAATAAGAATAAGCACTGAAAATGCTGAGACATATGAAAATTACTTTATTTGTAGATTTGGGTCGTTTTCATCCAAAATCACCGGGGTGCCGCTAGGCGGGAACAGCCCCCAGATATGTTATTTTTGTTTTAAAGAAGTCTAGACTCAACGCAAGTGTGATCGCAGGCATTTTAAGCCCGAGGGAAGGACGATGACTATGTCTGCCGGGGCGTCGAACCGGCGAGAAAACGCTGTTTTACCACATCCCAAAGAGGTAAAAAAATAAAGTTTTCCGGATTGGGCTGTCGCAGCGCCTATTTGAAAGACGATCAGAAAGTAAAGTTGTTAGCCGAGTCTCAGGTCGATTGGTCCCGTTTAAGCCGAGAACGGGACGTCGGTGATCTGGGGTCGTTTTTCGAAAACAAAATCATCAGGGTGGCGCTCGGCAGGAAATGCCTTCAGAGATGTTGTTTCTGCACTAAAAGAGTCAACACTGACTGCAGTTGCAACCATGGGCATTTTGAGCCCGAGCGAAGAACGATGACTGTGTCTGCAGGGGTGAGGAAACGGATGTTAAACATTAGGTTTTACTTTCGCCACGTCAATAAATTGGTCTCACATACTTGTATATAACTCGTCCTTGATCTGCACGGTTGATATGAAGTCAAATATTTACACTAATTAGACATCTAGCTTAAGTTTTCGTACACTCGATTGATTCTGTTAACCCTATATGCCTTGCTTGCAGGGTAAGACATGTGTGAGCTCAAAATGAAGAGCTCTCGATGCTGATTCTAAATATGCCCCTAGCAACCCAAACGGACCACTTTGAACAAAGTTATGACAAAGCGGCGCTTTTCGGCGGAAAAAAGCGCCGAAAACGCCGTTTTTCCCAAAGTCGCGGGCGGTATTGTATTGTACGGTTGCAGATTTTCTGTTTTGTATCCTCATCAAAAAATGATTGATCAAAAAGTGAAAGATAATAATGGGCGTTGCAGTGCCCGTAGCCCATATACCCGTAGTGTATTATACCACGGCTGCCTGTCGCGTTGTGAATTACACAATTGTGGTATAAGGTATTTAACCTCTGAGTTTGTTTACCCCGGGGTATAATTATACTCGGGGTATAATTGATGAATCTGGCCTAGGATTCATCAATTATACCCCGACCAGGGATGTGCGGAAAAATTATTTTTGGAAACAGAAAACAGAAAATCTAGTTTGACAGAAAACAGAAAAAAATCTCCGAAAATGGGCAGAAAACAGAAAACAGAAAACAGAAAATTTCCAAAAATCAATAAAGGGTGTTCAGCGTACACTAAACGAAATTTTTCAAAACATTCAACATTTTTCGAGTGGTCTATGCTTCTTTCGTTAAATTTTCAAAACCTTACCGTTGGCCAGAGCAAAAAGTATAGACGTTTAAGAAATGCAGATTATAAGTGCGATGAGATGACAGATGTTCATCAATCTTCCTTTCCCAGGTTAAAGAAGCTCGATTACTCTATTAGAAGCTCAATACATATGTATGTCGGTGCAAGGAGTACGTAGTGCAGTCGGAGGTAGCTTTCCGTTCCTTGGTGTACATATTTTGTTACTGATTGTGGGATAACTGCTGGTTCAGAGGCTGTACTACTCCACAGAGCTGAAAGTCACGCCCGTACCGCGTATCTGTGCCGTTAGAGTATACTCGGACAATAGGTGCGGACTGACCGCTGGCAATCAAGGCCTCTGCGGGCGGTACGCCAGTAAGTTGCGGACAAACCGCTACGTATTGTGGTCTCGCCAGGCGGATCGATGCCTCTCGTTGTCTCCGCGGGCGGATCGCTGCGTTTTGGCGGGCGGATAGCGGCACGTGGGAAAGTTGATCACGCTAGCGGGTGGATCGCCGCAAGCTCTATAGCGGTGATCCGTTCGCAATCTGCTAGCGATCCGCCCGCAAGGGCCTTGATAGCCAGCGATCCGCCCGCTGAGCTATGAGATGCAGTGAACCGCCCGCAACCAGCCAGCGACCCACCCGCCAGTGCTTTGATAGCCAGCCATCCGCCCGCTCAAATTTTACACGATGAAGCTTGTCAATCATTGACGAGTTCTTTTCTGGAACCAGTCTCTCGCTCAGAAAAAACTAACCGAAGGGTATAAAAGGCGCTCCTTCGCAATGAATGCTCACTCGGCATTTCGAGGCCGATCCTTGAAAGTGACTTCAAGTCACTTTTGAAGGCGCTTCACTGCGCAAAGAATCTATCTACCTCTTAACTGAATTTTGTGCCATCTGCGTTCCAGTGAATTAAAGCACCTATTCAGAGTTTAGCGTGCATGGAACAGTTGGGACCAACATTACCCTGCTCCACCAAGCGGATACGCTGGGGAGCGGGTATGAATAGTGGGGTTAAGTACTATTATGACTTATACTTGTTAGCATAGAGTCACATTGCAGTTTTCCTTTCACTTTACTGCTTTGCGTTACTTCTGAGGGATTCGTCAAAGATAAACCTTTGGGTAAAAGTATCCACTATTAGATAAAGAGAAGGAACCGGCTTCTTGAATCCCTACTGGGATGCGCAGCGCAATCGACGTCGTATTTGCAGAGGCTTGACTCTGAGAGAAATTGCCGCTGCGGCTTCGCGATAGTGCCGTTTTGGCGCGTACAGGCACCGAAGCGGCACTATCGCGGAGTCGCGGCGGCACTACCGCGGAGACGTAGCGGAGACTAGACAGAACCGCTTCGGCTTCGCGATAATGTCGCAGCGGCTCTGGGAGAATGTCTGATATGAAGTTATTTGAGAATTAGGAGACAACTAGGGGGGGTCCTAATTGTAAGAACAAAAATTCGCACTTGCGGTCGTTTCATCCTTTGTCTGATAAGGACAGAGCTTACCTCCGCTTTTGAGCGCAAGGAAATACGGGATGTACCTCAAATTAGGAATATTTAACCGACGACATTTTTGTTTTACCACACAGGAAAGTACATCGTACTCGAAGCGGGTTCGCTGCTGCATCCTCGCGGTTCTAACGCGGAGCCCCTGCGGTACTATCGCGGCGATGTCGAGGCTCAAGACACGGCAGCAGAATCGCCTGATCATGAAGCCGCTGCGGCACTATCGCGGAACTATCGCAGCACAGTCGAGGATCACGGTACTTTCCCGGCACTGACGCTGCAAATTTTCTCAGAGGAATGGGTTTCACGCTTTTTTTAGTGGCTTGCAGGGGCAGCCGACTTCCCATTGAGTGCCTTCTTCTCTCTACATGAATCTGTGACCAATCGAAGGACCCCGGAGGGTTGGTTGGTTGGTTCACCTCGGCGAGGATCGAACCCGACCGTGTACAGCGAACACCACCACTTCCTCCCACCACGCCACACGCGCCCTAACGGATGACCACCAGAGCGGGATAAAAGTGCCTAGCGTGGGGGGACTGCGATGAGCCTGGGTAAAACTTACCCTTAACCTATTGGCTTAGCTCCGATAAGTCCGGCCACTTTTTTCTAAGTAAGTCCTACTGCGAATCGAGGTACACGTTTTTTTCTCTTTTCTGTCCAATTTTTGCCTATTTTCACTGAAAACAGAAAAAAATGGCCAAAAATGGGCAGAAAACAGAAAACAGAAAATTCCGCACATCCCTGACCCCGACCTGAGTTTAATTATACCCGGGTATAAATATACTCCAAGGTATATGACCCTATACCCCCATCGCGTGATTCACAACGTGATGAAGAGTTATGGTATATTAAACTACGGGTATGCGGTTGTGTGCACATCTACGGGAACGCACATGAGTGTTTTTAGCCGAACGTTCTTCGATGGCGCTACGAAAAAGAAAATATACAACCGCACAATCAAAATCTGCAACCTTACAAGATTAAAAAACAGAGAAATGCTGTAAATATATGTAGGGCACTGTCATTATCATACGTCCTTAAGGAGAGTAAAATTCGACAGAATAGCTACTCCAGACGAATTATGGAGATTACCCATTGTGCTGATCAAAGATGTTAGTTAGGTCAATTTTTCCAAAAGTTATGAGTACATCCTTACCTATCCACAAAGTTTTGAGGAAAGATTACTCCTTTCAGTTCCAATCATGACTTTCACTAAAAAAGCGGAGCATATCCCAATGGCCTACGATGTTCCCAACGAGAGAATAGGTCTTGAAAGCAACATTTTTGTCAAGCTACATTTATCTAGAACCATAGGCGCACGGTTCTTCATTAACCGCGCACTTGGCTAAGACCTGGCTTTTCCACCTGCCGAGCTCGGGTGGATTACTCAAGAACGTGGAATGCGTTTCCAATATTGGGAATCGCTAGCAGATTTAAAAACCAACTGCATCGTTACCTGCAATGATGCACTCCTACAGATTTCGTTGTCTTGTAGGATTATCGGCAGTAGTAACTTAGTTTTTTTTTCGAAAACCGATGCACCATATACTTCTACATCATTGTTATCCCGTTCATGTACTTAGTTTTCCTATTTTTATTTGTGCACAATATTCAATAAATCTGAATTAAACGCTCATAAGATTCTGGAACTTGGTCTGGGAAAGGAAAGAAAACTGGGAAACCGCAAGCGAGATACGCTGATCATCAAAAAGCAAAATCGTTGTATCAAAAGAAGTGTGGATTTGCAAGAAAAACATGGAAAAAAAAAGAAAAATATAGTAGAAGGGCCGAGGTATCGAAAAAACGTCATAAAAGTTCTAAATACAGGGACAAAAAAAACAGTAGTGGAATGGGAAGCCGAAAAACAAGCGAAAAACTCATTTTGAGGAATCGCGAAAATTGCCAGTCAGCTAATTCGGTTGAATGGCCCGTGCAATTAGCCATGCGCCACGTTTTCGTGGAAAACTAGCCAGGTCAATTTATGCCTCGGATCGGCAGGGTATAATTTTTGAAGAATCACATTTTTTGGGGGTATGCGGGCGATTATACCCCGATGCGCCCGTATACCCGGGGTATAATCGTTGATGAATCCGGCCTCAGGATAGAAATTTCAATACGTTTCAAATTTTACCCTGAGTGCTGAATGAACTTTTTCCAAATAAGGCTCTCGTGGAACATTCCTGATTGGAACAATTTTTCGAAATCTTAGGTTCAAAAATATTTAAAAACTATATAAAAAAATATGAAAGGACATATTCGAAAACCTGTTCTCCTTGCTCGAGCATTTCGAATGAATAATGTTTTCATGAAAAATCATTTTTCTGAATGAATTTGCTCATTACAAAATCCTCCGGAAAATCCGAGAAAGGAGCTTCTTGGAATCAGTGGATGCATTAGAGAAAAATATCTCTAAAAATTTAGTTCCGAGGCAAAAGTAATGATTTGACAATGCTATATTTAGACTAAATCAGGAGTCAAAAAAGTAAAAGAAACTCAAAATTGCTAAGAAAATGATCTGGCGCAGAATAACCTAAAATGATAAAAAAGCAAGTAAATGAAGTGAAATGACTGAAAAATACGAATCGGCGGTCAACCATAGACCAACTATTGACAATTATCAGACAAGTTATAGCCAAGTTCAGAGTTAGACGAGTTCAAGATTTTATCAGAAGGATTTAGGTTGAGGTGCGGACATTTTTTTCACAATAATACCATCTAGGATTAGGGGTAGCGGAGTCAAAATCAAGATCCTAATTACTAGATCGGAGCTGTGGAAAAACTTCTCTTCCATTCGGGTTTTACCCGTATTGAATAAAATTTACAGCGAAGACCTTGAGCAAACCCTTGTAATCATTCAAACGTCTAGCCGCAAAACGTTTTGATTCTGAGGTTACCTGATGCTTTTCTGCTCTTTCCCTATTGTGTAGTTGTTGTTGTCTTTTTCTAATGCTTACTCCTTGTTACCATTTTTCTGATGTTCATTCTTTTTTTCTGTCTGTTTTTAGTATCTCTCAGACGATTCTCGGCCCGAGCCGCACAGAACAGCAATCGGAACCGCCTGACAGTTCGGCTCGTTCTTCCAATCTACGGGTTACTGCTGTTGCTATTCGGGCGAACTGGAGCAGCCCGGACAGCAACAGCGGTGGCCCGTAAAGCACCAGCAGTGTCCCGGACAGCAAGAGAAGCCGACCCGCATATTGGGAGAACGAGCCGAACTATCAGGCGGCTCGGGGTCGCTAATCGCCTGAGCTGTTCGCACACCTCTTAGATCCGTGAATGATTTTAGCTGTTTTTAAAAATGGTTAGAAGGGCCGAGGTTCTGAAATCGATCCGCCTAGTGGCTTGCAATATGAGAATGTTCGGAATGAAGATCACCACAATTCCGGAAATGTTGGAGACCCCAAAGCAGACAATATCCTTTTTTTGTTAAGCGGTACCAAGAGAGATCCGGTAGGTGGTATTGCAGATCTATATCTTCTTTGAAATAGTCACCTTATCCGAGCCCTTGAAAGATTGATTCAAAAACTATCGAATTTCCTTGAAATTCAAAAAATTCATATGCAATCTCTTCCCTTTGCTTTCCCCTTGATACAAAATGCATAGATCCAGTTTCATTCATTTTGTATAGACTATGCAACCTGTGTGGATGCATTCCTCTAGTTCAGAGAGGGTCACATATACATGCGTGGATGTATTCTTTGAAAAATATAATGGGGTATATCAAGAAAAACAAAAACTTGTCTTAAAATTTATGTTGATCGTTAAAGGTTGTTTCAAAAAATCTGGGCCCGTAGTAAACCCCCACTCCGTCTGATTAGATTATGCTGACTGTTGACCTGACAGCCGGCTGTCAGCATGCGGACCCACACGTTCAAGGATAGCAGGTTTCGACACATGGGATTCAAACCTTTCGACGACGCCAGCAGGACGTCGTGGGAATCTGTTGGACTTCGGATGACGTCGTCAGGACGTCCTGGAAAGTAGGTAGGGCTTCAGATGATGTCGTCAGGACATCGTGAAAATCGCTTGGACTTCAGATGGCGTCATCAGGACGTCGTGAAGGTGATCGCGCATAAGCTGATTGCAATAGTCGTTGAAGTGATCCCCTCAGAGTAACGCCTAACGCAGCGTCGCGGACTGTCGGAAACTGTCGAGGAAGACGTGAGCATTTCCTGATTGAAGACTGGAATTTATGGCTCAACTAAAAATATGGTTATGTCTACGCCTGCGCGCGCAGGTATGCGTACACGCGTGCGTATTAGTGTATGTATGCGTGCGCACGCGATGGTCAGTGCGCGTATGCTTATGTGAACAACTTTATGTGCGTGCTTGTACACGCGCGCGTGCACGCGCGTTAGTGACATCGGGTGTTTTCGCAAATGTGCTTGTAAGTGCGCGCAAGATGCGTCTATCCCCTGTTTCAAAGTCAATTTCATTTCCGTTCATCGCGTGCGTCTACGCGCGTATGCTGCGTTACCTTCTCCCCACACTTTCTCTCGGTCTCTGCCCTCGCTCCGCACAAGCACGTCAAGGAGCACAGTAAATTTGGTAACACAGAGAACAGAGGATGTGTGTGTTTTGCGTGGGTGCGTTCATTTGAAAGCGAATAATTGTATGCGCACGTGCATACGCATGTGGATGTGCATATGCGCGCGCATGTGTTTGAAAGTCGACAAGGATTACATTAATACTCGGCGTCCTTATTGCGCGTTGGCGTAAATATATCATATGTGCGCAGAGCTTGTGCCAACGCACAAAAGGGACGAAAAGTAACAATGCGATTCCTGCTGACTGTATGCAATAGTGCGCGTGAGTACGCGTGCAAGCTTGCGAATATGTATGTGATTACTCGTGCAAGTCATTGCATAGACGGGGTTTGCGCAATCATTCGAGCATGCGCGCATGTTCTTGTGTACGACATTGGGCGACTGTGGTTGCGCACATATGAATCCATGCTTCTGTGTGCATGTAATCACTGCGCGCAGCTCGTTTTTGTGTACGCGTATGTACCACTGTACATGGGTATCCATGATCGCGCGTAGATCTCTGTGGGTTTTCCGCGCTTATGCATACGAGACAGGTGTGTGCATATATACTCTTCTAGAGATTTTCGGGTAGCGCATACCTGAAAATCGCTAGAAGAGTCACCGGCGCTGCTTCCTTGGCCCATCTCTTCTTATTATTATCACGCATTTGCCTTATGTGAGTGTAATAAACATATACATATATATATATACATATATACAATGGCAGACGTTTCCGTGGGCGCATACACGCGCATGCATTTTTGCAGGTGCGCGTGAGTGTAAGCGTGGTGCGCGCATGCGGGTGAGGGTGCTCCGATACGGCGGCGTTCACACATTGCGCTGCGCTTGAATGCAACCATGCGTATCGATCGATTTTTGCAGATGTGAATGAAAAACACTTCATAGCGTCGCCAGTCGCGCGAAGCTGGCAATGGAACTGAGCGCAAATAGGTCCGCATGCGCGATTTCTGGAATAAAGGTAGAAGGGTACGTACATGCCTTTTCTGTGTATTTTTTGATAGATTTTGAGAGATCACTAGCTCAGGGATAATCTTGCAGTATATGTCCGATAATTCAACAGAGTAACCAAAATCCGAAATATGCGGAAAATTATCAAGTTGATTTCCACAAACTAAAAATAACCGCACGTTTGGCAGAGATTACTGGAGAACTTCTGGTCAAGTCCTTTTACATTTCGGACCTGCGACAGGCCATACTCTCTGGCAAAGGAGATTATGAAGGGTTCTTTGCAAAAATAGAGCGCCAGGCGAGACTGCAACACTGAATTCGTCGCATGCGTCCGACATCAATACGACTAGACCACAACCCTCGATCGTTGTCACTTGTTACATCCAGCCTGGTGTCGCCAACCGTTTTCCCTCGGCTAACTTGGGTTTACTACGGGCCCTGAACTGAAAGCCTGCAATCGACTAGTTATCAATATCGTTACAGACCTCTCTTCGTTTTTTTCATTCTCTAAAAATGCGGATCGAACCTCAAAATAGAATGGCGTGACTCAAGTAGCCACCGTTAAAAATCACAATCACCGTTTTAATGATCCTCAGACAGCCGGGGTAGTACGTCGGCGCACTAGGGTTAGTACTCCGGCACAAAGGAATCAGCAGCACCATCGCTGTAGCTAATGCAGGAGCTGCTGCCAACTAACAGGAGCTCTTGCCGCCTGTGCTGGAATACAACTCCTTTCCTTATCGTGGCACGCGTAAGATCGACAGGAAGGGTTAACGAAGGGATTGTTTTTCAGCTCAAGCAGCAGGAGCTGCTGCCAACTAGCAAGAGCTCCTGCTGCTTGTGCTTGAATACAACCCCTTTGTTTACCCTGGCACACGTGAGATCGGAAGGCCCCTCACCAGGTTCTCCCCTGTTTGTTTGTCCAATGCAAATGAACATTGTAGCATCTTCCCGTACAACGGCGGTGGGTATATAAGGCGGTCAGTCTGGTTTAGGGGCAGTTAGCCGTTTGAGGTCGGTCGACGTAAATTTTAGACGTTCTTGGGGCTGTCCTGATGGTCAATCGCGAGGAAAGCCTCCTCATTGAAGACCGTGGTGAGGTTGGCTTTCTTCGTCTTCTTGTCAGCCATGGTAGTGCATCGTGGTGTAAGAAGCCGGACCCCTAACACGGCTTGTACTATATATCTTGAGCAGACGAAATTGTAGGTCTGGCCGGACATGAAAGCAGGTGCAGTCGTGCGTCTGGGCATGTCAGCTTCACTATCACTGACTCGAGGGGGCACGGCGCCTGAATTGGGGTTGTGCTCAGCAGCAGACATGTATTCTGCCACGAAACACGTATGTTCAGCCATCTGCAGACTTCTGCGCGAGAGCTCGGAGGTAAACCAATGTTGCTGATCGAAGCAGACAAGGTAGCTTAGAGCGACGTGCGCATGTTACGAGGTTGGGGCCAGATTATGTGTATGTAGACGAGGGTGGTTGGGATGAGAAGGGTTCTTGACGATAACAGTGAGGAACTGGTGAGACTGCAGCAAACAGTGCTGTTTGACAAGGAGCAGGCCAGTTTTCTGATGAAGATGCTGTACGGGCGCCAACTTGTGAGATATTGTTACAAGCCTGAGCGCAGTATTCTGTGCCCTCTGCTGTTTGTACCAGAAAGTTTCAGACAGATGCGTAGCAGGGCTGTGCGTTAATAAGGTTAACGTGTTAACGCATTAACGGGTTAACGCGGTTTTTTTTCAAAAATTAACGATTAACGGTTAACGAAAAAGTCCCGAAATCACGTTAATTTTTATTTCGTTAATGTTCCGTCCATCTATGCTTTTTTGCAGGTCAGGATTCCTATTCTTGAAGAGTATTCGTTTATTGTTCTGGCTGATAGCATTAATAATCCATGAGGATGATTTCCAAGTTTGGAGTGTACGGACTGCGGTGTTTGGTATGGAACGTGTTTCATGTTTTTTGGGACGTCTGGTTATTTATCGATTTTCGTGGTGGTCAGGTAATGTTTTCAAAAATGTTAACGAAATGCAAAATTAACGTGTTAACGCATTAACGGATTAACGCGTTTTTTTCAAAAATTAACGATTAACGGTTAACGAAAATTTTTTTTTTCATTAACGCACACCCCTGATGCGTAGTCTAAATAGGGGCTCCCTCAGTCAAAACCGGCTGCTTCATGGCTCTACACGTCGTATGAAGGACTTTCTCCCTGTTGTTCCAGGCGGTGCCAGACAAGGCACGCAGAATTTTGTTGCTTGAGTTGGCTGAAGCAGCACGCAAACGCGTGTCCTTGTGGAAACGCAGACAAGGATCCAGAAAAACTTCCAGTAAGGGAGGATCCTTGTACAAGGGCGGCTTGTGGCCATCCCAGAAGACTTTGGGATGGATCCGATGTTTGGCTGTAGCCGTTGTACATAGTATTACACTTAACTTGGAGACAGAGGCAGTTAGCGGCATTGATTTGAGATACACTGCCAGTATCCGTAGGTAGTCATTCATAATAGCAGTGGCTCGATCAATAACTGAGTCCGTGCAGACGAATGTGATTTCATCAGCTCCAGGCACAAGTGAAGGCTATTTGGTGTCTTAGGAATATCAGACAAGAATAGCGAGAACAGGATAGGAGATTACGCGCTTTGCGGACTAAATGTCCGTCGAACCTAACACGAATAGACCTGTTCTTCATAAAGCTATTACTGTGCTTCTCTGGGCCAAATTCCGGTCCGCAATGGCGTCTCGACACGCTTTGCGGCCGCACGCATTCGAGTCAGAAAAGTTTCCAGCGCCGCAGCCGCCGATCTGCTGACTCTAGGTGGGTTTTAGAAACTGGAAAGTAAACAAAATTGGAGAAAACTGTATAAAAAAGCCACATCGAGTCCGCTTTGGCGCTGGAAACTCGACTGACTCGAGCGCGTGCGGCCGCAAAGCGTGTCGAGACGCATTTGCGGACCGGAATTTGGCCCAGATAAGCACAATAATCCATCTTTCATCTTTTTTCTTTAGGGCCCCAACACCGCTTAAAGAGGGTGGCAGTCCGAATTCTTTCTCCGCTTGCAGAACAGGCTATCGATAACGAGGTGTAGAACCTCAGCACTTTGGCAGCATATGCTGCCGTTACTAGTTCCTGCTCACAACTATAATAGATGTTGTATCCAAAGAATGCCCTGAAGTACTAACCCCATTCTGCCGACATATTACCCTCGACTGTCTGACAATGAGTAGGCTTCATTCAAAGATCGTTGTATGCATGCATAGATAAGCTTGCCTTGTGGATTATCACTTTGAAGGGCATGGTATACTTATGAGGCTAAGCAGATCGAACTGTCTCGCGAATTAATGACTCTAAATGTATTAATGACTCTAAATGTATACGAATTAATGACTCTAAATATAGCTTCAATATCTAACGAATATCTAACCTTCATGAAGCTAAGGAATCAAGCAATTCTGAATGATCTCAAGTTCCTACAACGGCAATTCCATCTTTGTAGAGATACGTTCAAAGTCATATTGAGTTATGTATGTTATCACCAACACGCTCTTTACCTTGACGAGTCGATCCTTTTCCTTCAAACCTGTGCTGAGAGCCGACTGACCCCGAGGTTCATTTGCAACATGCTCAGCCGTTTCGAAGCTTACCGCGATCACAATTTCCGTCACGCTGTGAACGAACTGAGATCGTCACTTCTCTCATCCGCCATTGCAAGTCAGAAACGACTTCGTTCTCAGTACATACGGAATATTGTTGAACTCAGAGCGACACTGCGTGCAAGACTAAGCAACGAATGTCGGGAGCGACTTCTACAATATCATGGACAGGCCTGCGATGATCTAAGAGCATTGACTAAGGATAAACTGAGACGCAAACTGAATGAGTTGCAACGCAATAGTTTTTCATCTCGTAATTTCATCATCCCTAACGCGATTCCTCCAAGGCGATGTACTATAATTGACGAAGGCGTGGCAGACCATGAAGTAGAAGCAGCTCTAAATCTCGGTCCAAGCTTCGCTCCCCGACCCCTCATCGACGCAAACTTGAGGACGGAAGTGATGACGTCTCTACAAAGATACGCGTACGCACAGCGATGGAAAGAACAAATCGGGCCGACGGTACCTACCTTCACCGAATATCTAACTGGAAGAATGCCATTCCCACGAAAGCAAGTACGTGCCCCCATCCTTCTTCCCAATTGGACTGCGAGACTGGCCGTTCTAGAGTCGGACATACTTGGGATTCTTGAACATCACCGCAGTTTGAACGTTCCAGACAACATGACCGTATCGGAAAGGGCCGGCTTAAGGAAGGCGATGCAATTACGATCGACATTGCGATTTTCTATCGGCGACAAGTGTGGAGGCTTTGTCGTTATGAGACGTGAAAGAGATATCGCACTGTGTCACGAATCTCTCTCCGATCCCAAAACTTATTCAATTTCTTCCAAGAACGAGTATAATAGCTGCTTGAAGCTACTTAACACGACCATCAAACACATTTTGGAGCAGAAGTTGGACAAGAACGTTATGAGAAGAGTCCTTCCTACCTACGCCTCGATCCCGACCTATTATCAATTGGTGAAGACGCATAAGCTGCCTGTCACAGATAGGAGAGAACCGATAACGAATGCAATGATTAAAACTCGTCCCATTGTTTCCTCGTGTGGCGGACCCACAGATGCTATTAGTTGGTTTTACATCAACTACTGTCTCCTCTACTACGGTTCGTGCCGCATCATCTTGCTAACACCAGGCAATTTCTGGATAGTCTCAAGAATAGCGACTTTTTCGGCTCCGTAAATAGAATACCAAAGTTTCGACGTCACCTCCTTTATACCAACATCGACACAACAGCAGCAGTAACAGCATGTAGTGAACTCATTACGCCAACATCAGCATGACGTTCACCTCCTCGACATTTCCAGTACAAGACATCGAGAGACTGCTCACCACAGTAGTCGACTTCAATTTCTTCAGCTTCCATAATAACATCTACCGACAAAAACGCGGCTTGGCTATGGGAAACAGACTCGCCCACTCCTTGCCATATTGTTTATGGATAGCTTTGAAAGAAGCACTCTGACTTCGGATGTGGTATATTTCGGCCGCTATATCGACGACATATTCATTGCAGCAAAGGAACAAGGAGCGCTCCGTAGTGTTCTATCGAATCTAAACTCACACCATGATTCAATAAAGTTGACAGCTGAAGAACCCGGATCGGACGAGTACCTACCGTTCCTGAACACACGAATAAGGATTTCGGATCATCAGGTTCAGACTGCATGGTACACGAAACCTGCATCGAAAAACGTGCTAATCCATTCGCGTAGCTGTCACCCCTCATTCATGAAAAACAATGTGGTCAAGAATTTGGTATATACAGCGAGGAGCCTAACAACAAATAAAAAGGAGGAGGTGGAGAGTCAGTTGGCAGCAATATTGAATGAAAACGGTTATATGCAGAGCAACATTCACACCTGGCGACCATACCGTCACCCTCTGTCCAATAATGCACTAACCATCCCCTTTGTTAACGAATCGTTCGCCAAAGATGTCAACGTGGCGGTCCGTAGATCAGCCCTTCCCCTTCGTCTCGTCTTCCGTCCCCCTCCCACCCTCCGCCAGCTACTCACGTCGTCTCGCCCTTATGAAGATCGCTGCAGAAGGAGCGGATGTACCTACTGCACAGGGAACACGAAAATCTGTGAGATGCAGAACGTGGTTTACAGGGTACGATGTGAGGCATGTGGACAGTTCTATATTGGAGAAACTGGAAGGCCCTTACGATATCGCCTTGATGAGCACATGAGAGCGCTACGGGCTCCCCAATCTTACCCGAACAGCGCGTTCTCAAGGCACAGGACATCACATCATACCTTCGGAGACATACCGAGCATGAGTTTCGAAATCGTGCACAGGAATATATCGGACACAGCTGAAAGGAAGATTAGAGAGGCCATAGAGATAAAGAGACACCTTCCTCCCATTAACAACAGGGAGGAAATGAGAGAGGCACTGAGGCTGCTAACATCACACACAGATTAGAGCGTGATAGGACTGAACACCACAGCCATCTATACACCATTCCTACTCATGGGCATTGGTCATTTTTTAATCCACGTGGGTCGCGAGTCGGTCATCGGCGAGAACTCTCTTCTCCCTCTCCTTCCCACCAGTACGTTCCTACCGCCTCCGCATCTTTCTTTGCTACATACATAATTTTATAGCCGTCTGAAGAAGGGTCTAAGACCCGAAACGTTGCGGATAAAGGGATTTTACATCTATCTCAACGCAGTATAGCTTCAATATCTAACGAATATCTAACTCTAAATGTACTTGCAATTCACGTCAATAAAGGTCCACCTCCAAAGCTCTCCGTGGTGAACTCCAGTGTATCAACGTCGCAGACTCATTTCGTAAAGCCTTAATCCGTCAGGCTCACCAGAGATGAACATTCTTCCGCATGTGGGGATGTTCTGGAATCAATAGGAATCAGATGTGTCAATCATGATCATGTCTCAGTGAAGGGAAAATTCTCTGAAAGCTGTCAACTTTGAGACCTGGGAAGATCATTCGACTCAACTCGCCAGAACTAGAATCATTGGGCCCTAGAAACTCCAATAGTTGCCCGTTTTTCACCGCGCTACCTTCATAGTTTTTCAGCTGTTTTATATCTAAGCTTATTTTTATAGTTTTTTAGATAACGTTTTTCATCGCGACCACTGCCTTTTTCTCTTTTTTTCCGAAACAGTGATTATGAACTCCGCAGTTTGCTAGGGATGAATAATCAAATATATTCCTGTCATCAAGCCAGCGATCTCTGCCTATGTTCAACGGAATAAGGACGAAAAGGGATGTGCACTCATTAAGAAGGGCATGGCAGGCGGATTAATCCCAGCAGAGTTCGAAGAAATCTACATTATTTCTAGGATGATCTGCTAATGGAAAAGACTTGGATTTTTCCACACTTGAAGGCAATTTTGTGATAAGTTCCGCCTCTTAGTTTTCATTGAGAGTGGAAACTCAGAGTGTGATGTAAAAAAATGGGAAAGAAAAGTCAAGAGCGAGCGGTTGGAAACGGTAAAAACGAAGGATCTTTTTGCTGGAAGAAACTTTCACAGTTAGAGTGAAGTGTAGTGTCGGTGTGAGGAGTTTTCCTGCACGTAACATACGTAAGGATAGCCACGACCCCCAACCCTGCCTGATTCTTCTGAACAAAGAAGTCTGAAAGCACTGCTGATCGTGATCACTCCATTCATTTCACCCAAGTTCTTCAGGAATTATGGTCTGCTTTGCTCACGAAGCCGCTATTGTCGGTCGCTCATTGGACTTCCTGTGGTGGTTAAGGCGGCATACACGCATGCAAAGTGGTTGAGATAGTGACGCTAAGAAGATCTTACGGCTCCTACTGAAAGGATCACGCAGTTGCAGTCAGAATGACCGTATTTCGGTCATATTGAGTAACCGAATCGTACATTCCTCATTCCCCTGTAACCAACCGTAATCTCGGGAAAATATAATAGATAGACCGGAGTCAGATTGATGCTAAACACTGTTTTCAAAAGACCACGATGGGTTACAGTTTACACTTGTGGAATCAACTGCTCATCGTTTTATAGACTTACTACTTCGAGAACTAGAGGAGGAAGTATAAAAATATCTTATCATGCGGCCAGAACCTCCATACGATCTCATACATTTGCAGTCCGTGCGGGTGCTGCTTATGTGTCTTTAAGAAGCACCGTTCCTCTGCAACCCCATTACTTGCTGTCCTTCAAACGAATGGCCTGAAAAATGATTCTCAGTTACTAGTTGTTATCACTGAATTGTATCATTGTGATAGTATATATTGTATCATTGTGATACTACTAGACTGGAGTTAAGTGTATGCAAAACGCTGACGATTTTAAGACGATTTTTACCCTCAAAATTTCTCTGTTTCTGATCTCCAGAATGCTATCAATGTCGTGGAATCTTGGAGCAAGGACTGGGCCCTACCTCTTGCACCAGAAAAAACCATGCGCCTAAGAATTGAATCAGCTGATGAATCCCTACACTTTTATTTGCAAGGTAATGTTATTCCGCTGGTGGATAAGGTGGTTGATCTGGGATTCACATATGATAACAAACTGGAATTTCATGAACATCTCAAAAATATTTGCAGGAAGGCGTGTGGTCGGACTTACCAAATATTCAAAGCGTTAGCAACGAAAAACGTTGATGTATTGGTGAAGGCGTACAAAGCATACGTGAGACCTATTTTGGAATGTGGTCCCACAGTTTTTTCACCATATAAAAAGAAAGATATACAATTCATTAAGAAAATTCAGAGCAAATACACTCGTAAATTGGTCATCAGATGTAGAGGCTTTGACTACGCTAGCATACCTAGATCGCAACACAGGAACAAAGTCCTCGGATTGCATACCTTAGAGTCTCGGAGAAAACTCAGAGATGTATGTATGGTCTTCAAAATAGTGTCTCACACTTGTGGAATCAACTGCTCATCGTTTTATAGACTGACTACTTCGAGAACTAGAGGAGGAAACATAAAAATATCTTATCCTGCGGCCAGAACCCCCATACGATCTCATACATTTACAGTCCGTGTGGGTGCTGCTTATGTGTCTTTGAGAAGCACCTTCCCTCTGCAACCCCACTACTTGCTGTCCTTCAAACGAATAGCCTCAAAAATGATTCTAAGTTACTAGTATTTATCACTGAATTGTTATCATTGTGATACTATAGTAGAATGATGTATGTAATTGTTTTTATTGTTTATCTAATGTCTGTCTTAAACAGCGTAATGAATTATTATTATTATTAATTATTATACTAGAATGATGTATGCAATTGTTTTATTGTTTATCTAGCGTCTGTCTTGAACAGCGTACTCCGCCAACGCGTAGCTAGATGCCTCGCAAGGAAGCTAGAGATGCCCAGGGTCTCGGAGGCAGCTAGAGATGCCTAGGGTTTCGGAGGCATCTGGTCTGATTTTGACACAAGAATTTACGTAAGTTACGAAAAGTCTAGCTCCAGTTGATGAAATTTTGGCTATAGCGCCCGCATATTCTACGTAAATTCTCGCTAGAGCACCCGCATATTCTACGCTTATTCTCGTTGCAGCACTCGGTCGATCAACCCACCCGGTCTTGATCCGTACTGGAGAGGCGATCCCCGCTGCGATCGAGCGCAGCGCCGTTTCTTCCCCACGGCCTGCAGCATCCCAGCGGCCGAAATTATCCCTCGCAAGGTTTTCCACATAGCGACACGAGGTCACCTTCCACGACCACCCACATAGTGTCAAGTTATCCGCGGGCTGACTGTGCCAACACTGTTCGAACCGCATCACTGCTTCCGCGTAGCCAACGCGGGTTTGAGATTGCATTTCAACACAGGCTGTCGCTAAATCCGTAGATTCTCGCTACAAAATTATAGCGAGAATATACGGGTTTAGCGATAGGGAGATCAATGTGCCGAATTAAGCCTTCATTCTACACGTACAATACCGCTCGTAGGATTTGGTCAGAAAGCGCGCGAGGTCGGGTTTTAGCGTCTTTTTCGTCTTTTTCTTATAACTCACTTCAAAATCAACTCTGAGCAAAACTATGGTGATATTCGTGATCCTTGTGTCAAGGGCTACCAAATGGTATAGCCCTTGTTGGGGTTTCGTTTTGAACTAACGAAGTTTGACAGGCAGGGTATACTGTATATTACCATTTGATGGAAAAGGGGGGCTCGACGTCCTGTGTCTGCGTCCTCGTGGCTCCCACCACACCGTCTGCAACGCACTGGCCGTCTGTGACCTCACCGACTCGCGTGCTGCCTCTTCGCGTCGAGATTTTCGGCGGTTCCCCCACCATCATTCCATTTGGTGTGAACCGTTGGGAAATCTCGAGGGTAAAGCAACGGGGATGGTGCCGCGCGCGGCGAAGGAACAGTTCGACGTTCCCCCCTCACAAAATTATCAGCTGTGATTGTGATAACAATATGATACATAGCATTGTGCCGTATTGGTCAAGTTCCCACGCAAATCCTTCGGCTTCACCCACCCCTATTCTCGAAAAATGTGAGGAGAAGACTCGTTTTCTGTTGAAACTGATGTTATATTTTGACTGTTTAATCATCTGATGTTCCATCTATTTAGGCTTGGATAATTAGAATTATTAAAGAATATATTCCTTGGATAGCGGCGGTTTTGCACTTCAAATGCTAAATACCACAATAAATGACAACATCGAGATATTTGGCAGTCGAAATATAAAAGAGAAAGTAAAGATGACCAATCCACCTCGCATGCTTCAAGGGTACAGCATCGATGACTATTAGATGAAGCTTTTTTCGGAGAAATTTCACCATCTGCTGGGAAATGATAAGTGATCCATGGCGTGAGTCAGCGTAGTGCCGCAGATTTCAGCATTGTGCATGATCATTGAATCTCAAAAGCAGGTCTATGATTCCCTGCTGAAACAGCGAATATGTTAATTGATCCCGCTTTCTACAAAGCGGAAGACAGTGGTCACGATGGATAATGGCTGTGTCCGTGGTGGGTTCTTAGCGATTCTGGAGACACCAATGTGATCAGCCCGAGATCCTCACAAAGCTAAGCAATAAAAACGGAAAACGATTTTGAGGTTGGGCTGTGCCTTGAAGGTATCGTAGAATGTGTGTATTGTTTACATTTATCTAGCCCAATATGTATTCGACCCTATAAGGACAATATGTAGATTTAAAGACGTGGAAGCCGAAAAGAAGTGGGTCCTGCACGAATTTTACAGCTCCTGATCAAAGTTTCTAGCTCGCACGATACAGTTACGATACATGACTGACTCTCTGCAGGGTTTCTCAGTAATTGTGAACTCAGGTTAGTATTTTTCGCGAGAATCGCGTTTTTGACCGACGTATCCTCCATAATGTAGTTATCAATAGTTATCAACGCTGTACGGAGGCCTTTGTACTCCTCACATACACTAAATATCGCATGTCACCTAGCTTGAATAGTGTATGGGTGTGGCACTGCACTGTGTTGTGAGAAAGAGCGCTCCAATGCTAAGCCGTGACGCGAGCGCGCGCCACCGACAGAGGCGAGGTATGTTTACGTAACATACGTCGATTAGTGCCGGGCGCATTGAGTAGTGAATGCAACCACACCGATGAGTTGATGGTTGAGGGACCGGCGAAAATCAGCGCTGCTGACCTTCGTGGGAGAGAAAGCATGAATAGGGGAGTGTGCAAGGCCGAACGTGTTCAGGGGAAAGGCAGCACGCGAGTCGGCGAGGCCACAGACGGCCAGCGCGTTGCAGACGGTGTGGTGGGAGCCACGAGGACGCAGATACAGGACGCCGAGCCCCCTCTTCCATCAAATGGTAATATACAGTACACCCTGCCTGTCAAACTTCGTTAGTTCAAAACGAAACCCCAACAGGGGCTATACCATTTGGTAGCCCTTGACACCAG
The DNA here is from genome assembly GCA_029168955.1 of Aplectana chamaeleonis. Classification (NCBI taxonomy): domain Eukaryota; kingdom Metazoa; phylum Nematoda; class Chromadorea; order Rhabditida; family Cosmocercidae; genus Aplectana; species Aplectana chamaeleonis. Next base: position 501,242 of record JAPDOI010000010.1, read on the forward strand.
GATCACGAATATCACCATAGTTTTGCTCAGAGTTGATTTTGAAGTGAGTTATGAGAAAAAGACGAAAAAGACGCTAAAACCCGACCTCGCGCGCCTTCTGACCAAATCCTACGAGCGGTATTGTAGAATACGCGTAGAATTTGCACCCTTGTACCGTCGACACAAGAATATGCGGGTTTTAGCTATCGTAGCCAAAACTCGTAGTTTACTGCTACATGGAATAGGGCTGCGTTTCAGTTCGCGCCCTCGGAGGCATCTAGCTACGCGTTGGCAGAGTAACGAATTATTATTATTATTATATGCGGCAACTTGATCGAATTCTCATACTTGACTAGGAGCTTCATTTTGAGAATTATGTCAGGCTCGGGCTTGATGCTTTGAAGGTTACAGAGCAGTTGTGAACGAAGCATTCAGTGCCCCTATTTTATGAGCAGAGCACGAAATTGAGGTCCTTTCGACGCTTCTATCATATTTGGGTAAATTGGGTATCCGTCCTCACAATATTTACATACCAATCCCAGAATCTTGTTTAGCATCCAATGGACACTCACCTACTTGGTAGACTTTGAAAGATGTCTATATCTTCGCTCAGCGTGTGCGAAATTGAATCCGAATTCAGATTCCTAGGAAGCGGACCATATTCGTTTGGAAACAGCTAATTATCTTTGAAGTGGGGGTGACAACTATAAAAGGCTCCCTGGGAAGGAATGCTCGAGACGGACGCACTAAGGCCCGTAGTAAACCCACCACTCAGTCAAGGTCATCGGAGTGAGAGGTAAGACGAGCCCGAAAAGTTTCACACACGACTCAGACGAGTCCGAAATTATAGCGATTTGGCAGGTCATTGGTCGACCGCCACACTCAAAGTCAGTGGTCACGACGAAAAATGGTTGTCGATTTCGTGCCGTAAACGAGTTCTTTATATGGCTAGGGTCTCAACTGTAACAAAAGAATGGCGAAGAGCTCCCTGCTTTTGATTAAAATCATGAAGTTTTTTACACCGTTTCCTGACAAAGGACGGGTGTTTCCCAATTTCCGAGCCCTGGCGGGCGAGTCAATCACGTTATCACCCACGAGTCGAGGCCCGTTGCAATCAATGGTGGCCGACCGTCAGCTGGACACCAATGCCGATGTCGCTGAAAAAAATTGGAAAAGAGGCGTCGAAAGCTTGCGCGGTCTGCGCCCATTGCGCTACACAAGACGCAATATTACGCAAATCTCCTCTGAACGATTAAAGTTGCTCCGTCGCTCCTTAAAAAAGCGAGGCGTGCCGTCCTGAATAACCACGCTGTCTCTCCTCTTTCTAACCAAGATTTCAGTCAGAGCTGACTGCGTCCACTCAGTCAGCTCTGACTGAATTCTTATCTGTTGCTGACTTTCCTAACTCAGCCTAGGTCACTATTTTCCAACACCTATGTCTGAAATGTATGTCACCTCATCTGAGTTCTTTTCAGAACTTGGACTCAGTCAGTCCCAACTGAATTTTTCGTCGGGTTTACTACGAGCCTGAGAATTTCCAGCCAAGGCAGAATCACAAACCTTGCTTTTGACATACGCAAGCCTAGGTTTTGGGGTCGCAGTTTTTGAATATGGAATTTATTTATAATTTTTCTGTAAAATTTCGAACTAGAACTTTACCCTCAAAACATAGCTGTTAATACCTCAAACCCGTAGCGCACATTCTTCATCAGAAGCTCTTCTGAATCGATGTATTAAGTTGTGAGAAAATAATGTCTAACAGAATTTTTCATGAAATCAAGTCGAAATCAAATTATGCAATTTCGCACCCATCACCTATCTCTCATCGACTTTAACGAGAAAGAGCGAAATTCATGTACCAGTTGAACGTTGTGGAAACGCATTTTAAAACGGTTCTGGAGCGAATAGTTTTTATAGGGGTGGATTCTCGAAAATATGCGATAATAGGTTTAGTCTTCGGTCTTCAGAAAAAATTCTGATAGAGATTATTTTCCTACAGAGTTATACTGGGGTTCAGAACATCTTCTAATGGCAAGTAACTGCTACGGGTATAGAAATGTGTTTTACCACGAAACTGCAGATAAACTCCATATTCAAAAACTGCACATGCAAAACCTAAAGGCAGCAGACACACTCGAAAAGTTTTTCAAGTAATAATAATTTATTAGTCAATCACAAATGATGAACAGAACGAATGAAGTAATAAATTTACATTCAGATAGACTTCAAAAGATCCTAAAAGCAAGCGGAAGTTACCGCCTGTGAAAATAGTGGCTCTGTCTGAAAGGTCTGACGTTTTGATTCTACAAGGAAGTTAGTGGTCATTGATTTAGGGAAAAGAAGAAAATAGGTATAGGTCAGACCCACAGCGGCCAGCAGTATGTGCACTCTCAGCGTTCGGGCGTGTAGGGTCTAACAAAACAAGAAAAGTAGTGAATAGAAACAGATGAAGCAAGTAATACATATTTTTCCTGTTTCTCTCAAACCAAAAGCATTCGTTGAACTCCCTCGTTTACATCACTTCCGCCTCAACAGGAGATTCGACCACGTTTTACTAGTGTGCAGCAGTCTGTGAAATAACCCTACCAAGATCCAGCGCAACTGACAGGAGGTCATTTACGAGCGGATGCAGGGACGCCTCTTTGATCTAAATACGAACTCATGGGACTGACTCGGGAGTGCACTCAGTGTAAGCTATTACACTGGTCAAAAGTGGTCGTGGCGGATTGACGTGACACGAGAAGTTGAACGATCACCTCATTCATCGTATAGATGCACAATACTACTGATGCCAGTAATGGAAGGAAAAATTGACTCTGATTTAGGCCTGTTTTAAAATTCAACTACTGAAACTGTAGCTGCAGCATTTTTTTGAATATTGATAGAATTGAATTAAAGGTTTCCTGAGCGCCCACATATGACTGTCCGTCAGAAAGATCATGAATTTCAAAAAGTTGTTGAGATAACTACGTTTCTGGAATCGTATGGCCCCTAGTAGAATGCTCACTCCGTTGGAAGCGACAAAACAAGTCGAAACTACTAAATTCGAGCAAAGCAAATCGAAAATTTCTGCAACCCCACCCCTGAGCTTCGACAACCTCGCTCTAAAATACAAACTCGTCCAGCCTGATCGTTCTGATACGGCCTCTTTGGCTGATTTCCGATGATTCCAACTAGGTGAACGTTCCAGTGCAGGCTGCAAGAGCATATTTGCTTCTCTATCTCATCGTTGCTGTTGTCGCTAATATTCGCTGAGTAACTCATCCACTTTCACGCGACAACAAAATAATCGATATTCCTCCAATTGCACACAGTTTCCGTTCGTTTTTTCGTTAGTTCCCAATACAACCGGCTCCAAACCTTTGATTTATGTCATACAATCGATACCATTTCTGAGCGTGTGTGCTGCCTTCAAGCTATTGTACGTGTAAAGCAAGGTTTGTGATGCCCCATGGAATACTGAAGTTTCATTAAATTTTGCTAAGGCGATGCCGAGGAATGCGTAAAAACAGTATCCGCGAAAATGCCATGTCAATAGATTTATGACCGATAGTGTATGAATAATTCCTTTTGCAATCCTTGGGTTGGAACGCGATTTGAATGAATATCAATTTTCTAAGAATTTTGAGAAATTTTCTAACGAGTCGTTAGAAAATTTTCGTCAACCCCACCCACGAACTTCGACAACCTCGCCCCCAAATACAAACTCGTCCAGATTAATTGTTGCATCACTGTTGCTGGTTTCCGATACTTCCAATGAGGTGGTCGTTCTAGTACATACATGCTGTAGTCGATCGGCTTCGCTATCTCAACCGTTCTGTCGGTAATATCCACTGCTTCAAGTGCGCGCATTGTAACTCGCCCGATAACAAAAGCAAGCGTAATTCCTCTATTTGCATACAGTTTTCGCTGTTTTTTTCGTTAGTTTCCCGTTTGCTCCATACCTTCGACTTATGTCATAAAATCTATACCATTTTTGAGCGCGTCTGCTACCTTTAAATGACGAAGAAATCGAGGAAAACGCACCAGAAGGGCACGAAATCCTCAAACCTCACCCCGCATCTTGATTTTCACAGGAACTGTTCGTTGTGACAATGAAATATTTTGTGGAGCCGTTTTTTGCCATCCTCTACTCTCTGTTGCTTCGTACATTCTTTCAGACCAAAACTAATACTGTTTTGTCTAGAATACCTCTCCTATTTTAGATTAGCCCCACGTTTTACTGGTGACAACCACCGTGAACATTTTCATTCAATCGACCAACTGGTTCAGGCTAGAGAATGATGTCCCTGAAATAAGGCGATTCAGTGCGTTTCTCGCTGTTTCTGCGTAATTTCATTGTTTCGAATGGAGAACTCGGGAACGAGAATCATCGTGAACACTCCCTCCAAGGCGATGCCCAAAACGAGCCAAGCGATCACTCCAGGCTTGCACCTGTGGCTCGAGGTCAACCTTACAGATGCGAGCACTACGTCATCGGCGTACAACAGCGACCATGGCACCGGTTTCCGCAGGTTCTCTGTCATAGTATCCGGCACAACGATAGACAGAAGGTTGGACAGAGCGATTCCTTGGTGGACACGAACTGAGATGAAAAACTCATGTAACGTTACGGCAGCGGCTTGAACTCTACAGAGAAGCAGTTATATCATAGCGTTCTCTTCTTCTTCTTTTTAGCTTCAGTTCCGCGTTGGCGCAGGGGCAGCTTTCTTGGTGACTCGTCTTCATTTCGGGCGGTCCAGTGCGTCAATAGTTGTCGGATGTTCCTGCAACATATCTCGCTTTACGCAGTCTAGCCACCTCGTCATTGGTCTTCCTTTTGGTCTACGTCCTTCAACTTCGAAGGTGGTTGCAGTCTTCGCGACAGAATCTGGACTGCATCTCGTCACATGGCCAAACCATCGCAAACCATTTTCTTTCAGCTTTTCTTGAATCGGAACAACACCAGTGAGTTTTCTTATATCATCGTTCCGCTTCTTATCTAGCCGTCTGTACACAAGAGACCATCGGAGCATTTTCATTTCCATGCAGTGAAGAAGGTGCTCGTGCTTTTTCGTCCATCGTAGCGTTCTCTGAATCATCTAAATTCGCAATTCGCCTATGAAATTATCCTCGCTAAGAGGCTCCTAACCTATCCTGCCTAGTTTTTTCTTAATTTGGCGAACGGGCTTCAAGCTAGTGTTAAAAAACTTCAAAGAACAGCCAGAAACAAGTTTTGAACAAAACCAAAACAGTTTTTCTAACCACATTAAAAACTGCACGATATTTGAGTGTTCTGTTGCCCTCCCGTACAACTGGGGTAACCCACATAACTCTGTTCAAGGGAATCTTTAGCAGCTTCAAATATAGTTCAATGAATGGTATGAAATTTCCTAGAAATGACGTTTCCGACAACCCTCTATAGCACCAACCGTAAAGCTGGCACTCATATTGATGGAGTTAGAGTTCCAAAAAGAAGGCCTAATCCATTCACCACTGCGTGCACTTATGCGTGACCGTATTTGATAGTTTGTGGCAGTAATAGTTGTTGCACATTCTCAGACGGATAAAACAAGAGTTAAACTTGGCTTTTCTACTTGGAGAATTGGAAGCTGGTAACAGGAGAAAGAAGAAACCACAAGGTGATTGAAGAATGTTTTTAGCAACCGTCTTTTTCTCCATTACCCCGCGCAATCTGTAATTAATTTACCTTGATAACCTTAGGATCCATCTTTACTGCGCGTCGCCGCCGAGTTGACTCAATCGATTCCGAGCAAGGGACATCCAGATGGCGGTTTCGTGAAATCACTGGCTTCGTGCAGAACGTTTTCACTCTGCCAGAAAATACAGAGTTCCATCTTGTGGCAGGGCGGCCTAGAGGCCGGTGGCAATCACAAAGTAACCAGACTGTTGTACACGAGCCCCATCCGTCATCCATGCTGTGCAGCACATGTGCTGCCCACCGGTGTTTGGACTGGGATGTGAACAGAAGATGAGCCATTAAATGCGAGTGCTTTCAAACATCAGCAATGCGTAGGCCTGCAGCTCGCTGGTCGCGACGATCAGCCATCAGTAGTCTGCGTTCGAAGGCCCTGTGAGTTGCCCTTAATACCTGTGAGGTCGCCTTCAATGCTGCCCATGTCTCGCTCGAGGCAGCATTGCAAGATCAAACAAACGTGCTCCTGTATTCAAATCCCGCAATTTATACGTCATCTCAGCTATCAATCCAAGTGCAAACAAGCCGGCTCGTCGTCCTCGTCCGATTTACCTAATTCGTTTTGCATGTTCACCTCTCTTCCGAGGTAAACGTACTTGTTCGTGTTGTTAATGGCTAGGGGAATGCCAGAGAAACAAATAGAGCCGTCGCCGCACCACTGGTCGCCGCACTACTTAGGTTCTTGGAATCTTTGGAATGCTCCAAGCAAAATGTCAAAGAGGAGCTAATGAAGGACTTTGGGGACTGTGATCAAGTTCAGTATACGTGTGTAGATATATGGGTCTGAAAGTTCCCCATTTTGACCTAAAAGTCGATTTCTGAAAAGCTAGACCCACTGGTGGGTCACGCTTTTAAATAGTAAGGAAGTTATTTGGCAGCGACTCATCCTATGTGGTTCGGGATTTCTTGGCAAGCTGATACGCTGGTTTAGGTTTCACAGACAGAAACTCGCATATCATCAGAAAAAGAGGGCATTGTGGGCGTCAAGTTATGACTGCACTTAATAGTACATATGTGCACACCATGCTTGTAATGCTGTCGTCGCGCTACAGCTCAGCTGGAATTAACACTCCCAAATAGCAATTGTGATTGATTAACTGTCTTCTGCCACTTTCCAGCTACCGTATTACAATTTCATTAGTCTGAAATTGTTTATGAGGCTGAAAAGAAGATGCGGATCGGACGATGATTGCGTTGTCATGTGTTCTTCCCAAAACAAACCGTGAATACGGTATATAATCTGGTTGAACACCTTTTCCTGATATCAATGTCAATATAAACGACTGTACACGACTCGCGCGAGCCGAGATAGTAGTGTAATAGATAGATAACTGCCAAGATCTTCTAAAAACCTTTCTCCTTTAGCAGCACAGCACTGAACGATAGCCGAACCGACGGGATGCTGCACGTACTCGAATAAATTGAGAATCGTTTAGCTGTCGCTTTCTGCTTTGCGATACCTCCACCCTCGAGACGTTCAGCCAGAAACTTTTTGTACTGATTTCCTTATTCCTCGCCTTCAGTTCGTTAACCTATATTCCATAGAGTTTGCATAGCAATGAGTTGATTCGTACTCTCCATCCTCTCACTCATATTTGCTGGGGTAAAAAGCTCGATAGCTTCCTACGCAGCAACACGAAGGGTTTCTGTCAAGTCTTTGTGGTGAGTATCGATTTCGGCTCTTTCCACTGAAAAGTCTATCGCTTTCAAGATCGCAAGGAGCCTCTTGAAGCTTTTTGTGGATTGTTGACCTCCTTCCTTATCCTGTGACCGCGGCCGGAGTTGATGGTTACAGTTGATCGCACCGGGCAATGACCCCTTCCCGTGATCACGATCTTGGTACCATCAACAGCCACTCCTGTGGACGCTCCAGCGATGCCACTGTGCACATAATCGTTTTGATTCAATGTGCTACCATCTGGACTCCTCCACATCCACTGCTTTTTCTCTGATTTCTGGTAGAAAGTGCTCATGGAGTATAGCCTTTTACTCCCGGCAAAATCAACCGGTGGATGACCAATTTCGTTCCTGGTTCCTTTTCCGTGGTGTCCAATGTATGCCAGTCATATCATCATATATATATATATATATATATATATATATATATATATATATATATATATATATATATATATATATATATATATATATATATATATATATATATATATATATATATATATATATATATATATATATATATATATATATATATATATATATACAGTGGCAGTCAAAAGTGTAGGACCATAGAAAAATTGGCAGTAAATAAGAAAGAGATGGATTGGTTATTTGCAACTTAGCAGCAATACTCTTTCGACATAGGTCGATCTTTCTGCGGAGTAGATCAAACCTGCGATCATACATGTTTGATCTACACCAACATATCGATTTTTGGTAATTGCCTCGGCATTTTCGATTGATTAATTCGGCCACTATAACATCACTGAGAGGAGCTTTGTATACAAGTTTTAGGGTAAATTTCATGACTCTGATTATTTTTAAGTAGTTTAGACCATGGTCAGAGCAAAACGACTTCATCTGAGCCTTAAGAATGCTGTAATTCGAATGGTCTCCGCCGGCATGTCACACCGGGAAGTTGCAAGCAACCTAGGAATTTCAAAATCGGCAGTTACCAATTTAATGCATCGCTTTGCCGCCAGGGGAACTGCGGAAACCCCCAAAGTTCCTGGAAGACCAAAAAAGACGACTTCTCGTGAAGATTCCATTCTCACACGGATGAGCAAGAGCGACCCTCACCTCAACGCTGCTGAAATTCAGAAAGAATTCTCCACCTCCCATGACTTGGACGTGAGTGTATCGACAGTACAACGTCGCCTGGGAGCTGTGAGACTGATCGGACGCAGACCAGCAAAGAAACCACTGATATCTGCGAAGAACCGCATAGCTCGAATTTCGTTTGCGAAGCGCCACCTTAACTGGACTTCCGAGGAGTGGGGAAAAGTCCTCTTCTCGGACGAATCAAAGTTCATGATGTTTGGAGCTGATGGACTGAGCTATGTGCGACGCCCTTCTGGCAGTAGGTACTCGCCAAAGTGCCAGGTTCCTACGGTGAAACACGGTGGCGGTTCCGTCATGATGTGGGGATGCTTTTCCGCCGCCGGCGTTGGACCCCTTCACTTCATTGAAGGCAAAATGGACGCAGGAATGTATGAGAACATTCTGCAGAGTGTTCTGCTTCCTTATGCCCGCGAGAAATTTGGTAATTCATGAATTTTCCAGCAGGATAATGACCCAAAACACACTTCAGGTCGCGTCAAGAGCTGGTTTCAGACCAACAGAATTGATGTTCTCGAGTGGCCCTCGCAAAGTCCAGACCTGAATCCTATCGAGCACTTATGGGAGGAGATGAAGCGACGTCTGAGAAGAAAAAAGGCGACTTCTAAGGCCGATAAAATTGCTCAGTTGAAGGAGGAGTGGCAGAAGATCTCGCCCGCTACGATTGAGAAATTTACTCAATCTATGCCAAAGCGATGTGAAGCCGTGATCAAGGCTAATGGGTACCCAACAAAGTACTAGTTGTTAGCTTGTTAATTTGCAACTTTGATGTGTTTTTTGTTGAATTAAAGTTGTTAAACTATGCGTTTCCAATTCCTATGTGAAAGTGGTCGCACACCAAGTAATCCTTTTTCCTTCAAAAACTTCGCGATTCGTTAAGAAGGTACTTTGATAAAGTAAGTGCGTGGATTTCTTCGCATTTCGACGCTTCTCGCAAAATTTCAGCTCCGTAGCTTGTTTAGTAGCCGAGTTATTGAAAAAAAGTTAAGTTGTCCTACACTTTTGACTGCTACTGTATATATATATATATATATATATATATATATATATATATATATATATATATATATATATATATATATATATATATATATATATATATATATATATATATATATATATATATATATATATATATATATATATATATATATATATATATATATATATATATATATATATATATATATATATATATATATATATATATATATATATATATATATATATATATATATATATATATATATAAGGTCGTGGGTAAGGTAGTAGGCGGACTGCAGAAACTGAGAGATTTGCTTCGCATAAGAACCAACAGCACTGGCCCTGTGCCTAGCGGAAATCCACCACGCAGACAACTTCCCTCGGTGCCGTTTCCCAACTCATTCTGCAGGGAACCTGACCCATCTCCTGAAACGGATTTCATGTTCAGAGTTCTATCGACAGGAATACTATCCGTCTTGAATCGGTTTCGAATGGTTCGAAACAACAACCTTACCCACGAACAGTGGCAAGGGTTCAACGAGTTGAGAGAGTTAAGGTCGAGCGGAACAATACGCATATCCGTTAGTGACAAGGGCGGAGAATTCGTGGTTATTCCTCAGTCGTTGGATCGCGAAATAACAGAGCTACACCTGCGAGACGCTTCTATTTATCAACAGTCGTCCGCTACACAGTTCGTGTCTCAATGTAGACGGCTTAATCACATCTGGATGACAACAGGGAAGTCAGCTGGCTTGAATGAAGGATTCCTACGCAGGCTCAAACTTGAACACGCCAGCTGTCCAGTTTTCTACAGCCTCATGAAGACACACAAGATCGCAGCCCACGAAATGTCATCTACGTCGGCGGAGACTTTCAAAATACGACCTATTATTAGTTGCGTCGGGAGTCCAACCGACCGTATATCGTGGTTCTTCAACTTAATCGTAAACCAGTTGTTAGCCTTTATCCCTTCCCACCTGCCCAACACCAACAAATACCTTGATACATTGCGTAGCTCAGACATCGATGGAACCTGCGTTATGGAGTCTTTCGACGTATCATCCTTATATACCAATGTCCAGAACGATGAAGCACTACAGACCTTATCCGAACTGCTAGATAGGCACGGCAGCAACGTTGACACCTTTGGACTTGGTAAATCATTCATCATGACTATGATCAAGGAATGCCTTAAATGTATTATTTTCAAGTGGGCAGGTACATATTTCTCCCAGATAAGAGGGCTCGCCATGGGCCAAAGACAAGCCCCAGTGCTAGCAGTCTGCTCCATGAGCAGAATAGAAGCAGCGATACTGGAACGCCATCCATTAGTCTACTGCAGATACATCGACGATTGTTTTATCATAACGTCAACGCAGGCTGAAATGGATGAGTGTTTTCGGATAATGAACACTCAGTCACAAAACATCAGGCTAACACGAGAAACACCTCGCGAAGGTTGGCTACCTTATCTGAACACTCAAGTGAGGATATGTAATGGCACATTCAGTGTCAAATGGTACCGGAAGCCCAGTTCGAAAAATATACTGATTAATGCCACCTCCTCTCATCCAAAAGCCATGAAATGTGCTGTCGTCAGGAATATGTTTCAAACAGCTACGAGAGTGTGCACAGGTGAAGCGGAGCGGCAGGAATCTCGAGTAATGGCTACAAATATAGCATTGACGAATGGGTATATGATACCGCAGTATCAACGAAGGCCTCGCAATGAACGACCGATCAGTCAACATCAAGGCAAAATACCGCTATGCATTCCGTTTTTCTCTGATACAGTATCTCATGCTATCCGACAATGCATTGTCCGCGCCCAACTTGACGAGGATGTTGTTTTAGTCAACATCCCGATGAGTAACATTAAGCGTCAGTTGGTGAGGAACAGAATGTATGACAGAGTATGCACATCGGAACGCTGTATGATTTGTCCCTATGGGAAAGTTGGCGACTGCTGTCAGGTTGGCGTGATATACGAGATAAAATGTCGGACATGCAACGCAACGTATATAGGAGAGACTGGAAGACCGCTAGCGGTACGTTTGAAGGAACAACTGGCAGGCAAACGGCGCAATGATTTAAGAACACCGCTAGGAAAACATAAGGTGGAGGAGCATAATGGTGCTGAATACGATGTATCTTGTAGGATTCTTACTTGCGAATGCGAAATATCAGCGAGAAAGTCGTTGGAGGCCTTATGGATTCAAGCTAAAGACCCACTGATGAATAGCAGATTCGAGCGCCCCGCAATCACGAGTGAGCTTTTGCCTTTTGCTCAGCACTGTGAGTTATAGTCACCATCTTACTCACAGTAGCTTTCATTCGCGTATACTGGTCATCTCGCAACGGTAGTGGCGTAGCACCGCTCAAAGGTGGAGTGACGCGGTGGGTTGGCCTGATCCTGTTTAACGCCTCTGTGCCGCACGTCGCAGCGCGTCAGAACTGCTGGCATGGAGGAGGCGCTTGATAGGGTAAATCATGAATAAAATAATGCTCGAACCACACTTTTAAACCTCTGAAGAAGACGTCAGTCGAAACGTCAGGCCCGAAATAAAACTCCATCTAGCAACCTCGTCCGGCATAGGAATTCCAACATAATATATATAAATAAATAAATAAATAAATAAATAAATAAATAAATATATATATATATATATATTCTGCATCCGGATGGAATACTTTGATCTTTCGTCTGCCTCTTCTGAAGAGTTGGTGCTGCGCTGAGTCCGAGAGTGAACCTAAACTATCTCCACAGTACGTTTTCCTTCACCTTCAACACCAGTGTTGTAACTCTTGGCTCCTACGCACAACGACTCCTACGAGACCCGTTCTTGCTCTCTTATCAAAAGACCACAAGAAATACTTGGTCTCCTGTGTGCTCTCCAACAAGATCTTCCCTTCTTCTCGTCTCGTTTACTCCAATGGCAACCGCTTCCATTTTCAACACACTATCTATATGCATGTCAATACCAACATCAAAAGACAGCGTGCAAGTGCTGCGTGTGGCAACGGAAAGTCTTGTGGGTTTGATCAACCTTTCAATCCAAATTAGTGGAGTTGCCAGGTCATAGTCCAACTAGATGAATCCTCAAATTCCCTGTTTTCGAATTTTTGGCAACAAAATTCTGCGGCAGTGTCCTATGGTCTTTCGATCCTCGAGACCCTAAAGCCGCTGCCGACTCTTTAAGGCACAGCCCAACCTCAGAATCGTTTTTCTGCTTCCCTGCCTATTATCAAAACCCCTGCCTATTATCAAAACGGCACCACGCAGATTTCAATGGTGTCTCTAGCATCGTTCAAGACCCCTAGGAACACAGTTATGACCCCTCAAAAATTGTGCTACGGAAGCATGGTGGACTAGTTGTCCGAGGCTTGTAACTCCCGTCATTGGCAACCGATGCATGCGAGTAGACTTGAAAAGAGAGAAAGGCTGAGAATTAAGAAAAGAACGGGGCTATTGATCAAAAACAATCGCCCCTCTCGCCAATGTTGAGTTGGAAGACCGTTAAAGGGGCGTGCCAACGTGGCTTCCGGATGTGGGCGCTACAGGGTGGCTTCCCCCTATATCTCGCTTATTCGGAGAAATTGAGAGCTCGCACATGGTTTGGTATGTGCTATGTAGGGTGGCTCTGTTTTACAAATATGTGGGAACATCGAATTTCGTCCCTGAGCTTGGACTGTGCCCTTAACAACAGCCATGCCATTTTCAGCCCGCTGTCCGTAGGTCTTTTCGTAATACTATGCAGGGGTTTCTGTATATAAAAAGGACAGAATACCCTATTGTGAATACTACTCTCTAATTGAAATTACAGATAAAGGAGACTAATGGAAATACATATGCACAAATGTGCATAATCACAACTCACAACGAAACATGGGCAGTTTGTGCGTACGCAGTGTGCTTTTCCTCTTTGAAAATTCTTGTTAGTGGAGTATGATGTAGCAGACAGACCAAACCCGTGTTCAATCCATTACCACGTCAGCTGTCTGCCGCCTTCAAATCCAGCCTCGGCACTGATTTAGCCCGAGAGCAGCAACGACAAGAGTTATTGAAGAAGATTACAAGCAGGTCCACCACCTACATTCTTCGATGTTTATCTTCCTTGTCATGTACCTCTGCTCATCACCCACCTTGCGATGCACAAAAACATTTTTGTTACATGTCAATCATGCACAAGATTACATTAATGTGATACGCAGAGGACCACAGCCACCTACATTTTATGTTCTCTTAACGACGGTGCACACTCTATTTACATTGTGTCGTGTGAAATTGCACCGAATTCACCAAAATCTTTAATTCACGCCTAATTTGATTTTTTTCGCAGTGCACCGTCTAGATTCGGACGTAAGTCAACACTGTGGTGTTTGAATGAACGAAATAACGCATTTTACGTCTATTTTTTTCTCGTTTACGTTGCAAATTGACTGTGGTAAAAATGTGTGGCACGTACGAGCGCATTGCGTTAAACTGAATCACAAAACATGCTTGGTGGAATCAGAGAACGGCCTGCGATTAGGGTAAGACCTCCAACGGCAGCAATGTCTGGCTCACAAAAAGAAACACGCCATGTCGTATTAAAATCGTCGCAAATTGTGAGGGAAATCGGTCCCTTCAGGCCGTGGTGACGTCTTTTTATCACTTTCACCCACTCGAACTTCACTTTTCAATTTCAATTTTCGGCAAAGCTACGACCTCGAAGATTTTCGGCGAGCGAAGCTGTTGACCACAATTTTGGAAAAAATTGAAAACTTTCTACGACCTCCCCCCTCGACAAATGGACATCAGCATTGTATTCAGCACATCGAATAATCCCTGATTAGAAATTTCGACTGAATTCTGATACTTTGCCCCAACTACCGTATACCCACCGTAACGTACAATTTCACGACGGCCTCTGCAGAAACAGCAATCTCTGTTCTTATCAGAGGGCGACTACTACCTCATTTTCGCTTATTAAGTGGTTTGGAGGAAATTCCTTCTTCTCAAATTTTTTTTCGAGCCCCCCCTCAAAATTTTCATTTGTTGAAAGAATTTCCAAAGTTTTCGTCCCCCATTGTGCCGAGTCGCAACCCTGCTCAACCTAGCTGAAACGTTGAAACAAGGAATCATTCGGCAATTAGGATCCCCCTGGATAATATCCTCCAATCTCTCCTAGCCTTGCCCGAAAATGATAAGAAATCTCATTTCTGTGCAATTCATTTCTTGACTGGGTCGTAATTTCTATCCCCACTGATGCAATCTCACTGTTCATCCCCCACAGCAACCGAGTCAAGGCGTGAACTACAAAGCAAAAAGAAACCCTCTTTCCTGGGAATTCATAGCTGTCCTGGTGACATGGAGGTGGTAGAACGTGCTGCACTGCGAAAAAAAAATCAAATTAGGCGTGAATTAAAAGATTTTGGTGTATTCGGTGCAATTACACACGACACAATATAATTTACGGCTGAGTTTTGATCACGGTGCTCAAACCATTTTTCTCTGTGTTTCGGTTACTGTTGGAAACGATGGGTAGGTGAGGCGTTCGATTAGAGCCTCCCCCCCACGTCAGCACCAGCAGCACTATAGGAATTATAATCATGCGACCCCCTCGTCTTTACTTAAACCTCAGATCCCAAACCGTGCAACCACTCCACACTTTCACAAAGACTTCAAAATAAACTAATGTGTTTGTGCTGTTCTACGAATTTCCGATAAAGCATTAACAACACCTCATTTCCAAAAAAAAAGACACTTCGAACGACCCCCTCACATCGAAAATTCGCAGCGCAACCAGCATATCCATTCTGCGCTGACACAGTATTGTTTGTATCTTACCTCCAGGAGGCCGCGTTGCAGAGATTATCACGCTCTTAGCAGAGATTATCACGCTCTTAGAAGGGAAGTGGTTGTTCCTCCATTCCTATCAATGTGTTTTCTTAGAAACAACTGCTCGACTTTTATGATAAAGCTAATATAAAAGCGTATCGGATACACCGAGCACATTCTTAGCAGAAACAGCGTTTTGAGAAGATCTTCGAATGCACAAAGCGCTGCATCACCATAAATCACTTGAAAACTGGCGCACTGGAGTTTTGAAATTTCAACTTCCATGTTTCCCTCACGGAGGCGAATGCAACGGTATAAGATGAAAGCATTTTCGACTCCGATATTTCGCTGAAAAATGTGTATTCCCTTTGGAATTCCCATTGATCACAGATCGAAAAATGACACATTTCTGCTATCTTGATCTCTGAACAACTCAGGAAGGTGATTCCGAGGTGGAAATATGCGATTCTAGTCAAATTTGTGGTGTTATATCTATCACCTTGTAACAATAATCTGTAGTGCTCATAGACAGGAATTCGAGAGTCATTTAAAAATTGAAAACGGACCACCCTGAAGGAAGGTATGGCAATGTGGCGATAAGTGTGCGCAAACATACCTAGAAATGCCGTTTCTGCAAAAATCAGCTCTACTGTAACATTAAACGAACAGAACGGCAATGAGGCAATCTAGAAATTCCGGTCAAAAATGTATAAAGATACAATGACCGGCACATACAAGCTCAGTCAATTTCATATGAAAGTGTCACTAAAGTTAGGCGTGCATTGCTTGTCAGTGCTAAAACATGATGCGAGAAGCAAAAGAGAGGGCCGGCTAGAACATTTCACTAACAAACTTAATCTTAGGCTTAGTTAAAAAATTGATGTAATGAACTGTATACAGAAAGAAAAAAACGAACCTCTCGGCTAATCCTAGCCAAGAATTGAGCACCAACTGATGTCAACATTCATCAATGCCAGTGACACCACCAGCGACCAACTGAGTAGTACGATAGCAGTAGGTCTTCAATTGAGCTGGTTTATGAAGCAGGCTTTGCGGTTTTATAGAAATGTTTGTGAGTGTGAATAATTATGACAAGCGAAAAAATACCTTTCAAAATCTCGTTGAACATTGCTGACGCTAGAATGAATATATATATGCATATACAGTAGGCAGGGAATAGACTTTGCAACAGAGACTTGCAGCCTCTGTTCTAACACACCTCTAGATGTTTTATACAAAACCTCTCATAACGGGTTTTGCACAAATCATCCAGGGGTGAACGCCGATCAGCAGGATGATGCACCTGTGGAGTGATTGTGAAGGGCGGGGTTTACTCGGATGCGATAAGGCTTCCTCCCCTGCCTATGACGCTTCCGGTTCGAACAATATTGTTGATGAATTCACTCCAGATGAAGGATAGCGATGAAGGATTGCACTTAGCGGAGCCTCCGCTTAGATGAACACTGATTTCTGTAACTCCGTTTCAATGACAGTTATAAACTGACAAAACTCGTTTATATGGTTGTATGGGGATCTGCTACACGGTGCGCAGTGTGAGCAAAGGAGATAGTTCATTTCGGCGGAGGGCTATTAGACTTTAGAGTTGTTATTTAACACATAACCCAAGATTGAGTGAAGTCCTTAATTCCGTAGCTTCTAAAAAGAGCTCCGAAGTCCATATAGCGCGATCACGGCATAAGTGCAGCTTCGTTTCTGCGTACAGTCTCTGTACACTGCCTAGATAGTCGTGTTTTCAGTGGTAAACGCAACTGCGAAAACGACAAATATTTTCAGTATTTTTTCCTTGGAAGTAGACGTGCCCCGCCCCGAGTTGCGGTTTCCTAAAAGTTATTAGCGTTTTTCAAGCCTTGCGGAAAGGCAATGGTCTCCATAAGGCATTTTTTGGGTGTTTCGAATAATTTTCTCGGATTCGGCTCAAAACTTATATGTAAGGTAGTGAAGGAGCGAAAACGAATCTAGGTCCCGTTTTCAAGATTCTAAGGTTTACTTCAGGTTGCGGTAGGTACAATGTCACTTAGGGGGCGAAGAATACCGAAAATTTTCGAAAATTGACAAATAGATGTAAATACATATTCAGCACCCCGAATAAACCCCGCATAGAAATTTTGAATCAAATCTGGGACTTTGACCGAACTAACGTATACCAACCGTAATCTACCGTGAGCTAACGAAAATTGATAAGCGGACTTCATATTCGTGTGTTGCACCCCAAGTAACCCCTAAAGAATCATTTTGAGCCATTTATAATTATCATTATCATTTATTTGTCAATCATAAACGATGGACAGAAATATGAAAGTAATTAAAGGCAGTGTTCGTAATCAAATGATTGGGCGTGCTGGCTGTTCATTGTTTTTGGTTATGAAAGGTATAAGAAATTTTTAAGCTCTTCCATTGGCTGGAACAAGCTACAGTATCCTCTATCATGATCAGATGTTGAAGACAATGAACAACCAACACGCCTATTTATTTTATCGTTAACACTGCCTTTAATATACATCCATATTGAGTTAAAAAAAAGCTTAAAGCAGACTAATTTTCTCGCCTGCAAAAACAAAGCCTTTATTTGAAACATCTGACGTTTCGATTATAAGCTCCTCAAGAATCAGTGACCTCATGTTAGAGAAAAAAATTGTTTCGAGTAGGATCCGTATCAGCCAACAGTTTGTGGGGTTCAAAAAGGATGGCTCATTGAGAAGATAAACAGAAAAAAATACAGCAATGAAGAATTATTTTCCTGTTGCTCTTTAATCAGCAGAAATGAGAGCTCTCGTTGACCCGATTTTGGCCATTGAGCAGCCGTCTGAAGGATAACCCTACCGAAATCCAGCGCAACTGGTAGGAGGCCATTCACGAGTGGATGCAGGGGCACTTCTTTGATCTAAATACGAACTCATGGCACTGACTCGGGGGTGCCTACAGTATAAGCTATCACACTGGTCAAAAAATGGCCATGGCGGATTGACGTGACAAGAGGTCATGAACGGTAACCCCTAAAAAACGATAACACTTCCCTTGTTAGAGTAACCGATGGTTGGAAAGTCCAGGGCAATCAGGTAAAGCCTGACCGAGTGCAGTTTCTGCACACTACTTAGAATAGCCGTGGATTGGAAAATCTAGGGATTCAGATGAAGCGAGCCACTTTGATCCCACCAGATCGCACGGCTTTGTCCTCTTTAGCCATCACATGCTCAGACTTTCCCAATGAAGAGGTGCTCTAAAAACTTTGATGCTCAGAAACATGAAGGGACCATGTAGGTAATTTTTCTGATATTTTTTGTATTTGAATATCATTTTCGATATCACATGTCCAAAGTCTTCACCAGAATAAAATATTTCAGGAGTGCTCATGCTTGGTTGTTTGAGCAGTTGAAGTTCTTGCGAGAGAGAAAATCAAGAAGAAAACGAGAAGGACAATTGTAACAGCTCGCGAGAAAACTGCACATACATTTTACTTTGGAGCGAAGTTTTTATCAATTCCCTCGCGTAAATGTGCGGAAAGATGATTGGTAGCGAGAGAGTGTAGGGTGAGAAGGAGAAACCGCATAGACGCGCCCGCAGCACGAGACCTCTAAAAGTCACTAACCCACGCAGACTCTAGTATTTTACTATCCCTCCTTCTGCCCTATTATTATTTTGCTGCACTTCGTTTTTACTCAATTCTTCACCACTAGAGGTCTCTCAACCATCCAGTGTTTCGCAGCAATTTTCCTCCAATCCTGGTACTAAACTCATTATCCAACTTCACTAGCCCCATTGTTATGAGTATCAAATCCCTTCTAGAGATTTGATTAATCAATGAAATTCTCTTAGTTCTCTGGTATTTGACTTTGGATGAGTTCAACCTATGCTGGTACGCTTCTTCTCCTTATTGTCCGCACTACTGCTGGTTGAGTAAGCACCACGCCGAATGAACTTGCCCTGAACCGGCGTGGGTATCGCGGGAGCGGGCAGCGGGTGTGATTCCGAGAGCGTTGTTCAGTACACGTAGCGCTGTGGAACTGCGTACTCTATTTGTATAGTGTTCAACACTAAAATTTTCATTGCAAGCGTTTTGTTTGAATTTATCCCGAGCGATTATGACACCGTTGGAGAGCAGTTCGCAGAGAGATCTCTAGCAATTTTTCAATTCCGAAGAGAAATCATGCGGAGAAAAGTTATCAAAGAAGTACGCTGAAGACGCGAAAACTCGTTCCTGCACGCCTTCTGAACAAATCGTACAAGCAGTATTGAATAGGTTGCAACATGAAAGTTTACACAAAAAGTGGGTGGTGTACATTGGATAAGCAAATGACGTGGTAATCGTGAGACTGTATTTTTCAATGGTACTCACATGAAATAGCCTAAAGATTCGAAATTTTCCATACCAGCAACCAGGAGGAGACTTCAATGCTTGAAGAGCACTTCAGCCTTTTCAGGAAAGTCGATCTCAGTTGAAGCCTTCGCCGAGGCTACCTTCTTTGGAGCGACAGAGGTGTTTGTAGTCTTGGCTTCGAGAAGCGGTTAAACACCGTAAGCCAAAAGACCCAAGTTTAAAGAGCAGGGCGAATGTTGTTTAGAAGCTAAGAATTCGGGTAAGTCGCAATGTTTTCTATCCTTGACGATCAACGACCTGTAGGCAGTGGGACCGTTCAACAGGAATGTCCATCGAAAAATTGTTTTGGTATGAGAGACACATCTTTCTTGGTAGGTTCCAGGTACATAAATGGTACCGCTGATTCAAAATTGAAAGGCTCACCTCCCGACGCTTCGGAATTATTGAGCCACCGTCATGCTGATTAGTGCCAAGACGAAATAACGTCTTCTAAATCCAAAACCGTCTAGCCCATTTCCCAGACCTTCAGAGACAGTGGTCGCGATCAGTAAGCCTCGTCTTCGTTTTCTCTCTAAGCCTTTTTCCAAGTTCAGAGGAAGAGGACTTACGAAAAAAATTCGCGAAAGAACCGCTGATTCGGGCCAAACTTGAAGCCTGAACTTTCTTGTATCTTGATGGTGGACGAGCACACTACAAATCATTGGTTTCGATGATCTCTAATATCAAGAACATCACCTGGCTTGAAATTGAATTTCAACCTTAAGACCGACCTGCTCGAATATTTATTTACTCATCTCGTGAAAAAGATTGACTGAAATGCTTGCTCCCATTGTTCAACTGTTCTTATTAGGTCAATTTGCCTTTATTTCTTCCCCTGAATGTCGATGACATTTAACTGCTCGGCATGCGACTGCGGTCCTTTTGGGAAGAGCTGTGCATGTGTGCACGAACTGGCATATTTGGGCCCTAGAACCTCTGATTCTAGCCCGTTTTCACCGCGCTACCTCCATGTTTTTTCAGCTGTTTTCGATCTAAGCTGATTTTTGTAGTTATTTTTTCGATAACGTCTTTGATCGTGACCACTGCTTTTAATGCATCGAGTGGTTCCGTAAACAAGTCTTGGACCAGACTAGGCCTATGCGAACCGATCGTGTCAGAATACCTTGACGCCGCAATTCATGTGCTGGATTGGCGGTCTTCTTCCGGATTTGGCTTCCAAAGCGGAGTGAAATCTATTGAATGATGGACAAAATTCCAATGTGAGTGTCGCTTATATGATGTAGATAGTATGCTACGGGGACTCGCGGACAACTACCAAGTTTGACAGATATCGGTTGTCAGAAGAGGCTTTTTCATCCTGGTCTGAATTGTGTGGAAAATGATTTCACCCTCAGCTGCGTGAGTTCCGTGTAAGGACCACTTATTTCAACATTTGAAGACGCGGCCTACGATAAAACCGCCCTTGATTTTTTACATAATTCACTGTTGGGTGTTCCACGGCAACCTCTCTAATTCTCTTTCTTCCTGAGCATTAAAGCGCTTCAACGCCCTGCACAATATGCTGAAGCCGCTCTCTTCTGCAATGGGCTGTCAGAGAGTACATCGGCGATTCTTATATCGCTGTACAGAGTGTCGACAGACGCTGTCGGAATCATTCTCCGAGTCATTTTTAGAGCGTTTGGCAAAGAAATTGTCTGGCAATTGTAGTCGAGCTTGAAGTAGTTGATCGGACAAGCACCGGAACGCTGCCGATCGCCTCCGTTTGTGACGCGGTCTGAGTGGGTGATACCCGTGGTCTGAGTGGGTGATACCAGCTGCCCAACGTAGCATTCTCGCCTTCATTACAATTATTTCACGCTCCGCCTCCTTTTTAGCTTGTCAGTGTTCTCGATCACAACGGGTCCGATCACAGTTCGGTGAGTTATCGACCAGAAGGCAATCGAGCAAAATCCTGTCTCATAACACTTCAGTCATCATCTGCCATTGAACCACTCTACATTGAAAAGAGAGTTGATTTTGCTATATAGGCTGCAGCCAGGTGTGATAGTCGAACCATGGTACTCGAAGAGGTCAGCATGCGGAACGCAATCATTGAGCTCAATGCCACCAATCCTGATAGGATGATGTTCACTTCTATCCGTAGTCAGATCTGTCTTCTTGACGTTGAAGCATAGTCTGCATCGAGCCGACCGATCAGTGTGGTCTCGCAACTGTCGCTCTAGATCTAATTTATCTCAAGATGCAAGCACCAGATCGTCCGCATACAACACGATCACTGCGCCTTGTCTCTGCAGGTCTCCCGTGATGGTTTCTATAACGACATCTAAAGAATAGTTAACCTAATCACCTCAGGCAGAACTCGGTCATAGGCCTCCATAACGGACTAAGGAAGGTAGAAACATGGACACAAAGTTTGCCTACTGAAACTAGATAGGTTCATTACGTCCGACGTTAGCTCAAGAAATATTACCGTATAGCCCGAAAAGGGCGACGTTATGAAGGCCATCCAAAAATAAAAGCAATCGAGCTGATATAGTTTCTCACTCATAGAAACGAGAAAATCGAAAAGGATGGGTCGGCAAGTGATAGATAGTGCGAATGTTGGTCTCGAGCCAGTTGATGACCATGGATGAAATTCATCGTCAATGGCACAAGCAGTGAATTAAAGTGAACACTCAAAATTGACCTTGTCAGTTTTGCTCCGCAAAAAGCTTCTAACGGTGTATTTTCGCCTAGGCTCTTACACGTACCCAAAAATTTCTTTCTGATTAAGAAAACCGACAACCACAGCCTATAGAGAACACTGTCTTTAATTGGGTCACGGATTGAACAACTTTTGCAGACACTGCTCTTGCAGGCAAGAACAACAGGCTATCCTCTGACAACTTAGAGCCTATCTAGCTCGGATGAGTTCGGGCGGAGCAAGCAGCGAAGCGGTCGGTCATGGCAAAATATTAAGATGATAAAGAGATTTTTACATGCTAAGCTCAATAAGCCTCACTTAGACCGGCTCAAAAGTATGAAGTTAGACTATAATTTCATTTTAGAGAATGGGAGGTGCTGGGTCGGGTCACCTATAATGGACTGTTTTGGTGATGGATGTCCCATTGCTTCCATAGAGCAGAAAAGGAAAAAAGACGTCTAACCTTTGAAAATTGCAGTGTCGAAAACTGGTGTTGGAGACACTGAGCTTCCAGGGAGTGCGCAATACGAGAAATACATAAATATCTTGGGAGGAGTGGAGCGCCTACAGAAATTTGCCAATGGGATGATGTTCGCTATAGTCAAATGGGTTAGTAGCCAATCAGGGGCTGTCTATTCAGCGCCTGAGAATACGGTAGCACTGTGTTGCTTCGCCCCGCTCACCGTTCCTTAATCGTTTTCTGATCAACTCAGCATTTTGTTGTAATGGACTTGTAATAATAGAATAAGTCATCCTACTGTCAAGAATTAATGCCTAAGACTTATCACAGAAGATTACCAATCAATCATATCTGTACTTATAATAATCTGCAGATTAACCGAACCTGAACACTTACACTACTTAGGGCCATCGTTCGTGCTGGCGACCACTTTCCGTTGTTCAGATTCTATTCCATAAATGAGTCTTCCTGAGGACGATATTAGTGAAGTTGGGCGTATCAAAAACGCATTGTTCCAAAGTTAGAGTAGCTAAAGGATAGATAACAGGCGGATTCTTCACCAGTTCTCGCCCGTCACCTACTATCTGCTGATCAACAAATGATCTACTACTTGCAAGTGGGAGATGATGTAATCATACGATCACGCTAACAATGTCTTTTCTAGACAAATGGATAAATATTCTCAACTTCACAGATCACCTGGGAGAAAGATGTACTAGATTCGACCGAGGGATCAAATGAAAAACTCAGTGATCAAGTTTTTCTTTTCCGACAGTCAATTGAGTTCAAATTCGTGCGATCCCGGTCTAAAAAGTTGAGCACTTATTTTTTGACGTTTTTTTCCATCTTAGTTGGTAGGCAGGGTATAAGAGCTTTTATTTTTTATAAAACATTTCCGAAGCGAAACTCATCGTGGAAGATGCCTTTGAAAGGTACCATCTATTGTCGGTGTAATTCAAAGGCAAGTTTTGCATCGGGATGTTAACAAGAAGCGAACGTCCATTATTCGCTACGTCGAGAATCAGTAGTGTACAATTATGCAATTTCCGGAAGTGAGGTTCTCAGGGGGAAGTAGTTTGGCTTACCGTTTTATTGCAGGTGGTCGCCATTCCGACAGAATGAAAAACTGGAAAGGGACACTGCATCTAACAGAGTGGTTCCAACAAGGCAAATTCACATTGGAAGAGTTGTGAAATTTCCGTCAAATAAATGAGCTGTGTGTTCAGAAGTCATAAACCAAGAAGATACCCCGAAATAAAAAGTGTTGGGCTCTTTCGCTAACAGAAAACTGAGAACTGGTACACCCCTGGAATTTGTTAAGATCCTGCCGCTTACTGCAGGTAAATGAAAGCCATCTGTCACAGAGGAAAGGAAGTGTTCAAAGGAAGGGACAGAACAAAGGAAGAAAAACAGGTAAAAGCAACTTTAGTCACCAAAACGTTTAATGAGTTCATATTCTGGAAAATATCTTTAGGGGCCATCAATGCGAAAGTCAGCAGATAGAAAAATAGCTTGTGAACGACCTGAAACGCGGTACCAGGGGTCGACGATCACAGGTTCGTGAACTTTCTCCGCCCCAAATCAGATTACTATCAACACATGAGTTCTCAGGTCTAATCGGGCCTCTGATTGCAGGCATATTTGAAGGCACTTCACAGGCAAGTCATTTTATGATTACAGCAAGGTTCAAGAACGGAACAGTATAGATAGTGATTAAGGAGCTCTTACCCAGTAGAGGCAGATCAATGTGCAGTAGATCAAATTTGATTGTTTGCCTGAGTCGGATCTCGGCAAGCTAGAGGTCTTCCAAATGCGTTGATTGGGTCCAATTCCCAAGACAAAGTTAAGAGATCGAATACGCAACAAAGACCGGTATTCGAGACAGCTGTGACCCTCAACGCACTGTCGAACAAGAGGGTTGCTTTTGTTCGGACACGTATGCAGAGTGGAAGCCAGTGGACCCTTGCACGGCTTGTTACGGAAAAATCGCCAGAACTGGATAAGGTCGTGAGAGCAGCCCCAAAGAAGAAGTACTTGAGTTGAAGCGGACCTGAAACCTTAACATAGTAGTGGTGTTAGCGCTGGAGTTGTTGTGGCAAATTGTTCTGAATGGAAGCGTATCATTTAGGCTAATCAAGCTCCTATAGCACCTTCAACAGTTTAGTGATTGAGAGATCGTCCCGCTCCGTCACCTAGCGGGAGATTCACGTTTACATTTACATTCTATTGAAACAATGACAGCGCTAATATATTTGCGTTTTTGAAGAAAAGCAATTCAAATAGAAAAATGAGTAGTCCTCTGAAAAACATCTATACCGGAAAATAATGCAACAAAGCCAAAGTTGGAATTGCGGTGGTCTTTGAGGAGGCAGCGCTGCATGTCGGCGCGAGGCGACTCCGGATACGGGCTTAGTTGATCCGCCAACCCCACCTAAGCTTTCGCTTGAACATAGCTGCTGGCGTTGTCTCCATGAGTGGACTGAGATACAAGAGAAAAACAGTCAAAGGATACAGCCAGAAAAAAGAAAAAAATGAAAATGAAATATCACAATCAACTTCTGGGAGAGAATAAAGAAAATAGACCGGGAAGCAATCGTCGCTTAAATCAATCATCTTCTGCAGGGAACCAGTTACTTTCAAGAGAAATCAGAATTTTTTTGGAGTCTGCCTCTGCTCTAAACATTTTAAAGGGGTGAAAAGTTCGCATTTTCAATAAACAGCAATGGTTACTACAGAGCTAGTAGAGTACTAACGCGAAACTGTTTAAATGTTTAGAGCCCTATTGTTTTCTTTCCACCTTTACAAAAGTCCATGCAATGCTGTTCAAATCTTCGCAAGACCGGTAAACTGCATATCATACAACCCCAATGGCGGGCAAGAAGTAGTAGGGTGAAATGGTTTGAGCATGTCACTGAAACAGTGTCAATATAATTATACGCGTAACTTCGCATCAAACAACTTGAAAAAAGAAATTCCAATCTGAAAGACCCTGCAGAACGAAGCTTTTGCTGTGCAATAGTGAACTGGTAAACCGCAGAAAAGAGTGAGAGAGGAACGTTCTCCTACTCACCAAGTTTATCTCATTTTCCGTGACTGAAAAACCGTGGGTTATCCTTCAACCTCCTCTGAGTGGATGGGGTGGCTAGTTAGAGAGAGGAGTTCAAGTACAGAGAGGGGTTCTGGGTTAGCCCAAATATTGGTGTCAGTATGATCAAGCTCCGAAAAAAGGGCAAGACGAAGTAATGCGTTTCTCGCGCAGATACGGGAAAATCTCGAAAGGATTATTGGAACTGTCCTAAAGGCCCATTCTCCGAAAAGTTGCCTAGATTTGTCCGAATCTTTATTGTATCACAGCAGTTTGGGTTGGGAAGGGGAGAAAAGTAACGCCGGGGTTGGATAAGCAAACGGATTAGTGGAATAAAAAGAGGGCGGGCGTATGCTCATGCTCGAGATAGAAGTAGAACCTTTTTAAAATACAAATTTAGCATGTCCTCATTCTTTTGAGAATATTTGAGGCCCGCTCTAGCGAACCTTCAATAATTTGGCAATATCTACTGCTTCGCGATTTTGATCTAATTCCGATTTCCAGACAAAAAAATGTACACAGAAACAAACTCAAACTCGTTGGATGAAGGTAGGAAAAAAGGAGTCTTATTTGTTTCATGTCAATTCTCGGAGAGGGGCCGATCTCGAGGTAGGGATCAAAGAGAAAGAGGTAAGATCACCGCAAATAAGTAGATTTCAACTGCGATTCCACATTTTGCCTTCAGCTCTTTTGTTGCGTGCATTTTATTTAGTGTTTAAATTTTTATCTTTCACGACAAAATCCTATTGTCATTTTTACGGTTATAGTCAGGGTTTCTTGCTATTGTTCAACAGCAGAACGATGGTACGTCATCCAGCCCGCTCAGCATCTTCTTCAGCTCTATAGTATTCTCGCTAAAAAATACACAGGTGGTGAGCAATCGGTGGTGTGACGACGATCAAGTGCTTTCCCATGGCAACGTTTCGGTTCAATGGACGGCTACGTCTACCTGGGGCGCGATATCGGATTCAAGAAGTTATCAACGAACTTGTCGGTGCGAAGCAACGGACTCGCCGTTCCAATCCCTGATCATAAGTTCTGGAGAATTCTTATGTACACTAATCGACAAAGAAGGAAGCAGGAAGCTCTAAGCTGCGCGGAACTCCGAAGAACGTTTGAAGTCCGAGACTCGCTATGCCAGATCGAGACTCCGAACCGGTATTCCCGAGAATTCAGCACAACAATTGCCCGACTGAACTCGCGTTAGGCTGTCACATTCAAACTATTCAGGATAAATATTGAGCAAATCTGTTCCACATAAAAACGAGCGCCGATGAAGATGGACTTTCGATGAATCTAAGTAAATGAGTAAAGTTAGGGTTACCTCTAACACAGCTCTTGAGTATCCACGATACGAGAGGTGAGACTCTCTATCATTGGTTGCCGAGAACAAGTTCTTGATAGCCTCCCGCCCTCAACTGAGTTCTCAATAAATGTGATGCTCTTCAGAACAAGCAATTAAGACCTCTGATTATAACGGCTTGACAGAACAGAAGAGCAACTTTTCCGATCTATTCACGTTTCATTACGGAAGAGTTCTTCAGAAAATTGTCATAAGATTGTTATCTGACAAAGAAATGTGAAATATCACTGGCCAAGTGGCTATGCTTGATTTATGACCTCAGCCACATTCATCTATCTAAGCAGCCCGAGTTCTGCCCGTTTTCTTGCAACTTTTCCATTCCACGTCTTTTGACATGCTGATGAGCTACATTGCATTTTTTCCAAGAAATCCCAAACCTATTCTTTTGCGTACCCTACTTCCAAATGAAACGCGTTGATAAGGAAACACTCGATTCTTACGGAATATTTTTCCCGAGTATGTGCCAATCAACTAATCCATCTTAGAAGGCATCGTAAGCGCAACAAACCATTTACGCGAGCTATTTCAAAGAGAAGAAAAGCCTGCCTTATTATTCATCTATCAAAGGTTGACCACACACTGAAGGATTCGCTTGCCATCCAAACGTCGTTCTGAAACACTCATGACTTTGATTGTCTTCACAAGTCGGGGTCTTCGATTGGCATTCTTTTTATTTTCATCGACTCAAGGAATATACACATTCAAGAACATGAAAAATACAGCATGATATTTCTTCGTGTACGGAGTCTCTAAAACAGCATCAAGGAGCTCCTCAAGAAAAACGCATAATTCATCCACACCACTGTCAGAATCACACCCAAAACGAGATTCAAACCTCATTATATCCACACTCATGTCGAGATCACATCCACCCTCGACTTCATGATGTATCCACACCGACTTCAGAGTCACACCCACCCTCGGGGTCGTGGTCCCTGCGAATATCCGCACCCATGTCGGAATCACATACACCCGAAGGCTCCAACCTCATGGGAAAATCGGAAAATATACCCACACAGACGTAAAGTCACACTTAACCTAGGGTTCAAACCCGTCCACGGGATTCCAACCCCAATACATTCACGCTCATGTCAAAATAAATCCACTCTGGGGTTTCAATCCCTCAAAAAAATTGGAGCGAATGTCTACATACAATCAAACACACTTCGGGGTTCCAACTCCAATATATCCACACTCGTGTGGGAATCCACTCTGGACTTCCAACCACTTGAAGAAAATTGGAGAACTTATCCGCACCCAAGTCGAAATCATATACACCCCAAGGCTCCAACCCCCTGGGAAAGTCGGAGAATATATCCACACAGACGCCAAAGTCACACTCATGCTAGGGTTCCAACCCCTTGGGAGAATCGGGCATTGTGTCCACACCGACTTCAGAATCACACCCACACCGGGATCCCAACCCCAATATATTCACACTCACGTCAGAATCAAATCCACTCTGGGGTTCCAACCCCTAGAAAAAATCGGAGGATATATTCATACCCACGCCAGAATCAATCACTTCCAACCCAAAGAATTCGAACTCTTGGAAAAGTCGGAGAGTGTATGTACATGCATAGCAGAATCAAACACACACCTCAGAATTGCAACCCTTCGGGAGAAATCGGATAATATATCCACACCGACGTCAGGGTCACAGCCACCCTCGGTGTTGCAAAACGGTGGTTTTCTCCATCGGGTCCGACACCAGCTCCGACTGAAATGTCAGTCTCGAGGGATCCAACGGGAGGACTCCCTACAGATAACATACCCGACTATACTAATTGCCCCGGCAAGCTGTATACTGTAATGAGAGCGATAACAACGATAATCTCCCATATGGCTGATATTGACACCCTGCTGTCACCAACTTTAACTTTCCTAGACTGAAAAAACACATATCCCGACTGTATTCTTGATATTGTGAAACATATACTACCCTCTTGCATACAAAACAGAACACAAATTAAATTATTCTAGTTTATACTATGTACTAAAGGAATGTGGAGAGATTTTCAAGAATAAGAAAGGAGTTATATAAACGAGAAGCAATATACAAGAAGAGAAGCACCACCGTACTATGCATCACAATCAATAGCTAAGGTCGAGGCCGTAGATCTATTCATTGAGATGCTTTTCGCGAGCCAACTGTACTACAGGTGAAATTGTAGTGTTCTAAAGACCGAAGGTTCCGAAAGGAAGCACGACACAATGAGGTGTAACAGCAGCACAGAGATGCAGGAAGAAAGACCACGCTTGGTGCCATGCCAGAATCTAACCTACCCCACCCCAGTGATCCAATCCCTCAAAAAATCGGAGCATACATCCACACCCACGCTAAAGCCACATCCACCCTCGAGGTTCTAATCCCCGGGAAAATGGGAGAGTGAATTCACACCTACATCAGGACCCCACCCACTCTGAGGTTCCCACCCCTCGGATAAAATCGGGGCGAGTATTCACATCCATGCCAGAATCAAACACACCCCGGGTCGGAGAGTATCTACACCCACGTTGAAACCACATCCGCGTTAAGATAAAACCCCAAAATAAAAAACACACTCAAGCTGGAATCACATCCACCCTGGGCTCCCAACCCTTTGAAAAAATTGGGGAACATATCCACACTCATGTCAGAATCGGATACACCCCAAGGTGCCAACCCCTTGGAAAAATATATCCACACAAACGTCAAAGTCTTACTGATTCTAGGGTACCAACTCTTTGGTAGAATTGGAGTTCGTGCTCACACCGACGTCAGAATCACTCCCACCCCGGGATTCCAACCCCAGAATATTCATACTCATGTCGCAATCACATCCACCCTGAGGTTCCAACCCCTTGAAAAATTGGAGAGAGTATCCACAACGACGTCAGACTAACACCCACCCCAAGGTTCCAAACTCTTAAAAAATAGGAGCATATATGCACACCCACAACAGAATCAATCACTCCCACCCCAGGGATTCAACCCCTTGGAAAAGTCGGAGAGTGTAACCACATCTATACCAGAAGCAAACACACCCCAGAATTGCAACCCTTTGAAAAAAAAATCGGGTTCTATATTCACACCCGCGTTAGAGTCACACCCACCTTCGGGGTCCTAATCCCCTGGAAGATGGGAGAGTGAATGCACACCGACATCAGAATCCCACCCACTCTAGGTTTCCCACACCTCGGAAAAATTCAGAGTGAGTATCTACCTTCATGCCAAGATCAAACACCCCCCGGGGTTCCAACAACTAGAGAAAATCGTAGAGTATCTACACCCACGCTAAAAACACCCCCACCGCGGGGTTAACAACCAAAATAGAAAACATACCCACGTCACAGTGCCACTAATCCCGGGGTTCTAACCCTTTAAAAGAACCGAAGATCGTATCCACAAACATTTCAGAATCACATACACCCCAAGATACCAAGCCTTTGAAAAATCGGAGAATATCTCCACACGGACGTCAGAGTCACACTCACCCTAGGAGACCAAAGTCACGCTTATCCTAGGAGACCTTTCAGGACATAGCTATACCCAATTCAGAATCACACCCACCCCAAAGTTCCCACCCCTTGAAAAAAATTGGAGAGAGTATCCACACTCACGTCAGAATAAATCACTTCCATCCCAGAGATTCAACCCCTAGGAGAAGTTGGAGAGTGTAACCACATCCATACCAGAATCAAATGCACCAATTGCAACCCTTCAAAAAAATCGGATTCTATATCCACGCCCACGTCAGAGTCACATCCACCCTCGAGGTTCTATTCCCCGGGAAAATGGGATAGTGAACTCACACCTACATTAGAACCCCACCCACTCTGGGGTTCCCACCCTTCGAAGAAAATCGGAGCGAGTTCCACACCCATGCCAGAATCAAACACACCCCGGGGTTCCAACACCTAGAAATTATCGGACAGTATCCACACCAACGCTAAAACCACATCCACGTTTGGATAAAACTCCAAACCAAAAATTACGGTCATGTTGGAGTCACATCCACCCTAGGCTTCCAACCCCTTAGAATGAGTGCAAAACATATCCATACCTATGTCAGAATCAAATACACTCCTTGAAAAAAAAATCGGAGCTTACATCCACACAGACGTCAAAGTCACACTCATCCTAGGGTTCCAACACCTTGGAAGAATCGGGATTGTACCCACACCAACGTCAGAGTCACACCCACCCCGGGTTCCCGACCCCAATAAATCCACAATCATGTCGGAATCACATCCACCCTGAAGTTTCAAACCTCGGAAAAATCGGAGCATATATCCACACCCACGTCAAAATCAATCACTTCAATCTCAAAGATTCAATCACTTGATAAAGTTGCAGAGTGTATTCACATTCATCCCAGAATCGAACACACACCCCAGAGTTGCAACCCTAAAAAAATCGGATAATATATCCACACCGACGTCAGAGTCACACCCGCCCTCGGAATCCCAATCCATTGGGAAAATCGGGGAGTGTGTTCACATCCAAATCAGATTCCCACCCCCTCTGGGGTTCCGATCTCTCGAAAAATCGGAGCGAGTGTCTACCCCTCGGCAGAATCACGCTTAACCCAGGGATCCAAGCCCTAGAAAACCGGAGCATATATCCACACCGACGTCAGAACCAAACACTTCCAGCTCAGAAATCAAACTCCTTGTAAAAGTCGGAGAGTGTGTCCACATCTATACCAGAATCAAACATACACCCCAGAATTGCAACCCTATAAAAATCGGATTATATACACACCGACGTCAGGGTCACAGTCACCCACGGGTCCTAATCCCTTGGAAAAATTGGAGACGCATTCACACCCACTCTAGATACAAACCCACTCTGAGGTTCCAATCCCTAAAAAAATTGGTGCGAGAGTACACACCCGCAGCAAAATCACGCCCACCCCAGGGATCCAACCCCTAAAGAAAATGAGAGTGTATCCACCCGCATCCATGCCAGAATCGAGCACGCCTTGAGGAATTCGGAGAATATATTCACACTCGCGTAGGGATCAAACTCTCTGCCCCCCCCCCTCGAGGTTCAAAACTCTTGAAAAAACAAACCGGAAAGTGTGTCCACACCGACGTGAGAATCACACTCATCCCATGATTCCAACCCTTCAAAAAATTCGGAAAGAATTTTAAGAGAAACCTTCGCCCGAATTGGACCCGGCTCCTTCCAATTATGACGTCACCACATGGATATCGGCGGAGGGTCGGAATGCCACCGGGGTCTTCCTTCGGTTGGATTAGCCGCCTCGGCTCCCGTCCTATCGCTCTCGGAACGACTGCGGTACCATCGCAACAGACAGGCGCAGGAGTGCTTGTTTTGAGTGATAACATGCTAGTCACGTGATCAGCGGTTGTAAAAGGCGACTCTTCTCGTACAGACGGGCGGCTAACCTTTCGAGGCCACTCCTAAGAGGACTTCGGGTCACTTTCTGGAGAGTAACTTATGGCGACTTAGGGGATCCACCATGGCCCGCAGTGAGGAACGCTCCCGCGGTCCGTGCTAGGATGGTATCCTTGTTACGACCTGTGGCAGGATCACCCTCCATGCCTACAGGATGTGACAAGAACCCTATCCTCCCGTCATACTTCACCCTCTCGAAAAAAGGCGGTGATGAACAAAAATCAGCAACTGGGAAAGTTTTGAAAAATACCCGGACAGCAACCGCGGTCCAAAATGCAATCGAATATTGCTGCAAGCGAAAGAGCGGTCGCTAATTATCGTTCGGAGGGGAGAGACAGCGTTGCTCCGGGCCCGCTACGAGCGACGGTTTGTCTGAGTATGTTCACCCATGCTAGAATCAAGCACACAATAGAGTTCTAATCCTTCGAAAACAAAATCGGAAATTATGTCCACAGACACATCAGAATCATATACAGCCCAAGGTTGCAACCGATTGAAAAAACTGGAGAGTTCATCTACACCCACGTCACAATAACATCCATCCCGGTGTTCGTCCGCCCTGAAAGAATCGAGAATTGAATCCACACTAACGTCAGTATCACAACCGACCCAGCATGGGATCAGAATCCCAAGGTTGTTGTGAATACACTCTCCATTTCTTCAAGGGGGTGAATCCACATGGTGGATGAGATTCTGACGTGGGTGAGGATACACTCTCTGTTTTTTCAGAGAGGTTGGAGCTTCGCGGTGCGCGTTTGAATCTGGCATGGAAGTGGAAATATTTTCCGTTTTCTGGAAGGGTTGAAACTCAGGGATGGGTGTAATTCTGACGTGGGTGTGGATATGTTCTCCAATTTCTTCAAAGAGCTGGAACTTCACTGTGGATGTGATTCTGACGTGGGTGCAAATATACTCTCGTTTTTTTTTCAGGGGCTGCAACCCCAGAATGGGTTTGACTTTGACGTGGGTGTGAACACTTTCTCTGGATTTTTCAAGGGGTTGGACCTCGGGGTCAGTGTGATTTTGACGTGGGTGTGAATATGTTCTCCAATTTCTCAAAGACTCGCAACCCCGGGGTGTGTTTGATTCTGGCATGAATGTGGACATTTCCCGGTCTTTCAAGGGCTCGGAACCCTAGAATGAATGTGACCTTGACGTCTGTGTGAATATGTTCTCAGATTTTTTCCGAGGAGGAGGAACCTTGAGGTGTATGTGTTTCTGACATGGGTATGGTTACAGTTCAACTCCGCATTGCCGTTCAGTGCACAAAGTACACGCTTATTGCGGAAGCGTGCTGCCGCGCGGTTGCGGGTATCCTCAGACAGGGATGTGGGATCACCCGGGCGAAGGGATCATCCGGGCACAAAGGGCGAAAACCGCCCGGGTGATCCCACATCCCGGGGTAGGAACCCCACGGTGGATGTGGTTCTGACGTGGGTGTGGATACTCTCTCCAATTTTCCCATGGGGTGGGAATCCACGCCCATGTCAGATCTACGTATTCCCAAAAGTTCTAACTCATTGAAAAATCGGAAAACATATTCACACTTACGTAACAATCGAAACCACCCTGAGGCACCAACCCCTAGAGAAAATTGGACAACATATTCGCACCCTTGTTGGAAGCACACACGCACATCCCACGGTTTCAACCCCTAGGATCAATCACAGTGTATCCACATTGACGCCAGAATCACACCCACCTCGTGGCTAAAAATTCCTTGAAAAAATTTGAAGAACATACCCACTCCCTAACCAAAATCCTACTCACCCCGCAGCTGCAACGCCTTAAAATTTGGAGTACAGAAACAATGAATCTCGTTCAAAACTGGCTCAATGGCTTGCGATGATTGAAACCGGTTGTGGTCCTCGGAGTGCTTATGGCGTGGTACATCAATTACTCGGTGTTCAGGATTCACATGTTTCTGCATATTTTTTTTCTGATTGCGACGATGGAAGCGATAGTTAATTCCTACAAAACTATAGCCGTTTATGTACACAACAACCTATATCTTATGATGTGATCGATCATAAATTTTTTACATATGTATTTCTATAAATTGCTTTTCTATGAAAGATTTTCTGTGTCGAACCACAAGCTACTGTTCTCTTGTTATCCTGCACAGCTGTCCTTGTTTAGGTGTTCAGCAGAAATTGTGATTTACTCAATTTTAGTGAGAGGGGAACAGTCTGAAATAGAGGGACCGAATAGATTAACAACCTGTAAGAAGCGAAAATGAACATGAAAAACTGAGAAGGGGATGAAAGCTCTTCCCCAACTGAGATAAATCAAAGTCAGTCGCACCGCACGATCTGTGGTCTGGTGTGCATTACATGAGCAAATCATGATTTTCAGAAAAAAAAAGAAGGCAGTTCTGTCACATTTGAATGCAGACACATTAGAGATTCTATGCAAAAAAAACGAAAAAAAAACGAAGTTTTGTCTTCCCTATAGTTGAACACGCGGGTGTACTGATTTTGAACCTTCCCAAAAGGGTAAGCTTAATCTGAGGAGGAGGGTATAAGTGGTTCGAAGAGAGTGCTCTTCTTTTCAACCGAGGACTCCAGAAGTGAGTATGGGCGAACAGCGTGTAGCAGCCCAGCAAGAGTAACTAATTTTTAGCCAAATCCACATTCTGTATCCAAGTGCTAACAGTGATCTCTGATAATATTTGAATCCTCCTTTCTCAAGATTCTTATCTATAAGAATGCCGACCAGATTCGTCTACACCGTCGACTTATCAAACGTCACTTAGCAAATCAAATCTGGGAGCGGGAGAGGTGGATGGATACGTCAGGCGCGCATGAGTTAGCAACCAAAGAGGATGGAGAGGGGTTTGGCGCGTGTGTTGGTTGGGAAATGGTGCAGAACGCTCCTGAAAAAAATTCGAAGGCTGGGCATTTCCGAATAATTCTTGAAAACGCTCGAGAGACATTTCAACACGCTCTATAAAGGTGTTGAGATCATTGCTGGAGATTGAACTCAAATCTACCTCCGAAAATTGCCCGTCATAAGATCGCAAAATCAGAGTGAATGGCTCCTCTAGTTGGAAGGGTGATCTATATTTCAACGTCTGCCTGGTTGTCGCTTCGATTCTAGAGGGATGTTTTAACAGATGGGTATTTAACTACAAGAAACATTGTGTTCAAAAATAACATGATTTCTTCTGATGAGCCTTTTAGTAGACAGGCTCCCTCTCTTCCTTCTGGTGAGCATTTTCATAGGCCATTGGTATACCTTCCTGTCGCTGCAGCGACAGGTTTCGACAACTATCACTCATCGTGTCGGGACCGGCACCAGCGCTATGGCAGGGTCGGCCGCGGGATCAGTTTGCGTGCGCCCGTCGCTGGAACAGGTCGCTGAGGGCTGTTAGACTTTTCACTGACGTAACCCTGGTACACTCCGTCGCCGCAGCGACGGCCCGTCGCTGGCTTCCTGGACTCCATATATTCATCTATTTCATGCTGTTTTTATGTAATTTTGGCATACCATGGACAGTATAGTGACATCAAAAGACATAATAGTTTTGTACGCTTCGGTTTAGTTGTTAACCTGCAGTTTTTCTTTCGATTGGGTATTTATGTGCTGTCATTAATCCATTCAATTACTCATGAATCATTCTTTTTATTTATACATTTGTCTAGGCTGTCGAGTGTGTGGATTATATCCCAAGCCGACGTATTTTGCCTCTTCTTTGGAACTAAATTTTCCGCTTCCCCAGTTACCAACTAAAAACAGGGATGGTTAAAACGACTATAATGATGACCATATTGTGATGGAAGGTGAAAACAATTGGAAATGTCACGGAATCCCACACAAAC
Source organism: Aplectana chamaeleonis (assembly GCA_029168955.1). Taxonomy (NCBI): domain Eukaryota; kingdom Metazoa; phylum Nematoda; class Chromadorea; order Rhabditida; family Cosmocercidae; genus Aplectana; species Aplectana chamaeleonis. The sequence continues at coordinate 537,675 of JAPDOI010000010.1, forward strand.
TGTGATTGCGTGACCATAATCGATTTTTTTCTTTGCTGTGCAGATGCGCGTGTGCGGAAACATCAGTCCGCAGAAGCGCGTGGAATTCAATGCGGCGACGAAGACTCCGTCGCCGTGTCCGTCGCAGGCGACCGGCTGTCGCTGAAGTATACCAATGGCGATAGAGACAGACTTTCCACAATGCTCACTAGAAATAGACGAAACATGAAAAGTTTCCTGTTTTTCGTTGCAGTACCTCCCAGACACCCCTTACTGACTCAATGACAGCTATAAGTGTGCACCCGCCAAGGTTTCGATACGCGTGGTTAGTTCCGCTGTCAATCAGGTGAGGGCAAGCGCCCCAAAGAGAGGCATCGAATATTCAGTGGGGCTCACAGGGAAGTTCCCAGGTCCAAGTGAAGCAGATTTGTGAGAATTCAGCCTAATGGTGTGAGCGGCACCCTTCAACTCCGAAATTTCTAGCCCAAACAATATTTTCCAGCAAATTTCCTACGCATAGTAGAACAGATTTGAATTTTCCGTTCAAACGTGGACTCAGAAACGTACATTTAAGTTAAATTAACCACTCTATGGAGACGTTTTCACAAGCAATGAAGAAAGCATCAAAATCGATTCAGTACGGGTCTTACACCCATGCCATCTATTAAAGCTCTAAATATGTCATTTACGCGATTGCACTACAGCAGATCCTGCTCGAGACAAAATCCTATCAGGATTAAGGAGCATAATCTATAAATCGATAGGTGATTTAATCAAATTTACGGTAGAAAAACAACCACTTTTCGAATATGATGTTCAACTGAACTCGGAAAATCGAATACGTTTGGTAGATGAACCGAAGAGGAAAAGCAATATAACGTTGGCATGGATCCGGTCGGGAAAAGCGAAGTATGTTGCACAAATAAGCTTTGAATAAAAGCAGAAGTGCCAAGTCTTAACCAACAATGTTTTTCTGGCCGAATTCTGTCGCCGAAATCTTGAGACGGATGTAGAAAGCACCGGAGCGATAGACCATGTCGGAGTGCCATTTTTGTTGAAAATGATTGTTGCAAATTATCGATCGATTTGCCTCCCGAAACGAGTGCCCCAGAATTTCCAAGACTGACTGTCGAAAAGTCAGTCGAAAGCCGCGGCGTTGCTTCTCGGGGAAACTTAAAACGAAGAAGAGATGGCTTCCGACGGACTGATTCCAATTTCTGAGTGCACCTTCCTAATAAGAGAACATGAAGAAGTTTTCTGATGTGCTGTATCGTATTAGCGTATTGGTAATATATGTAATAGAATATTACCTTACAATCTTATCAGACTGTCATAAACCACAAATTTCACACTTTTCCAGTAAATTGGGATGGTCACAGTGACGACTTTCGTTCGACTCCTTTTCGACGTCATATTTAAAGGGCAACGGATCTGTCGATGCCGGGTCCTGATGACGTGCTAGTAATGGCAGAGCGTTCTCGAAGCAGGGACGCATAGGGTGCCAGGCGGCGGAGCCTGCATTATGAATCAGTGTTCGTCGCGCGGTTGAGCATGCGGCCGCCTCGTTAAGATCATCTCAGTCCTGCCCAAGCCGATGAACGTTCGGCGCAATCGAAATGGAGCTCTCTGCTCAAGCAGTATATGTCAATGGTTTCAATGTAAAGCCCAGCGGTCAACTGGTGATCAGAAAAGCCTGTGCCACCTACAACCTGGAAGCTCTGAGGGTGGAGCAGGGAACGTCTTGGCTTTGCCTCACTGACTCAGTGTCGACAGACGTCACGCTGGAAGGCACACTAGCGCGCAGCAAACAGAACCATCACTCAGGTATGCCCTTAATGACCGAGGGAAACGGTTCTCCCATGTAAATGAGTGAGCTAGTTATAATCTCAAAGAGGTCTTGTCGTTTTATATTCGAGCACAACGCGTATGTCCCTATCGTACACGTCCCCAACGAAAATCGTGCTCTCTACCATCCCAATCGCCGATGGAAACGGATTGTGAAGCCACGTGTCGCGGCACTAAGTACCAATCAAAGGCAATGTTTACGATCACGGTCGAAGGCAGAAGAAGAAGAAGAAGAAAAGTTTTGGCATAAAAATACGGCCAACACTGTTTTTCATTTCTTCATAACCACTGTGTTGGTCACAGCATGCTACAAATTTTACGAAGAAACGGCTAAATTGTCTGCTTTTGATGGAAGGATTCGGCAACCTGCCAAGGTTGTCCACGACGGTGTGAGAAACATGTACAGTCGCGCATTGTAAGTCGTGCTGTTCAACCAAAGTTGCATGAACATTACATGCGGAAACGGTTGAAGTTGCGGTCGAAGACAAAGAGAAATGCTGAGAATAGGCAGCAGAAAGTTGAGAGTAGGAAGGCCGGATACAAAATTACTCATATCCCCAGCAATACGTTTCTTTAACGATGAGAGCAAAGGTAGGAGTCAGAATAGGGCATCCAATATATCTTTGGCTTCTCTATTCAGGCTCTATCCAGGGACCAATTATTCTCTTGAGCAGAGAGTCTCGAATTTAAAACAATATCGCAAGCACTGCATTTAGGGTTCTCGAATTCGAGAGGAGTGAGAAGCGACGGAGAAGAACTTTCTGAGAAGTCGGCCTTCTGGCACGAGTAATGACTTAGCAATGTCATATTTCGAAGAATTCGGCAGTTTTAAAGAAAAAACGGCGTGAATTTCTCCAGAGAATGATAGGCGCAGAGAAACTTGGAAAAAATTAAAGTTGTGTATGCAGTGAAAGGACTGAAAATTCGATTTGGTAGTCGAACATAGACCAACAATCGATAAATGGTGACCGACGAGGGATTGGGTTTTACAAGCTTTTTCGGTAAACTTATCAGGGCAAAACAAGCACGATATTCATTGGAGCGTTTCATTTATCTAGTTTGACCTAAGCTGATTGTGGTATTAGAGTTTGAAATGTCATTTTAGTGTTTCCATATCGTCCTCGATTTTGCTTCGGTGACTACAAAGGAAAAGCTTGTAACGTCCAATCCCTCGTCTGTTACTACTTGTCGACTGTTGGTATACGCTTTTACAACAAGATCGGTTTTCGCACTTTCTGTAGTTTCAAAAAACCATTTCAGACCATTTCTGGGTGGTAATATCAAGTGTGCTCCGTCATCATCGATACAGATTGCATGAACTCGGGCAGAGATCTGAGACAAACGCCTATTTTCTGAACTCTGTGCAGTACACGCTGCGAAATTGGGTATTATAATGTCCGACAGTATAGTAGAACTGTTTGGATACAGAGCTATTAAAAGCATCAGAATTACAATGATAGAGAGTAGTTAGCTCATCTATACTCAAAATCACGCACAAAATTCACATATATTGATCAGCAATAAACTCTTCAAACCTCGAACGACGACTGCGAATATTTTCAGTAAAACATCACTACACAGCCATTCCTTATTGCGGGTTCAGCCGCATCCGGATTAGTCGAATAGTAAGGACTAGTAATTCAGCGGCACCGGAAAAAAATGAGACAGCTACAATACCATGAGTTTGTCACGACACTGAAAATAATTTTGAAGGCAGAGAGTATTGATCTGAATGCGCACAAGTTTATCAACAGATGTCCAAGAAGATTTCCATATGACGGCTGTAATATGAGAGATACATGAAGCAACACTCTGGGTGATATTCTGAGACATAGAACATGCGGTAATCTGAGAAGCACGATGTTTATTGAAAATATAGGATTGCAGTAGAAAAAACGAAATGCACGTGCACGTAATCGTCGGAAGCGAAGATGAACTGAAGATAGACATATGATAAATAGGAGTGGTAGCTTTCTTGCACTATGATAAACAGAATAAGCGAAGGTGTACCTGAACGCAATCATACAAGGTGCGCGACATGAATGCTGATGAAAGATGAACTCAACTGCTGGTTATAGACAACACAGAGACGAGTCCTTATCTGACGTGAGTCAAAATTGAAACAAAACACTACTAAGCTAATTCAATGATTAGAATAAAAGACGCTGTTCAGATTGGGGGGGGGGTTGCCCACTCAAGTATCATTTTTAGAACCAAATGTAAACTCTTACTTTAGATATCTCAAAACTTTTATTGGCCAGTGTCGCCTTGGGATCCAAAGAAATACATGTAATTCTTGTCACTCTCGCCTTTGAAACTGAAAGTACCATCCCCTTATAGCACTTAATATACTTAAAAGATCTCGAAAGATGGTATTAGATCATGCATGTTCATATCTTTTTGAGAAAGACTTTCTCGATGCTCTTGCTCTCTGAGGATTTACAGGTTAGGTAATTCGTTAAGCAGCATGGAAATAAGTTCAAGAGATTTATGGTCTTGTACTACACTGCGCACCTACAGGCACAGTTCAAAGAGGATGATAATTTGGTTTCTCATGAGAACCTCCACCAAAACAATAGTCTTCACTGGGGCTTCCAGGATGCACAAAGCAAAATACCCTGTCTTTTCCATTGAGGTGGAGATTCTCTCGTATGCTCCGTTTTAATTAATTTTTTAGAAAATTGGTCAGTTTACTATTAAGCAAGTCAAATAATCAAGAAATGTGTACAATGAAGTAAAATCTTAAAGCATGAGGTCTCCTGAAAAACAAACTTCTTCTATCTACGACTTCATTGCATATCCACGAGAAGCTGAGGTAGCTCTGTGTTTGCGCAGTGTTGGAACCAGGAGCTGACCTCAGCCAACACACTCCCACTTCTCATTCAGTGTTAACTTTTGAACTACATTTTGCCCTTTTCGCATCTTAGACGACGTTTCAGGACTTCTCAGAGCTGTCCGATGGGGTCCCGATCTTATGATTAACTTGACTAGTTTATATGCAGCGCCAACATGATGAGGATGATATCAGAGCAAGCCCTCGCCAGTGGGGGCCGCGGTTTCAGGGTTTGTTCTCTGAATTATGAAATGTCAATCAAACCCCTTTAAACCCGCGGGTGCATCAGACCCCAGGATATTCCTGTAGACCTCTTTTGTCATGATTCCGGAAATCCTCCGTGTTGTTTGAATGTATTGCCGTCTTATCTTAAACACAGTTGAACTTCTGAAGCCTCCCTGCTTAACAGACATGCATTGATTTCCTCTCTTTGAACCGCTTCGATACTGCAGCGGCGATAGAATAGGCAACTCTGATGCTTCTCAAAATTACATCCGGTGAGTCCATTCCGTTGACCACAAGCATTGGCTTTCTGAACGGCGGCTCTGAGCGAGTTACTTCGAACACTTCAATCTCAGTAGTTTAAAAGAGGAGAAGGCCGCTCGGAATAACAACATTTTCTACTCACTTGCATCCTCTGAATTCTAGGAAAACGCTCTCGCCATGGGATGCATCAATTAGGAGACACCGTTCAGCTGAGAATAAAATAATTACCAGCCTTAATATGCACAAAACTGAAAGCAAATATCAAGCTGTCGGAGAAGTTTCTCGTCACTCGTTTTATGGTATCAGTGTGAATATTCGGCGCTCCTTTTTAATGAGGCGTCTAAAATTGTTCTTCCTATCTAAGGCGAATTTGTGCTTCTAACAAAAATTGGTTGCTTCCGAATTTCAAGCCGGAATTTGATTAGAATCCGAATCGTCGACTGAATGTGATCGAACGTTCTAACATTCCTCTAGGAACACATGAAAGCTGCCAAGATTGATAGGTCATTCAGACCCTTTTTATGAATGACGATAATACCTGCTTAAATTCTTAACAGAATTCGAGTTTTCTACGAAGTAACTCAAATTAAAAGTCTACGTCGTGGTAGTTACTAGCAAACAAATTCATGGTAGTTACTAGCAAACAGAATGATCTGCGATATCACAGCTAAATGCTTCTTTTATTGAGGATAATCCAAAACAGACTCAGGAGATGGGGTTGCATTGTCCACCATGCCGAACGAGAGGCTAGAAATTACACCAGATCACTAAACTCAGCGAGAATGAGGTAACCAGCCACAAGGAAATGGAGCTGAAGCAAATGGGCAAAGGCGCCGAGATCTGAACAGAGCCTCTTCACGTGACGCAGCGCCGTAAACTGGTCGTTGCGGTACCAAGCAAGGGCAAGCTCGTCAGATCCGTGTAGCAGAGCCACTTTTAGCAGAATATTGGCTATTCGAAGTTTGACCATTTTGATAACCAGACGTGTACTATGCGACTCCTTATTAATTGTCCCCATGAGGCTCTGAGGTGCTTCACTCTCCGGTTTTTGGCCATATAGTAAGGATCTGGGAACCTAACAAATTCCGATGTGGGTACAATACCTCTTCGCAGAAGGCTGGCTCTAATGGATGCGTAAATTTGACGCTAGTGTTTTTTTTTCAAAGCTCGAACCACATTACCGGAGCCGTTTCTGTATTTTTTCATCGGTTAACGTTGTTCCAAACATTCGAAAGTCTTCCGTGGTCAATGATATGAGTTCAGAATATGTTAGTTCGAAGGTGTCTTTCTCAGAATGATTGGACTGACCTCGGCTGAAGACGACAGCGGCAAATGTGGAACGACAGAGCGGGAAAGATGCGAAGTGCCGGAATTTTATCGAGTGTGGCTCACATGAGGTTACGGTAGCCGGCATGAGCGGCCTATCTTAATGGCGGCAACCTTGTGATTTTATATAGGTCGCAAACTGCTGCGACACTCAGGTCGGAGGTGAGGGGTGGGAGGGGGTCTTGAATTTAGCAGTGCTATGTTGTGAAGGCATATTCCGAAAACCATTAAACAAACATTCGCCTTGACTTTTTTCTCTGCGGATCATGACTCCATAATCCCCGGAACCACCTCAAAAGATGCCTTTCGTTTGGAACTTTTTCTCTTACGTGTAAAGTTGATATGCGCGTTAGGTGAAGGAAATCGGTCTTGAGGGTTGTGGCCTTTTTCAGAATGCGTCGATAAAAGTGCTTAATCGGAAAGCCAGAGAACAGCTGGAAGCATTCGTTTATTTCTTTTTTTATGTAAGTGACGAATGAGCCCATCTATTGAGGTCGTAGTTTCGGAGTGAAAGATGTCGGCAAGTTTCGCATTTTCATAATCCTCATGGAGCAGCTGGAAAACATGCGTCTTTTCTGAATTCTAGTGAGTGTAGAAAGCGGTTCGGGCTAGACGCCTGAAATTTAAATTGGGGAGCGTGGGTGGCACGGTTCAGCAGGTGTGGTTAGCCTGAAAACGGGTGGTGAGGAGGATCTTAAAATTAAACGAAAACTTGAAGGGGGAACGAAATTTTTTCGGATGGGAAAAAATTCAAATTCATTGACAGAAAAGATACAGAAACCTAGCAGAAATCGCTAAAAAATGGATTGTGGCAATTTGAAAACGAAACTGCAACTGTTCACAGCCTGATTCGAACCAACGATAAGTCCATTCGACCGTTTTAAATCACCTTGTGGGCAAAAATTTGCTGTTTTGCGCTTTAAAAACGCCAAAAGGCGTACGACCCTCTTTTTATTAATTCTCGACCTGAAAATAAGCCGAATTCCCACAGAATCTCCTACAGATCTCTTCAGTTTCATTCCTCAACCCATTATGATGTATGGTTTCCGTTTTCGATTTAGTCTGAGGCATGGACCAGGTGGCTGGCCGTGCGGGTTGGAGGCCTCTCTAGGGCGGCATGCACGTAAGCGGCGGGTTACGTTGGGGTTATGCAGGGTTTGGGTCGTCGGCACGTTTGATGATAGCAGGGCGAGGGCTGAAAGGTGGTTAGGCTAGCACTGAAAAATCTTTCCCTCGCAAACCCTACCTAGGAGGGTTGGGCAGCCGAGACCCCGCTGAAACACAAATTATTGATTAGCTCCAGCACTCGCACAGCAATCATCAAACGCGCCGACGCCTCTAACCCAGCCTAATCCTAATCTGACCCGCCGCGTAAGTGCATGCCGCCCTTGGAGAATGGGGTTTCGGTTTGCGGGGGTTGATCTACCGTCGCAGCCCCGTCAATTCATCAGACTTAAGTTATCTGCAAGAAACTGTACAAGAGCTCAGATGATGTAAGGTGGTGGACCTTACCAAGCCACTTGGGCGAATCGCAGGATTCTGGCCATCACTGTCTAACGGGTGGCATCCCTTTAGCAATAGAATTTCAAACCACCAAGGGTCCGGACTTTGAGGTAATTGTATTGTGTAAAAAATCTGCAGACAATTTTTTCTTCCAGCTACTCGAACTTCCGAAATAATAATACATAAAAATATCAAACTGTCACGAAGAGCCTGGACGCCTACCAGTATTGATATGTCACCATAAGTCATTCTAGCTTTTATTTCGGCCGGGTGGAGGCGAATCGGTGTTTTCGAAATCCTCTAATGAATAATTACTTCACAAGATGACTTAGTCTACCAAGTAAAAAGTCGATAAATCGATTAAAACGTTCAATTCATAATTTAGTTTATCACAGATGCGTAAAATGCATACAAGGTAAAGCAAAATTTATAGCTGAATTTACTCTGCTATTCGCGAGCATTCTTAGAATTTAACTCTATTCGTAAGCTTCCACCCCTTGCCAAAAAGCATAATGAATGCGCTCATTTAAATATGGGCTGAGCTAATTTTTTTTGTTTTCATATTCTAGCAAGATTTTTTTGTTGAAAAAACAGCCCGTCGTATTGCGGTAAATTTTTTCTGGATGTTTTCTGATCGGGCTACAAGCAAGCCGATTTTTAATACATTTTTATTCGTATTCTTCCTTGATTCAAGCTGAGCTTGTCTTGAATACAGCCCGAAGTTATGCCCAATTTTGCTGGGAAGGTCGTTGCAGTTCCCCATATTTCTTGAGACTGACCGGCGAGAGCGGGGTCGTGAGCCTTTTGCTGCCCTTTAGCGGAGTTCAGAGCTCATTTACGGCTTGACGCGACGGTATAATTAGCTTACGCATCGATCAAGCGACGTCGCGTCACGCCGTCGCTAGGTGTTCACAGTGAAGTTGCGCGATGCATCGGATTTGACGCAAAAATGATGATTCCTCGTTGATCGCGCTGCAACGCGCCGTGAAGGTAGCCGCGCGAAGTCAAGTTTGTTGCTATTTTTTTCAGAATTTTCTCTTTACGAATCCCATTCTCACAATGAAAACAATAAAATGAGCATATTGAGGACCACTTGTACTTGAACAAACATCAAATACGGTTGCTAACTTTAGTTAAAAATTGCTGCTGCTTGTTTACACGAAAATGCGCACATATACATATACAATCGCGCGTTATAGCAGGGTTCACACTGTGTTCACACCTGAATTCCTACGCGACGCGATTCTCGCCCTGCAAAACTTTGAACACAGCCTTACAGTGAAGAGGCGCGATATATCCGAAATGACGCCCAATACGCCTTTGCGCGACATCTATGCAGCGCGACGCCATGGACGCCGCGAGATAGCAAACTCGTTGCTGCTTTTCTGTGGTCTTTTTTCATTAACTGAACCAAATCTAACAATTAAAAAAATGAAATAAGCATATCTAGGATCACATGCACTGAAAAACCGCGAAACATTGCCGGTATCGCTAGAAAAAGTTGCCGTTGCTCGTTCACAAGGAATCGCGTACGCACGCAGTTGCGCAAAGTCGCCCAGTGTTCGCGCGGCAGGTTAGATTGGGGTTAAGCAGGGTTTGGAGCGTCGGCTGGGGTAAGGCAGAAATTGGAGCGTTCACACCTAAAAATGTGCGCGACGCGATTCTCGTGTCGCACTGACATGTGTCGCCACGCGAAAACTCTGGGGTGGCATGCACCTACGCGGCGGGTTAGGTTGGGGTTAAGCAGGGTTCAGAGCGTCAGCGCGTTTGATGATAGCGGCGTGAGGACTGAAAGGGGATTAGGCTAGCACTGAAAAATCGTTCCCTCGCAAACCCTACCTAGGAGGGTGGGGCAGCCGAAACCCCGCTGAGACACCAACTATTGATTATCTCTAGCACTCGCACAGCAATCATGAAACGCCCCGACGCCCCAAACCTGCCTAACCCCAACATAACCCTCCGCGTACGTGCATGCCGCCCCTGAAAGTTCAAATTTCAAAGAGCTGCTGGACCCTGGTGGGTGGGAGGGGTTGTAAATCAGAAAATACGTCGCTGTGCGCGCTCAATCTGTGAATCATGGAACAGTTCAAAGCGCTACACATTAGCTTCAGACCACGCCCACTAATTAATAGCTTTCAATCCTGTCAGAATCCTGTCACATCATACAACGTTGGAGAGCCAGCACGCTCCAATCCGGAGCAAAATGTTCGTGATCGGCTCTGAACCTGAGACGTGCCTGTCTTTTTATAGTAAAAAGCGGTCACGCCCCGCTCGAAACCGCATGATTTTAACTTGACGGTTAGGTAATTCGCCAGATTCCACATGACCGTCGTTGGCATTCAACGGCAACACAGCTCAAGAAGGGATTTGGTGAGTGTAGACACCGTACTAAATCGGCTCTGATCTTGTTTTTCTTGCATGCATTATAGAAGCTTTTCAAGAGCTTTCACAATCAGAGAAATGACATAGGCAGTCACGGGAATAGAAGTGTTTATGTTTTCAGTTCTGGGCAGTCCTGAAAAAGCTCAGCGTGGAAATACGTCACCCTTTCTTTATTTCTTGTTTTGCTTCATCCGGGGGCGCATTATTATGAAATTTGGTTTTTTTACGTTTTTCGCTGATTCTTAACAATTCACGTTCGTGACGAGACAATTACACGCATCAGAGCCACCCCATAGTGGCCTCACTCGTACCACCTCTTCATGTTTTGGCACCAAAGATTTTCCTCATTTGTGCCCTCCTCTTCATGTTTTGGCTCTGAAGGACAGTGACTCCACAGTTATACACCGCGGCTCTCTTCTACAACGCTTACTGTAAACATCCCTCGAGATTGATTGTCTCAATAAGAAAAAATCGCGAAAAAACCGCTGTTATGGGCCAAATTTGAAGCCTGAACTTTCATGTCTTTTGATGTTGGACGAGCCTACTCCACATCATCGGCATCGATGATCTCTAATATCAAGAACATCAGCTGGCTTGAAATTGAATTTCAATCAATGAACTTTTGGATTTATATATACATCTAGCCAAAAACATTGACTGAAGTGCTTGCTTTCATTGTTCAACTGTTTCATTAGGTAAATTTGCATTTATTTCTTCCTCTGAGGGTCGATGATTTTGGACTGTTTGGCATGAGACTGTGATCTTGTATACATCTAGCCAAAAATGTGCACGAACTGGCTTCTCTGGGCCCTGGAAACTCTCATTCTAGCATCGTGACAACTGACTTTAAGGAGCACTCCTTTTGACTAGAAATCAAGTTCCCCTTCATAAATTCATTATCATTAGGTTCGCCCTCTTGTAGAGATGGGTACCGTCGTCTTCTCTCCATACAAGAAAAAGGACATAACTCTTCTGGAGAAAATTCAGAATAACTTTACTAGAAAGGTATTAATACGACGGGGCGGGTTTTTATACTCAAAAATTCCAAAATCATGGATCCGAAATTAGTGTTTTAGTTTAGCAAGCCTCGAGTCACGGCGGGACTTGTTTAATGTCTGTATGGTACACAAGCTTTTAAATGGGATGTCTGGTGCTAATTTTTCACATTTCTTCAGAATAGTGTTATCCAAAACCCGAGGTGGGGCAAGAAGGATATCTTTCGCAAGTCCAAAAACCACGGTGAGTATCTGCAAGTGGGGAAAACCTTCCTGACTGCCAGGTCCATGATGTCATTCAAACGGGAAATGGCTAAAATTTTGCTAAAGATTTAGATGTGTTTGTAATTCGTATTATTTTCTGAATTTGTGCGATTTTTTTCTAGCCTCTGTCTTATTCGACGTACTCAATGAATGAATTAATCAGTTAGTCTGCATGAAAAGACTTTCTTGATTCCAACTACGTGTTGGCTTCAAAAACATACCCGCTTGAATTCCTTAGCTTCGAACATTGATTGTTCAACCTATTCTCCCACACTACGCTTAAAAATCAGTTTCGAGAATGGAACTACCTAGTTCTATATTCAACCTATAGTATTTAGTGTATTGCTACTAGAATATTCTGGTTACAAAACGGAAACGTAGAGAGGTGAGCTTGTGTTTACACGAATTAATATTGTATTATTGACACTATTGAATTTCAGGGAGAGTCATTTTTCTGAAATGGTAGATTCTATGTTTAACATCACACTCGTTGAATGGATGGAACAAAACACTTGTCGTTTCATTTTTTTCTGCAATCCTGTGGAACTTTGATCTCAATATTTCCAAAAAATAGGTAAGCGGTTCTGTCCTTCATTCTACGTAATCCTTTTGAGCACCGTTGAAAAAATTTGAGGCCGTAGCCGTAACTGAGATACCGGGTAAGTCTTACCTTACTTCTACCATACCCGGAGCCGATCGCTTACCTACCGTCAAGCGGTATTCTCCAGACACTTACTCACCACGGTAAGTTACCGCGAACAATGTCTTCGATGTGCACTCACTGACACACAAGATAGGCGTCGTCAATTATTTGTGCATCAACTCAGTGTAGCCGGATTCGGTTGAATTTCGGTGAAGAATGACGCAAAGAGTTTAGAACAGAGAAAAAAACAAATTCCTTGGTTGCATCTCATAATCCATTTGAATTCAGTAAAAAAAAATCAAACGAGCAGGAAGAATTAAAATTTCCCATTCTTTATCACGGCTTATCAAATCAAAATCCCATCAGGACGTGCATATAACAACATGCAAAACATTTCATAATGGAAAACGCGTTTCAGGAGCAACAAAAGGGCGAAAATAAATCATAAAGAAATGAGTAGTCCAAACTGCTGAGGGATATATAGCGCTCTGTGGCCATTTTCGGTTTTAGCAGTGGAGTGCGACAGCTGCAGCTATATGAGGGTGAATTTCACCTGACTTCATACGTCGGGTGTAAAGTTTTCCGGGCTATTTACCAGGAAACACAGGACAAGAAAGCTCGCGATTATCGGGTGAGCTACAAATTTTAAGAGCTTCACGCTTATCTCGCGGGCAAATCGTTCATAAATACGGACCTTGTTTAAACTGAGCTTGAGACCGACCTTTTCAGAGGCATCGCGCGCGCTGAAAATCAGATTTTCGTTTTTGAGTAACATCATTCAAGTGTGGACCTTTATAAGGCCTTTAACGAAGTTTGCGGTCCTAAAATTCAACCGAAATGGAATTTTTTCCACTTGAAAACGTCTTTCTGAGTTAGAGAATTGGCCTTTGGGTCGATGATCTGTTATGTCCATTCACCAAATGAGAAAAGAAAGTAATCGATAAACAAGTGATATAGTACAACTGAGTGAAAGTCGATGAAATATATTATAGGATTACGTGATGAGTGTCCTTTCTGCGCATATCGGTCAACCTTTTCTCTCTTAAAAATCAGCTGAAAGAAAGATGAACGAAATTTGATTAGGAGATCACGGCTCGACACAGCGATTTGTAGCCATCGACTCTTACTTTGGTTCCGTCCATTGCAGAGGACGTAGCGCCAAGTGACGCTGGGGATTTGCATCTTTAAAGGGGTCCGAAGAGTTGAAGTTGCGGCGTTGCTCGCAGCGAAGAACAGCACTGGGTGATGTAGTATCGATTACATTTGGCGACGATGGCGACCGACGCAGAGCGAAGGGCGACGACGGGACACCGCAGAGTGTATTGACGCCGCGACGGCCCTGCACCACTGCCAGCGAGCGGCAACCGGCGCGGCGACGATAATGTTCGAAAAACGTTTTTGTCGCCGCGTCAAGGTTGACGCTCGGCGACCACTTGCCGGTCTCACCAACTCTGCAGACCCCTCAACATTCGTTATTGATCTGACTCCCCAGCGACTCCCCAGAGACCACTGCAGCCGTCCTGTCGCTGACGATGGAGGCATAGCGACAGTAGCAGCTGTCACTAATATTATCGATACCAGGGCTGTGCGTTATAACGTTACGCATTAACGGGTTAACGCGTTTTTTTTGGAAAATTAACGATTAACGTTTAAAGGCACAGTCCAACCTCAGAATCGAAATTTCGTTCTCCCGGCTATCTTGAAGAAAATTTCACGCTGATCACAAAAGTGTCTCCAGAATCGCTCAGAAGTCACTACGGATGGAGTTATGGTCACTCAAAGATTCTGAATTTGAACGGCGAGAAGTTCGCGGGCGAGTTGTCTCGAGCCTGTCTTTTCTCGTTATTCGCAGCCATCGTTTTGAAGGCGGTCAGAAAATAAAGCCAGACCGAAAACAAATGGAAGAACATAAATTTGGAACAATATCGATCGCGCCTCTCTTCCCTATTGAGACCGGAATCTTGTTGGTGGGCGTTACCAACTTTTTCTTCCATGGGGGCGGGGTCGACTTTTCCTTGCCTTTTCTCGCTTATTTGAGCGAATTGAGATTTCGCGCTTGGCAGGGTTGCTATGCACGACGACAGGAGTATAATATCAAAAATTACCCTTGAGCTTGGACTGTGGCTTTAACGAAAAAGTCCTAAAATCACGTTAATTTGGGTTCGTTAATTGCGGTGGAATTACGGCACTGATTGATCTGCTTCAATGGCAAATTTCAAAACTGGGGCCGTGCATGTGGAAACATTGTTTCTTGTTGTGAAATATATCGCTGACCTCAGTGTCTCTGATTCCATTGTTTATCTATTTTATTTCCATCTTCTGGACATCGAAGAATTCGAATTCGAGTTACAAAAAGGGAATTTGAGGTCTAATCTACCCCTCTGCGGTCGAGTAAGGTACCAAACGAGGGTTGGGAGCGGGGACTGAAGGCCGGGTGGGTGATACTTATGAACATATCATCGCGTATCGAATGGCATGTGATTATACAGTAAACAACCGTCCTTCTGCGAAAACTATCAAATCGCTTTTGCATATAAAAGATCGCCGCAGGTTCGTTTCTCACTTTACTATATTCTACCATAGATATAAAGACAGCCTGCCACATTTGTGGACACGTGAAGACATATAGGTTGCGTTTCTACTCAACAATGAGAAGCGCTTGGTCGGCAATCAATTCGAATGAAACTCATTGCAGCACAACCGCTCTCCCTCAACCAGTGGCGAGCGTTTTGCCTAAAAATGTTATGCAAATTGATCTTCTGCTGACCGCTTTTCATTCATGAGGAAATGTTGAAAATTTGATGGACCGCACTATAGACTAAACCAAGAAAGGGAATAAATTCTGGCGTCAAGGTTGCACACATACAACACCAGGATGGCGGATTTTTTGAGCCCGTTTTAGGGATATTATTCTACGTATGTCACCCAGTGTAGCACACCATTTGCCAAAACGTTCAAGACACGGGTGGTGTCCATCGTGTATCAACACCCCGAAGAGGCTGGAGAAACGGAGGAGGAGCGAGGTTTCTGATTAGACGCAACACGGGCTAGCCCCTGTTGCGTCCAATCAGAAACCTCGCTCCTCCCCCGTTTCTCCCGCCTGCTCAGGGGTGTTGATACACGATGGTCACCACCCTCCAGACACCCCCTCTGGAGCCCCGTCCACTTTCCACGGCACCTTGTACAACCATAAAGTACCTGTGACTTTTTGCACGGCGCACGCTGCACATAAAGCGCTACTCACATTCCACGAAGCGGCGCACGCTCTAAATGATGCGCTACTAACTTTCTAAGACGCGGCGTACGCCCTTGTGAAGCGCTAACGATTTTCCCGACGACCTGCTAACGTCATCCGAATGCCCACCCACTTTCCACGACGTCTTCACCTGAAGCCCTACCTACTTACCATGACATCATCTGAAGACCTACTCCTTTTCCACGACGTCCTGCTGACTTCATTTGAAAGCCTTTTTTATTTTTTCTGGGACCTTTTATGATTTATCAATTTTTGCTGTGGTCAGGTAATGTTTTTAATTTTTCAACGAAATCCAAAATTATGTGTTAACGCGTTAACGGGTTAACGCGATTTTTTTCAAAAAATTGACGACTAACGCCTAACAAAAACAAATTTCCATTAAAGTCAGTGTTCACGACAAATTTCACTTCCGATATCTCCACGGTTTACGGAGGGTCTGGTGCCCTATATAGCAAGGCATGCTTAAAAAAGAAACGAAAGACGCGTTTTTGAGCCAAAATAGGTCCTCTTTTGTTTACGTTGATTTTTGAGCGTGGAGGAATTGACCGGTAGAAGGATGATACCTATCAGTGCAATGAAGCGATCAGCTCACTTATCAGCACTTTCTTCACTTGATCATTCCTGTACTCTGAGTCTTCATTTGTTCATTCCGAGAGGTGTATCTGGGGCACCAAAACGCTTGTTTGCAGCCGTTATTCTGCCGCTCCTGGCTCATTTTCTACCGTCGTTTCGACACTGGGAGCCTAGAATCCTTCTCGCCTCTCATTTCGCTATGGAACGTCAACGAGGATGCTCATCGTGAACGCTGCCTTTAACGCACAGCCCTGATCGATACCATCGTTAACCACGTGCCGTCCTCGGACACATTGAATGCGCCAGCCGTCGAGCGTCATGTACCAGCATTTCAGCACTGGCGAGTGATGCGCCGACGCCTTGACGCTTCGCCGCTGGGCGTCTTCTATGGAAGGAGCCATTCTCATACGTCGATTGGTTAAAAGGGGTCTAAAGACGAAGGAAAAAGTGTCCGGAAAAGCAGTTTTCAGTAAATTTTCCGCTGTTTTTCCAATGTGGCTGTTGTGTGGTACTGAAGCTTATAAACTGAATGCTCAGAAACGAATTTAATATCAAACGATGTCTTTAACCAGCTGACAGTGTTGCTGACATTTGTCGTTAGCCTTTTGGGTCAGACCGCGTTAAGTGAATAAGATTGCAAACTGACCAAAATAATTGTAGCGAATGATCCTGTTTTTAGAGGTTGCGGTACGATGGCCAACCAAGCATGCTCGATAACTTTTTCTCGCTGATTCTTTACTCTCCTCCCGCTATCCTCTCGTTTCTCTAGCTGGAGATACAAAAACAGAAACGCTACTAATGCTCGGCCGAATGACTTTAGCAGCTTATTGACGCGCGGCTTACTCTGCAAAATAGCTTCTCTGACTACTTGGATATGGGGTTTACGAAAAAATTGTGCAGGAAGCAGCTGGCAGTGGTGAGCCCGACCAGGACTTCTCGGGTCAAACTGACATCTTTTTTTTTTCTCTACTTAACCTATTCTTGTCTTTCTTGCTTTTCTTCTATTTCTTTTTTTTCTACTTTCAGACTTTTTCATCGGCATCTTCTCTAGAAATCTATAAATATTATAGGTTACTCCGAATATAAATGAATGTATAATACAAATTTGATGTAAAATTGTTCTTCAGAGGTTATCCAGTGATGAGGATGTATCTCTCACACCTTGTTCCAAGTTTGAAGAATTTTCGGAGGATCACAACACAAAAAAATACAATATTGGGATCCCCTTAATTTTTTTAGTATCTGATGCTTTTTATAGCGTGTTTTATGATCACAAAAAATTACAAGATTACTGAGTTCAAGTAAAAACTTAGGTGCCAGGCAGAAATCAAACCCGCATCGCATCGCTTTCCGGGCGAGAGTGTTACCATTACACTACCGACATCAATCTGCCTTCCCTAGCTAATTTATACATGAACTGTGTGGGCACAACAGCAATCACTCGTTAACGGGCATGATCTGGTAAGCACAAATCGGCATTAAACCAGGCCACCCCAGGCCCGACCTCCTTCGTTCATCACCACGGACCACACCACCTACCAGATTTCCGAACCCGATAGCAATTAGATCTATGGATTGATGAATTCTCAACAAGTCGTCATTGTTCAGTTCATTGCCGGACTGTCTCCTTATTCTTGCTGCGCATCGATTGCGAGTGAAGAGACACACAGGCTTGAGACAAATTTTCCACCATTTTTTCGCCCTCAAAATATAGAGCACCAACAACTCTGATCATAAAGGATCTTAGACGATTTCAGAGCTACCACTGTGATCAGTATAAGACCCTCTAAGATCAGTAGCCGTATTCATGAAAACGCGGGCGCCGGAAGGAAGCGTAACCTTCCCGTACCCAGCGTATGGCCACCAGTTTTGTGACTGCCTTGTCCGGATTCCAATAGTGGCGACCACCTCTTCGCCACCTGTAAGAGCACAGACAGGCATGCGTAGCCACCCGCGGAGGCGGAGAGGAGACCGCCGGGTAAGAGGCTGCTGCGCTTCAGCCTCGCTATCAGAGCATTCCGGCGAGCACAGCATGCAAGATCTCGATTGTGCGGGTGGACGGGCAGAGCGCCCGTTGTCTGCCAGCAACACATTGATCGCGTTCTGAAACGCAAGATCGACGTAGCAGGCAGCCGCAAATCTCTCCGCCTACCCGCCATGTGACTAGAAGCCCTCCCGTTTACTCGCCAGATAGCCGGAAGCCTTCCTGCTTTTGCCGGGTACTCAGAAAGGTGCAACTTCGAAAACCCGTCCAACAGCGGGGGGGAATTTTACCTTTCCTGGGGGGGGCATCGCTTCATGAATACGGCCACAGCATGAAAACTGAAAAATAATTTCCCGTGTTCTCCAGTGCCTTTAAACTAAGACCTTTCGATGACAGAATTGTGGTGTTTTTAAATATTTAATAACTTTTTTATGGCATGGTATATGATCCCAAGAGATTACGAGCTCCCGAATTCAAATACACTCTTGAAAGCGATGCGATGCGGGTTCAATACTTGCCCAACACCTAAATTTTGTATTCAGTTCAGCAACCTTATAAAATTTTGTGATAATCTACCATGCCGGGAAAAGGCATCAAATATTCGAAGACACCAAAGTTACTCTTGATTGTTCTGTTATACAACAAACCCTTTTTTACTGGAGAGTCCCAGGGTAGATAGTGATATGAATTGTCTGAAGATAGGTGCGAAACATTTGTTATCCGAAAATTCTTAATCCATTTCATTTTTGAAATTATTCTACTTCAGTTACAAAATCTAGCATTCTCACTCATTCAAATTTTACCATTCTATTGCTGTTCCAAAATAATCGTTCAATTCTGAAACAGAACTAATAGTAGAGCTCTGACGGTTTCGAAGCAATGAATACCTTTTTAATGGCATGGTTTATGATCGCAACATATCACAAGGTAGCTGAGTTGAACACAAAACTTAGGTGTCAGGCAGGAATCGAACTCGTATCGACCGTGCCATCAATAGAAGTATTCGAGAATGATTAAAATTCATGTTGTTATCCAATCGTTCGGCTAAATTTCTGCATTCTTCTTAATTGGCTTTCTCGTATAGTAGGATACTGTGAACACCGTTGCGCTTCCCCAACAGACTTTTCGCTATGGAAAAAAAGTTCGAAACACGCCATAGACTTCCATGCTTCCCCGTATCACACTTTTCATTTTTGGATTTTCGTGTTTGAGCGTTTTGCCTGCGCATGACCAGACACAACACACAACCCCCCAGAGTTTCGTATTACTTCCATCATTGAATCTTCTTTATCACACTTGTAGGATCTAAATTATAAGCATTCCTTGAGCTACGTAGAAGTGGAGACCAAAACAACACTTCCTCATACGCCCTATAAAAGAGGCTTGGAGACATACCGCTGAGTTCCAGGATAAGCGGGCCATGGTACCGTAACCAGTCGACGCGCCGCAGCAGGAAATCCCAAAATCAGCGAACGACTTTCCAATTCTCGCTGCTGCTGGCGCACGTTACGGCCGCGCCTTCGATGCCCACACTCTGGCCCGTTCGAAATCCCCCCCTCGCCTTGGGGAATTATTCTCTGCTGGACCCACACTCTTCGAGGAGCGGTCGCCCCAGGGAACCCTTTTTAGGTATTGTTGTTAAATAATGCTTTGCTTATTTTGTTTAATTGCGAAAAAACACTTGTTAAAAGAAGTCTAATAGGGAAGTAGGAAAATAACTAGGAACCACCGACGCGACGAGGGGTGAAGCTCCGACACCACAACCAAATGTTTCAGTGCGGACCGGCTACTCCCGCACAAAAATGCGAAGGGAGGTACAGCCATATAACTACACGTTAAACAATACGGAAATCCGAGAAAACACATACCGCGAATTGAGTTCAAACAATACGCTCATAGTTGTCAAAAGCTGGATTTTTCTTCGGTTCAAACGTACTTGACCTGCCGACCAGGCAAGACTGGCATAGTAAAAATGGGCTTTACTTCGAAAATATGTTCGTACCAGATTTCTTTTTTGTGCACTTGATAAGCAGAATAACGGATTTCTTGTGTATTTGCAGACTGTGATTGCCTGGAGCTTTCATATTCACTAGTACGGTTAGTTGTGATGTAATTTTTGATGTCAAGCATTCTGTGGCCTGCAGTGGGATGTTGTCCTTTTATCGGATGCAGCCGCCCACTCGCAAGATCGGGAAGCAAACTTGTCCTTATGACATTTATATATTGGGCGTTCATCAGAGAACTGTCTCAGCCTTTATCAATAATAATCCCCAGAAAACGCCCTCCTTTATGTTTTATTTCTTTTATATGAAGACGCATGATCTGAAAACTCTTGTCTAATCATTTTGAGATCCTTCGATTCTACTTGGTCCATCCGCTCGGTTAGAAACGGTTTCCTACTCAATGAGTTTCCGTTGAACCGTAGGCCGATGAGATATCATGTCATTAATCGCTTCCTGTTGACACTCTCGATCAGGTTTGTGCGAAAGACCTGCCTATGGTCCTAGCAGGGTTCGGGGCTGGGTGCGGGGTCTCAAAAGGTGTGTGAGCTGCGGCAAGTGGTCAACAAGTGGTCAGAGCAGGAAGAGGATTGGCAAGAGAAAGGTCTTGAGGTTTTCTTCAAAGAGAAGAAACAAATATTTTTGGTCCAGCGAAAAATGATTCCGGAAGAGATTTTGTCCACAATTGAGAATACCTGGGGTGGTAGTAAACCAGCCAGACTACGATGTTAACCAAGACTTTTAACATCGATGTTAAGTATGAGGTTATTAGTCAGGACAAAAAAAAACAGTGTTTTAACATTCAAGGCCGAAATAAGCTTCTGTGGAAATCCTAGAACTAAACTTCGATGTTATTACCTGTTAACTATCATGTTACCCCCCTCGAAACCCTCAATCGCGAACATTGATGTCCGCGAATTAATCGGCGCTCTCCGCAGGTCAGCGGTGAGAAACTGCGCCAATTGAGGAGTGCACTAGACAACGATGGCGGGTTAGGGTGAAAAGTCCTCGAGAGAACTTTTTAGCGTAACCCGCCAACTCGAAGTTCTTCATCCATCATCATTGCAGCCGCAGTTGAGCCAAGAACAATCTAAATACACGTCAATTCCCGAACTGCTGGCGTACTATTCGCCATGTGCAGTGACAACGCGATCGATACAGCAATATTTTTCTTCGTTGATTGATCAGCGAAGGACAGAGCAGCTGATTGTTCCACCTCTGATTGCTCTTTTTTTGGCCAGGTTTCTTGTATTGTGTTTCCGATTTTTCTTGTTAATGTTTTTGGTCCAGAAGAACATACCAAAAATAGTTATAACTGGCCGAGAGACCTGTCAAAGAAATAGCTGCTTCAGAATGCGCTAAAATGGAGATTTTAAAGTTATTATTTTTGAATTTTGTGTTTGCTTTGTTTTTTTTCTTTCGTCTCTGCTTATTTCTAATTTACTAATCACTTTTGTCGTGACCCTGTACCTTCTTTTTTCTCGCGTAATCTTGAGAAAAAACAAAACACACACTGCCATGATCACCTTCGTAATCGATACATTACCACTTTCAAAAAGCATCCTGGAACTATGTTTCTTCAGAAAAACACATGGAAGAATAACATCTCGCAGTTAAGATCTAAACGAATAACGCGTTCGTTATAAACACAGCCAAAAATAAAATTATTTCTCACTCTTTCTGATATATTCGATTTATTATGTAGTTTAGACGTGATAATCAATTTTCGAAGATTCGGCCAACCTCGGGGCATGGATTTAGGACACTCAGCAGTCGAAAAATCTGCCCTACAAAATAAGTGAACTTATTGCTCTGGGAATTTTTCCAAAAAATTTCACTGATTATTGCAAGAATTCTCCTAATATTCATCCGAATCCAATGAAGGACAGTTTTCCGAACTTATTCATCTATCCGGGAGAATTGAATATCAGCTATTTCGTCCTTAACTGCGAAGTTCTATTCTTCCAGTGTATCTTTCCTGAATTTTTTTTTGCCGACAACTTTCGGATTTGGTGAAATGTGGATTTTGCAAAGGTGAAAACGACAAATTGTGTGTTTTATTTCTCTTTTTTGTTTAAGTTGCTTAAGAAAACAAATGCTTTAGGGCCAAAACAGAAGTGAATCGTAGAGTTCCTATGAAAACAGACGAAATGAGAAGCCCTAAAAATTTGAAAAAGACTTCGAAATTGAGCTTTTAGGAATACTGGGCAAGCTACTCTTCTGACGAAATATTCGGCCGATTTAACCTCAATTCGTAATTTTAGTTAAATCCAAAAACATTATCAAGAAAAATGGGGGAATACAGAACATCAAACTAGAGAAAGAGAGAACAAATAGAGGAAAAACAATTAGCTGAACGGATCGGTCAATGAAAGCACCAATATCATATCTGACCAGAAAATGTGACTTTCATTATATACGGAACACAACGTGGACTGAAGAAGCAAGAGTGCACGCTTATCAAAAACTGATTTTAGCTCTCGTCGCTGCAAGAGCTGATATTTTTCTTGTAATTTGCGACGGTTGGTGTACATGAACGACGGGTAAAGAACCAAGGGGATCCTATCAGGGAGTGTCTGCATGAAGGTATCTAAAAGTGTTAGGCTATCCTGTCAGTCACTATCGCCACAAAACTTGGTTACAATGAGCAGCTACGTGATGGGAGAGACTTATACGTTGGCATGTCCCCATTTTAAATGTCAACGTATACGGCCCCAGTAGCCAACCCCTTCGCCGCTGGGTGGTGTAGCGCAATGTCGCCCTGCTGCTGTCGGCACGGTCAGTGGTTCGATTCCGCGCGCAACCACTTTTTAACATGCATGTGCAACACTATAGGATGTCAATCATCTTGCGTACATTGTAAACAACGGAGCATGGTGCAAAGAGATGTATCTCTGCCATCGAAACAGAACTTGCGAGATCGCCTCCCAGGGGGGTGTAAGTGTTGCAAACGATTATGTATGCGGCGGTTCCCAAAAAGATTGAGGGTAACAACGGGGATAACCAAATTTTCAGAAGTTTCGGTCATAAGAGAGGGGGCCGTGGTTCTGTCGAGGTCAGAGGCAACGAGTCGGCTCAACCTGTGCAACTTTCTTGACCTACTAGGGAACCTCGCTACTCCTGTGTAGGCTTTCGAGAATCTGAGAATGTTCCTTGGTCAACTCCATGTACGATCATTCCGAGTCTGTTATTGAGCCCTACTTCTGCAACGGACCTCAAGTTAACAAGTTTTTATTTGTTAGATTCTCTACATTGCAATTCATGACTTTTTGTAATTCACGTGTATCGAGCGCTTGCTTTGTGATTTGAGCAGTAAAACAACAGCGAGCAGAACAGAAAAGGTATTTAAGTCTACAGAACTCGGTCCTGACCGTTCCCGTAGCAAAAATGGGCTGGGTTGGCTGGCGAAATCGAAATCGCAAATTTTCGGGTTCCTCTCAATTTTAGGGCCGAACTCGCCGCTCTCCTCGACACTGCCCCATCCAGATCTGCAAGCATACGTCGCACTGCAGACTCGAGAACGGAACTTATCGTGAACACTGCTGTCAGTCTCAAACCATTCACATTTGTGACCAGTGGGAGCAAAGGCATCCGCTAAAGGTATTCTGCTCCGCTTACTCCGGACTACACTAAAATAGTTTCCCTCGAAACACAGGTTCAATTACTTGATTACTTTTGTCTTTTTCTACCCGAAGATCTTCAATGGCAGACAACTACTTGCTCAAATGGTGGAAAAAAGCTAGAGAAAAGGACGACCTTTGAACTCATGTGTATTCGGCAGTAGAACATTCGATCCTGTCTCTTCCCACTTGGATGGAGTTCCGCCGCTTTTTCATACCAGAAAGTCATTTTCACGGGGCTGCAGTATTATGGATACGCAACATTGAGATCCTTTAGTTCGAAAACTACCTTGACCTGGTTGGAGCATGATACTAAGAAAAGAAACAAAAGTGGTTTTCTGCGCCGACGATGCCTCTAAACTATTAAATGGTTTGCGATCGAGAAGATTTTCTAATCCCTCAAGATGATTTCATCCCTCTCTCTTACCCTGTATGTGATCTGCTGCTGTAGTGTCAAATTTCCATCATAAAAAATGCAATAGTTTTTCCAAATATTTGCTTGTACTTTCATTTTCCATGACAATGAACGGCGTCAAAATCTGTCGATTCTGTAAACATTCCCATAGAAACCAGGAGCTTTAGTGTGATGGCATTTAACACCCCCATTTTGATGAATCACTCTAACCTCTGAGTTTTATTGTTTTTTTTTGGCTGCATGCTGTCATGGGAATAGCGCCATGGTGTCACACTTTTGCGCTTTTCCTTAACATTGCTACTGAGAATTCCGACTACCGAGAAAGTACAAAATTTCTACTACGGCAATATCAGTGTCGTCAAAAGATAGGCAGAAAGTCATCTTATAAACCACTTGTCATTACCAAGCGGAATTATTAGAAAAAATGGCCGGATTTCTAGCAAAATTTTCCCCTTGTTCTATAAGCTTCCGTGTTTTTCAGCTATTGGTCTTTGAACTGCTGCTGAAAGGTTTAGCTGTACAACGGCGGTGGACGGATAATCCGTTATCCGATGTGAGAGTTTGTGAACCGATCCGATTTATTGTTCATTATCCGCATACTTATGGATCTGAGTCCGCTTTTCTAGTAATGAGCTCTGCAGCTTTGATAAGACTCTCTTCCCTTAGAAAGTCCTCCACCAGGGACAATGTGGTGATAATCCACCTGTGCCCTGTGGTGACAATCTACCAACAAACTGAGGGGCTAGCCTTTTTTCAAAGTTTAAGATGATTGACTAACAGCAATAGAAGACAAAAGAATCCATATAACGCAGGTCGGATTTTCGAAAACATATCAGTAGTCAGCAGTCAGAGAGTACAGGATAACTCTGGCTCAGGCCTTTATGGTTTTCCTATCCAATTCCGCTGAGTGATAAGCACTCTTTCCACGACTATCGCAACTTCGCTAACACCAAATCGCACAGTTCTAAAGTGTAGTTGCTCAAACAAAAGCTGGATACAATACTAGAATGATGGAGTCATGACTACTTATGACCCTGAACGGCGCATGCGACCATTGTCTTAATCGGCTTCGGGTTAATCGCTATAGGTAATAGCCTGAAGCTGATAAAGCGCCAAGAGGAGGGTTAGACGGTGAGCAGCAAAGGCCGCTCTCGGTTGGCTCCGATGCAACTGGCTAAACCACCGAATCATGTGTACATCGCTCAGATTTTCTTCTGTGAGTTTCATGTTCGTTGCGGTCTTGCAAGCAGATCCCTCGTCTCTTCGCTGTACGTACCAGCCAAGTATTCTTGGCCCTTTGCTGTTTGTATCTAATTAAATACGATACTGGAAGTTGCGCAATTGGTCCGTAGTAGTTTATGTCATCACGATCCCACTTTCTGAATAGCAGTAACGTTCTTGACGATTTCGCTCAACAGTATGGAGAAGATTTCGGATGAATTCTAGCCCAGAGAACAGGTCGGCTTCCCAAAGGGTTACTGCTGTCTTGATCACATTCTGGCGCTAACGCAATTCATTGGACGGGCAGGGAAGTAGCACCTACCTCTAGCGCTTATCTTCGTTTACTATACAAAAGCATTCGGCGGCTCTTTACGCTCAAAACCGCGCTGGTGCAGACGCTCAGCACATCAGAAAACTGGAGGGGTGTAACAATGGAAGCAACACCATCATTGGCCTACTAAAGCGGACACTCAAGTGTTGATTGGAAAGGGTGTCGGACAGGGATATACCATCCCGCCGTAGCTGTCAACGATAGCCTTGCGAGACATGATGCGCGACATCGAATGGGATAGCAAGCGTATCCTTATAGATGGATGCAGCCTATACAATTCGCGCTTTGCCGATGACATTGTGCTACTTGGTTCGCTTTCCGCAGAACTTCAAGGTTGCTCAACGGAGTTGACGCTGCAGGCAAGGCAATCGGCCTGGTAATGAATCCAAGGAAACCTAAATGATGCGCAACCCTCGGTGCGACGGCAGCCCAATTTGTCTCTCTGGAGTTCCCCTAGCGATTACGAACAGCTACGTCTACCTCGGAAGAGAGGTGGACATGCAAAACAAACCGATTGCGGAGGTCGGACGAAGACGGCGAGCCGCTAGGTTCGCACCTGGATCGATAGGGGAGGTGACAGACAAATTGCGGGATGGGAAGGCACGAGCACGTTTGCTGAACTCTACGTGCTGCTCGCTTAGTGCTATGGAACCGGGACATGTGCAGAAACGAAGGTCACCTCACAGACCATAAGACCAGCTCACAGGGTTTCGGAACGCAGTCTAATAAGGACTAATCATCTTGCCCAAGCCTACGCAGTGTTGATCTTCGAAAGCAGTCGCAGTTGATGGATCATGTCGTGTTCATGGCCCAGTTCAAACTCCGATGTGCAGGACACGTGCTGCACCGCATTGAGGACCGATGAAGCTTGTGTACAACAATCTGGATACCTCTTGATTGCCACCAGCCTCTGTGCCCCCACAAGCTGGAACTTTGTATTTTCTGGCCGAGTCAAGATGTTGTGCACCGAGCTAGGGCTTTTAGGAAATCCATAACTGGATTTCCCTTGATCGGGATCGATCGAGCTAGATGAGATGAAGTCCACCCAGCGTGAACGCGCAGTGAAGATGAATCATCGGGGTATCAGGGTAAGGTGACTTACTTGACTTAATCGGTTGGCTTTCGCCTGACGCGGTCATTCCGCATCTTCACCGAGGTGTGCCGTCCTAGTAGTCAGCCGTGTCCATTTTTCACGGTCTTCAGCCACAATTTGAACACATTCCATCCAGCTGTCACTATTCCATTTCCTGCGAAACGAAACATCGCGCCTGAACTGTCTTTCGATGCCGAGTGACTTCAAAACCTCTTTAACCACATCCGTCCAGAACTTTCGCGTACGCCCAGGTGGCCGTTTCCAGACAGGATTTGGAAGCATTTTTAAAGCGTGTTGTACGAGACGATCCGGCGTTCTTCTTAGTATATGCCCGAGCAGTCGAAGTCGACTTTCCATTGCTGCTTGAGATGGCGTTAGGAGATGCTGGCACCTCCCTCGTGTCAAGCGTTGATGTACTGCGTCGATTTCCTTGTAAAGGTCTTCGTTATGGCATACACGCGGCCAGAAATATCCAAGCAAACGCCTAAAAAGCTTCCTCTCCGTGAAATCCAACCTTTCCATCTGCGTCTTCGGTGCTGCCCACGTCTCCGATCCGTACATCATGATAGGGCGAATAGCGGATAGGTAGACGCGCAGCTTGACTTCCTTCGCGATGGTGGTAGACCACAAACACTTGGTTAGAGAATTGAATGCAGACGTAGCTTTCGCACATCGTTGTCGAATATCCGCTGCATAACTACCATCGTTCTTCAGCAAACAGCCCAAATAACAGAAATCGTCCACCAGTTCGATACGTTGTCCGCCCACACAAACTCCAGTTGAAGGCCTCTGAGAGACCCACATCTGCTTGCATTCATCGGGACGAAGACGAAGTCCATAGGCTGCGGCATACTCCGAAACGAGGTTCAAATCCTTTGCAGTTTTGCGTTGTTTTCAGCGAATAACACAATGCCGTCGGCGTACTCCAGGTCGACAAGGGAGCGTCCTGATGGTGTTAGGATCACATCCGCAGGAAACTGTTCTGCAACTCTACGCATGATGTCATCAACGGCGAAGTTGAAAAGAAAAGGTCCTGCAACGGCTCCTTGCCTTACTCCTGTTTTCACCTCGAAAGCTGACGTAAATGCGACGGGTGTACGAACTGCTGCTGTTGTTCCTTTGTTCATGTCCTCGATTAACCGAACATACATTTCCGGGACTCCATCTGCTCGCAGAGCATTGAGCCATCGATCACGATGAGAAGAGTCGAACGCGGCTTCAAAGTCCAAAAAAGCAAGCTGTAATGGCTTCGAAAACCGCTGCCACGATTCAATTACTCTTCTCACGACGAACACTTGGTCGATGGTCGATCTTCCAGGTCGAAAACCGGCTTGCTCATCTCTGATCGTTCCTTCACGATGTTTGATAAGTCGCTCGAGAATGATACGTTCTAAAATAGGAAGAGCTTTCAGCATTTCAGCAGTGATGTTGTCATCTGCACCTGCCTTTCCATTCTTCATTTTCCGGACACAATCCAAAACTTCAGACTCAGTCGGCGGTTCCTCACTGACATCGTAATGTGCTCTCTGAACATGCGGGAGCTCAGGTACTGATGGCGCTGGACGATTCAGTAGTGAACTGAAGTAACCCTTCCATATTGACAGCGTCGCATCACCAACTGCAACTCCATTGGTAGTGTTCAGGACAAGAGAACATCTCTTCATCTTCCCGCTATACTGTCGCAGCAACGTGTAGGCTTTCCTCGGATTCTTCTCCTCCCAAGCCTTCTCGAACTCCTTAGCTCTACACGTCCACTCTCGTTCGCGGTCCTTTTGAAGCTGCCGACGCAACTTCCTCCTCAGACGCTTCTCCTCCAAGAAGTTTCCTGCAGTTCGGAGAGCACATACTCTGTTGTAGGTAGATGTAGTTTCTTCTGAGACGTAGGCGAACTTCTTCTTAGGCTGTACAACCGGGAGTGCCTCTTTCGAAGCGTCCTGGATGCACTTGACAAAAGAATCCGCGTCGCAAAGTTTCTTCTTAGTCCGTACCCCGATGTGAATAGAAACGCGTTGTCGAAAATTCCTTCTGCACTCTTCATCTCTGAGACTTGTCATGTCAATCCTCTGGAGAGGCTGAGCCCCTCGCTTCCTCTTATGAATCCTCGCAATGAAGTTCAACAGAACAGGACGGTGATCCGAATCGAATGCGACAACCCACACAGCTCTAGACCTTCGAATGTCCGATACTGGAATATTCCTCGTCAGGACATCAGGGTAAGGTACCTATACAAATGATGCCTTGGATGGTTTATCAGGTTTATGTAAGCTCTATCGGACGACCCTGAGATCTACCGTCATACTTAGGAGCTTGCAGTTTAGTTCTATGAGCTCCAATCCGACCTCGTTTGACTAGCCGAGTGGTCGAAATTTGGCATTTACAGTTACAATTATCAGAGGAAGAATCCACCTTGTTCCGTATAAACTTTCGTCATGAATGCCTTTGCGTTTAAACGGTGTGACGGTTAGCTTTCTGTGCATGAGGTTATCAGGGACGTAGAACTTTCTATTGATTCGGATCTTAGATGGAATTCTCATTGCAGAGAAATCTCCGAGAAGTCTGCCTTTGTGGCTACTTCTATTTTAAGATCTCTTTAACACCCTGTCTCGAGCACTACAGGAAAGCATTAATCGTTTACTGCCACCCCGCAAGTGTGCTGTAGTCAAGTTTAGTCACCTTTCACATTGTGGAGGATGATGAAATCATTGAAAACATGCAAGAACGATACTCTAAACGTGCGATCACCGAAGTACTCCCAAATAGAGAAATAGTCGATTAGACATGCTAGGGTAAATACCCTAAGATATCGCAGAGAAGAGTTTGATTTGCTTTCATGCTATAAGATCGTGCATGGTTTTTACGACTTTTCTTTGACAGCCTTTTCGCTTTTACTCGCCACCATGCCCGTTCTCTCCAGCACAGATTTTAACTTGAACGGAAATCAACCTATAAGGACAGCATATTGAATTTATCTGCGTTCAGAGTCGGCAAAGCTTAAAACAAATTCTCTGCAGAAATCGCTTGAGCCACGAATCTTTCGATAATTCAAAGTAGACTGTCCAAGCTCGATCTCAGGTCACTACAAGGGACGAGTGGGCGTCCACTCTGATTCAAAAGGTATTGCCATGATGTGACGGGTTGTACCAGCTATTGCGTTATGCTTCTATTTGTGATTTCATCTCTTTTTCGATACAATTGGTCATGTGCTCCGTGAGCAAAACTTTCATTTCTGAGTGGTTCATGTTACTGTCCCCTTTTTACTCCTTTCTTTGTTATGGTTCTTTTTTATTCTCGCGAAGAATCTCAAGCTCACATAGGTGTGCAAATTTCTTTATTCTAGAACAAAGTCGTTTAATGAACCAATGAAAAGGAATGAGTCGGGATTTCGATACCTTCGTAGGAATGGGCACAACTTTGAGGGTGGAATCCACGAAGTCATTTGATAACAGGTCCTTCGAAGATATTCCCAACGACCACCTCAGCATCCACATATCAAGCGTGTGCATTGTTTGTAGCTTGTCAGAGCTCAATTGCGTACTCATACAGGTACGTCGGCACATCAGGAGTTGCATCCCAGGGCAAACATGGGATACAACCCCTCGTAGTCTTGAGGAGCTGCTCCTAACAGCAGCAACGTTTGCTGGTGTTCAGCCACTCGCTATCGATAACCCGTTCTGCAAAGGGAGGAGAAATTAGGACTACCATAATCTTAAAAGGTGTTCGGTATTATCCTTGTCACGTCCCGCAGCAAGTAAGTTAATCTTGTCACGGTCCGCATTAAGATCATCATCTCCACCACGGTCTACAGATGGACGCGCCCCTCGCGATGGGCCATGGTACGATCCTCTCAGCGCCCAAAAATGACTCCCAGAAACTGGCTTTAGGTCACCTTCTCGATGCAGCTTCGAAAGGCCAACTGCCCCCTCACTGAGACTGGCCGCTTTATATACCCGCCACCGTTGTACAAGAGGATGCTGTAGACTTCATCCGTATTAGACAAATCAATGGAGGAGAGTGTCAGCAGACAATGGGAGAGGAGGCTGCCAAACTTAAAGGCACTGTTCGCGATGAAAATCGCTTTTCTGTTTTTCTGCCTATCTTGAAACCGGTCCCATTCTGATTCCAATGATGCTTCTGGAATCGTACAAGACCTTCTGGGAATGGAGTTTTGGTCCCTCAAAAATTGAGCTAGGAAAAATGGTGGACGAGTTGTCCGAGGCTTGTACCTTCCGTCTTTTGCAGCCAATGTATGCGAGCTGACCTGAGTAAAGAGAGAGGTTGAGAATGAGGGGAAGAACGGGGTTTTCGATCGGAAACCATCGCTCAACTCATGATTTCGAGTGTTCCTTTTGTTCACATCGAGAGGCGGGAAGAGGCTCGACTTGCCCACAGCGGCGGGGTTTGCCCACTTTTCTAAGCCGTTTTGCGGCTCCTGGGTAGCTTTTCGTCCCGTGGTTTCGACGCTGTTCTGCTTCTGAGAGCCACGAGAAGCGTTTGTCATGAAAAATTTGAGGACGAAGTTTATCGCGAACACTGCCTTTAAGAGTGCTAGGGCAAACAAAGCGATGGAATCCCAGAACAAGCAGCAGGAGCTACAGCTAGGGTACTGCTAGTTTCTTTTCACTCGGTGCAACTCCTCTCGTGCCGAAGTGCTATTAACCGACTGTCTGACAGCGTGACGGGTTTGAACACATTACCCAGCACCAATTAAGCATAGACATCTTTTTTAAAATATGCATGAAAACTCGATGTGGCGAAGCTTGATGCGGGGTCTATGGTCTCGGCCTCAGAACATCTCTCCCGCGCGACTATTCGTCATCTTAGGCATCTTTCATAGTCTTCATCGCAAGCGCGGCACGCGCGTGACGCGCGGGAGGGGCGGTGGACTATGAAAGTTCTTACCGCGCGGCACGCGCGTGACGCGCGGTAAGAACTTTCATAGTCCATCAGCACCGCCATAGCGGCGCCGCCCAAACCGCTGTGGCGGTTTTACCGTTTCAATCAATAACTGCTTCTCGATTTGAGTCCACTCCAACATAAATAATTTTGGGACTATCCTGCGCCACCGCATACGCAAATTCAAGCGAGGAATTTCTGTACAAGTCCCAGTTGAGGCCCGACTTTTATCCGCACCGCCATGGCGGTGCCGCTGGAGATTTCATAGTGGCTTTCCGCTCGTCCCGCGCGTGCCGCGCGGTGAAAAGTTTCATAGTCCACAGCTCGTCCCGCGCGTCACGCGCGTGCCGCGCTTGCGGTGAGGACTATGAAAGATGCCTTAGGACGCGGTTTGATATCGCACCGCGCTGCAATTCATATTCGAAGCACGAAGTCGTACCACAAAGATATGAGACTTTACAGAGTGTCTACTAATCACCCGCACGTCTTTTCTAATCTTGTGATGCTGGCTCATGTATTTTCCAAAACACTCCTTGCTGCCTGTTCTTTTCATTGGACCCCTCTTTCAGAATGTATCAAAATCGGAACGTAAGATTGTTCTAGAAATGAATGGTGGTAGATGGGAGCTTCGGAGATGTTCTATTCTCACGAGATGACCTAATGCGTGCTCGGCATCACCGGTATTCTTCCATTCCTTACCGCATTTTGACGTAAGAATCTACTACGATAGGATTATTTTGAAGCAGAGGCCGTTGGCTCCAAGGCTGCCCTACTCAGACAATGGGGTGGACCGACCGCGGGCGAAAAATCGCTTCTCGTACCGACCGCGTGCCACTATCGTACTGACCGCGTGCAAAAAAATGTATTCCGTACGGAACGCGGGCATTTGCGTACTGACCGCGAAAACGAAATAGTGCACGCGGTCGATACGCCTGAGCTCCGTACCAACCGTTTGCGATTTTCCATGGAGGCGTACTAACCGCGCGCAGTCATCTTTGCGCGCGGTCAGTACGAAACATGACTTTTCGCTGCGGTCGGTACGTGATCACACGCAGTCAGTACGCAAGAGCTCGCGTTCAGCACGCAACCGCCCGCTATCAGATCGCTAGAAAACTTGTCGGTGAGGTCGTTGTGTCAGTTTACGTGGTCGGTACGAAATTGTTGGCGTTCAGTACGCACGCGCCCGCGCTCAGCACGCAGGCAAACTGGTGAGGGAAATAGGTTTGTCAGTGTGCACGGTCGGTACGCAAGTGTTCGCGTTCAGTACGCAGGAAAACTGGTGGGTGAGGTCAGTTTGTCAGTCCGCGCCGTCGGCACGGATGTGTTCGCTACGTACAAGCGTGCAGTACGCAATCGCCCGCGTTCAGTACGCAAGCAATTTTATAGGCGAGGTCAGTTTGTCAGTCCGCGCGGTAGGCACGGATGTGTTCGCTACGTACAAGCGTGCAGTACGGAATCGCCCGCGTTCGGTACGCGAGCAATTGCGGAGGCGAGGTCGTTTTGTAAGTTTGCGCTGCCGACACGCAATCGCACGCATTTTGTAAGCAAGTGAACCCGTGAGTGTGGTACATACGCAAATGCACGTGCTTAGTAAACAACGAAATCTCGAGCGTTTGCACATTTAGCCTATCGATTCTTCAGAGGCAGGGTTTTCCCTGAGAAGTTTTGACCTTGTTGTTCCGGTAGAGAGTCAGATGGGTTGGTCTCTGTGACAGCTGCATTTTTGGAACTGAGAATCCGACGAGAATCGCTGAAATGGAGCAACACAATTTTATTCACACATCTGGCTTCATCTATCCCAAGCCTATATTTCGTTTTCTTCAAAACAGTTAGTGCTCTTGAAAAAATCGTTATTCGAGGATGGAGCAACAACATGAACGGGCGGAGTGATTTCAATTATAGCCGGTTATGAGCTGTTTTGTGTGTTTTTGTCCTGGGCTCTTGCTGACTTTCGCCATAGTGAGGGTCAAGTATCAATTTTGAGTTATCTGTGCACCACAAGATTTTTGAGCTATGAGGAAAATCTAAATCTACAAAAATTAAAATAAAAGAAAATCGAAATC
Organism: Aplectana chamaeleonis; assembly: GCA_029168955.1. Lineage (NCBI taxonomy): Eukaryota > Metazoa > Nematoda > Chromadorea > Rhabditida > Cosmocercidae > Aplectana > Aplectana chamaeleonis. The sequence goes on from JAPDOI010000010.1 coordinate 571,380, forward strand.
AAAAATCTAAACATTTTTTTTCATGTTTTTTGTATTGCTTGGTCTCTTTAAAGAACGGAATTGTCAAAAGGGCCTCTGTAAGACCTTCATTTGTGAAGAAAAACTAGTCTGAATTCATTGTTAAATTTGATTTGATGTTCGCGTCAAAATCGTTTTTGGCGTTTTTCTGCATCTGCTCGTCACTGTCATTTTTGAGGAATTTATGCGCCAAAAAAGTTTTCTATGTTGTTCGACGGTTGTATAAAAAATCATCGAAAAAGTGTTAGATTATCGATACAGAAGTGCTATTTGATCGACCCCACAGCAGTCCTCTGGCTCAAGTTTTGTGGGTGATGTCACCTAGCCCGAATGGCTCAATTGTGCAAAAAAAAATTGAAAATGATGCTAGCAAAGTTGATAACACGGGAGAGGCTACCTTGATCACAATCACGCACGATTCAAATAAATGCTCGAATCTCCACTGGCCAGAATTGATATCCCTAACGAGTTCTTCGTCACCCGAAACCTCTATGACCTCCTTGATCACCCCACTATCGAACACGCCAGTGGCGACCCCATAAACTTTTTCTCCCGTCCCCACCGGAGTGCCCAAGAAAGTGAACTACAAAATAGCGATTTCCTTCAAATCGCAGGGGTTTTTCTTCATACTTTCCAATTTCTCCTATTGCTCTCTTTTTTATCTTCTTCACTCTCTTATCATTCTTTGCAACTCCAGATACTGTTTTCTTCTCCTCGTTTTCATCTCTTTGTTAATGTGAAACTTTTCTTCAGTTTAATAACTACTTATTTATTCATTTAATATTTTATTTATTTATTTATTCACTTTTTTATTTAATTACTTATTCATTTATTTACTTATTTATTTATTTACTATTATATTTACTCATTTATTCACTTTTTTATTTAATTACTTATTTATTTAATTATTTGTTAATTGATTTGTTTACTTATTTATTTATTTATTGTCGTTCTCTGGATCAGATTCCGGTCCGCATTTGCGGACTACGGTTATTGCATCATACGACACGTGTTAGCCGCTTTTTCCCGTAACGATTCACCCTTCTCCCAGCACGATTATCACGTGTCTCATGATGCAACAGTCGTAGTCCGCAGTCGCGGACCGGAATTTAGCTCAGAGAACGACACTACTTAATTATTGATTTTTTGAAAGCAATTATTTATTTGGCTGTCAAGGCAATATTTCTCTTTTTGCCTTCTGTTTATTGATCTCGATCTTTTACTATTTCTTGCTCTTTGTCTTGATCTCGATCGTCTTGCCCTTCTGATTTATGCTATTGTTCATCTTCTTGTTCAATTTGGTGTAGTAATGCCTATGAACGGTTCAGTAATAATATTCAAAATTTGATGGTTTCAATTTTTGCGGAACTCATCGACAAATGTCCTTTCACGTGGACTCAAATAAAAATATTTCTTGCAGAGAAGAGCGAGTTCATCAGCGGATAGTTGCGGACAGACGCGGTGGCAGCACGACTATAATCGTGCTGGACTAGCGGGTCCCGACACAATTACCCCTTCTCCCAGCACGATTATAATTGTGCTGCGTGCTGAAACAGCGACTCGTCGCAATCGTGGAGCGGACTTTCAGCCCGATAATGACAGTACAATCAGTTTCAACAGCTGGCGCATGCCATTGAAAAGGGTCCACAATCACTCTCAACGAGAACGTTCGATCCCATGGGAATTCGTTAAATAGAACACGAGTACTAAGCTCACAACGCGATTAACACATTGAATTTTATAGAAGGATGAGGAAAAAGACAAAGGAAGGAAGTGCGAGAGTAGAAACGGAATATTGTAAAGTACATACAAGAAATGTCTTCTTAGGCTGAAGAAATGTAGTAAAATTCCTCCTAACACGAAAGTTTTATTTGAAAAATGACCACGGTTGGTAAGCACGCAGCAGGTATGCATCGCTCCCAGGTGAAAGTGTGTGGGACCGGACTGGGTTTCGAGGAACGATAATATCTAAGTACTCATTTGGCAACGATTCCATCATTCGATGCGTCATAATACGTGCCTACAGGTACGCCACAAAGCGGCGTGAGTGTGCACCTTGTTTTTCATTAACATGAAATTACCAAAACCACACCTCTCCAGCTGGATCGCGGCTGGGGCGATTTTGAGCTAAACACGCGGTAGGCTTGGAACGGCTAGGGCCTCGATCATAGTTGGCCGATCGCCGTAGCCAGCCCGGTCGATAATCACGAAAGACGTGAATGAGGTGGGCTTAAAAACGTATTCGCCAACACCCCGCCGAGAGAAGTCGAAGGAAACGCAAGGGTTGATACCGCGCGCGGCAGAGGAACAGATCAACCCATCTTACACTGTGTATTATGGAAATACAAACTGTGTTACGTAGCGATATCACTGCGGAAAGATGAAGGTTCTATCGAGAAGCGAGTACTCTCCAGCGATCCGATGCGAAAAACTCCGGCGGTCGCGAGGGAAGCCAAGGGAGGCGATAGGTGGCCGTGGAGCGCGCATTTCGTACTGAAATTTCACCCCATATTTCCTTCTACTTCCCGGCGGGTTGATGGCGAATACGACCCCGAGTGTTTTTTGCAACCTCCATCGTCCATGCTTTTCATACGTTTCGACCGGGTCGGCCAAGGCGGGTTACGGCGATTTTTTCATCCAATTCTGACAGGGACCTAGCTCACTCATTTAGAGCCGGTTGAAGTATGGCGTATTGGGTTTATCATGTCGAGATATCCTTATTTTGCCATGACCGATCGCTTCTCTGCTTGCTCCGCCGAGGCTCATTCAAAAGCAGCAGACACGCTCAGAAAAGTTGTTTAGATAACTACGTTTCTGAAGCCGCATGGCTCCTAGTAAACTGCTCACGCCGTTGGAGGCGTCAAAAACGAGTCAAAACTACTAAATGCCAGCAACACAAATCGAAAAATCTCTGCAACCCCGCCCCTAAATACAAACTCGTCCAGATTGATAGTACTAATACGGCCACTTTGGCTGGTTTTTGATGCTTCCAATGAGGTGAACCTTTCAGTATAGGCTGTAATAGTATATCGGCTTCTCTATTTCAACCGTCTTGTTGCTAATATTCTCTGTTTCAACCGCGCGCCGCAAGACTCGTCCACTTTTACCTGATAAGAAATTACCCGTTATCCGTTTTTCGTCAGTTCCCAATACAACCAGCTCCAAACCTTTGATTTATGTCATAAAATCGATACCATTTTTGAGCGTGTCTGCTGCCTCTAAGCAAACTAGACTTTAGATGTTGTTGATTGAAAAGCTCGTCCTTTGCTGTTTGAAAGCCAGCGGTTCTGGGCTGTTTCAACTTGTTCGTGCGTTACCCCAAGCCCCATCCCTACTTCCAACGTTTGCTTATTTCCAATTATTTGGGACCACAAACCCTGCATCCGAGTATTAATGCGTTTCGAAAGAGCGCCATTTTATTGAAGCAATGATTACCTGCCGCACGTGCATGCGTACTGATAGCGGCCGTCTAAAAATGTTTCGTACTGCCCGTGTGATAAAATCGAGCCTTCCGCGGTTGAGTGCGTACTAACCGCGGTCAATCCTACGAGCAACATTTGTATCGACCGCGTGGCAATGCGTCCCGACAGCGTGTCCATGCGTACCGACAGCGTGACAATGCGTACCGACCCCGTGACAATGTGTATCAACGGCGTGACAAGACGTACTGATCACGTGGCAGTGCGTACCGACCGCGCAGCAATGTCTACCGACCGCGTGGCAATGCGTACTGAACGAGTGGCAGTGCGTACCGACCGCTCGACAATGCGTACCGACAGTGTGGCATTGCGTACTGACCGCGTGGCAATGCGTACTAACCGCGTTGCAGTGCGTATGAACCGCGAGGCGATGCGTACCGACCGCGTGGCAACACGTACGGACCGCGTGGCGATGCGTACTAACCGCGTGGCATTTCGTACTGACCGCGTGGCCGTGCGTATCGACCGCGCTAATTTGCGTGCCGACCGCGTGCGAAATGCGTTCCAAACGTCGCCCATCCCACTGTCGGTACGCAACCTGTCCGCGGTCGGTACGGAACATGTCCGCGGTCGGTCCATCCCATTGTCTGAGTAAGCGGCATTCGTTGTTTTTTTTCTGTACTCGGTACAAAACCAACACGAGAGCGAAAATTTGCAAACCAAAACGGGCCCGGCCAGTGTTCCTAACATCTGCATCTGTGCTCCTTTCCTGAGCTTATGTCAATGGGGAGTGCGAAAAATCTCTGAAAGATCGTCGACTGCACTAAATCCCCATGTTTGTTGCCTTGATGTTTTAGGAAATGCAATTACGAAAGAAAATCTGAGCGCCTAGAATTTGATGGCGGCAGGTCTTCGCTCACGGTATTTGCTCTCGTTGCCTTTTGATAGAGAGCTCAAGAACTTCTGCCAAATTAAGTTCTAAAGCAGCCAACCTCTAATTGAAGAGACTGTTCACGATAAGCTTCGTCCTTGCGTTTTCGTCGAGAAACATTTGTGATAGCCGTAAATGTAGAACAGTTTCAGAAAAAACGGATTCAAAAACCTTCCCAGAGACGAAAAACGGTTTTGAAGGTTACTTCACTGGGTAGGGCTAAAAACAACACAGAAACGGCACTGTCATTGCTGCGGTTTGGCCTGTGATAACCAGCAAAGGCCCTTGATCCGAAGAGGCTAGGAATTTATGGAGTAGCGGTCGACAAGATATGGAAATCTTCTTCAGGCAAATTGCAGACAAACATTGTCTATTCGGATAAAGAACTATTGCTGATTATCGCTCGCCGAAGCGTGGCAGTGATAGAGCCGTATCGCTGCTCAAGGAAACATCTACACCGATAGGGCTGGCCATGTACAATGAAGTCATCTTTTAAAACCGTTTTCTCGTCTCTGGCGAGGCTTTTGGAACCACCTTTTGAAGTCTACTCTCCTTCTGTGGACCACGACAATTGTATTTTGTTCAAACTCAGAAGCGAAGTGTACCCCGTAAGAAGTGGTTTTGAGGTCTTATCAGAGTGGATCCCTACATCCCTACATTCTTCAGTCCACCATTGGTTTCAAAAACTACTCCACGTTCCATTTTTGCGTTCTTCATAAAAAATTCAATGTTTAGAGCACAAATTACGAGGTGCCTGATAGTCATGATATGATGAAAATGAGTCCCTGCTCTTCAAATTCTTCCTGAAAGCAGGCGACGTCTCGAGTGAAATACTCGTTTTCAATGCGCGGTTCAACGTAAGCGTGCATCAGAGGCAATGATTTAGCGCACTTACAACTACAAAACGCTATCTCAGTAAAAGCTCAAAAACATGGTACGAAATATGAACCCCTTTGTTGAGAAAAGAAAATCTCCTCATGTCAAATTTTTATCTTTAAACTCTACTACAGGATGTTCCATAATTATTTGCGCGCAGATATTGAAACGCCACACTGGATTTGGTAAATAACAAAAATGAATGCATTTTTTATACCAGTTTTACCGCAAAACAAAGGCCAGATTCGGAAAAAACCGCCATGAATAAGTATGAGTACAATAAGTTTAAGTTTATGAAGAATGCATAAGGCAAACGTGAAAGAAAAGAGCAAAAAAAAACAAAAAAAAACAAACACTAACTACGCAAATTATTATGCAACGATTTTCAGAAAACAATCAAAATCAAATTAAGCACCAAAAATAAAACGCAGTGAGGTCACTCACACGGCTCAGTCGCTGGACTCGGTTTTTTATCACGTTTACGACATGACATGTGTTCAAACACCGGCTCGAAGTATTCTCAGGAAGACGTCGCGGCAGTCACGGAGATGGTCGTCATCCATCTCATCCAAGTCTTCCTTGAATACAGCTTCTCAGTGGGCCAATTGTGTATTTCGATAATCACAGATCTCGGACTCCATCACGGACCACACTAGAAAGCCCACTGTGTGCAGTTCCGCCGAGCTGGACCGCGATTCTTCGTCATTTGACTCAGTGTAGCACCACTCTTGAACTGATTTCGCATTGTGTGCTTATCCGTGACTTAATGAGAAGCAGAAGAGTCTGCTGCCGAACCGAGAAGCTCAACAGCGGATCTAAGCGATCTCTAGACTCGTTTTCCTGCAAATTTCCTTGTTAATTTAAATGTCAGAACCCACAAAAAGCTGCGGAGTTTCACTTCCGCTACCAATGCCTTGCAAAACTATCACATAAGTCGTATGAGCAGTCCAACTCGTGATATTTTCAGGCAGTAAGACCTTATTGGCTCTTCTGGCTGCTGTACAATCGTTTTCGCATTTATGTATCAATTTCACACTGATATTTTGTTCCATCTAGAAGCACCATGATGCAATGCGTGACAGTGCAGGAGCTTCCTGCCCTTTTGGTCTCACTTCAGCTTCGTGTCGGTGGACAGCAGACGGTCTGCACTAAGTGATGTGAACAGAGATTCAGCATCTTCCCGACGAACTTATAGATGGCTCCCAACCACAGATTTCTTTCTCTAGCTATCCATTTTATCGACAGTCGAGAATTGCGGTCGGCTCTGATACTCATCCTCTTGACAACGTCAGATATGCCAGTACTGATCTTACTGCTTTCACAAACTAAGTCAGAGATTGGACTGAGCTGATGAGTGTTAGCATTCCTTATAGGTCTGAGCAGATTGGCGATGTGTCTTGTCGAGTGCGTCAATTTTTGAGTTGCGGTGATGGCGTCACACTTTGGATTAGCCTTGACCACACCACCTTGATAATCCATATGTACACAAAAGTGGTGAGAAACACGGAGCTTAGACTCGGAAGAATCCAAAAAATCAAAATAGCAAGAATTTGAACTTCAAAACCTCTCATGAATTGAAAGCCGATCCGCGAACCAAGAATTTTGGAACACCCTGTACACGGTGATTGATATTGTCGACGTAGACTTATCAACTTCTCTCTGCTTTACTTCGGACTTCTCTCTCTCTCTTTGAAGGCACACACCTATCGACTAGTCGACGTCCATATCACGCTTTCCGTGAGGTTTTACAATGGAACTTCGAGAACCAAATGCCGGGTAATACCTTCAACTTCAAAATCAATCTGGTCAACTCATATATTTGTGGGGAAGTTCCCGAGGACATTAGAGCTGAACTGGTCGTTTTCACTGGGTCAGTGGTTAGAGGCGAGCCGTCCCCTTCCGGAGCGACGTCTCGTCCCTCTCGGGTCGAATTATACGGAACGAATGACGTACGAAACAGTGTAGGAACGTAGAGGCCAACCGAACATTGCTCGACACGATGCGCTCCCGTCACGGCTCTCGTAAACAAAATTGATGATAACCAATCGATGAAAGGTAGGGTATAAAATAAGTAGTGAGCGGTGTGTATTCATTCACAACCCGTCCTTTTCCAGGGGTCAGCAATTGAGGATCTGCCTGGACTAGGAAGTAGGCAAACAGCACCACTGGTGGGAAGTAGGCAAACAGCACAGTTAAAACAGAAAATCATGGGGCCGTGATGCATATTTTATTTTTGTCCTCATTCTAGTTTTCCAAGAACAGGAAACTGTTGAAAATAGTGAGTTTTGGCATTCCGGTTCTTGATCAATCAATTTAGAAAGGGTCTTGAGCTGCGACAGCATGGCAAAGACCTGCGATCGGGAGAGCAAGAGAAGACCTGCTGGCCGGAATTTCCCTTTGCCTCCCCTCGCTTCGGGGGCAGTTCCCCAGTTGTTTCCAAGGAAGTTCCGTCGCCGTTCTCGAGAACGTCCCCATCAATGTCTGAGAAGTGGCCTAGTAGATCCGATTCTGGGCTGTAGGACAGTCATCTTGCAGAATAGATGACATCCGTAAGGATAATGTCTTTCTTCGTCGCTACGTCGTTTGTTGTTTGAAATCTAGCCCAGAACCCTGCCGAAAAATCCATTTGAGGTCTTCGAGCTAACACACTATGAAAAAATAGGTTGCAGCATTGTAACAGATATTTAGGCCCATGCAAAAGGCGGTGTGAGATAAGCGTTCCCATTTTTCTAAATAAATGAACGAAATGCACTAAAAGCTTCTGAAATGTGGACCTCAGAACTGAATTGACCATTCACCTGCTTCATTATTGGTTGACCTCTGTGTGAAGGAGTGGGGGGAAAAGGTGGGACCGCACTTCTAAACAACAAGGCTGAGGGGCTGCACACCCAGTCTAAGAACTGGAAAATCTCAGAATCAAACAGAAAGAAGGACCACACTCCCATTAAAACAGGTAAAGAAGTCGAATTCCTAAGGCCACAAGGCTGGTGAACCGCACGTACAATCGACAAGGCCCAGGAACCACCTTTCCGGCCTACAAGGCTGAGAGTCCGCATTCAACTTCGAAATTTCGTGCAGCCGCGCTTCAAATCGATTGAGCAGAGAGCAAAACACCCAGTTTACAAAGCTGGGGTACTGCTCCCGCAGCCGACAAAGCTAAGGAACAGCACTCCTGATCGACAGGGCTAGGGAACTAGAATTTGCTTAATAATTTTAGTCTGATGAATGGACGGGGCTGCGACGGTAGCTCACCCAGCGCGAATCGAAACCCCACTTTCCAGGGAGGCCGCCGGCCCCGCACGGCCAGTCGCCAGGTCCATGCGTAAGACTAAATCGAAAATGGAAGCCATGGCTGTGTCGACAAAGTTGAGGGATCGCATTTGACATCGAGGAGCCCGGCAGCCGCCCGTACACTCACTAAAACTGAGGCGAGCAGACGCCACTGACTACACTGAAAGGCTGCATATTAAAAAAAGAAAAACCGGGAGGCGGCTACCTTAGTTGACAGAACTGGGGAACCCATTCCCTCTCAACAAGCTTCAATTCGATGAAGCTTGGAGCAACACCACCCACTGACAAGACTGAGGAATCTAATTCTCATTCGACGAGGCTGAGAAAGCGTACTAGACATCGACAAGCCGGGTAACTGCGCTTCGAATCGATAATGTTGAGAACAGCACTCACAGTAAGCAGGACTGAAAAACCGCACTTGCATTCAACAAGGCTGGTGGACAGCACTCTCTATAGTCAAGGCTGAGGAACCACCTGCTAATAATCTATGAATTGTGTAGCCGCGCTTCAAACCGATAGGGTTAAGGGCAGCGTTCCTTATTGACGGGACCAAAATTCGCATTCCCATTAGGAAAGGCTGAGGGGCCGTACTCGCAATGGTCAAGGTTCCAATAGGTAAGACTGAGAAATAGCACTCGACTCCGACAAGTCGGGTGGCCACTTCGGTCACGATAGTCTTTCTAATCGGATGCTTCGTCGAGTTGAAAGGGACTCTCACAGCAGCACGTGCCGCTCCGATGAGCACATGCTCTATTGGAAGGAATCGCGTGCCATAAAGAGGCGAAACTCTTGCCGCACCCCTGTTTCCCACGCCGCAGCACGTCATCCTATAGTATGGTAGAAGCGCGTGGCCAGATATGCAACACCTCCGCCTCAGCCACATTTACCATGCAGCTGCACGTGCTCCTATAATGGAAGCACGTGGCGCGGGGGCGAAGTCCCAAACCTTCGACAGGAGCAGGTCTCCCCCAACAAGTATACTGTCCATGTCACGGCGCCCGCACCAAGGGATAACCCCCACGGAAGTCCGCGATAAGGACATCATCGTCGCCGCGGTCGACAACGAGAGAGATCCCGCACCGTATCGTCGTTCACATAGCTCTACTCGATTCGAAAGCCTATGTTAACGGAATCGGAACCCCTAGTTGTCTTAGCTGATAAGGCTAAGGGCAGCACTTCCAATGAGGGCATCACTTTTCGTTGGCTTCTCTAACAGTTGGACCTACTAATTTGCTGGGTCAGTAATCGATCTGCAGAGAAGCATGTGGGCAAAGAGCATTCCCCTCTCCGTGTTTTTTTTTTCGTTCTAGAGGCGAAAAAATAACAGCTCTCTACAACTAATCGTTTCTCGTGCATTGGTAGAACTCTGTTTGAAGGCGGGCTGTCCCTGCGTCTATGTAAGACATTTTTGGGCGAGTAAAAAACCTTCTGCCACGCCCGTGATACGACTACGCCATCTCTAGTTTTTTTATAGAAAAACAATTGGTTTCAGCGTAACACGGTCTGCAGTAGTCTAATAGCGAGCCATCGTACGACCTCTCCTTCACCGATTAAGTTGACGATTTCAAAGAAATTAGCTCTTATTTCATTAAAATCATTTTCACAAGGAGAATGTGCCCACATCAGCACGAGAACCCTCTTAGAGCCTACGCGGAAACTCACCGATGGTAAGAAACACAGGGCGGAAGTGGTTCAATTGGAAAAAAAGGTTGAGATACCATCTTCAGGGCAACTAATGAAGACTGAAATTGTAGATAGAGATCATCGTTTCGTTCAATGAACAGTGACACATCTCGCATCATGCAAAGAAGACAATCTCATCATGTTAGTTGCAGTTCCAAAGGTTTCAATCTACCGGAGGTGTAACTTTTACTCTATGCACTGTACATGAAGACTAAGTTGCCCTTTGACATTTCTTTCTCTCTGGCGCCATAATGGTTGTCATCAAGCAATAGCCGCATTGTCATCATGTTTGCAGCGGTTCCACAGATGGTTGACGAATAAAGGTGTCGTGCGGAATTTATTTTGCTCAGGATAAATAATAAGAGCACTGCTCCACCCATTCCGCCGGTAGAGGGCTTTAGTTTGATTTACGCCATTTGATCGATCGTAAATTTGTGAATTAATTTTTAGCGTGACCAGAGGGCTAGCCAGAAAGCAACTGGTTCCACTTAAAACGTTAGTGCATGCCGGTAACTTTCTCTTTGATGAAGTTAACCATCACAGTTTTCCACATCACATTGTCGTGTTTTTTGATGACCTGTGACCATATTCACTCATTTAGCCCTTTACTGTCTATGTGAATTGGTGAGTTGGGTCCTGCCAACCAACTCAGCTTAATCGGACTATGATTCTGGGGCTACATTTTTCTTACTCCTTCATCTCTGCTTCACTAATCTGCTATACTGACTTTTTTGTTCTGATTGCGTTTTCTTTTATGTTTTTTTCTGGTTCACAACAAATGTGACAGAGCTGAAGTTCTCGAACACTCCATTATAAGAACGCGAGAGCAAGATGCCGACATCCAACTTGGAACCATGACTGCGCTCAGGATAGATGGATTCGTCTCATTTTTTCCGTTTCGCAGACATCTTCAAAGTGTCAAACTTGGACCATGTGTGACCCTGAAAATTTCCTATCGTTCTGTACACATTTCACTGACCCTTCTTAAAAATCGATCGATAACACTATGTAACACAATTTTTGTTCCTGGCCTCCAAGTGTTATATTTCATTTGCTTGTGTCTAAAGTATGTGAAGAAATGACTTCATCAAGCACAAACTTTGCTTACACGACAATTTGTGTATGAAGAAAACTCTTTTTTTTGTGGAAACACAAAGATTTTAATTCATTATCTGCATTATGATGAGATGAAAACAAAAAATGCACAAGGAATAGACAAAAACAGTTGGAAACCACTCAGCAAGGTTTTGAATGTGTAAATTCTCTAGATTTACGATTTTACTGTCAATCACTATCTCGAAGTTGCACCCAAATGTAGTCCATCCATCACGTTTTCGTTATACTGTCCTTGGTAACGACGTTCAAAGTCGAACATATCTCGATGAGAGCGCTCGCCTTGCTCCTGGGAGTGAATGCCCATATTCTCCTTGAATTTGTCGTGATGCCAATCAAGGATATGGATATGATCTGCACAAACTCTACATAGCTTTCAGCTTTGTGATTACCTAGGAAGCCCTGAACAACTGCAACGAAACTGCTCCGAGCCGTTCTCTCCGTCATGTTCAACAGCGCGCAATCTTCACATGTTATGAACCTCTCAATCTGTAGTCCGACGAATATGCCTGCCCTGACCTTAACCTCGGACATTTTCGGAAAAAGATCTTGAAGGTATTGAAATGCTGCTAACTTCGTGTCAAGAGCAGTGACAAATTGCTTAATGAAGCCTAACTTGACGTGCAGCGGGTGGCATAAGCACTTTATGATGTTCTATGGAGGCTCCAGAAAGTTCGGTCCGTTGTGGCCGGTTCTTTGTGTGATGCGCCTCGATGTCGATGATGTCCCACGGACTGAGGAAACAAGGAAACTTTGTGAATCCTCCTTGAAGACCTATGAGGAATGAAACCATTTTGAAGTCGCCGATTACATCCCATCCGTTGTCGTCGAACTCTAACCTCAGCTACATTTAACACTAGTGTAGTCCTCCGTGAGCTGCACAGTTTTGGAGAGTTCACGAACGTTCTAGAATGTTCTGCGAGTTCCTGGAAGGTTCTGCAAGTTTCTAGAAGGTTCTGGAGTGCTAAGGAGAACTGTAAAAACACCTGAACAACTCTAGCAGTTCAGGAAGGAAGCTCGGCATTGAAAGAAAATCGAGAGTTTTTTCAAAAACCAGCGATTTTCCTAATTTCATTGTCCCGGTCACAGAAGCCAAGCTTTCTCTTTAAAGGCAGTGGTGGCGATAAATAACGTTATCTAAAATTTATAAAAATCAGCTTAGATGGAAAACAGCTGAAAAACTATGAAGGTGGCGCGGTGAAAGATGGGCGAGAATTAGAGTTTTAAAGACCCAAAGATGCTAGTTCGTGCACACGTGCACAGCGCCGCAAAAAAAGATCGCAGCCTCATGCCGAGCAGTCAAAGATCATAGGCATTTAGAGAAGGAAATAAATGCAAATTTACGTAATGAAAAGATTTGACCAATGAAAGCAAGTTTATTAATCAATGCTTTTGACTAGATAAGCCCGAAGGATAAATGTTCATTGATTGAAATTCAGTTTCAAGGCCGCTGATGTTGTTGATATCAGAGATCATCGATGCCGATGATGTGGAGTGGGCTCGTCCACCATCAAAAGACAAGAAAGTTCAAGGTTGAAATTTGGCCCAAAATAGCGGTTTTTCCGCAATTTTTTCTTATAAATCCTACAACTCTAAACCTAGAAAAGGGGTTTAGAGAGAACAAGAAGACAAGCACATTTGATCGCGACCACTGCCTTTAAGAACTTATGGCGATTAATCAAAAGCTGCCTGAGCCATCAAAAACACCGCAGCAAACAAAACACTGAAAACACCACTTGACATTTGTACTGTTTACATAACGTTTGCGAGAGGTTATAATCCCTGTATTTATCTTGAAATTTCGAGCTCAATCTATCAGCGGGGCAATGCTGAAAACGCTATCATGTAACATCGGTACTCATAGTTTTTCTTTTACCTATAGTAAAGCCATTGTAAAATAGTCTTAGTATAGCGCAGGTTTCCCGCAAAAAAAGCGTGTTGCTGCGTTACCCATAACTCAACAAGATTTTCATCGCCATATGTGTCCCACGTTGAAGTTGTCCGATTTCGGTTTTGAGATGATTTTTCACTTTTTTCAACGAGACCAATACAATAGCGCGACAGAGTGATAGGAAAAGGTGTCGAGACGACTTAAAAAATTAACAACTAGCTTTCCATGCCCACGTTGGTCACATTTGCTTTGATTTGAGTGTTTCACAAAGGGAATTGAACGCTCTCCAAACTAAAACGGACGTCTTTCAAACAGAGTCAGAGAGCTTCTGAGGTTAATAGGACGCTCTTTAGACCACATTGGGGACTTTGGAAACCAATATCGAAATTTTTAAATACAACTTGATAGCCATCGAAACTTTGACCATTTCGCCGTTCACTGGACAGTTTTTTTGCCACATGGGGCTAAATATAGACATCACAAAATAGTTGCCCTGCAACAATGAAGTAACCGCTGTAAACGGAAGCTGTTTCAACTTTTTCAGATTAGCCAACAATCTCCTCCTAATCTCGTCCAAATTCGAGCTCTTCGTCCGGTTCGGAAGCGTTCTTCGCCCAGAAGGAAAGCAAACACTTGGTCTGAAAAAAGGAAGCTCTCGATCGAGTGACTAGATCAGGATTTTGTCTGAAGGGGCTTTGATGCCGATATGGATATCAGGGCTTAACATCATCTGCAAAATACTTGCGTTTCAGTCCACTTGTCTTTTAAGTTGTGTGGAGCAGAGTACGATGCAAACAAGGTTGGAGACAGTAAGCCACCGTGTGGCACTCCGCTGCTAGCTTGTAAGCACCCTAAATAACCTCCACGTACAAGCTTTCTGTCAAATCCAAAACTTTTCTGTAAGCGCGCCAAAAATGTCTTATGGTTTTTCCGTGTTCTACCTTTCCGCGAAGTTTCAAAAACGCTTATAACTTTTTGGAACCAGCAGCTGGGGACGGGACACATTTTTTTACTCTGGATGCCCGGGAGATCCTAACAATACAAATCGTTCTCATAGATGCCACCAACGCTTTGTGTACTTCCATTGTTAGCATCCATATGCTCAGTCTAGTCTTTTACACACTCCAGAAAATTTGTTCGCATAGATTTCCCTGATATAAATCCGTGTTGACACCGAGGAATGATGAAGTTCATCTCCAGATTAGGGAGTCATCGGACATGCATGTCGCACGTGCAGTAGCAAGATGAGAAGACTTTCAATGCTATTAGAGAGATCAACAGTTCTCCCAATAAGGGCCAAGCTTTTAAAACCGTTCTCGGGCGAGTTTCCCTCATCGTAATGTGTGCAATTAGAGCGCGTTATCGCGCATTGTTTTGCTTATCCAACTCCTTACCAACGATGACCTTCGTTCTCTTCCGAAATTCTATCTCAAACGTCAGAATTTCGGAAAGCTCGCGTATATATTTCCTGTTCGCTTTACTCATGGCTAATCAATTATGGTGAGCCTAAACTTTTGGGTTATGTAAACATACCTAGATAATGGTGGTAAACTTGCCAGAAATTTTACAGTTAATTACTATTTACAAATGGTGAATTTTTACCCTAATTTTTTTGAAAATGAATTTTTCTTTTCCGATCGATATATTTACTACGGGCAAAGCCATTGTGGACAAATCAAAGACGAAACATTTTCGAACTATGCAGTATAAAGCGCTCCGATTGTGACGCCCTGAGTACTATAGAACATGGGTGGGCCCACCCATCCACCGCCCGCGACGGACTCGCTAAAGAACTGCGGTACACCTTTCGTCGCCCACACCGTATAAATGTACCCAAACAAGTACCGGATGACGACAGCGCATGTGAAGATTCGAAAGAAAACTACGACAGAGACTTCACCACGGGTCATGTAGTGTCCAAATTGGACGGCCGTTTTCCAAAGGCTTTTGTGCATCACTCTATGTCAGTTCGAAACCACAGTCCAACCTCAAGGGTAATTTTCGGTATTGTGGTCGGATCGCCGGGTAGAGTAAGCTTGTCAAAAGCGAAATGTCAATCCACTCGAATAGAAAAAGTGAGGAAAAAGTCGGGCACGCCCCCATGAAAAAAAATGGGTTTCGCCCACCGATAAGCTTGCGATCTTAATAGGAAGGAGAAGCGCGTTTAATTTTATCAAAAATCTATGTTTTTTATTCGTTTTCGGCCTGGCTATATTGTGGCCTGCTTCAGAATCACGGCAGCGAATAGCGAGAAAAAAAAAACAGGCTCAAGAAAACTCGTCCGCGAACTTCTTGCCGTTAAAATTTTAAATCTATGAGGAGCCATAGCTCGGTTTGCAGCGATTCTAGAGGCAACACTGTGATCAGTGTGAAATTTCGGGACAGGGGCTCTCTACACACATGGGGAGTAGTCCCGTTTTTGCAGTTCGACACGACACGCCACTCAATGCAAGCGAAGCGGTCCCGAGTGGAATTAGAGCCGCGAAAGGCCAGACATCACCTCCCTCGGTGTGTAGAGAGACTCTGCCCCTGGAATTTCCTTCGAAATAAGCAGAGAAACAAAAAATCGATTCTGAGTCTTTAATCTCGCGGCCATTATACATCACCATGCCGCCATAGTTTAAAGTTTGGTGTTTCTGAATTATTTGGGGTGTAATGATAACAGTGTCGCACGGAAAGCGAAGCGATGCAGGTTCGAGCCCTGTCTGACCCGTAAGTTTTGTATTCGACTCAGCTACCTCGTGATTGCTAGAAGTATTCAAAGATTTCTCTCATGAACTCTAAAGTGAGAACTTTTCGGAATTAGACTGAACGAATGAATTTTGAATAAATCCGTATTTTTTTAACTGGAACCAATGGAGTTCTGATAAACTTGTTAATTTTTCTGATTCGAACAAACTAATTTCAAATAAATTCGGTAATTCTTCATCCTGAACAAACGGATTTTGAAAAGATTAGATTTTCAAGCAATATCACGCAACTGCCATATAAAAAGTTGAATTCGACTTTTAAAGCTCCATTACCACTAACTAATACTAACAAAACACCAACCATCTGAACCTGGATGGGCTTCAACTCAAAGAATACTACAGAATAACTAGAACACAGCACCGTTAATCCTAGACAAAAAGGCTTTTCTGGTTTCGTAGCGTATAAATTTTCAGGAGATCTCGAGAAAAGGAGAAGACTCAATGACCGTGTGTGAAATGGAACAAAACAAACTGAGAATACCGAAGAGGTACAGATCATAACTACATAGTCATGCAAAATCAGTATGATTTCCACGAACTAAGTGAAAAAAGATAAACGTCAACAATTCAAACATTACCACAAGGAAGGCCTTGCAAGCTTACCTTAGAGTTTATATCGGAATGTGATGCCATCGCCTCTTTCTCGCGAGCCTCATGAAAATCTTCTTCGTCTGATGAAGACAAGCACAAATCGTCTCCGAAACCTGCGTCATCGTTGAAGTCTTCATCCTCTGAACACGAGTAGCGTTCCACCCTAAGTGCCCGCCACGCCCTACATTCTCTGAAAAGGAAATAGAATTGGAAGCAGCAATAGGAAACTTTCAACTTTCAATCTATCATCTATCTCCTGTTTTCATTTGCCTTTGTCGTCAGAAGAAGCCTTGCTTTGGGACCCATGAAGCGACTTCGGCGCTTGAGCCAGTATAAAACGCCAGCAACATAGGAGAGATTGGATCAGTTAGCAAGGCGTAGAACGTGGTTTCCTTCAAAGCTACTAGTAAGCTACAAACCTAAATAAGCGATCACAGTCAACAGAGGTAGCGGGAGTCACTAGATACTTGGCCACTTTCTTTGAAAAAAGCTTGAACTATTCGAAACATGACTGCCTCCACTCGTAGGCGTTAGCCCCCTCATCTGGTCTTGCCTTTTTCAACAGTAGGCAGTGCGGCTTGTTGATGGAACCCAGAGCTCACGGCAACGTGGGTCACCGCTGCAATGCGCCGCAGTGATGATAGGGCAGTCACGCATTTTAATCAGTGGCTGCGACGTAGCTCAATCTAAATCGAAAAAGTGTTGCGTTTGAATAGTATGCAGACGATGAGCTAGGGCAGGCTGCACAAGATGCCTAACATAAGTTCGTCTTTTTTCAGAGATAATTTTTTATATTTTTTCTCCTGCTCTGACGCTTCGGAGAACAAAGCTCGACATCACTTCTTGGCTGCATCCTTTCCGGACGTCCTCCTCATAAGCGGTGGAGTCGGTGGTGACGACTAAACATGAATAAGTGAGTCATAGGTGAGTTCGAAGCATCTGGAATCCTCTCGCATTTTTATCGACAAGAAGTGCTGCAATTGGGAGAGTTAATCGAATTCATTCAAAATGTTTCTTTCCCTGAGCTTCATTTTATATCGATGTTTTTTTCTTCTATCAACCATGAAAGCTCTTGCTTTTAAATTTATTGGCAACGTTTCGGGCATTAATCCCTTCCTCAGGCCAACTGAAAAACGAAGCAAATCGACTATTAGACAACAATGCAAGAACACCACGACTAACCTTATCCCTTTGGCAGGGGTCACAACCCAAAAGGGGGTACACGCTGCGTCTGCAATGGAAAGGTCAGGAATGATGTGGGATGGATGTCGACGCATCATGCTAACCTACCGAGTTGCAGGAAGGTAGAGGGAAATGAGATGAGATGGAGGGGTTGGAGGATGTTGATCGTGCAATCAGCGAAGTGCTTCTTAACAATATCCTCATAATGTTATCAGCCTTACTGCAGTTCTCATTTCTTCCTTTATATTAATTTGCGGTGACCTCTTCTTGATTTCCAAAGCCTCCTTTATCTTGCGTTCCACCGGGTCTGATAGGTTCCGGTGGAGAATGGTAACGAGGAGTGGTGGGGCTTGTTCCATTGCATGCCGAAGAGTCCGGTGACGAGAGAATGGGCTATCTATATAGCTTTAAAGGCTACGTAGAGCTCTGACATGTTCGTCACTTCTGCATCGAAGAGTTCTGCCGGTTTCTCCTATGTAGAACTGCTGACAACTAGAACATTCCACCTTGTATACAACCCCACTCAAATGGCACATCTGCTTTCCACCTGTGCAAATCGCAAAGTTGTTTCGGTCGCACAGGTTTTCATATAATCGTGAGGAAGTGAGAAGGCGACGTAAAGAGGGAGGTGGTCTGAACGTCAGGTTTATGGGAAGGCCTGATCGCTTTACAACGCGATTCACGTCCATTGCGAAGTGATTTGTGATGAACGGGATTGTCAGTGAGGTTCCATTCGATGTTATCCGCACAGCATACTTCCCTTTGAATCTGGCGCGTCTCCCTCCTTCATCTATGAGATTCCACTCTCGGGCCATGTCTTCCTCATGGGCTTGCCACGTCACCACGCCTGATATATACTCAGCGGGGATCATGCCTGCCCTTTCGATCAATGTGCGCGCACCACTCATGAATATCATGAATTCCTCCATGCAATTTGGCGCAAGATGTGCTGATGTCACCACACCAACATTTCCATCCCATTTAAGTACACCTCCTTAGGACACCCAGTTTATTTCCTGACTCCTTTCGTGGACAATAAATCCGCCCAGCAGCGCCGCAATCGCCAACAAACGATAAGACCGCCAGAACACACATGCGAGTATCACGAACCAAGCGCCTCTCTCCACTTTCGTGTCGTCCATACCCACGATTATTACCGTCGGCACCACGCTCGCAAACCTGAGCTTCGTAAGCCAATGCGCTACACCCGCCGCCACCACAGCCCAACCGATTTGCTTCGCGCACGCTTCCAAGTCCATGCTTCTCATGACTCCCTTCACAGCGTCACTTGCTCCGTTCACCACTTTCTTGGTGTCCTCTTCAACGACGGTGTACACATCTTCCAGGGCTTTCATGTGCTTAGTGTCTCTCGGGTCTCTCGGATCACTCGCGGTACCTCTGGGATCATTCACAGCGCGTTTGCGCCTTCCTTCTTCCTCGTCAATTTCTGCCTTCGTATTCACACAACTCATCATTAGCAACAACAGATACATCAGTGTCTGAGTCTTCATTCTTCTCCCTACATTTCTTCCACCGAAGCCATCGTTATTTGCGTAAAACGTCATTTGGAGTTTACTATGTGCAGAATAGGGGTGAGAAGTCAATGGGACACGTCGGAAACTGGAGTGAGGAGTCGTAACTCGGGAAACGTCAAAAAAAGGCCAAAATAAGAGTTCGGCATCCAATGGGTTAATTGCATGAAGAATGGAACTGCAGAATTGCACTGATGCATTTATTGGAAATGTGTGCGAAATTAGACGTTGGAGATCATAATCATGAAGTAAAGAATGAATATGCGAAACATGGGTGAGCGGTATCGAGAAGAGTCAAGGCAATAGGTCAGCGACAGCTCCTGATTCGGAATCCTCAGAAGAGCGTCGAAACTTAGAGGCGAACGGAAATCGACTACGTGGGGGCAGGACGGATAAGTGAAAATGGAAAGGTATCAATGGAAGGTGGTCATCTGAGTGTGGGAGTCTCAACATAGACAACCTCGTGAAAACGCGTCAAAATCAAAGCTGGCCGACTGTAAAATACAAAGAGTTACATGAATTTTTCGTGAATTTCTTCGAATTTAGTACCTCAATTTCACCCCACAAAGAAGGAATGATGGTCGGACATCGAGATCCTGAACAATTAAATTCACGAAAATCATGTCCAGGCCAATCGCACTTCGCTGCCGGCAGCCAGAGGCCTAAAATGGTTTCATTGCTGATTCTGAGAAAAATATGAGGTCCTAATGAGTTTTTCGTGAGCTTCTTGAAATCTAGTACCTTAATTCCACCACTGAGTGGCAATGATGGTCGGATATTTAGAACTCATATAATTAAAGGCATGAAAATCATGTCCAGGCCAGTTGGGTTGAGATATTGTACTCCGCTGTCGGCGGTTTTATTGGGGAGTCACTGGAAGGGGTCGGAGCACAGAGGAGATTAGAGTACGGGGTGGACTGTTCTCCAAGTTTTAAGCATGAAACACACAAACTCCAGAGCTTTTGTTGGAATGAAGAAACATCAGACACAAATAAGCTAGCGCTCCTATATTAATGACACTTGGACAAAAAACTGAAGGTTTCATAAAGGAACACACACGGAAAGCGAAACGGAAACCCATCTGTAATTTGAATCGGCAGCCAATCCCGCGCGCACGTGACGTCATCCGCGCGGGACCAATTGCGAAATTTGTTTTCCTCCTTTTCAAGCATTAAATCAGAGGCAAGAATATTAGACACCAGATAAGGACCAGAACTAGCTTGTCGGGTATTCGAATTCGAATAACGTTCGAGTTTTCACCTCTGCGAATAGCCGAATTTGAATAATGTTAGAATATTCACCTTTTGCGACTACTTGAATTCGAATAATATCTGAATATTAAACTTTTACGACTAATCAATTTTGAATAGTGTTCGAACAATTGTACCAGTGGCGTGGCCCCTGGTATCGACTTCAGAGAATTCTGATGCAGCTGCTAGCCTCTTCTGTTCAACGGCGACCTTTTTCGGTACAAGCCGCTCTTTCTTGTTCGTCAGCGGTGACCGATAGGTGCAAACCGCTTCTCTCCTCCCTCCTGGGTATTGCACTAGAGTGAACAAAAGGCGAGCAAAGCGAACCTTTTATTCACTGACGAACGTCCAGTCGAACCGGCGAAAGAAGAATCAGATCCAGAGACAAAATTACATGCGGTTATATATGCCGAGGAAGTTGGGAAACTGGAGGCGGGGCTGGGAAAGTGCACGACGAACCAATGGGCGCCGAGCCAACGGCGAGGCGAGATTTGAATTTGAAACGGAGTGAACCAAACGATTACGAAATGGGTTGAACGAATAGATTTTGGAATGGGGGATGGAATGCAAAGAACGAACAAATGAATGAATATACATAGAATAAAGGGGTGGATGGAGTTATTCCTGTACATCGCCCTCCCTACCGTATCGACGTCCCTGTCGATGTGAAGGAAATCGAAAAACACTATATACAAAAAAAATTTGGAGACAGACCGAGAAAACAAAAACCGATGAAGATATGTGCATGAATCGAAATCACTAGGACAAAAAAATTGTTTGCATATAAATTTTATATAAAAAAAATAAACAAATATTCATACATATGATATCAGTCTTCAGAACATAAAGAGTAAGTGAGGTGAAAATAAAACCAGTAGGTGAAGATATCCATGATCATTGCACGAGATAAAGGGGTACACGTGGTTAAATACCTGAGGTGACAACAACAAAAAAACAGTGGGTATCTGGAAGTAGATAGAATAACTTGTCAGTGATGAGAGAAAAGGAGAAAAAAAATTAGTGATGAGGATAGTGAGAACGCTGATATGGAGAGTAGTGCTGGTAGCCACGGCTTCCGCGTCCACGAGGCGTCCATCGAGCAGGCTGTTGAAGATGTCGTCCAGGCGGAGGTCCTTGCTGCTGATCGACGCGTGCATTCTGCTGGTTCTGGGTGGACTTCTTGGCGTGATACGCAGACTTGCGACTAAACGGCTGATCCAGAACCTGGAACAGATTTCCTCTTACATACGGCTTGACGTGATTCTTCAATGCTTCAAGAAAGTGCTTCGCAATCTCTGCTGGGTACACGGAACCGGGTGTTTCACGATTCTTCGTCCCCAGGCTGCCACAAGGTTCGAACATTGACGGGACCATGTTATACATCGCGGTGACGTTGCAGCCCATTGTGGCTGCCGATGCTCTGATGATGTCGAGTGTTTCCAGTGTGTCCTTTCTGTTTTGCTCCCAGGCAGCTTCTCCTCTTGGGCCGCTTAGTGCCAGAAGTTTGGCGCCATGTCGAACTGCTGTTGTAAGAACCATTGCAAATGACTGCCACTCGCAGGCCGCGTATGGTTGTTCCGTGGTCGGTGTGACGAAGATGCAAAGTCCCAGGTCGTGAAACTCACGAACAACTTGAATGGCATCCTTCAGCTCTCGATAGCTCTCGACAAACACATTCACCTCAGGCACGATTACCCTGTCGAAACCTCGAAGTCCATTTGGAAGCAGAATCAGTGTGCGAAGTCTTGGTTCGTGAACTTCGATGTCGTCCCACGAGTGTGTAAGCGCGTGACGCACTCCGACGTTTGTTAGGTGGTTGAGCTGCGTGATGTCTATGTTGACACCTTCATCGGTTGCCAAAGCCAGTGCACCACCGTCATGGATCAGAAGTGCCTTGAGCACGTGTTCGCAGTGCCGCTTGAAAAACGTATAGGCTTTCTCTGCTCCGGCTACTGTAATGAATGTGTGTGACGTATTTCGCATGAGGTAGCGCTTCCTATCCTTGTCAACTTCGTTTTCGTAGATTGAAATCAGACGAGCTAGAGCAAATATCGAGGTAAATTTTAGAGATCGGATAGACTGATCGTTCTCAGTAGGCACTACATTAGCAAATGTCATATCATGAACTGTACAACAGAAATCTTCATAGCCGTCGAGACACTGTCTTCTTTCAGAACCAGGACAGACGAAAAATATGCCCAGCGCACTGTTATCGGCCTCGATCGCATTCGCTGTCGTTGTTGCTCTGCAAGAGAATTCATTAGTCATATTAGTGGGGTTTCTAAGATTTTTCTTTCCCCTCCTAGCTCTTTTTGTTTTTGTACTAACCGGTTCGTCACTAATCTCATGTGGAATTATTATGAGCATATCGTGCTGAACGCGTATAGGGTCGTCCGTTTTGGCTATGTTCGTAATCACCGCCGAGTTCTCGCTAACCTCTAAGACACGAAACGGACCACTCCACTCGTCAGTCAGTTTTGGATATCTTGACACTCCTTTTTCTCGTGGAACTGCCATGTATACACGGTCACCAACCTTAGGGAGTTTTTTCTTGTCAGTCCTATTCCTTTTGTCATAACGATCTTTCATTCGAGCTCTGTACCCTTCGTTCAGTTCCCTAGTACATTCACCGATATGATGAATTCCCGCTAGTAACTCATGTTTGTAGTCATCAAAATCCACATGATTCCAAGACAAGTTTCCGCTCGGGATTTCATTGGAAGGAAAGCTGGGGTCGAACGCATGTAGGATGTAGAAGGGACTGTCGCCTACGGCTTCATGTGGTGACGAATTGTAAGCGAAAACTACCATAGGTAGCAGCACGTCCCACTGAGCCGGGACAACAGTTCGCTTTTTCAACATACGGCTTATTGTTCCAATTGCTCGTTCTGTGATACCGTTTTCACGTGGATTATATCCTTTGGTCAAAGACTGTTTGATGCCAGTAATCTCACATACTTCCGACAGCACATTGTTGACGAATTCCGGGCCTTGGTCCGAGTGCAGCGTCTTTGGCCAGCGGCAGCCGTCACATATCCAACGCTCAAACAGCACCTTAGCGATTGTGCGCGCGGACTTGTCTGGGATAGGATATGCTCCCAAAAACTTCGAAAAATGGTCAATTACTACCAGAGCGTACCTATTACCACTTTCGGAAAGCCCCAACTCCACCAAGTCCATGCCAACAAGCTCAAAAGGACGCGAAGTTGTGATTGGCTTCAACGGTGGCAGGTTTCGCTCATGTGTTCTAGTGAGAAAACATTGTCTACAGGCTTTGCACCATTTGTAGATGTCGGTTTCCATGCCTTCCC
The DNA here is from genome assembly GCA_029168955.1 of Aplectana chamaeleonis. Taxonomy (NCBI): domain Eukaryota; kingdom Metazoa; phylum Nematoda; class Chromadorea; order Rhabditida; family Cosmocercidae; genus Aplectana; species Aplectana chamaeleonis. Next base: position 595,218 of record JAPDOI010000010.1, read on the forward strand.
AGAAGACAACCTTTTTCAGTCTTCGCGATAGCTTTCTAGCATTCAAATGTCCGGCCATCACACCAGAATGGGCCTCATCAAAAATAGCCTTTCTTTTACTATTCGGAACTATTGCTACACTGCCATACTCAAAAATCATGTTTAGTACACCATTTTCGATTGAAAAATCCGCGATATTATATACTTTCTTGCAGCGCGGTAGCCTCACTTCGCGGCTCTCATTGCCAGTAACGTTCTCCAAGCGATTTATGACGTCTCCATAGTTAGGGTCGTTTCTCAACTCTTCTAACCACGAAGATCCGTCTACGACCGATGTTGATCTTTCTACATCTATTTGACCAACTACTGCCTCGTTTTCAGGGCATACCGGATTTTCATGTGTGATACCATGGACTGCGCCTCGGGATAGGGCGTCGGCAACAGCATTTGCCTTACCGGCCACATATTGTATCTCCAAGTTGTATTTTTGAACTTCCAACGCCCATCTCAAGACTCGCGCAGAAACATTCGTCTGCTTGAAAAGGCATGCCAAGTTCCTGTGATCTGTTCTCACAATAGTTTTCAATCCATAGATGAAGAAATGAAATTTCCTGAGGGCAAAAATAACCGCTGTGGCTTCGAGATCTGTAACATGGTAATTCTTTTCTGCCTGGGAGAGACCTTTCGATGCAAAATATATCGGGTGGAGTAGTTTGTCGATGCCTTCTTGGCAGAGCACTGCTCCTACACCCTCTTTTGAAGCATCTGTATAGATGATAAAAGGTCGTGACCCTTCGGTTGCGGCTGAAATATCAGGCTGCGCTAGTACAGGCGCTTTTGTCATGACATCTTTGAGGTGATTGAAAGCGTTCTCTTCAACAGTCGACCACTTCCATTCCACTTTGGGGCTAGTCAGATTGTACAAAGGCTTAGCGATTTTAGAAAAACCCAAAATGAACTTTCGGTAGTATGAGGCTAAACCCAAGAATGCTCTCAACTGGGCTAGATTTGTTGGGGTAGCCACAGATCTTAGAGATTTTGTCAGGGTCTGTATTAACACCGCTTTCATCTATAACATGACCTAGGAAAGCCACTTGACTCTTGAAAAATTCGCATTTCTGCGGTTTGAGTTTGAGGTTCGCCCTACGAAATGCCTCAAAAACCATGGCGAGAACTTGGAAGTGTCTTTCAACAGTTTCGGTAGCAATGAGCACGTCGTCAATGTATACGAAAACTTCCTTGTCCTTCACCCCTAGCTCATCGAGGACCATATCCATTAATCGCTGAAAGCATGCGGGGCTTGTTGACAGTCCAAATGGTAGCACTTCGAATTGGAATAATCCTTCACTCGTGGTAAAAGCACTTTTTTCCTTTGCCGTGTCTGATAGACGTATCTGCCAGTACCCGGAAGCTAAATCAAGCGTAGAGAAGACCTTTTTTCCATCAAGGCTCTGAAGTACAGAGTCGATACTTGGCAGGGGATACGAATCCTGTTTTGTGACTTTATTCAGGGATCTGTAATCAATACAGAGACGCAAAGAACCGTCCTTCTTGCGAACAAGTACGACAGGGGAAGCCCAATCGGAGCTGCTCCTGGTAATTATGCCACGCTCCAATAATCCCTGTATTATTGACTTGAACTCTTGGCGTGCGCCAATCGGTACCGGACGAGTTCGTTGTCTGATGGGACGATTATCTCCAGTATCTATATCGTGCTGAACCAAGTCGGTCTGAGTTAGCTCGGAGTCTTTCAAGGCGAAAATGTCCCCATAGGTACTTACAAACTCTCTCAAATTAACGGTCATGGTTGTGTTCTTTTCCAAAATATTAAATAGTTCACAGGCACGCTCATCGTCACCCACTGTGCTACCAGTGTTCACGTTTTCCAGCATGTCAGCTCCTACATCAAAGGCTTTCAGTGGTACCCACTCATTTTGTGTCCAGCCTCCAATCACTTCCCCTTGATGTAGGACTTTCGCTTCATCAGAGCGGTTCACGACGCAGACTTCGGCAGTGCCGTCCTCTCGTACTCGACAAATACCTTGCTCGACAACTGAATTGTTGGAGCTCAGAAAATACTCGCCAGAGGACAAAGTGCAGTCTATGACCACATTTCTTGAGCTGTGTGGAGGTATAAACGTTCTTTCTTTGACAGTTGCCTCGCTTTGCATTTCGCTGCATTCCGATTCCACACAACTTGTCGGAGTTAGTCTCATGTCGAATAGCTCTAAAGCGTTCGTACCGAGAATTACTACTTCGTCACGACGGTCGCCAATGTGGAACGGGACGTTTCTAGTCTTGCCGTGTAGAGATACTGGCAGGCGTACTGTATCTAAGAATTTCATGACTGTTCCAGATGCATTGCGAACTACAGCGTCTACACTAGGGATTCGTTCGACATATTTGTCTAAATCTATACCGTCTTCGCGGGCTTTCTTGAATACCTTGAACGGAATGATTGAAATTTCAGAGCCAGTGTCCAGCAATGCGGTCACGTCTTTATCCATCATGCGCAACGTCGTCAGAGACTTAGGCCCGAACAACCCTCCGGAACAACCCAACTCGTTTGTGCAGGATAGCATACACACCGTTTTGTCTACCCAAGCTGAAAAGGCTTCCGCCTGTCGCACATCGCTACTTCGCGGCGTTTGCTGAACAGGCCTGTTAGCATCAGATGTAGCATTGGCGTGACAATCTTTAGCCATGTGACCTTTTCGTGCGCATTTATAACATTCTACGGTTGGTCTATCAGTCTGTGATCTTATTATCGGGGCGTGCAGAGTAGGGGTTTCCACCCGTTGTTGGTAGTTGCGTGCCCTGACCATCTGGTTACCTCTATCCTCGCTGATATTTTGCGACTTGTTGTTATTGACGTAGCTGAAACGCTCCATTCGAGGTCGAAACGCTTTGTTTGCTGATGGCACATAAGACGTTTGCTGTTCTCTACCACGCGCCATTTCTGCAGCTTTGCGATTCCGTTCAAGCCTAAGGGCAGATTTTTTTACGTTCTCATAGGCTTGCTCACTCGCACTATTTTCCAGAGCTTCTGAAAGGGAGAAACTGCCTTGCCAGTTAGCTAGCTGTCTGAATAGTATCTCGGCTTTTTGTAGGGACACTATCTCTTCTGGAACTCCTGGGTAAGCTCTATTCGCAAGTTTCTCTAGTACGATGCAGAACTCTTCTACTGTTTGGTCTGGTCTTATGTTCAAGTTGCGTAGCTGCGTCATTGCCCTGACTTTCGTCGTGTTACCTTCCTCTTGCAGCCGTTCCTTCATTGCTTCAACAACACCTTCAAATGTGCCTTCCCTTACCATCTTGGGGAGAGTCTCAAATGTTGCCAAAGCTTTGTTTCTCAAAAAGCCGACGAATAGCTGGATTAGACTCTTGTTATCCCATTGTGGCTTACGATATCTGATCGAAAAATCATCCACGAATCTCTTGAAGCTTTGAGTTTCACTACCGGAATATGGCTGTAACGTGGGTAAAGCAGCTGCTCGCATGTATTGTACAAAAGCGCTCTCATGCTCATCAGGGCTGCCCCTTTGGCACTCATTGTTTCCATAAACAGGCATGAAATCGTTACCTGTGTCCGACAAAGGTCTTGTTTTTTGCCTCCGACTTCTCGAAGCTTCTTCTGCGCAAATGCGAGGAGGACATGTGGGTCCAACGCGTCAAGTTGCTCGAGTGTTGGGCCAGCGTCTGCAATGGTTCAGATTGTTCGGCGTCAAACTCAACGAACCTTTGCCACTTACTGTTTGAGCCTTGCTGAAGACTTTGCATCTCCTCTTGTTCGCCCATAGCGCGGAAGCGCTCGGTGAGTTGTTGCACCTGAAGCGATTGATCGTAAAGTTGTTCGTTGAGTTGGGTGATCACATTTTCACTTTCATAAGCTCGCAGAACTAGGTTCTCGACTTCGCACACCAACTGATATTTTTCACAATGTGCTGTGGTACAAAGGGTTTGGATCAACTTTCTGTCAGCAATTTTTTCGTCCAAGCACTTCTCCAATTGGTTCGTTTGAGTGAGGTTGGCAATTTTGAGGATCTCAATAGCACCCTGTTCAATCTCATGCGGGGCTGCCACATTTTTGCTTAATATCTCCGCTTCGAAGAAATCAATGGAATTTCTTATAGATTCTTCGCAAATTCTCATCTGACAATCAACAGCGTCTTCCAGCTGGGACCTGAGTGGCTCGCTTGTTTGGAAGTGTACGCGCAGCACTTTCACAAATTCAGTGGCTACGGTCGCTATACTTTTATGAACTTCCTTCATTAATTCGGCCTTTCTTCCACTTGTTAGCTTACTCACATTTGTTGCTGACCCGTCCGCTCTCGAGTCTACTATCATCACTTCTGCATTGCTGGAGCTCTGACGCCTCTCGTCGTTGGCAACTGCGGAGTCCATGATCGATTCTTGTCCTGAAGGATTCATAAATTAGCACGAAGAATTGAACCTCAAGTGCTATTCTTTATAATTGAATGGTTCGCTTGAACTCACTTTTTCGCCTTCAAGCACTGACTGGGGCAAGCAGGTTCAGTGTTGTTTCGAAAATTTCGCGGCGATCCTGCAAAATTCAAACCGCTTTCGCTTAAAGATTCGACCAAAATCAATTTTTTTTTTCAAACCAATTTGCCGAATTTGACTGTACCTGAGTCACGCTGTCTTCGTTTGTTTTGCAGTATCTGCGTTGTTTTCGAGAAGGTAGCGGTGACCCTGAAAGATTCAAACCGTTTTGCCTTTTTTCAGATTGGATTTATAGACACGAAATGCTAAATTCAAGTGCCTTCTCTTCTCTCTTCTACCGTTCACTATTTCTCTTTCACCTTTTGGTTGACGGCGACCAGTTGGATTCAAGCCGTTGGTGTTGCGAAATCAGTGACAGTCACGTGCAATCAATTGCACTCGATGGCCTTAGCTCACTCAGATTCTCCTCAGCCGATTTGGCTTGGCCCCCATGTACCAGTGGCGTGGCCCCTGGTATCGACTTCAGAGAATTCTGAGGCAGCTGCTAGCCTCTTCTGTTCAACGGCGACCTTTTTCGGTACAAGCCGCTCTTTCTTGTTCGTCAGCGGTGACCGATAGGTGCAAACCGCTTCTCTCCTCCCTCCTGGGTATTGCACTAGAGTGAACAAAAGGCGAGCAAAGCGAACCTTTTATTCACTGACGAACGTCCAGTCGAACCGGCGAAAGAAGAATCAGATCCAGAGACAAAATTACATGCGGTTATATATGCCGAGGAAGTTGGGAAACTGGAGGCGGGGCTGGGAAAGTGCACGACGAACCAATGGGCGCCGAGCCAACGGCGAGGCGAGATTTGAATTTGAAACGGAGTGAACCAAACGATTACGAAATGGGTTGAACGAATAGATTTTGGAATGGGGGATGGAATGCAAAGAACGAACAAATGAATGAATATACATAGAATAAAGGGGTGGATGGAGTTATTCCTGTACACAATCACCTTTTCCAAAAAGGCAAACTCGAATAATGTTCAAACCTTCATCTTTTTTTAATAATCCAATGTTAAATGAGAATTAGTTCGGAAAAATCGTACACTTTTCCGAAATCGAATATTCGGTCCTCATTATAAATGGTCTCATAATGAAACTAGCAAAACCCCTGTTCAAGCGTTGCACTAATAACGTCTAAAATAACTTGTATTTGCACTGCGAACGCTCTCTACTGTCGCTCTGTTTCTCACAACCTTCTCTTCAGCTGCATATCTAGGACTTATCCTTCTAGGTATGTTGAGGGTGATGCGAAACTGATAAAGTGCGCAGCAAGGGAACTCTATAAGTATTACTATCAAGAAAACTTCATTAACTTGTACTGAGTTATTACGAAGCAGTCGCACTATACGACGTGAATTCACATTTGATGAGTAATGCGTCTGTCTCTACCTATTTTACATAAATAGTGAACAGTGTTAATACTTCAAACCTGCGGCTGCAAAATCCCAATTTCCCCTGTTAAGTGATGTCGATAGAGCTGCACATTGCTTGGATCATAAATAGATTGCTCACCACTCCTTGGCCACTGTTTGAGCTTCACCATGAAAACTCATTCTTGATAAAACCGCATGGACGTTTCACGATTCATAAGCCCTTGCTTCTGAAGGAATTAGCCTCAAAATCAGGGATCACGATATTCATGACATGATGCTCATAACCAGAATGACCTATATTTACTCGGCAGTCTGGAGAATGCGTGGGTGATGGCTAAATCATGGACGACGGACACACTTTTCTAACGCGGTGGCTGACGGAAGTGGCTGGAACAGCCTCAGAAAGACCGTTTTTCGGCAGTTTTCGCACATTACTTGGAACTACTTTAAGCATAAGCGCCTATTCAGCGGTAAATCTCGAAATCTAGATTATGCCCGGACCCCGCCTTTAAAGGCACAGTACACCCTCAGATATGAATTTTGAGATTTCCATGTAATTGTGTAGGAGACCCCTCCTGTATAACAAGTGCCAAATGCGAGATCTCAATTCCTCCAAGTAAGCGAGATATAAGCGACTACCACAGGCCCGACCCCCTTCGCTCACCACCACAGGCCCGGCCCCCTTCCGGATTTTCGAACTCGATAGCGGCTCGATGGATGGATGAATTCCAACAAGTCGTCGTTCTTCAGTCCATTACCGGACTGTCTCCTTATCCTGGCTTTCTCTCACGCAACGATTGCTATTGAAGAGAATTACATGCCTGAGACAACTCGTCCACCAATTTTTCACCCTCAGAAACTACGCATATTTGAAGAGCCATAACTCTGTTCAAAGGGGGTGTTGGACGATTCCAGAGATACCGCTGTGATCAGTGTGTGGCTCTCTCCAAGATAAGCATAAAATCTGAAAAAAAAATTTTTTGGGTGTCCTGTGCCTTTAAGGTCAAGGTCAGGCCACGCTCGGAGATTTTTCACGAATGAGAGTGTGTACAGATACTTTTTGGGCACCCTAACAGAATAAACTGCGAAGAAGGGGAGACGGGCTCAGCTGGATAAAAGCATCAGCGCGCTTCCCCACCTGATGTCCGCAGTTCTGTCAACCCTCACGATTGGGAAAGTTGAACGGGGGCGTTTTTCGAGTACAAATACTTCACCTGAATTTTTCCTTGCTGGCAATCAAAGACGAAATACGTTGGAACCCTCGAACGTTATATCATCATTTTTTTTATTTTTGTGTATGTCTTGACTTTATGCCACCCCCTCCTTATTCAAATATCATCTGCCTCTGTGTGAAACTTCCACACCGTGTGCTAAATCTCAGCAGAGAATGAAAGCATCATAGCTCAGAAATGAGTGGACATTCCCACAAGGAAACACTGAAAACAACAACCATCATTTGATATATAATGGATGCCGCCCCGAGTTTTCTCTCAATTTCCGTGTTAACTTACCAGTACCCTAGATACGCATACTGTAGTTTGTACCCGGACGAGCCGATGCCATCTACTGTGAAAGCTTCTACTCACCAAGTCACAATGGAGATGACTCTTTTATGCTTCTCCGCTAGCTCGTCATCATTTTCTTCCGTAATAATCTTGACCTTTCACGCGCTGCATTCACGCATAAATTCGGAAATTGCCTCCAGTAGATGGTAGAAAGTTTTATTTCCACGTTTCGCCTTCAGATATTTTTACTGTCTACCGCTAAGTTTCCCTACCTAAGCAGTTTATGTTACACGCTAGGATTCAAATATAAATTAAGACATTTGGGCGTCACTGTCATAGTTAGTATCCATTTGCTACCTCTGTATGGATGCTCGACGTTATATGTGCACGCGTGGAACCACTTTTCCATCCTTGTGCAGTGTGCTTGCAGTAGTTCTCGTAACAAGAAATGGGCCGGAGTGTGCAAGGGCAATGGTTAGCAAATAAAGGTCATTGCTAATAAAAATCTGGCTAATCATCCGGCTTTTGAGTTGTAGCATGCACTTTTTATGTATTTTCTCATAATTCTAGAGGAGGGCATATACACTTTTTAAATACGATACGATGCACTGTACCGTTGCTAGGACTGTAACTGCAGCTTTTCACATTATCTATGTTTAATTCATTTTCTGGACTTTCTGCGAATAGCAGATTTTTTTCTGCCTCAGGAATTTTTTCCCATAAGGTTTTCGAAAGAATTCAGGGACTTCCGTTGCTTACCTGTACTACGTCAAAAGCTGTGTACATACTATTCCATCGAAGACAATCCTCAGAACGGAAAGGACCGTCAATCTCATTTCAGCAGCTGAGAGGTGAGCTATAATGAAACATAAATGGCAACATAAGGACTCGCTGCTGGTGATATTCGAGACCGAGAGATCTTAAGGAATATATTAAACCTTATAGTATAGTAGAGGACGAGTGCACAAACCACATGCATGATTTTTTCAAACCAGACCATTTTTTCAAGACTAAACATGACCAGATTAGAGACATTATTGTCTTCATCACGCAGAGCAAAAAAAGTGTACGCTTAGGCGATCCCAAGCTAGTTGAGCAAGTGTGATTTTTCCATTAGTGGTTTCGTTTGAATTGCGCAGTTAAGCAGCTTACCTTAAAGGATCTGCGCTGTTGTACTCATGGTGTCCGTGAAGGCAGTGTCCACGATGAAAACTCTCTTCGAGTTTCCACCGTAAATCGAAAGGACTGTGGCTCAGCGCAACGACCACGTCAAGAAACTGCTCTGGGCGAGCCTCGATTGGCCCTATACGGCCCTGAAGTTGACGGTGCAAGAGCATGAGGCTCAGTTTACACAACAGCCATTCTTCGAAAAAAAAACATGGGAGGAGGAAGAATAAGATATCAAAATGATACAACCAGGCAAATTCAAAATGTTCACTTCGATGATGTCTGCTGTGTATGGTTCCGTCCATAGCAGACGAGAAGCGGCTGCCACTTGTATTATCGATACCATCGTTAACCACGTGCCGTCCTCGGACACGTTGAATGCACCAGCCGTCGAGCGTCATGCGCCTGCGTTTCAGCGCTGGCGCATGATGCTCCGACGCCTTGACGCTTTGCCGCTGGTCGTGTGCTATGGTCAGAGCCTATACTGGACCTCGTGCACTCGCGCAGTCAACTTTAGCGCCGTATGGGTCCAATTGGGGCTTGCTCGAAGCCGTTTTTCGACATGGTTGTCGCACTGGTCCGCAGTCCTTTCGATTCCCGGTGGAAACTAAAAGATTGTTTTTATCGTGGGGACTGCCTTTGTAGCACAGTCCGACTCCAGAATCTTCTTTGAGTTTCTCTGTGCAACTTTGTGAAAATCTCTGAGAGTTCTGGCCGAGATATAGCCGCGAAATAGCCCTCCAGGCTCCGCAGCGGCTTCTGGTGGACTATTTCTCGGCTATTTCGCGGCTATTTCTCGGTTATTTCCCCCCCCCCCTTAACTAGTTTTGCACTGGGAGTAATCGTTGGGAACAAGTCATCCCGTACCTTGTCTCTGAGCTGAATGTGAAACCATCAATATTGACAATGGCTTGAATCTTCACTATATGCATGCCAATGTTCGACAGATGACTCCATGTTCCACTGAGAAGAAACATTCTGGTAGACAGAGTGGAGGATAAAAGAAATATGAGGCGTGCATACTATGAAATACTCCGATATCCTGCTATCATCCGAGCTTATGAGCGTCCCATTGAAAATAGATCCCTGATGCTTCAAAACCCATCAAATTGCGTATCGAAGAGTTATTTCGACTGACACAATACGTCGCATGTGGCTATAGAGCATCGTTCTGCAATGGTTGATCTTCGCCTGGTATGCCTACAAAAATTCGCTCACGCGAGGAAATTCAGTAATAATGGGTAATCAAGAAACTCGCTTTGACCCGTATCATTCTGGAGTAGAGCATGGCTAGGAAGTTCGCCATCGTAGACCGAAGCATTAGGAAGTTCGCCATCGCATAGACCGCACATAAATGAGCTAAGCTCAGCTAAGCTAAAGTGAACTGGATCCAAGCAGACCACATATATGGCGGCTATTTCACGGCTCGCGGCGAGAACTATTTGGCGGCTATTTTGCGGCCAGCAGGCATTTCGCGGCTATTTCGCGGCTATTCCTCGGCCAAAACTCTCAGAGATTTCACGCTTATCATAATGATGCCTCCAGAATCGCTCAGGGCCGGCCCACTACGAACGGATTTATGGCCACTCGAAAATTGTGGATTCGAAGAGCAAGAAATTTGTAGATGAGTTGTCTCGGGCTTGTAGTGTGCTTCTCTGGGCCAAATTCCGGTCCGCAATTGCGTCTCGACACGTTTCGCGGCCGCGCGCTTTCAAGTCGGAAAAGTTTCCAGCGCCGCATCCGCCCACCCAGATCGTGGGTTTTGTTAGCTCGAAACTGCACAAAATTGCAAAAAAACGTATAAAAAAGCCACATCGAGTCGGCTTTGGCGCTGGAAACTTCACGTACTCGAACGCGTGCGGCCGCAAAGCGTGTCGAGAAGCAATTGCGGACCGGAAGTAGGCCCAGAGAAGCACGGCAATTTCACGTCATTCGAGGGAAATCAGGCCCGAGACAACTCGCCACGATTTTCTCACCGCCCGATTTCGCAATCTTCGAGGGGTCATGCCTCCGTTCGTGGTGAATTTTGAGCGATTCTCATATAACCATTGTGATCACGGATGTGATCGGCGAAATTTGGCCAAAAAGGGCCGGCAAACGGCAAAAGCAAAAACTTCACCTCAAGACGACATGATTGTTCAAAAAGTAAGTCAGAAATAGTGCTCACTACAGAACATTTTTTTTCATTTTTTTTTTCTTTCAAAATGAGACGGATTTCTGAGGATCAAATTATTAAAAAACTGGAGAGCAGAAGAATGAGGGGCCCCGAACTTTCACCGAAAAAAATCGAATCGCCATGCAATCTCCTTTAGTAATCGTTTCCCAGTTCTGCATGTGAACTTACGGGACACTTCCAATACGGCCATTTTATAGTTAAAGTGGGGGTTCGCTGGCTAAAAACGTGCCATCGCTTAAAGGCAGTGTTCACGATGATTCTCGTTTCCAAGTTTTCCACTCAAAACAATGCGTTGGCAACCAAGTGTTACCAAAATCACGAAGAAACGGTGAGAAACGCACTAATTCGTCTTATTTCAGTGACATTATTTTATGGCCTGAACTAGTTGTCCGGTTGGATGAACATGTTCGCGGTGGTTGTCACCGGTAAAAAATGGGTCTAATCGAAAATGGAAGAATATTTTGGGCAAAACGGTATTAGTTAGGGCCCGAAGGAAAGAACGGAGCAACACAGAATGGAGAATTGCAAAAGACGGGTCCACAGCAGATTTCATTGTCACCACGAACAGTTCCATTGATACTTAAGAGGCGGGCTGATACTTGAGGATTTCGTGCCCTTCTGGTGCGTTTTTCTCGGTTTCTTCGTCATTTCAGTTCTACTCGGGGGCCAAACAATCGGTTTAGCCATTAATCTCAAAATCGAAGATTATCGTGAACACTGCCTTTAAGGGCAGTATACACGCCCGCAAAAGTGGTTGACATACCAAGCTGATAGACCTGTATTACCTATATAATAACCCTTGCGCCGTTCGGGACGTCAAGGATGAGCTGAAATTACCGTATTTGAGCATTCGTGGGCCTCCGAAACGTTTTCCCGCCCGCTTTGCTGTGAAACAGCGACATCGTCTCCGAAAACTTCGAACTTTTTTTTCACCGCAACAATGTGACCTTACGACAACGTGTTAAAGGCAGTGTCCACTATAAAAAACTATCTTTGAGTTTCTATCGGGAAAACGTCAAACTTGGTCCAAAAACCGACCGAGTCTGACTGAGACCGCGGCAGAAAAACCGACCTCGGATGCATTGACCCTGCCCGTGGACGCGTTTAGAACATCCGTATCGACTGGGTGAATTGCTGTCGGCAGCGGACGGTGGCAGTTGGACTCAGTGGGTTGATTTTTCTGCACCCGTCTGTCCCTATTTCGGTGCGTATCGACCGGGTGGGACTCATCGACCACCTCTCTGAGGTTGACAGCGCAAGCGCAGGAGGCCCAGACCACTCAACCATGACCTCATGCCATCACTGGAGTAAACACGCTGAATTCGCCTGACTGTAGCTTTTTGAAATCTTATCAGTCCTCCCCACATGTTAACCTCGATGGATGGGTGTTCAGTAGACCGAGCTTCGTTCACTCGTGCAGTCAACCTCAGGGTCGTATGGGGCCAATGGCGGACCCAGACCCTTCGATTCCCGATGGTAATGCAAAGATCGTTTTGATCGTAAACACTATCTTCAGGCCGGGATCATACTTCCAGCGACGAACGACGCGATGCAATATTTCCCACCAATATCGACCGGAAATCGATTTGCCTGATGTGAACTATAGGTGTCGCTGGTTGTGAGAAGTATGATCCCAGCCCCAAACGATCGTGAAGTATCACGTCACTTGAGGTCTACTACAAAACTGATACTTTGAATTTCTAATCCTGCGTTGGCACAAAATTAGTGCAAGTATTTTATAACACATGCGTTAGCGCCAACGCACAGTATCAGCGCGATTTTTACGACTGTATGCAGCCATTTAATTGGAAAAATGACATTTTGTCCGGCCCCTGTGGCCTCGGTCATAGTTGGCCGATCGCCGTAGTCAGCCCGGTCGATAATCATGAAAGACATGAATGAGGTGGAGTGGTCGGTTCAAGATGATAAGAAGGATCATGAAAGTTAATGTTTCACAATTTTACACTTTATTACCTTCACGAGCTCGTGGTGATTCAGTGAAAACCATAATTGAATGTTAGAGCATTCAGCTTCACCTGTCGGAAAGGCTCTGCATACGTGTTCCCAAGGCATGGGTTATAGCCTATCCCTCAACTTCTCGGACAGTTCAAGCGCTTGGCAAGAACCAAGATTCTTTCTAAGTAGTAATGCCGATCATGGGCGTCCTTTGTTTCCTTTGTTTTGTTTGCTACCTTCTCATATCTGACGTAGGTCTCGAAGTACGTATATTATTATTATTATTATAACTCCTAATCATTGGCGTAAACTCTCGTTAGCTGAGAATTTCTCGACAGTATCGATCGATGGCCATTATTGCCATCTTTCCACTTGTGCCACTATCCTTCATAGAGTCAGCGTGTTCAGTTTAGTCTAATGAATGGACGGGGCTGCGGCGGTAGATCGCTGCGCACGATCGAAACCCCGTTGATCGGTGATGCCGCCAACACCGCACTGCCAGACACAATGATCGCGCCTTGTCCACTCACTAGACGAAAACTCATACGGATACCATAGCTGCAAAGTGGTTTACGACCTAAATGATTTGATCTATACAGCATCGCGTCCCAAATCACGAACAAGTGCACATTAAAATTAGTCCATGCTACGAACCATGCCGAATTTTGTCGGAAAATCAAGCAAAAATCCGGCAAACGACAACCGGCCATCGGCAAGCGGCAACTGCCGCACACCCCTGATTATGATCCTCCCGAAATTCTCTCCCAGATGAGCAAGAAAAACTGGAAAATGGATCTAAAGTCGGACTGAGCCTTTGAAGGCTTCATGCGCGTAAATCGTGTTCAATTTTCTGTGTAGAAGCAAACAATTTGGGATAGCTGACGTCAGCCACGTAGCCTGAGGCTCTGAAAATGACCCGCTCGAAAGCTATGGCCACCTGAAAACTGCTGTGGGGTCGATCATCTAGCTTTTCAAGGGTCGATCATCTGACACTTCTTCATGTGATGTTGATGCGACCGTCAAACAACGATGAAAACAATTTTGCTACGAAATCCACATGCAGGAATAGTTTGAAAATGGCAGTGAACAGGTCTCCAAAAACAGAAAAACTTCAAGAACGATCCATGAACTTCAAATCCTTTTTCAGCGTATCCGAACCGGTTTTTGTTTACAAATGACGGTTTTTCAAGGGCTCTTTCAAAATTTTTGTCTCGTAAAGAGACCAAGTTATACAAAAATATGGAAAAACGATGCCTCTAACTTCCCTTTCTATTACGTTTTTCCTTGCAGTGGCACACAAAGCCAGGCAACCACTGTATCCATGGTTAAATACTATGTCTACTTTCGCACTCAATGCAGGGTTGACCTTCATCTTTATGCATTGCATCGCACTGTATTCAAAAAGCAGACTGAGTTTTAACTAGCGCGACTCAATATGTTGTCAAATGAACATATTGAAAACCAATTCGAAAGAAACAAGTCACACTGTATTGGCTCCGTGTTGATTAGTGAGCCACGTAAGTGGTGTCTTGGCATAGACCAAGCGTACATATCTGTCACTCCAATGCCGGAAGTGTTGTCCAGGTATCCGTCATCCGAATAATAGATTATCTCATCTGAAATTACCCTGGTCGGCTATGTTTTCGGCATCTGTTCAGATGTTCCGCCTCACTGATCCCCGAATCCACCGACTGACATTGCTAGATCAACGATTTCGCGCTGGCTAGATTCGAGTTTGTTGTTTGAATTTGGTAGCTAAATTAAATGCACCTCAAAACACTGTCACTAACGCCACATTTTTCACTAGTTCGTCATAAACAAACACTGGTGATTCTCAGAAAACAGTATACACCCTCCTTAATTTTTGCGTGGAACAATCACGTTACCCAATAAAAACTTTTCTGCTAGGGTGAGTGGGCGCAAAGATGACGAAACCAATGTTTAAGCTACAAGGTTGTTGACATTGGAACTAGAATCCTCGTCATACATACATATCACCCTAGAGAGCATCACATGTACTATAAAATGCTTTAGAAGTACGCTGGCTCTGAATCCACCTCAAAGTACATTCGGCGAAATCTAGCCTTTGTTGCCTAGTGTTTGACTTGCTTTGTGCAGCGTTTTTGACCTCATGAGAGCTGTCCCGATGCAGACATATAAACCCTACAGAGTCCATTTTCATTGTTGCGCTAAGAGCACTCCAAAGTTTGTCAGCCTCTTTTCAAGCTGCCAGCATTCTCTCTCGAGGGATTAGAGCCAGCATTCTGGACAGTCTTGCTTAACAATTCCATAAATTTTTAGTAGTCACATGATTTTAGTTGCATGGTAGTAGAAAAAACCGGTCGGTTACATTACAGATAATTGGGATAATAACATGTCTCATTTAAAAGGGCCAGACTTGTTTCACTTCTGTGCGCTTCTGAATACATTCTCTAACGCACTATCGTAGAAGCATCCGCATTCGAATGTGGATAGTTTCGAATGGCGTCAATAGATCTGCTTCGATTCGCTGGTAATGGTCTACAGTGGCTACGCTCGAGTTTTCGATTTGCACCTCGGCCTCCCAAGGTTTTCAAAATTTCAACGTGACCAACGGAGTTCTCTGAGAGTTTTGGCCGGGAAATGGCCGCGAAATAGCTGCGAAATGCCTGCCTGCCGCATAATAACCGCAAAATAGCCGCCAAATAATGCTCGCCGCAAAATAACCGCGAAATAGCCGAGAAATAGCCGCTAAATAATGCTTGCCGCAAAGTAGCCGCTAAATAATGCTCGCCGCGATATAGCCGTGAAATAATGCTCTCCCGGTAGATATACGGAGCACTCCAGAGGCATGACTCAGATTTCAGCACCTTCCTCGGTTCTATTACCCAAGTTTGAGGTACCTGGACCTTGTTCAGCCTCTGGAGGCCCCGCCCATGCGCTGGCGGCCCCAGATGGTGGCTCGGCGAGCCGGCGACGGTTGCGTCTTGGTTAATTTTGTTTACTTCTGAGTATTTCTCGGTTATATCTTGGCTATTTCTAGGCTACGTCTTGTCCGCTCAGTGAAAAGCCGAGAAATAGCCGCGAAATAGCCAGGAAATAGCCCACCAGGTGCCGCTGCGGAGCCTGGTGGGCTATTTCCCGGCTATTTCGCGGCCAAAACTCTCAGAGTTATGCGTGATCTTCTCTCTAGGTGTAGCTATGTTGTATTTTCGTTCTGAACTTAGCAAAGAAGGGTTGTTTTGGGTGGTGAACTGTAACCTGGAGCTAACTGTTGGATCTAGAAAGGGTGGTACACTTACCGTGACCCTCCATAATAAATCGAGGATCTCAAAGGAACCATTACTGCGGAACAGGAGGCTCTCCTCGTGATCAACTCGAATTCGCTTCAAAGGCAGCGTACGTAAAGACTAATCTATTTTCTTTGATGTTTTTGCGTAGTTTGTCTAATAAAGTAGATAGCTGTAGCAAATAGATCCCACGAGGCTCTCTCTCTCTGAGTGGAAAAACTTTGAGAAATTACCTGAAAAGCGTTCAAAATTCTACCGTCTAACCCCATTTGATGTGTTTTGTGTAACAGGCTTTCTTTTCAGTTACTTTTGTAAAAGCTGTTTAAAAATAATTATCGTGCACTGCGCGTCTTTCGATGTTAGGATCTCTCGAGCTGTAGTTCTTCGAAAACATTAGGATGGAGCAATATGAATAGGCGCTCAATGTTTGCAATCATTGCGACAATATTCAAAATATCGGACCAGCCATCTTTTGCACAGGTTCTGCTTGTTCAATTGTTTGATTTTTGCTATTATTGTGATTTTGCTCGCTTTTCAATTCCGTTTGGATTTGTTGGGAATGGTCGCCCCAAAAGAATGTAATGTATTGCTGGCATGCTTGCCCTATGATGGGCAAAACTGCTCCTGCATCACATCAAAGTCTCTGTGAAGCTTTTAGAGAAAATATTCTGCCGGATTGTCAGTGTTTACTGCGAATCAGAAGCAGTTTTGCCCTGCTTGTAATCATACAGAAAACATGCTCGCGATCTATACTTTTACAAGACCATTCCTAAATTGTTTTACGACGAAATATAAAAGAGGACACATGCCGTATTTCCTGTTATTGAAAACACTCACTATTTGTATCCCCTTTTCGGTGGAGGTTGAAAAATAGAACATCCACTCTATTAGAAACCACCTCTCTTCAGCCGAAAAGTCATTGGAGATTTTTCGAGAGGGTCCACTTTCTGCCTGGCTCTCTGCCAAGGGCAGAGTAGAGAAAAAAAAAAGAAGGGACGCAGGTGATTCTCTCAGGAAGGAGTTCATGCAGGGCGACACCCAAACGCTCCGCCGATGTCTGTGTATGGTTTCCGTTTTCATTTTAGTCTGACGCATGGACCAGGCGGCTGGCCGTGCGGGGTTGCCGGCCTCACTGGAGAATGGGGTTTCGATTAGCGCGGGATGATCTACCGTCGCAGCCCCATCAATTCATCAGACTAAAATGATTGCGCGAACTCTACCTGAATTGGGTTCCGAGTGCGCACAGCGCCGCACCGAGATGACTATCTTGAAAGTGGTTAAGTTTTGAATTGCTTTCAACCAGTAGTATTACGATGGGATAGATTTGAATCCAGAAGATTATCACAAATTGCATATCTCCACTTCGAAATTTCTCATCTTGAATTGATCAGGCAGTCATGATAGCGAAAACCGTTTTATTCTGACCTGTGGTCGGTGGAATTCTGAAAAGGAAATATAATTTCAAAATTAGTACGTCCTTCTTTAAAGGGGTTCTGGCAATGTTGCGCTCTGTGCGCGCAAAAAGTGACGCGAAACCCTGTTTTCTCGCAACAAAAACATTGGTCGGTACTGTAGGAGATGTCTGCCCTCAGAACTCGGTTAAAACCTCTTATCACAATACTAAAAAATCATTACGGTGTTCATTGAATGTTTAATCGATGCTTAAATTTTAGGCAGTAACGGAAACCGCTCCGAGAAATCGCATAAACTTCAGCAAAATGCGTACAGTGCTATGTAAATATTCATTTTGTAAAACGTGTTACATCAAAATGAACTTCAAAAAATTGTTAGACCACTGATATTATTCTGATTAACATATCTCAGTTTTGTAGATTTTCGTTAGAATGCAAAAGGATATAAGTTTGAAATTAAACCCCACGGAATGTGGTATTCCGATACTTTTGCCGGTTACTGTATGTAAGTTCATAATCTAGGAAACATAGAGCGAATTAGAAATTCAGAACATCGAGGAGAACACCTGCGAAAACACGTCCAAAGCAAATCGATGAAAGAACGAGCGAGACCAGCTGGCGACGGCTGGCATCATCTGCCTTCAAGACTGTCTTAATATGATGGCGAGCAAAATCTACTCGGGTGTAGAGTTTCGGAGATGGCGATCCCACTGTCTCACCCTCTCCTCCTACATACTATTTTGCCGCCCTCTCGCGCAAAGAATGAGATGGCGCTTCGACGCCATCATGGGGACGACAGGGCCAACCGAAAATGGCGAATACTTCTCCCCCATTAGGTCGACATAATGTCGACGACTCGTGTAATTTTTGGATTTTCAAGCGTTTTGCAGCTCAGTGAGCAATTCTGCAAACCTGTGCCAAAAACTCAAGGTGCCACTCAAGTGGCATCTTAAGCTCATCATTATGTCGAGTTCTCGCCTGGTTTGCTACCACCCCTGTTTAGCTCCCAGAATGACAACAAGTTTGAAGTTCTGAGCTTAATCAGGATTTTTTTCGAAACACTTTTTTCAAAAAAAAAACGCCCTATTCCGCTATCAGCTGGGGCATTAAGAAAATCTTGGGCCTCTGTACTATCACACACGTACAACAACGAAGTATGATTTTTTAAATCTTCGGGACACGCCTACCTTCTTGCAGTCTCCCAAAGTGCGAAGTGTGCTGTATGTAGTAATGTCTCACAGTTGTTCACGTCCTTCTCGAGCATCATGCCCGCCTATTTTGTACTTCTTCATGCCCTCTCACAATTTTTTCATTTTTCAGCACTCTTTCAACTGGACCCCTACACAATCCACCTGATGACTACATTACCGCCATATATAGCTTACAGTCGTGCGTTTTACAGCCATAGAGAGAAAGACCTACAATACTGAAGCTTTTTCTGCATTTGATGCCATTTTTTAGAGAGCCCCTCTACATCCTGATTGCGAATTCATTCCACGTATTTCCTCGTATCCTGGAAACAAATTAATGATGTCAGAAAGCGATTGTATGCCCCTCTAGCTTCCGCTGCTCTTACGCCACGTTAAAGGCAGTGTTCACGATAATCTTCGATTTTGAGATTAATCGCTAAATCGATTGTTTGGCCCTCGAGTAGAGCTGAAATGACGAAGAAACCGAGAAAAACGCACCAGAAGGGCACGAAATCCTCAAGTATCAGCCCGCCTCTTAAGTATCAATGGAACTGTTCGTTGTGACAATGAAATCTTATGTGGACCCGTCTTTTGCGATTCTCCATTCTGTGTTGCTCTGTTCTTTCCTTCGGGCCCTAACTAATACTGTTTTGCCCAAAATATTCTTCCATTTTCGATTAGTCCCGTTTTTTACCGGTGACAACCACCGTGAACACATTCATCCAACCAGACAACTAGTCCAAGCCATAGAATAATGTCACTGAAATGAGACGAATTTAGTGCGTTTCTCGCCGTTTCTTCGTGCTTTTGGTGACACTTGGTAGCCAACGCATTGTTTTGAGTGGGAAACTTGGAAACGAGAATCATCGTGAACACTGCCTTTAAGCCAAACCACATCATCACAGTACCGTGCTCTGAACCTTGTGAGCCGAAAACCAAGGAAACGGTGAGTGCTCTCTACAAGAACTCCACAAAGGAGCCACCGTAATCCGTCGTATAGAGCTTCCCTCCGCTAGAAGAGAAGGCTTTTGGCTCCATACCCCTTACCGAAAAGCCATTTGCAATGGCATTTCCTATAAACCAGGTTTTAACAGTTCAGATTTCAGGATTCGAAAAAACTTTGCTCCTCCGCTAAAGCAGTGTTCTAACGCATTAAAGGCAGCATACACGCTCGTAAACGTGATTGAGATTACTACGGAAATAGAATGTTATGGTCCAGATTACAACGCCTACGCATTTTCAAGTGTCAAAAACGACCCACAATGCCGCTACATGAGTTAGAAGTTGGCCCCGCCCTGTATTTTCACGCCTCCTATATTTGCCCTTTTCCTGCAACGCAAGGTTGCTAGTTCATATTCACCGTCGGTACTGTTGGTAGATTGCCTAGCAAGTTAACCACACACGTTACTGACGGCGAAGATGACCGAGCAACCCTTCTTTGGAGCAAAAGAGCAAATACAGGGGGCGTAAAAATACAGGGCGGGGCTAACTTCTTACTTATGTAGCGGCATTGTGGGTCATTTTGGACACTTCAAAATGCGTAGGCATTATGTTGTAAGCCATACGGTTCGATTCACATTGTAATCCCAACCACGTTTACGAGCGTGTATGCTGCCTTTAAAGGCAGTGTTCACGATAATCTTCTATTTTGAGATTATTCGCTATATTGATTAAGTGGCCCCCGGGTAGAACTAAGATGGCGTAAAAATTAAGAAAAACGCAGTTGATATACACGAAATCTTTTAAGGCATCGTACACGATGAAAACCAAATTCCAGCTTCGGTAGGACTAGTTGGTCATGAAAATGTCACTCAGAAAGTGTGGAGTTTCAAAATCGCCTCTGAATGAAGATTTGCTCATCTCAAAACGGCGTCCTGGGTTTGAGAGGCCGTTCTTGGGGTCGATCCGTTGTTACAAGAGACAAAACTACGTGGTCGCTGCCGGCGGGCGTGCCTTGACGCGTCGTAGGGCGTTATGCACACGTCAGTCGATTTCACATTTGGCATCGATCGGAAGCCGCTCTCTGACAGCTATGGAAGCAGCAGGTTAGTAACCGTTTTTGATTTCGTTCAAGTCGTTGTTGAATGGCGTCCTCGGTGAATTGCTCCCAACGCTGCGCCAAGGAATGGAATGTGAAACTGCTCCTTGCATTCTCCACGCAACTATCCCAAGCTGATGTCGGCACGAACTACAAACATATTTTGAAGTTGCTTTAAATGGATTCTTTTCTAGGAAAGATGCAGTTCTTGAGGGGTCCTTTTGCAGCCTTCTGTAACTATGGGTATATAACAACACGAGAACGCCAAAAACCCAAAAATGGTTTTCATCGCATACGATGCCTATAAGTATCACCCTGCCTCTCAAGTATCGCAGGAAGTGTTCGTTGGAACAATGAAATTTTTGTGGACCCCTCCTTTGCACTTCTCTTCTCTCTATTGCTCCGCTCTTTCCTTAGGGCCCTAACTAATCCTGCTTTGCATAAAACATTTTTCATAAAACATCTATTTTCGATTTACCTAATTTCTCACCGGTAGGCAACCATCATGAACATGTTCATCCAACCGGACTAGTCTATGTTATAGAATAATGTCACTGAAATACGTCGTTTTAATCAGGGGTGTGCGGCAATTGCCGTTCGCCGATTGCCGTTTGCCGGCCATTTTTGGGGTTTGCCGTTGCCGCTTGCCGAAATTGTCGTCTAAAACGGCGAATTTTCGGCAAAAACTCGTTGACACAACAGACTTTCCCTAACCGCAGTCTCTGTGTTGGTCACCGATTCAGAGCTGCTATAAATAATTATTTTGACTAGTTCCAGCTTCTGGTTTTGGTTCATTCAATGTATAATTTTATCCTTTCAATCAGTAACTTATGAAAACATCTCGACTGGGTAATCAGAGGAGTTCGTTAGAGTTCTAAATTGTTTGGGAGCCTCCAGATGTCTTTTTTAATCATCAAATGTCAAAATCGTAAAAAACTTTTTTCAGAGGCATACCGATTACTGCAAGTTCTAAGATTACAAAACCAAGTCATATCAAAGCTGTAGCGCAAAAGCAGCCTTATCTGGACATATGAACCAGTGGAGAACTCGTGTACTGTGCTTATCTGGGCCAAATTCCGGTCCGCAATTGCGTCTCGACACGCTTTGCAGCCGCACGCGCTCGAGTCAGTCGGGTTTCCGGCGCCAAAGCCGACTCGATTTGACTTTTTATACAATTTTCTCCAATTTTTCTTAGTTTCCAGCTTCCGAAACCCACCCAGAGTCACCACATCGGCGGCTGCAGCGCTGGAAGCTCTTCTGACTCGAGAGCGTGCGGCCGCAAAACGTGTCGAGACGCAATTGCGGACCGGAATTTGGCCCAGATAAGCACAGTATATAGGCCCACTTATCGTCGGTTGGTTGGCTGATGTTAATAATTGGGACAGGAAAATTATCAATTCTACAAACACTTTGTCCGGCTTTTCAAAAGTTGATCAATATTCACAGCGGTCATTAAAGGCAGTGGTCAAGGAAATCTTTGATTTTGAGATCACTAGCTGAATTGAAAGGTTGACTTAATGGCAGAGCTGGGTTTGCTAGGAAATGGTGTAAAGATGAAAAAATGAAAAATCGTTGAAGGCAACGATTAAAACGGCATTCAAATTTTCAGCAGAAATCGAAGGGTTCGAGGCCCATTGCAACAACAGTGTGGGAAACCGGCTCAAAACGAGCAACCAATAGCAATATACGGCCCGAAACTTGAACGTAGTGTACTCGCTCCACCCACTTCCTCGGTAACCACAGGGGAGGTAAGTTGGGCGGGTAAACCACATTCAAGTTTTGGGACCGTATGAAGCCATTTATTGCTTGTTTCTAGCCGACATTGTTGCTGCAATTGGCCTAGTGCTAGCTTGTAGGCCGAATACGCACAAAGGGAAGACCCGAAGAGCAGTCCAGCTGGCTAGCGCACTGCACGCGACGCCCCAGCGACGAACTGAGCGCAGCGGACTTCCGTCGCGCGCGTCGCATGTATACTTTGTTTATCTTGAATTGCACAAAACACGGTGCGCCAATAGTCCTATAATTGGCCCGCTAGTACCGTAGTGTACGTCCACGACGCGTTCTCGCCAGACCCGGGTGGCAGGGTGGGTAGCCGAGTGACGGCATTGACGAATCGATTGCTCTGCACACCGGCTGTACACCCGGGTCTGCCGAGAACGCGTCGTGGACGTACACTACGGTACTAGCGGGTCAATTAGAGGACTATTGGCGGACCGTGTTCTGTGCAATTCAAGATAAACAGAGTATACCAGTCAAACGCCCTCATTCTGCGCATTCGATAAAGATGCCCCTCGGAGCTCTTGATTTAAAAATTCGAAGGCTGCTTTTACCGTGAGCACTGCATTCAACTAGGCTGGTCTGACTCCATTCCTGCAGCCTCACAAGGGTAACCATTCAATGGTAGTTTGAAGTGAGCGAAATTGGAATCCTTGGGCCTACTACTTGCTACTAACAGTAATATTTGCGACTCCGGTTATAGCCTAAACCGCGCGCCGCTGATCGCGGGGTGAACTGTATTTCGCCATCAATCCTGACCAATCATCGCGTATTCACCCTTCTATTCGCATCTGATTATGGTACCAGTATCATCCACAGTCTTTGGGCCGGCGCGAACTCCCATCGCACCAAGCTTGCTTACGGTTTAATGATCTCCCATGGATCGTCTAGGCTGAGACGCGCTGGCCGCAGGCCCCTTTTAGAAAATCCTTGGCGGGCCTGTTACGCTTGGCACTGCTTAAGAAGACGCCCATCTTTTGAATCTCTAGCGTTGATTTGTACGGAAACTTCAAATGGAGAGGAATTAACAGAATTATCGCTGGCGATGGAGAAGCTTACAGCCTTGTTAATCTTGGTACTGACTATAGATCACCTGGGGCTTCGAAGTAGCTTCTGATATAAAGTATGTTCCTTCCTGTAAAGGCTATTGAAACGTCAGACTCATAGTAAGTGGCAGATATTGCATGGAATACGACATGACTAACAAGGAAGGGTTGCCTACATCAGATGGAGTTTCGGGATGCACTTTTAATATGTTCTAAGGGGGGGGGGACAGTGTTCCAATATCCAACACTCAAAATCTGCTAAATGCCTCAGGCAGTCCCTAAAAAAGATACAAATTTGAACAAGGCCAGAACAGTTCTACCGAAGTGAGTAGAGCTGCTTTGACGATTGATTTACCTTGGTGTATGTTCAGAATAGATCAGAATTTGGGCAACAATGCATAATTTCTGATCTAAACAGAATCAATGCACCAAAATTTTCTAAATCTATTCTGAACACACCTAAAGGTAATTCAATCGCTAAATCGGCTCTACTCGCTTCGGTCGAACCGTTCTGGCATTGATCAGATTTTCACCTTTTTAGGGACAGCCTGAGGCATTTAACAGATTCTGAGCATGGGATACTGAAACACTGTCCTCCCCCTAGAACATATTAAAATTGCATCCCGAAAGTCCATCTGAAGTTGGTAACCCTCCCTTGTTCGCGAATGTTGGCGTATTATAACACAAAACAGAATTTTCCGTTTTGCCGTTTGCCGGTCATTTTTGGAGTTTGCCGTTGCCGTTTGCCGAAATTTGAAATTCCTTTGCCGCACACCCCTGGTTTTAATGCGTTTCTCGCCGTTTCTTTGTAATTTTGGTAACACTTAGAGGCCAATGCATTGTTTTAAATGAAAAACTCGGGGACGAAAATGGCCGCGAACACTGCCTTCAAACAATTTTGTGGCCCTTTTGCCGATTTTCGCGATATTACAAAAGATTGTGATTGGTACTCTTTAATGGGTGAGGAATTCCGACTCACGTGAGCCTGAGCCCACTTGCAGGGTCATGCTCATGTTGGTCCTCGGAGCAATGTGGGACCGGGAGGGTTTGTTATTCTGTTGGGGAAACCCAAAAATTTCTGGGAGTCGTTTTTACTTTCGATCCATCTGAAATGATGTCCGCATCACTGGGAAATCTATTTTCGGAGTGAAATTATCGGCTGCGATGCATACTTGCTAAGAGATTCTAGCCCTGTCGATGAAATATGGCTTTTCCGCGCAAAAATATCTGCGCGAAAATCTTGAAAAAAGGAATTCGGTATTGAATGTACGCATTGTCTCAAAATGTATATATAATCGGCATGGATCCTAGAGATACTTTGCGTAGCCCATGGAATGGGGGTGTGTATACAAGTCTGTTGGTACCTGCTCGTTGGTGCCCCTGCTTCTACTGAACCCAGCAGACGTTTGAGTGTACACAGGGAACGTTCGAGCGATATAGCGAGCACAACTATATCGCGAAAGTATCCCGCACATTGCATAAAGGTGTCGCCGTCCGGCACACTAAGGCCTCTGGTCCATAACACCTTAGGATCCGTACCTAGGGAGTCATGGAGTCTTTGGCCACAAGCCACAATTTCGCCACCCTGAACTGTCGATCGCTGTCGAGTGATATCCAAAAAACTGCGCTATCCAGACTTCTGAGCTATTTCCATGCACCGTTTGCTGCTTTGCAGGAAACCCGCCTCAAGGATAGACCCGTCATCAGCGTCGGAGAGTACACCATCTACTGCGGTAACGCTGACGATAGGAGAGTGGGAGGCTGTGCAATAGCTGTAAGGAAGGATTTCAATGGTATGGTCAAGGAGTTTGGCTCAACGTCGTGCCGGAATGCATTCGTACGACTGCGGGATCACAGAGGATTCAATCTGTGGATAGTGAGTGCTCATGCGCCCACTGAAACCGCCGAAGACAATTCGAAGGATGCGTTTTATGAGGAACTCAATACGTTGCTGGCCAGGATACCTTGTCAACATGCTGTTGTCGTGGGGATTGACGCAAATGCGAAGATGGGACTTGATCAGGAATCCGAAGTACTCGGTAAATGGTTCTACCCAGTGGAGCAAACATCGGACAATGGCTACCGCCTTGTCGACTTTGTGAACGCAGTGGTCTGATTATTGCATCGACATTCAAGAGGAATCATCGCCGCCATCAGCTTACGTGGCAGGGACCAACCCGGCTATCTCCAGAAGAGCAGCGGAAGCGGAAGATGACAACTTTGAAACTACAGCTTGACTATGTCCTGACGAGGAATATTCCAGTATCGGACATTCGAAGATCTAGAGCTGTGTGGGATGTCGCATTCGATTCGGATCACCGTCCTGTTCTGTTGAACTTCACTGCGAGGATTCATAAGAGGAAGCGAGGGGCTCAGCCTCTCCAGAGGATTGACATGACAAGTCTCAGAGATGAAGAGTGCAGAAGGAATTTCCGACAACGCGTTTCTATTCACATCGGAGTACGGACTAAGAAGAAACTTTGCGACGCGGATTCTTTTGTCAAGTGCATCCAGGACGCTTCGAAAGAGGCACTCCCGGTTGTACAGCCTAAGAAGAAGTTCGCCTACGTCTCAGAAGAAACAACATCTACCTACAACAGAGTATGTGCTCTCCGAACTGCAGGAAACTTCGTGGAGGAGAAGCGTCTGAGGAGGAAGTTGCGTCGGCAGCTTCAAAGTGACCGCGAACGATAGTGGACGTGTAGAGCTAAGGAGTTCGAGAAGGCTTGGGAGGAGAAGAATCCGAAGAAAGCCTACACGTTGCTGCGACAGTATAGCGGGAAGATGAAGAGATGTTCTCCTGTCCTGAACACTACCAATGGAGTTGCAGTTGGTGATGCGACGCTGCCAATATGGAAGGATTACTTCAGTTCACTACTGAATCGTCCAGCGCCATCAGTACCTGAGCTCCCGCATGTTCAGAGAGCACATTACGATGTCAGTGAGGAACCGCCGACTGAGTCTGAAGTTTTGGATTGTGTCCGGAAAATGAAGAATGGAAAGGCAGGTGGAGATGACAACATCACTGCTGAAATGCTGAAAGCTCTTCCTCCGTCTGGGATTCGTGAAATGACCAACACCATCCGTGCCATATGGATGAGCGAAAGGATACCCGATTCGTGGAGACATGCGATCATCGTACCTCTTCACAAGAAGCTATCCGTCAGGGATCCTAAGAACTACAGAGGAATCTCTCTACTTCGTGTCATGTACAAGGTTTTAGAACGTATCATTCTCGAGCGACTTATCAAACATCGTGAAGGAACGACCAGAGATGAGCAAGCCGGTTTTCGACCTGGAAGATCGACCATCGACCAAGTGTTCGTCGTGAGAAGAGTAATTGAATCGTGGCAGCGGTTTTCGAAGCCATTACAGCTTGCTTTTTGGACTTTGAAGCCGCGTTCGACTCTCCTCATCGTGATCGATTGCTCAATGCTCTGCGAGCAGATGGAGTCCCGGAAAAGTATGTTCGGTTAATCGAGGACATGAACAAAGGAACAACAGCAGCAGTTCGTACACCTGTCGGATTTACGTCAGCTTTCGAGGTGAAAACAGGAGTAAGGCAAGGAGCCGTTGCAGGACCTTTTCTTTCAACTTCGCCGTTGATGACATCATGCGTAGAGTTGCAGAACAGTTTCCTGCGGATGTGATCCTAACACCATCAGGACGCTCCCTTGTCGACCTGGAGTACGCCGACGACATTGTGTTATTCGCTGAAAACAACGCAAAACTGCAAAGGATTGTGAACCTCGTTTCGAAGTATGCCGCAGCCTATGGACTTCGTCTTCGTCCCGACAAATGCAAGCAGATGTGGGTCTCTCAGAGGCCTTCAACTGGAGTTTGTGTGGACGGACAACGTATCGAACTGGTGGACGATTTCTGTTATTTGGGCTGTTTGCTGAAGAACGATGGTAGTTATGCAGCGGATATTCGACAACGATGTGCGAAAGCTACGTCTGCATTCAATTCTCTAACCAAGTGTTTGTGGTCTACCACCATCGCGAAGGAAGTCAAGTTGCGCGTCTACCTATCCGCTATTCGCCCTATCATGATGTACGGATCGGAGACGTGGGCAGCACCGAAAACGCAGATGGAAAAATTGGATTGCACGGAGAGGAAGCTTTTAGGCGTTTGCTTGATATTTCTGGCCGCGTGTATGCCATAACGAAGACCTTTACAAGGAAATCGACGCAGTACATCAACGCTTGACACGAGGGAGGTGCCAGCATCTCCTAACGCCATCTCAAGCAGCAATGGAAAGTCGACTTCGACTGCTCGGGCACATACTAAGAAGAACGCCGGATCGTCTCGTACAACACGCTTTAAAAATGCTTCCAAATCCTGTCTGGAAACGGCCACCTGGGCGTAGGCGAAAGCTCTGGACGGATGTGGTTAAAGAGGATTTAAAGTCACTCGGCATCGAAAGACAGTTCAGGCGCGATGTTTCGTTTCGCAGGAAATGGAATAGTGACAGCTGGATGGAATGTGTTCAAATTGTGGCTGAAGACCGTGAAAAATGGACACGGCTGACTACTAGGACGGCACACCTCGGTGAAGATGCGGAATGACCGCGTCAGGCGAAAGCCAACCGATTAAGTCAAAGTAAGTCAAGCCCATGGAATGTTGGTGCAAACTCGGTACACCAATGTTGTAGCACATGGCACCGTGTTTGCACCAATCTTCAATAGAGAACACAAAGGCCCGTAGTAAAGCCGGCGAAAATTTCAGCTCAGCTTATCTAAATCCATGTTCTGAAAAGGATTCAGATGAGCGGCACACTTTTCAAACGTACGTGTTGTAGGATAGCGACCTAGGCTAAACAGAGAAAGTCAGCAACAAACAAGTTAAGCTGAATCACTCAGTCAGATCTAACTGAATCGATTCAGTCAGATCTGACTGACTTCTTGGCTAGAGAAGAAAGAAACAGCGTGCCATGGCAGGAGTGCGCTCGAGACTGTTTTAAGGAGCAAAGGAGTAACTTAAATAATTCAGCTGAGATTTCGGCTTATCAATGTATCATTATCAATATCAGCTTCTACGAAACAAACAGCATTTCATTTATTGAGAAACGGAGCATGGAGTTGGTCGATTCGTGAACGACCACGTAAAGAATAAATAATGGTCGGTTTTTCTTGTCATCACAGGTATCATCATGCCCCCATCATCATGGCTTTGCAAGACCGACCGCTTGAATGCAATATATCGCTCGATACGATTTCGGACACGTCTGAGCCCTGTCTGAATCGTTTCAGGCTCGTCTTATCACCCATTCAGACGATCCTGACTGAGCGGTGGGTTTACTACGGACCAAAGTATCTTTAGGATCCATGTCGACTGTAAACGTGTATTCATTTGAATGCATGACATACATAGTAAAAGTACGTTTAGGCAAGTTTTCGATTACTCAAGGCAATCTTTGAGAATTGCCTAATACCACATGTAAACGTTAATCCCATAATGGCTCGAATTGAGGATTTACGTTTACGATCCCCGACTGTTCGATTCTTGAGAGGCTGTTCACCTTGAAAGCGAACTTGAGCCGACAATAATTTTCGAACTCATCAACCTATTCCGCACCTGCCGTTTCTTCTATAGGTTGGATCGATTCTTCATAAGTTGTCTACTTGTCAATAATGCTTTGAATAGTGTCCTTAAAAACTCCGCTTTTATCTATTACACATGGTTTTGTATGAAGGAGACTTGGAAAAGCGCTTAATATTATTTTTTCGCATAAACTTGAACTTTTGTGATTTTTCAATTTAGTTTGAAGTGAGCAAAATTTGATTTCAAAAGCTTTTAGTTTTGATTTTTTAAAGAGTTGAGTTCAGTTTCAAAGAACCCCGCCCTAATAGAAAGGTGTTCATTAGAGTGTTGCATCGGGTAACCTGCCTGAATTTTCAAATGAAAGAATAATTCGTATAATCCAGTTTTCAAATGTTCGAGTATTTTCCCGAATTTTCAGCAGAAAAGAAAGAATCACAAAAACTCACTAAAAATCAATGTGCCACGCACACATTGGACCCGAGTTTTATAATGAATACCCGAATCATACTAAAAACAACGGTTGTTGGTATCCGATTCATTCGAATGTGTCCAGAATTGTGGCGCTAATATCTCACCAATACTTCCTATCATTCGTGATTTATCTGGGGCGGAATGCATGAACGCTGCGAAGAAGGTCAGGGAGCCGCTCCGCGTCCTCCGTGCGAAGCGTCGAGCCAGAGGTGACCCAAAAAACATGTCGTCCCTTTTGTGTAAAGACGCAACCTCACCACGCACGGTGTACTCCCCGCCTAACTGTTTTTATTTTAAATTTTAATCGTACTTAACTTCGGTATTTTTTAAATTTCTTCTTCATAGTTAATTATTTTCTGAATAATTTTCCCGTTTGGCTCTAAAGTTTCACAGAAATTAATGCGGTCTAGATAAGGACCAAATCAAAAAACAGCTGTTAGGCGTGGGGTTTGCTGTGCGTAGTGAGTTTGCCTCCCATCGTTAAAGGCAGTGTTCAAGATGATTTTCGTTCCCGAGTTTTCCACTCAAAACAAAGTGTTGGACACCGAGTGTTACAGAAATTACGAAGAAACGGCGAGAAGCGCACTAAAACGTGATACTTCAGTGAAATTATTCTCTGGCCTGGACTAGTTGTCCAGTTGTATGAACATGTTCACGGTGGTTGTCACCGCTGAAAAATGAAACCAGTCGAAAATGGAAGACTATTCCAGACGAAATAGTACTAGATAGGGTCCGAAGGAAAGAACGGAGCAATAGAAAGCAAATTATTGTAAAGGACGGGTCCACAAATGATTTCATTATTACAACTAATAGTTCCTCTGAGAGTGAAGAGGTGGGGTGAGAGTAAAGGATGTCGTGACCTTCTGGTGCGTTTTTCTCGATTCTTTTTTTCAGTCATTCATTTCCTACCCGGGTGCCGAACAATCGATTTAGCTATTGATCTCAAAATCGAAGATTATCGTGAACGCTGCCTTTAAGCGGAGAACATGTTTTTCGGGTCACCTCTGGCTCGACGCTTCGTACGGAGGACGCGTAGCGGCTCCCTGACCTTCTTTGCAGCGTTCATGCATGCCGACCCTGAATGCAAGCTTTACGTACAAGCAGTTTTAGCGTGATTAGGATATTCGTTGACGGATT
Source organism: Aplectana chamaeleonis (assembly GCA_029168955.1). Classification (NCBI taxonomy): domain Eukaryota; kingdom Metazoa; phylum Nematoda; class Chromadorea; order Rhabditida; family Cosmocercidae; genus Aplectana; species Aplectana chamaeleonis. The sequence goes on from JAPDOI010000010.1 coordinate 625,768, forward strand.
CGGGTTCAGTGTATTGAGGACATTAAAAAACAATAAATGAATCAAGACGGAATAAAGAAAGAGTTAGCAGAAAAAAGAATTGACCTCAAAATGATCTAAATGGAAACGATGAAAGTGCAGTGCAGTGGCCTAAGGAATAATTCGTTCGGGAATCAACTCCACCGAAAAGGAAAACAGACAGTGCAAAATAAAGTGAAACCTCGTCGAACAATCGAAAAGTTTATGTTGATTATTCGAATAGCCGAAATTATTCGAATAATCCACTTTTCGAATACTCGAATATTCGAATAACCCGATGGATCCAGATCTTGAATATTCAAATACTGTCAGTATCTATCAAGTAGGAAGCCGCGCTCAGCAATCGGGCGCGAAATAATTCGATTGATAGCCATCCTCTCTTCGTTTTCCCGCGCGCAATTTTTCCCGTCGAGTGGCGTCGCGGCTTCCTCTAGTGATTGATGATATTGACTCTGTTCGAAAGGTGTCGCTTTCAGTGTGGACGGTGTTGAAGCCATCGTTCGCGCTGGAAATCAATTTTCATTTTTCAGGCTCAATTTCATGATTGATGAGTCAGGTAGACCACACTGGTAAACTTTGGCGCGTCAAAAACGTTGGGCAATGAGGTTGGAAGGCGTCAAAGATGAAGATCCTCTCATCAGCCATCTAGCACTTGTTCCTAGAATGTTGGTTCGACCGTCAGAAAACATAAAAAAATAGTTACGGCACGAACTCCACATGCAGAAAAACTTCGAAAATGACAGTGAATAGGCCTCCAAACCAAGAAAAACTTCAGAAAGGATTTAGGCGCAAAATTCAAAATCGTATTTACAAAGTGTTCCGATTGACTTTATTTTACGAATGAAGGTTTTTAATGGGCCGCTTCGACATTTTCGTTCACTAGAGAGGCTAAGCTACACAAAAACATGAAAAAATAATATACGGCTTTCTGCGCTTACGATGCCTTTAAGTTCTCTCTGAAAACCGCTCAAATGTACACAAATGTGACCAATATGGGTATGGAATGTTAACAGTTCTATTCCTGAAAGTAGTTTGGATCCCTTTCAAAAACTGTCCAGTTTGATTTGAAAATGTTCGAGACTGCAAGGTGCCCGGAATGGAAAATTCATTTTTAAAATATAAATGGAACATTTAACTCAAAAAGTGTCGGATTTGACTTATTCAGAGTCCAAATTCAACCGAGAATTTTTCAAACCGATCCGAAAACTGGTGTTCCAGATGATGTTTAGTTATATGTCATTAAAATATTTGGATTGCTAACGTTCTTGAAACTATTTAAATCTCAACACTTTTCCTGACGTTTTGTAACGAAATTTTTCCAGCGCGTATACAATGTATCTGTAATTTTTTGTGGGATATTTCTTCCCTATTGTTAGATTCTCTCCATAAAATGCCCTTTCGTTCATTATGGGGACAGCAGCGCGATTTTGATGATTCGGTAACGAATTATGTTTTGAATTACGCCTGCAAACCTAACGGGACTAGTTATCGATGTTAATAAAACTAGTCCATTGGGCTAATATCTCATGTTCGATGATCCCGATTACTCGTATGTGTTTCACATGAGTTTTCACATGATGTCTTTATCTCTGTGGTAGCTTGCAATATTTCTTCAAGTTGCGGGAAAAGCACCAGATTATTTCATAGAGAGTGTTTATAGAGAGTGATATTAATAGCCTTTCGTGTCGTACGAGGTTTTATGGTAGATCCTTTTTTAGGACTGAGGTCTTGACGAAATTGTCATTTTCCGAAATCTATTATTGTAGTATTCCTTCTCTGAGGAAAGAAAAATTGTGGTTCAGAGTTTTGAGTCTTTCTGAGAAATCTGTCGTTCCAACTTTCGGAATTGGTCACACGATTTCCTTACTGCCCTTACTAGATAGATTTGACTAATGAGGCTGTTTGTCAGCCACCCTCATTTCTCCAGTGAGTGGAACTGGAATTGGGAGTTCTGTCATTTGGCGGTTTCATCCTTAGAATTATCCTAAAAATCTGTGCAGTTCCAAATGGCTCAAATCTCTTCCAAAGAAATTATTTATAATTATAAATTGCATTGATCAATTAGGAAGACGATCCTGGACGAATTTCGGTTTTTAATGACGCCGTAGTTGTTGTATGCTCTGTGGTCACTAGGAAGAATCTAAACTGAAAACGAAGTCCTGCAGCAGTATTATGATAGGACAGTGTATATTTGCTGATATTCGGTACTTGCATTATTTTATTTCGAAATCTGCTCGATGATTCAGAAGATTTCCTACTTACAAGCGCAGTCCAAGCTCAAGGAAGAAATCTGAAAGTTCCACATACTTGTGAAGTAGACCCACCCCATATAACACCCGCCAAGCAAGAGCTTTCGATTCCTGCCACTAAGCGAGATACAGGAGGAAGCCACCCTGGGGCGCCCAGCTTGAGAAGCCACTTCGGCACGCCCCTTTTACGATTTTTCGAGCTGAACAGCGGCGAGATGAGCAAGGGTTTCCGAAAAATAGCCCCATTCTTCCATTCATTCTTAGCCTCTCTCTTAAAGGCATCGTCCGCGCAGAAAACCGTACATTATTTTTTCATGTTTTTGTGTAGCTTGGCCTACCTAGTGAACGAAAAAGTCGATGAGGCCCATGAAAAACCTTCATTTGTAAAGAAAAGTCAATCGGAACACATTGTAAATACGAATTTGAATTTTGCGCCAAAATTCTTTTTGGGGTATTTCTGCTTCTGGAGGCCTCGTCATTGTCATTTTCGGAGTTTTTCTGCATGTGGAGTTCGTGCTGTAACTATTTTTCATGTTGTCTTACGGTCGCACCAACATTCTAGGAAAAAGTGCTAGATGACTGGTGAGAATTGGTGGCGGATCTTTATCTTTGACGCCTTCCAACCTCATTGCCCAACGTTTTTGACGCGCCAAGGTTTACCACTGTGGTCTACCGGGCTCAATCATGAAATTGAGCCTGAAAAATAAAAATTGGTTTCCAGCGCGAACGATGCCTTTAATTCAGGCCGGCTCGCATACATCGGTTGCAAAAGACGGAAGTTACAAGCCTATTACAAGTCGTCCACTATGCTTACGTAGCTCAACTTCTAAGGAACCATAACTCCGTTCACAGGTGGTCTTGTACGATTCCAGAGACATCTTTGCAATCAGCGTTGGACTGCTTTCAAGATAGGCATGGAAACAGAAAAACGATTTTGAGGTTGGAGGCATTTAAAGGCAGTGTTCACGATAAAATTTAATTTTCTGTTTTTCCGCCTATAAAAAAAACGGTCCCATGCTGATTTTAATGATGTCTCTGGAATCGTACAATACCCCTGGAAACGGAGTTATGGCCCCTCGAAATTCAGCAAGGGAAGCATTGTGGACGAGTTGTCCGAGGCCTGTAGCTCCCGTTTTTTCAGCCAATGTGTGCGAGCTGACCTGAGTAAAGAGAGAAGTTGAGAATGAAGGCACGAATGGGGCTTCTGATCGGAAACCATCGCTCATCTACCCACAAATTCAGGGCAACTGTTATAGGACGTGGACGGAGTGGCCCAATGGGTTGTCTGGGCCACGAGATTTTCACTCGGCCGTTTTCGTCCCACTTCCGTTTCTAATCTTCTTAGAGGGACCCAAAGCTTACGTTTTAGCCAAAAAATGTGCAACTTTTTCATGGTGAACATTGCCCTTAAATATAGGCAGTCCATGAGGGTCTCTATGTCATAGAACTTGGTCCGGACCCTGGAATTGTGTTGATACTGTGAAAGCTTTCATCCACATCAGGTTGGGGAATTACAATTTTGACTGGATTGTCACTCACTGGCGAATGTTTCAAATTCAGAAGCTCTAGAGTTGCAAAAAGGCAACGAAATTGATTACTCGTCTTTTTACCATGACATCTGCAGTCCTTTCGTCAATTCGGTTGAGCGAGCAGACAAAGCCGCGGCGATAGATCGTCGTTCGCGATAGAAACACCACTGGCCGGTGATGTTGCGATCGCCGCAACGGCCACGTCTCGACCATTTGCTTGACAATTGGCGAAAAATAGTTACAACAAAGCTTTATCACACACCTATCATATTCCAAAGGACTTATCCACTTGGAATCTCACATACATCCACCTAAGGCCTACATTGCAATCATGAACTCCGGCATTTTGTCTATGTGGGATGTTAGGCTGTTGGAAGAAGTGCAAAAAGTGCAGAAAAATCCTACTCTTGGGTTTTTTTTGGACAAACTGGTTTTTCTTATCCCTGGTCCCATGTGGACAAATCAGGATTTCTCGTTGCACAGGCCCGTAATAAACCCAATTCAGACAGATGATCCCAGATAAGTGATTTTTTTAGATAATCTGGAAATAATTAGATTGACCTTTAGACGAGCCTTTTTTTGGAATTATATATGTGCTAACTTTGTTCAGATAAACGTTTCCATGCCAGACTACATCTAGCAAAAATTCTCCCACAAAGAACTGTTTGTTAGACACTAAAAGTTTTCAATTCATTGCTTTGCGGAAGTTGTATTTAGAATGCTTAGTTGTAGATTGCGGTGCAGTTGATGATCTCTTCTGTCATTCATAATGACCGAATGTGTTTTTTTCAAAAGTGACAAGTAAAACGAAATTCGCAGATCTTTCAAGAGCAATCCACTTTGAGAGAAGGTATCCACTCTGCGAACTCCGTTGCTATGCATGAAAGCTCCTATTTCGTAACTGAGAGCCCTTTTTGTGGCTTTCAATGAGGGGTTCCTTGTACATAGGAAGGTTGAGATAATCTTTAAACACCTTTGCTCGCTCCGTCAATATTATTAGCGCTATATTCCACTACACTTTTATTGCTTGTGAAATCAGGTGAGTTACATGGCATTGGTGAGCTATGGGGCAGCGGGCATCACGCAAGCTGTCATCGGAGCGTGGCGTCTACTTTCCGTTTGAATCATTAACCAGGATCCCTGAAAGACGGCTCGAGCATTTTTATACGAAAAAACGTTCTACCCGTTTGCTCTGAAGACAGTGTTCACGTTGATCTGCAAATGCAAGCATAAGTTTTCGAGAAGCTGATTAGACGTTTGCTTGGATATTTCCGCGGATGCGCGTCAAAGAGAATCTCTACAACGACATCGACGCATTACATCAACGCTTGACAAGAGGGAGGTGCTAGCATCTCCCAACACCATCTCAAGCGGCAACAGAAGGTCGACCTTGACTCTTTGGCCATTTTTCAAAAAGACCGCTAGATCGTCTTGTTCAACAGGCTCTGAGGATGCTTCCGAGTCATGTCTGAAAACGGCCGCCTGGACATGAGCGACAGTTTTGAACGGATGTGGTGAAGGAGAATTTGAAATCTCTAGTCATCGATCGGCAATTATGGTGCAATGTGTTACTTCGCAGGAAGAGCAGTAGCAACCCATGGATGAATTGTACCAATGAATTCAAATTGTGGCTGGCGACCGTTGCAGTTGGACACGGCTGACTACTTGGACGACACTCAGCGAAGAAGTGGATTGACCGCGTTAGGTGAATGCCAGCCGATTGGGTCAAGTAAGTCTGTGCTGTTGGAAATTGATATTCCGAGTTCGACTTTTTAAAGAATAGTCCTAAGGCATGCCATCCCTCCTCCCCCGTCTTCTTCTTCAAGGAAACTCTTTCACGAAAGGTCTCTTACGTTTGTAGATAGAAATGGGAGAAGGAAGGAATATTTGGGTCGGGCAATTTTAGTCCTGATTTAGGTCCTGTAGGAGAAGCGCGATCTCGTTATAGGACTGGAGCGTCCGGCTCTCAGCTGGATTCTACGCTTCGCCGGACTCCACCATGATCTCCACCTAAATTGAACCGAATGCGACTCGTCGGACTTTCTCTAGAGGAATGAATTGTTTATATGCAAACTTCAGGTCAATATTGAAATAATCTTATGTTATGTAAATTTTTTTAATAAAGCAGAACTATGGCGTATACATTTTCAATGAAACATCACTGGAACTCTCGTATTTCTTAACACCTGCACTACATTATTTAACGAACGTCAGTTACATCGCACAATGCAATCGGCTTGAAAGCAAACACGGTGGAGCAGTTTGCTTTTTCAAAAACAGTTTTCTGTACGTAGCCATTTTTGCCCATTCCGTTTCCAAAGACTTTGAAATTCTCGCGCCTGATTTTTTTTACTTGAAAACTAGAATCTTATAGTACTGGCAGCATACAAAACTCCATCTTGTCGATCCCTTCCTAATGGGCAGCTGTCAGAATCCATCGCGGACTCGATTTTGTGAGACCACCCGCCTGTTATAGTACGGAAATTTAGTTAATCCGGGCAGGAATGAATGAATGAGCTTCAGCTTGATTTTGCGGAGGAAATATCACACAATTCCTGCAGACAAACCCAACTGTAGCCGATGGTTTGCGTTCATGAATCCCAGCCCTGAAATCAACTAGAATATTCTGAAAGAAACATAAGCCTCCCCCTCCCCTAATTATGTTTTGATTTACATGTTAAAGCCATCGTCCGCGCTGAAAACCATGTCTCGTTTTTGAGCGTTTTTGAGTTGTTACACCCCTATAGTAACTAAAGTTAGCGAAAGCCCCCTTGAAAACGTTAACTTCTCAAGAAAGAATCGTTTTAAAAACCTTCTGCAAATCATTTGAAATTCGCGCCGGCATCGACTCGGGATAGTTACGTGGATGGCGCAAGGAACAGTTCTACAATTTGTCCATTGACGCAGCGTTGGAAACAATTCGCCGACGACTATAATGCACTGACTGCACTGACTTGCACTGACTAACAAAAATACTCACCTGGGCCCTGCACATCGTCCTCGCTCGTTGTGTGACGAGAAATTTCCAAGCGATAATGCCACTTTAGTCCAACGGTGCGTCAGCGTACAGTGGCATGCCCTCTACTTAGCGACGCGACGTTCTGCTCAAATATTGCGAAAGTGCCAAACGACTGACGGAAGGGCCGGTCCCTTTTGACGGAATTCCTTACCTTCCACTTCCTCTATGCTCACAATGGTACGTTTTTTGTACGTTCTCACAGGGGCCCGAGGAAGGGATTGAGCATAAAAAATGGAAAGTGGATTTAAGCGCGTACGATGCCTTTGACTGCCAATGTTCTAAAACAATACGTAACATGGGCATGGATCATGAAGAACCTTTGCGTTCACTGTTGAAGAATGGCGTAAACTTGGTGCACCTATGTTAAAGGCAGTGTTCACGATAATCTTCGATTTTGAGATTAACCGCTAAATCGATTGTTTGGCCTCCGGGTAGAACCGAAATGGCGAAGAAATCGAGAAAAACACCCTAGAAAGCCACCAAATCCTTTACTTTCACTCCACCTTTTTACTCTCACTGGAACTGTTCGTTGTGACAATGAAATGTTCTGTGGACCCGTCCCTTGCGATTCTCTACTCTCTACTGCTCCGCCCTTTCCTTCAGACCCTAACTAATACTGCTTTGAATAAAATATTCCTCAAATTTTGATTAGCCCCGATTTTTACTGGTGACAACCACCGTGAACATGTTCATCCAGTCGGACAACTAGTCCAGGCCAGAGAATAATTTCACTGAAATAAGACGGTTCAGGGCGTTTCAAGCCGTTTCTTCGTAATTTTGGTAACACTTGGGGGCCAACGAATTGTTTTATGTGAAAAACTCGGGAACGAAAATCGTCGTGAACACTGCCTTTAAAGCATATGGCACCGAGTTCGCGTCAACCTTCAACAGTGAACGCGACAAAAGAGGATCCTTTGATAGGCAACTTCAATGTAAAACCTCCGATTGGGTCTCGCGACCAATATATTCTAGATTCTTGATGTCTTGATTCACAGTGAACCTGAAGTGACGTGGTTCCGTCACTTTGGTGGTTGTTATTGCTCGCAGATTTGTGAATACCTACCTCTCAACTGTTGATTGGAGGAATTCATTCGAAGCAGCTGCAAGTAATGATGGCAACTATGAAATTCTTTTTGAGTATATTACAGCACACAATCGACTTTTTCGTGCTTCTCACAAGGGTGTGTGCTTTCCGGTCGTTTTTTCCTCAGTTTCTCCTAAACATGATTTGTTGATCATAGAAGTTGTTTATTCAATCTAGCCATTAATTCTCCGAAAAGTCAGGATTGGGAGAACTCTCATAGGTACACTCGATATTTTCAATAACATCTCTAAAAGCAGGAGAACCATTAGAAAAACGGTGAATAATAGTCATAGCAAAAAGAGAATTCAACAAACTGCTGAACAAAAAACTGAGAGTTTCCGTCGAATCCCATCTTAAAAGAAACGGAGATCGAATAGCAGTCTTAGACTCAGAGTCGAGCAGTTACTGTTTCGTGGGACAACAGAGGGGACGTAAAAATCCTCATAAATGGAAATACCGAACAGGGTCAAGCGCACACTGGGATGATCCCACTGTGTGAGCACGGGGGAAGGGGGGCTCAGAATCAGGTCGTGTGCGAATAAGAATCATGATCCGCTCAGCTCAGAAAAATGTTCTGTTTCCCATATTTTTTTTTAGAATTTCAAGTTTGCATTTGCCTTCATCTCAATTTCTATTTTTTACATTTTTTCACCCACGAAATGTGAACACAAAAATAAGCGTTTTCATTTGAAAAAATGTTTGCTAAGTGCAAATAGCCATCCACTTTCAGATGGCTATGACTGTGTAAATACTGAATTGATGCAATATGGATAAATTGCAACAACAAGAATGCAAACCGGAAAAATCTCGTATCCTCAGACAAGTGTTTTTCCAATGTTTCTGTAGTCATTTTGTTTCTACTGTGAGTACACTGAGTAAACGATTTTTTAAAAGCAAAGAAACCGAAGGATCTATCGTTGTGGGAATCAGAAAGCAAATTCTGCTGGTTACCTGGCTATTCATAAAGTGGGAAATGTGCTCACCTCTAAAAAACCCCTTGAAATTTGATTAAAAAATTATTTGATATGGTGACACTTCGTGAAGTCTACGTATTTCACCTCACTGGTTGAAAAAAAATGAGTTTGGAATAAGAATGAAACAGTTTTTTTATCCTGGTGCGTGGTCAAGATCTGATTCTTAAATTGTGGTGCTTCACTCTTCCAGGATGAGATTGAAAACTGTACCGGAGGTGGTCAAGGTCTTTGAAACATTCGCAACATTTTGGGACCTACTTCTTTGGCACCAAAAAATTTATCTCGGGTTTTTTCTTCGGACTTGTAAAAACAAGAGAAGATTTTTTTCTCGTAGATCCTGTCAGTATGGGGTTTGTTTTGTAGCCAGTTTTCACTAGTACTACTCACGGTCCAAGCCTGAGACCCCCAGCTCTTGATTGAACCGAGAACGAGCCTTTGGGATACCTAAATTCGCTCAATGGGAATTGGACCCCTAAAATCGCTACTATCCCATTGAGGAAAATTTTCGGTAAACCCTCCTGGAAGGGACTGCGCATCATTTTCAGGGACAACTTTTTGTTTAGAACAACTTGCTACCTGACATCAGCCGGGAAAAAGCAGATCAATGTGTCATTTTTGGCGTCAAAGTTGCTAAAAAACCTCTCCGGACTTGGGACTGTCTGGTATGAGAAAAAACTTTTTTCACGGATCCTGCCCGTATGGGGTTTGTTTTTAAGCTTATCACTAGTACTTATTACAGCCCGAGTTTGAGACCCCTAGCTCTTCATTGAGCCGAGAACGAGCCAGCGAACAAGAAAAGTATTGGAAAATTTTTTTATTCACTAATAAAGCGGAAAACCAAAGCAGAGAAATAATGGGAAAGAATCGAGTTTTTGTTCGCTTGTTTGCAGAAGGGGGAGGGCCACAGAGGCGAGACACCCGCTGGGAGTGGGGGGGGGCGCCCTCTCCATCGGCCGATCCCATTGCCACGCCTGACCCTGATTCCGAAACGGGGGGGGGCGTTTGAATTTGAGCCAAATATTAATAACATTCCCTTAGTGCGTCAATATTTTCAAAATGTTTTTTTTTCGAAATCCTGTTTCGAAATCCAAAAAAACGGCGTATTCACCTCGCACACTAAGAAAAGCCCCTATTCGTAATATTACAAGAGTCAGAAACAAAAACTAAACAGGAAAAAGTGCGAAAAAAGAAGAAAACCTGTAACTCATTCAGAAAATCAGCTGTGCTGTTGATCGATAATGAAATCTGGCGTCTTCCACTGTAGTCTTAGTGTGTGACCGCAACTGCACCATGTCCTTTTATCATTGCGGTAAACTGTGTGATTATAAAAGGTTGAATTTTCTCAGTAAACTTTTTTTCATCCTGTTTCCTGTATCTCCCGGTGTCACTGCAGCGAGTATGGCTCTCTGGCACGCTGAGTCGAGGACTGATAACAACTTTTAAAGGCAGTGGTCACGATGAAAAACGTTATTGAAAAAACTACAAAAATCAGCTTAGGTGGAAAACAGCTGAAAAACTATGAAGGTAGAGCGGTGAAAAACGGGCTAGGATTGGAGTTTCTAAGGCCCAAAGATGTCAGTTCGTGCACACGTGCACAGCGATGACGAAAAAGATCGCAGTCTCATACCGAGCAGTCAAAAATCATCGACATTCAGAGGAAGAAATAAATGCAAATTCACCTAATAAATATAGTTGAACAACGAAAGCAAGCACTGCAGTCAATGTTTTTGACTAGATGGGTACATAAATATATTGAAATTCAATTTCAATAAAGCTGGTGTTCTTGATATTAGAGATCATCAATGCCGATAATGTGGAGTGGGCTCGTCCACCATCAAAATACAGGAAAGTTCAGGCTTGGAATTCGGGTCGAAACAGCGTTTTTTTCGCTATTTTTTCATGTAGGTCCTGCTAATCTACACCCAGAAGAGTGTTTAAAGAGGAAAAGGAGAAAAGCATATTTGATCGCGACCACTGCCTTTAAGAAGTTCCACGTAAAGCCCGATGGGGGCCTTTTCGATTGTGCGCATATAATCATGAAACGCACTATAATATCTCCTTTACGCATGTGATCATAGAGAACAGTGCAGGAGCGGGAACTCTCCTTAACTACCTTCCTTACTGATGAGTTCCGGAGTACGCCTTTCATTTTCTCAGTTAGAGTAAATCTTAACACTTCAATCTCAATTCACTAACATTGATTGAGTTACACAGTCTAAGGGCAGGCACGAAACTGCGGTAAGTTAATCCATTGATATAAGTACTTATATGTGCCCTCAATTTCGATCTAACCTTGGACATTTTTTCCTTCTTTTGCACAGATAGCGCACCCTGTATAGTGAACCTTGGCTGTGGGCTAAAACAGTGATGATAACCCCTTGCGAGCATTGAGTAAACACTAGAAAAATCAAGTGGATTTTCCAGTGTACTGTTTGTGGCGGTGTTTTTTGGTGATTCCGGTTTCTTCTTGACCGCAGTTAGCTGGTGATATGAGGCTCATAAACATATTATAATCCAATTGTCAATTTGAATGCATTTCACAGTTGGTTCAGGGCGGTGGCTATATAGAGACAAACGAAATTCTTTTAGAATGCACTTATACCTGTATTATTGTACGTTAATCTCACAGTTGTGCACCAGACTGCCACCCATAAATTTGTGGACACTGTATGTGTGTCATCTTTAGCGGGAATAGAGTAGAATTAGACGTACGAGAATTGAATACAGTGGAGAGCCGAGTAAACGAGACCGGAACACATGTTTGACCAGGCTACCCAAAACTGTTCTTCCGGTGTGACCACCTCTGTCATAGTGAAAAACTCGTCACTGCTCAAGATTTAGATGTGAGGTTCGTGAGATTTCGAGGCCTTCTAGTATGGCAGTGGCGAAGATTTTGCGTGAACGAATCCATCAGGTTTAAGTTTGACAGAGTTTGTCCCCAGTCATGTTCTCCATCTAACAGGCTTTGCTGTCAACCGGACATCATACCTGGGAGTGAAATGGCGTTTCAGCTCTTCGCCCCCAATAGCACTCATACACTACGCGTTGATTTATATCCGTGAAGCATTTGTCTGAAGACAAAACTATTCTTTTTCTAGCTCAGCCGATGTCCACAATAGTGGCGGTTGGCAGCGACGCGAAGCTACGAGAAGCGTTCACGGAGGTGCGAAGTAAATCGAGGAAGATCTCAGATGTGAGTCAAAGGAACATTTCGAAGTGCACTGTGAGCAATCGATTGCCGTTGTGTAGTAGACGTTTATTCTGATGAACCAACATTAGCATTAACAGTACTCTCCATGTTCTCCGTTCTTCGAACCTCGGCATCGTATCCTAAATTCTTTACTGCTATGCCAAACGAGGTTTTTAGGTGGAACTTTATTAACGGCCTGACGTTTCGACTTTACGTCTTCTTCAGAGGCTTCGTAAGTCCACCTTTTGAGCGGAAGATGTCCGCTGCCACCGTGTTAGTATACTAGTAGACGCCACTCGTCTACTAGTATACTAACACGTGGCGTCTACTAGTATACTAACACGGTGGCAGCGGACATCTTCCGCTCAAAAGGTGGACTTACGAAGCCTCTGAAGAAGACGTAAAGTCGAAACGTCAGGCCGTTAATAAAGTTCCACCTAAAAACCTCGTTTGGCATAGCAGTAAAGAATCTAGCATTAACAGTATGCTTATACACTTATGAGTAGGTTTTCTATCAGGCTGATCGAAAAGTCTTGGCAATTTTATTGAGGTTTTTCGAATTTATTTGTTTCTTTTTTTAACATTACAATTCAATCAACAGTATAGCCTCCCTCATTAGCTATGACAGTGGCCCACCTGTCAGGCAGGTCATTGATCCCTTTCTCCCAGAAAGCAGGGAATCGAAGAATCACCAATAGCCTTCAGAATGGCATCATAGTCAGCGAAAGTATTTTTAGCCAGGAATGCCTTAAAGACAGTGTTCACGATAATCTTCGATTTTGAGATTAATAGCTAAATCGATTGTTTGGCCCCCGGGTAGAACAAAAATGACGAAGGAATCGAGAAAAATGCATCAGAAGGTCACGAAATCCTTTACTCTCACCCCGCCTCTTTACTCTCACAGGAACTGTTCGTTGTGACAATGAAATTATTTGTGGGCCCGTCATTTACAATTATTTGCTTTCTGTTGCTCCGTTCATTTCTTCGGACCCTAACTAGTACTATTTTGCCTGAAACATTCTTCCATTTTCGATTGACCCATATTTTCACCGGTGACAACCACCGTGAACATGTTCATACAACTGGACAACTAGTCCAGGCCAGAGATTAATGTCACTGAAATAAGACGTTTTAGTGCGTTTCTCGCCGTTTCTTCGTAATTTCTAAAACACTCGGAGGCCAACGCTTTGTTTTGAGTGGAAAACTCGGGAACGAAAATCATCGTGAACACTGCCTTTAAGGGGACGAAACAGGTGGAAGTCAGAAGGAGCAAGGTCAGGAGAATAAGGCGGGTGGGGTACCGTTTGCCAGTTCAGCCTCCAACTAACGTAAGTACACGACAGCGCTGACCGTCTTCCCTTGAGGGAGCAACTCGTAGTAGAGCATCCCGCGCTTGTCCTAGAAGCAGCACAGCAGAACCTCGGTTTGTCTTTCAAGTCCGTATCTCCGTCCTTGAAGCGGGAGATCGAACGGGCCACCGTGCGGTAGAAAACGCTGTCCTCGCACATTGCAGCCTTAACGTTGGTGACGGCTTCGGAAGCCGTGGAGCCGCGACGCCACTCGTAGAAGATAAGTAGTCGAAGTTGAGGTTGGGTGAGATCTATTGTAGTTACCGTCCCAAACGAGCTCGCGCCCTTATATACCCCTACCATGGACACGAAAGACGCGTTTTTGAGGAAAAAGAGCCCCCCTCTTCTTAACGTTAATTTTTGAGCGTGGAGAAATTGATTGCTAGAAGATTGATACCTATCAGTGCAATGAAGTTATCAGCACACTTATCAGCACTTCCTTGACTTGATCATTCTTGTAATCTGAGTCTTCATTGTTCATTCCGAGAGGGCGGATCTGGGGCACCAGGCGTGTCTAGGGCATCAAAACGCTTGTTTGCAGCCGTTATTTTGCCGCTCCTGGCTCGTTTTCTACCGTTCTTTAGACACAGGGTGCCTAGGATCCTTCTCGCCTATCATTTCACTGTGGAAAGTCAACGAGGATGATCATCGTGAACGCTGCCTTTAAAGGCATCGTACACGATGAAAACCATATTTGGGTTTTTGATGCTTTCGTGTTGTACTATTCCTATAGTGACTAACGGTAGCAAAACGCCCCTCAAAAACGTCAACTTTTTGGGAAAAACCCATTTTTAGAAAGTTTATAGCAAATTTGAATTTCGCGCCGGCATCAACTTGGGATAGTTGCGCAGAGAATGCAAGGGACAGTGTTACGCTTCGTTCCTTGGCGCAGCGTTGGAAGCAATTCACCGAGGATGCCGCTCAACTACGACTTCAGCGAAATTAAAATGGGCTACCCACCTGCTGCGTCCAGTGCTGCCGGGTGCTTTCGATTGATGCCGAATTCGAAATCGACTGGCGTGTGTATTGCGCCCTACGACGCGTCAAGGCACGCCCGCCGTCAGCAACCCAGGAGTTTTGTTCCTTGTAACAACGGATCGACCCCAAGGCCGGCCCCCCAATCCCAGGAAGCCATTTTGAGGTAAGCGAATCTTCATTCAGAGACGGTTTTGTAACTCCAAACTTTCTGAGTGACATTGTCATGGGCCACTAGTCCGAATGAACGCATAAACCCAAATTCGGTTTTCATAGTGGACGATGCCTTTAAAGGCAGTGGTCACGATGAAAAACGTTATCGAAAAAACTACAAAGGTCAGTACAGGTGGAAAACAGCTGAAAAACTATGAAGGTAGGGCGGTGAAAAACGAGCTAGAATTAGAGTTTCTAGGGCCCAAAGAAGCTAGTTCGTGCACACGTGCACAGCGATGACGAAACAGATCGCAGTCTCATGCCGAGCAGTCAAAAATCATCGACATTCAGAGGACGAAATAAATGCAAATTTAACGAATAAAAACAGTTGAATAATGAAAGCATCACTTCAGTCAATGTTTTTGACTAGATGTGTATGTACATAAATTCGAAGGTTCATTGATTGACATTCAATTTCAAGCTAGCTGATGTTCTTGATATTAGAGGTCATCGATGCCGATGATGTGGAGAGGGCTCGTCCACCATCAAAAGACAAGAAAGTTCAGGTTTCAAATTCGGCCCAAAACTGGTTTTTTCGCGATTTTTTCATATAGGTCCCACTACTCGAGACCCAGGAAAGGATTTGGGGAGAAAAAGACGACAAGCATATTTGATCGCGACCACTGCCTTTAAAGGCAGCGTTCACGATAAGAATCGTTTTTCTGCTTTTTAGCCTATCTCGAAGACGGTCCCATGCTGATTCCAATGATGTTTTTGGAATCGTACAAGACCTTCTGTGAACGGAGTTATGGTCCCTCAAAGATTGAGCTAAGGAAACACGGTGGACGAGTTGTACGAGGCTTGTAACTTCCGTCTTTTGCAGCCGATGTATGCGGGCTGACCTGAGTAAAGAGAGAAGTTGAGAATGAGGGGAAGAACGGGGCTATTAACCGGAAACCATCGCTCATCTCACAAGCTCGAGCATTCATTTGTTCACGTCGGTGGGCGTGGAAAGTGCATCTGGGTGTGACGAGCTGACGGGTGTCCAACTTTGGGGCCGTAGGGGACCGTTGCAAGCTCAATTTTCTTAGTTTTTTCAACGTTAGGGTTGCGCTAGGCCCCGCAGCTACCGACCTCCACCGAAAAATCAGACATGGTTTTTATCGTGGACACTGCCTTTAAGAGAAAATGAGACAGCACAAAACCTGGTAGGAGTGCGGAGAAAAGAACGTGCAAGAACGTTTCGAAAACATGATCGCCTGAGCCTAATATTCCTGTACCCATCAAGCTCTGTACATACTCCGGCTACAATCTGCGATGATGTCAGAGTGAGTGCCACTACAATGAAAATAGACGAATGAACATAGAATTGGCCAGCTAACTTTTTCTTCGAGATGGCTATATCTTGATTCCAACTGGATTCCCATTCCTTTTCTATGAGTTCGACTAATATTGTTGCCTCAAGGAAAAGGGTAAGACGTTTACCAAGGCGCGAATTCGGAAATAGTGCCCACTCAGTCGTGAGCTCCCGTGTATTGCACTCACATGCTGTGCCATATAACTTAATGGACCATGAGAATCGCGGCGTTTGGCCCACAAGTAAACCAATTATCCATCGACCAGCAACCTCAAATAGCTTGCCGGTGAGTTTCTTTAGACAGCCATCTAGCAAGCTCGCACGCCGACTCTTCTTGAGTTCCGCCGTAGTTAGGCCTCTGTTCTCTTCTTTCTTTGCACCTCAATTGGTTTCGACCTCTCGTAACAATTCCTTATGAAACAAAAAAGTGAAAAGTCACAAAACTTGACTTGTTGAAAGTATCACGGTGTGAGAGCCCGAACTCCGCCTGACGCTCTTGATAAAAACACAACCAGTGTGGGGGGGAGTGAATAATCTCAAAGTGGCCTTGAGTGAAAGGTTCCTTCGCACACCTTACCTCTGAGCTGACCCCACCTCAGGGGCCGGTTTCATGAACGTGTAACCGTACCAAACCGAGAATATAGAATGGGGCTAAAACCCCTTTCACTTCGATCTAAGACAGCTATAAGAAGTAGAATGGAAACTTCTCACAAACCGATCGGGGGCAGCTATAACGTTCAAAGGTAGCTGCTCCATACAGGTTTTACGCTCATCTGTTATGCTTCCACTGAGAACAGTGAGTGGGGTGGAGAAGGGGTCGGAGCATTTCCATTCACATGTGGAATATTAAGAACCCCCACACAGTTTTCATCCTGATATTCCGTAGCTGATACGCGAACTATGCAATAATTTTCGCATAAACCCTCCATTGAATGCGAATGGAACATCAAACGCTGGCGTTCATCTCTCGCACGTCGAAACGATTTGGAAGAAGAACGATTTGCTTGCATGTGTCACACATTATACCTTTATGCGGGGGTAGACGCTCTTTAGACGCTGTCAATCCTACCTCTCAATATTAACGAGCGATTATAGATTCTTCACAAGAAAACGGTTTTCTTGTTTATAGTATAGTACTGTAGCACAGTATCTGCTTATGAGTCGTTATATGTGGGAAAACCTCACTGGAGGTAAAAGGCATTGCTATACGATAGCATTCGGCTCCTTTTCTTTCTCAAAGGCTCGGTAAACCGTCATACATGAATTTTGCGAGTTTTATTCGATTGTGTACATAGTAGACCTCTCTTATATAACACGAGCCAAGTCCGAGATCTCAATTCTTCCCAATAAGCGAGATATAAGCGGCAACCACAGGCCCGACCTCCTTTGCACACCACCACGGGCCACACCCCCTACCAGATTTTCGAACTCGATAGCGGCTAGATGGTTGGATGAATTTCCAACGATCTTCGTTCTTCAGTCCATCGCCAGACTGTCTCCTTATCCTGGCTAGCTCTCGCGCAACGATTGCGAATGAAGAGACATACAGGCCTGAGACAACTCGTCCACCCCTTTTCACCCTCAAAACATAAACATCTCTTAGGAGCCATAACTCTGTTCATGAGGGGTCCTGTATAATTTCAAAGATACCGCTGTGATCAGCGCGTAACTCTCTCCAAAATTAGCATGAGCACTAAAAAAATATTTCTCTGGGTGTTCTGTGCCTTTACAGGAAGTGTCCACAATGAAAAAGTGTTCCAGTTTTCACTAGGAGTGGGTAGTGAAGGGGCACACTATAACGTTGACGTCGAAGGAACGGATAAAAACGAGCCTGAAGAGCTTAGAACCCGAGGTTGCCACTTTGAGCGCAAGGCAAACCCTAAAAGCGCAACGCCCGCCCTCCCACGTGACCAAATGAAAACTCCAGATCGTGATGTGATTGATGTTTCCTATCAATATCCCCGTTCGTCCCTTATTCTCAACTTCTCTCTTTACTAAAGTCAGCTTGCATACATCGGCTGCAAAAAACGGAAGTTACAATCCTCGGACAACTCGTCTACCATGCTTCCCCAGTCCAATATTTGAGGGACCATAACTCCGTTCCCAGAAGGTATTGTGCGATACCAGAGGCCATAATTGGAATCAGCGTCGGACCGTTTTCAAGATAGGCGAAAAAGCAGAAGAACGATTCGTATCGTGAACGCTCTAAGCTCTCTCTCTCTCGCAAAACTTTTGCACCTTCGCTTTCACGTCCAGGGACACTTCTAAAGATGCATTTGCTCCCAGCAGGAGCTTGACTCAGCTCATTTTGTATTAACCAAAATATGTTCTGATACCAGATGGGTGTGGGGGTGGCTAGATCAGTCTGTGTTAAATGGTTGAGGGCACATTGTGGTAGTTGGTTAGGTGTGTGGATTGTAACCATTCGGCCAGAGCTTGCTTAGTGTCCGTTTCAGCACATCAGCTTTGTTCAGAACTCAGCACTGCAAACTTTGCAACGATAAGACCACCCCAGTTCACAATTTTACGGACTCATCACAGTCAAGTTAGAGTCGTGTGTGGTCCGAGTTAACGCGGTACGATTCTAGCACGTACACTTGTGCACCCATTAGATCTCTCCATAATTTGCAACTACTAGGGCTTAGGCCCTAGCAGTTGCGATTTATGAAGTGATCTAATGGGTGCATATATTCTGTTGCGGTTACGGCAGCTATACTTTGAAAACAAAACTTTTGTGTTCTCAATTCATACTTTCGAAGCTACTTGGGCCATGAGTAGGATAAATTGTGTCTCTCTGGTAAGCGCTGATCAGCACTTCCTGTTTCTGACCGCAAAAACAATAACGTTTCGCTCCAAGGGATCGTATTTCTTGTGTGGCGTTGAAATAAACGATTATGGAGTGCTCCATTACGTGCAACTTTTAAATGCAGTTGAGGAAAACGGCACGAAATATGGCATTTGCCATAATGTTCCGAGCATACGTTAGCCTATCGTTCATTGTTTTGCTCTCACTTCATGATAATGTAAAGTGTGCAATGTCCGCCCCAGAAAACGTAAGGCAACATATTGCATTGAAACACCAACTTCCTGCGGTTTGAGAATCATTCTCTGGACACACTGTCCTGCTCTAAACAATTATTCCATGTATACCTTGAATACTAACCTTTTGAGGCCAGAGATTTTCATGCACAAGTTAAAAATACATGCATGACAACAAGCAACAAGCAATTATAGGACGGAAGAATCACTGTTTATGTGATACATGAACTGAAGGATTGAAGAGGTCCAGACCTCAGATTAGTTTTGTCAAATATAACTTCGCATACCTTAGTATGAAAAAAAACAGTTGTAATTTTAGTGGGATATGCGGCGCAGTTCATTTATTATATTTACATATTAACATGCACGCTAAGATGCGCCAGGAAAAAAACAGTATGTAAGAAACAAATCAAATCAGTAGCAGTACGCACGATAAATAAAGCGAAAAACAAAAACAAGTGGAGGTTCGTCGCTATTTTCATCTAAAAATCTCATTTTGCCATTTATAATGAGGAAGTCACAATCTCAAATCTATTCCAACAAATCATTGGGAAATATATGGTATATATAAGTCTTGGAAGATTTTTTAAATTTTTTTCTATCTTTATTGCTTCACACATTCAATCCACAATATAGTCACCATAACTATTTACAACCTTACTCCATCTAATAGGCAGGTCGCTTATTCCCTTTTCCCAGAACCCAGGAGTCTGTACATCGAAGAAGTCAGCGACTGCCAGAAATACTTCATGAAGTTTAGAATATTTTTTTCTTGGCTAGGAACGATTTGAGAGGGCGGAGCAAATGATAGTCAGAGAGAGCTGGCTCGGGAGAACAGTTTGGGTGAAAGACCGTATCCCAGCCGAGCTCCGTTAGTTTGTCTCGCGTGACATGATAGATGTGCGGTTGAGCGTTATCACGGAGCAGGCGTACCGAAGTCTTTCTCAGCCGCTTTTCCCCTATTGCTTCCTTCAAATATAGATTGTTGCGGTAACTGTCTGACCTTCCAGTAGTAGCTCATAGAAAATCATACCGCGGGAATCACAGAAGCAACAAAGCAAAATTTTCTTGAGATGAAGGTCTGGTTTTGACTGAGTTGGCGGCTGTTCTCCTCGAGGAAGTCTGCGTGCGCCCGCGTCGCATAGTATCCAACTCTCATCTCCAGTCCCCACAACCTCCAGACAGTCCTTCCTGTTGGAGCGGAGGAGCAAAATATTCTGAATTTGATGATGTACTTCTGGCAGTCGCTGACTTCTTCGGTGCACAGAGTTCTGGTGAAAAGGAAAAGGGAATTCATGTAAGCTCTAATGCCACGTTTTCGGATGTTAAGTATTCCCAACCACTAACAACTTAGGTTCAGAGCCACCAACTGAAAAGATCAAATTTAGGTTGATCAAAGAAGATGAGTTTGATGGAATACTATGAGGGAAACCGAACATAAACATCAAATTTCTGGATAAGAAGCGATGAGGAACTTCCACTTTTTTGATAAAACAACAGCTGCAACAGCTACATATAACAAGATACAAGGAAGCGTGGAATTGTATCATAACAAAAGATTATAGAAAGCCGCTTCCCATCCAGCGATATAGATTTGCCAATTAGTCGTTATCATTGCCACAGACAATTACAAGTCCTGGATTCTGAGAACTGAAAGTAGATCTATCTTTCTCAGCCTGCTACAGAAAATTTTGTTCTTGACTGACTCTAGTACGGAAGATGGTAGCGAATCAAGCCATCTAGCACACCTATAAAATAAGTAGTTTGAGACTTTGGATTTGCTCCTTCTATTGATTTAAGGTTATTTTAAGGAAAATAAGCAAATGCATTCTCTACAACGCCGAGAAGTTTAGAACTTGCTGGGCTTGAGCCTGACCTCACATTTAGGATTAGTCCTTAGATTAAGTCGGAAACAATAGCAAGTCTGTTTCAACCACAACCCACTCAAAGTAGGGAAAAACGAGAGGCCACCGCCAGTGCAAAAACAGGAATGCTAACACGATTTAGAATCATCAATGGAAAAAAATGCTTTGGCCAACTTCTTTGGCGCTGAGTCTTGGCCATCCCTGCAATCGATCAAATACTCAGTTGGAAGGAAAATACGGTTTGAAGCGCGTTTTCCTCACTGATGGCTGCCAGGACGGCTTGTTTCGCCATGCTCATCTCTTAAACTCCTTTCAGGATTCTAAAACTGTTGCACAAGCTGGATCAGCTCGCACTCCATCAGGGTTAGAAAACTTTGAATATTTTCTGTAAGTGGGAAGGCACACAAGTTTCGTATGAAACAAAGGCGAAGATGAGAGGGGTGTTACAGTTGTTTAGGTGTAACAAGAGGAAAATACAAAGCGTTTGTCGCATCCGCAAAGTATATATTCCTTGGGCGACCAGAGGAAAATCGCTAACTATCTCTCCCCGAGCTGTTGGCCCCAGCAAGTTATAAGCTTAATAACGGTCGTCTTCTGTACCTAATCTACTTCCCAAAACGTACAGGAATCTTTCGAAAATCTAGAAATGGACCTTATAATCGCGTTCAGCTTTCATAACACTCATCTGTACAAAACTTGGGTAGAAGTACAGTTTTCAAATTTTGAACAGAGTAGCAGCGTGCTCCACCTGTGAAGCCTATTCAAATGAAACTGTTCACTCATGGGGTCGGCATGCGTGTCGTGTGACCGTTGTGATAGCATTTATGGACTTCTGAATTGAATAGCAAGATTATTAGGCAAATAGCGAGCATAATTTCGAACAAGTGTTCGCAGCCCTAGGAAGGCTTGCCCGGAAAATGCTTTCGCAACTGCCGTTCAACATGCACGCTAACCGCGGGGTGGATACTCTCATTTGGACTTTACCAACTGTTGGTTGAGCGTTATCTGCTTATATCAATCGGTTATATTGCTCTAGTTTACTAATGATACCATATTTCCGAAGCATTCGACTAAATTCGCTCAAAGCTCATCGAGATATATTTTTAAGGACTGACAGCGACTTTCTTCGGAATGCTGCAATAGATGTAAATCTTTGAGGGTTGTTTGAAAGACTTGACACGTATATGAGGTCCGTTTATCAATTTTTGGCAGACGACTGTGAATCACGTCTGGTATACTGTAATTCGGCCAGAGTCTCAGATTAGGATCCAACTTTCTCAGGGAAGATTGCTGAGTAAGAATTCGATGACCATTTGTTGATTTTGAAATTATTACGGTAGGCTTTGCCCCATAACTGACATTGTGATAA
Source organism: Aplectana chamaeleonis (assembly GCA_029168955.1). NCBI lineage: Eukaryota > Metazoa > Nematoda > Chromadorea > Rhabditida > Cosmocercidae > Aplectana > Aplectana chamaeleonis. The sequence continues at coordinate 647,938 of JAPDOI010000010.1, forward strand.
TTGTAACCTACATTAAAATTCAGAATTGCAGCAACCGAATTCCAAATTAGTTTTCAGAACCCTTAATAACCCACACGTACAAAAACACGCTTCTTGAAAGCTACTCAGAACATTGATTTAGGAACTGCATGGTTGCGCATAGGCGAACTAAAGCACAATCAGGTGTAAGCTTCGCGCGCACTACAATTTATAACCAACTCCACCTTGAAAAACTGTTTCCTTCGGGAAATTATTGAAATTATCTCGCACAGTTGAACAGCTTGTGGAACAATTAGCACTCTAGCCCTTTAAATTTTGAAAATAGGGCACTTTGAGTATAGTTGTGGTCAAGAGACGCTTAAAGGCAGTGTTCACGAAAAAAAAGGTTTTTGAAATTCCACTAGAATTGGGTAGTGGAGGGACACTCTGTAACGTTAACGTCGAAAGAACGCATGAAAACGAGCCAGGAAGAGCCTCAAAAGAGCCCGAAGTTGCAACTTCGAGCGCATTGAAAACCCCAAAAGCGCATCACACGCCCACCGACGTGAACAAATGAATGCTCGAGATCGTGAGATGAGCGATGATTTTCAATCATTAGCCCCGTTCTTCCCTTCATTCTCAGCTTCTCTCTTTACTCAGGTCAGCTCGCATAGATCGGCTGCAAAATACGGAAGTTACAAGCCTCGGACAACTCGTCCACGATGTTTCCATAGCTCAATTTTTGAGAGACCATAACTCCGTTCCCAGAAGGTCTTGTACGATTTCAGAGACATTTTTGGAATCAGCATGGGGCCGTTTTCAAGATAGGCGGGGAAACAGAAAAACGATTTTCATCGTGAACACTGCCTTTAAACGAGATTTCACGAAGGTACACAATTCAAAATAATACGATTCCTGTTGTAGAGAAAGTCCTTGACCTGGGGTTCTCCTATGACAACAAGCTTGATTTTACTGAACACTACAGAACAATTTGCAGAAAGGCGAACGCTCGCAGCTACCAGTTACTGAAAGGGTTGGCTACAAGAAACAAAAGTGTCTAATGAAGGCTTTCGTAACGTATGTTAGGCCTTTGGTAGAATGCGGGACCACAGTGTTTGCACCACATAAGGTGAACGACATTCAAGCTATCGAAAAATACAAAATAACTATACCCGCAAGGTTGTAATTAGATATGGAGGATTCTTATACTCTCGTCTTCCGAGAAGTCCAAAATAAGGAACAAATTTCTAGGAGTACACTCATTGCAGTCTAGGAGGAGACTCAGAGATGTTTGTATGGTTTTTAAGATAATTTCTGGGTTAGCTAGTGTAGTGCGGTCCTCGTTTTACAGACTCACTGCATCGCGAACGCGTGGAGGAAGCATCAAAATCACATATCCCATACCTAGGAGTGGAATTAGATTGCATGCATTCACTGCGCGTGCCTGGCTCTGCCTGCTTATATTGAGTTGAGGAGCACCATTGATCCTATACCGACTAACTTTAGGGTTTTTAAACGAATGGTACTTCTAACGCACTACTTTCATACTAAGTGTATTTCACTATCTTTTCTGTGAGCAATAATCATCGGTGTGAATTTATTTTATGTATTTTTTTGAGGTTCTTATGTATTATATCACGACTGTCTTAAACGGCGTAATGAATTATTATTATTATAAACGTCCCTTTTTGGCGACTTCGTTCCTTTTCCCCTCAGATAACAGCGGTATTGGGTTATGGGTTCTTTCAATGGACATTCCGGCAGACCAAAGACTAGCAAAAACGATTAGAAACTGTAACTTCCCACTCGAAGTAGCTGGAGTGAGCTCATTTGTTCGAAAGGCATTCAATTACAATGGTATAGCTCTGTGAAAACGTTTGACGGTTTGATTCCGGCTCGTTCGTGAGATATGAGACGTTTGGTAGCTCAGCGTACATTGAATTCCTCTAAACACTTGATTGAAAAGAATTCAAGCAGCATGCAAGGATGGCCAAGGGGAGTAGGGTGAGACTGCGAGTTCGATTCCTGCTGTGCGATTTCTGCAGAACTTGTTCATTCGTTTATCTACTCACCATGTTTCTCCTTAACCATTCGACTTGCTTGTTTCTGTCTCATTGAGTTAACGAAATTCATAGCGTGAATCCCAATACTGCACGAAAACTTCCTAGCTTTATCCGAGAAATAATGTTATTCTCACCTTCTTGTGCTAGCTATTTGGCTTGAAGTGAGGACTGGAATATTAGCACCCTAATATGTATTTGACTTGCGCAACTGATAAAAATATAGAATGTTCGAACACTTCGAAGTCCTACTCGTATCAGCGAAGCGATACCACTGACAAAGCAAGAAGCATAGTAAATACATGGCCGTAGTTTTTATTTTTGATGGGCCGAAATTGGTCCCCTAGTACATCTGCGAACCCTTCATCAAAACCACCAAACTTGGCTTGATCGCAAAAAAAATTGTCTCGAGTTTCTGAAAATCGAGGCACTGCACACGGTGACGTACGTATTGTACACGGTGAAAAAAAATGTCGCGATTTTTTTTCTATCAAATTAATCCAAATAAAGTATCTTGAGATAGACGGTTAAAATCAAAAGTGCGACCATATTGACCACTTGAAGAGAATGTGTTCTTCAAAAGTTACTCTATCCATCCTACACAACTTCCATAAGAATGCTTTCCAAGACGTCTCGCCCCCATAGGGAACACCTTCTTAAGGCAAAAAAAGCCAATTGTTGGAATAATGATTCAGTGGGAACAGCCTCTTCTTACGCTAGCTATTCCGCTTTCGGGGTCCACAATTGTTACCAATCGAGAACGCAAGAGCGAAGTTGATCGTGAAAAGTGCCTTCGGGTATACGTTGAGCCACTTCCGTGCTACACGTAGCTATACGTAATAGAACTTTTCCCAGTACGGCGATCAATGCAGAATAAGAAATCATGAATAATTCGGAACGATACGTTTTCGCAATTGCTTCATTCCCGCCTCAATGGATACATCGCCTCCGATCAACTTGACACGTCATCAGTTCTACACACACTCACATCATGCCTGTGGCTTTCTGTAGCTCCTTAACTACTTCTGCTTCTTATGTACATATATTTTTATGTTGAGCATGCTGAATAATTCCCGGCAATCAAAAGGTGTGGTTCATGTCATAGCATCGACGGGTAGATGGGCATGGCAGGACAATGTGGCATTTTTCCGCTGGAGGGCTGCGATTATTTCATCGTCCACAATCTCTAGGAAGCAACTTGGAGTACATCGATGACTAGCTGAAGGAAGGGTCTGCTATGATCAACAGCCCTCTTGATCCATAGTTACTTCAACCAGTTCAATACCTGTGCACCGTCTGTGGACGCTGCTGTCTCATGGGGGAGTCCTTCTAGTGAGACTGGCCTTCCCAAAAAAGTAGCCGACGCCTAAAGTTATGTTGCGAAAATCCTTGAAGCTGACACATATTTATATTCATTACCTCGAGCAAATCTCCTCGGCAATTTTGGAGATCTATCTATCCGGAATCAGTCGGCCCACCAAAAACCCTTTATGGGGGAGGGCGGAACAATGTCCATAATTTAGAGTAAACGTAGACAGCTTATTTGAATTCTATGTTCAAAAATGTTCTGGAAATGTATTCTCAACGAATCTAAAAGACGAAGATTCTCAATTTTCTTTTCATTTTCTCAATAAGGTGTCAGTTCTGGATTGAGTGTACCCGTTGAGCTTATTTGGCGCGCTGATCGCGAACTTGAGGTCCAACTGTTTTTTTTTCAGTTGCTTTCAAAAGTTTGTCGCAGCAAAAAGGGTGTTTTTCGGTGGAAAAATAACGGTTTCGGTTTCCGAAATGCTACTATAGATTTGGCGCAAAAGTTTTCTTTCTTTTCTGTTTGGAGTGCGTAACACGAATCAAATCAATTTGATTTCTTATAGATCGCGGTGAGTTACTGCTCATATAAAGAATAGGTTCAACACATAGGAGATCGCGCGTTCCACGGCTACCCCCGTAGCGGACCGGCGCGCTCCACGGCCAGTCATTTCAGTTTTTAAATAGATTTTTTGTTGTGATTGCCTATATATATATATATATATATATATATATATATATATATATATATATATATATATATATATATATATATATATATATATATATATATATATATATATATATATATATATATATATATATATATATATATATATATATATATATATATATATATATATATATATATATATATATATATATATATATATATATATATAGATATATATATAAATATATATATATATATATATATATATATATATATATATATATGATATGTAATATGTATACAAGTCTGTTGGTACCTGCTCGTTGGTGCCTGCTTCTACTGAACCCAGCAGACGTTTGAGTGTACACAGGAACGTTCAGACGATATAGCGTGCACAACTATATCTTGAAAGTATCCCACACATTGCATAAAGGTGTCGCCGTCCCGGCACACTAAGGCCTCTGGTCCATAACACCTTAGGATCCGTACCTAGGGAGTCATGGAGTCTTTGGCCACAAGCCACAATTTCGCCACCCTGAACTGTCGATCGCTGTCAGTGATATCCAAAAACTGCGCTATCCAGACTTCTGAGCTATTTCCATGCACCGTTTGCTGCTTTGCAGGAAACCCGCCTCAAGAGATAGACCCGTCATCAGCGTCGGAGAGTACACCATCTACTGCGGTAACGCTGACGATAGGAGAGTGGGAGGCTGTGCAATAGCTGTAAGGAAGGATTTCAATGGTATGGTCAAGGAGTTCGGCTCAACGTCGTGTCGGAATGCATTCGTACGACTGCGGGATCACAGAGGATTCAATCTGTGGATAGTGAGTGTTCATGCGCCCACTGAAACCGCCGAAGACAATTCGAAGGATGCGTTTTATGAGGAACTCAATACGTTGCTGGCCAGGATACCTTGTCAACATGCTGTTGTCGTGGGGATTGACGCAAATGCGAAGATGGGACTTGATCAGGAATCCGAAGTGACTCGGTAAATGGTTCTGCAGTGGACCAAACATCGGACAATGGCTACCGCCTTGTCGACTTTTGTGAACGCAGTGGTCTGATTATTGCATCGACATTCAAGAGGAATCATCGCCGCCATCAGCTTACGTGGCAGGGACCAACCCGGCTATCTCCAGAAGAGCAGCGGAAGCGGAAGATGACAACTTTGAAACTACAGTTTGACTATGTCCTGACGAGGAATATTCCAGTATCGGACATTCGAAGATCTAGAGCTGTGTGGGATGTCGCATTCGATTCGGATCACCGTCCTGTTCTGTTGTACTTCACTGCGAGGATTCATAAGAGGAAGCGAGGGGCTCAGCCTCTCCAAAGGATTGACATGACAAGTCTCAGAGATGAAGAGTGCAGAAGGAATTTCCGACAACGCGTTTCTATTCACATCGGAGTACGGACTAAGAAGAAACTTTGCGACGCGGATTCTTTTGTCAAGTGCATCCAGGACGCTTCGAAAGAGGCACTCCCGGTTGTACAGCCTAAGAAGAAGTTCGCCTACGTCTCAGAAGAAACAACATCTACCTACAACAGAGTATGTGCTCTCCGAACTGCAGGAAACTTCGTGGAGGAGAAGCGTCTGAGGAGGAAGTTGCGTCGGCAGCTTCAAAGTGGCCGCGAACGAGTGGACGTGTAGAGCTAAGGAGTTCGAGAAGGCTTGGGAGGAGAAGAATCCGAAGAAAGCCTACACGTTGCTGCGACAGTATATCGGGAAGATGAAGAGATGTTCTCCTGTCTTGAACACTACCAATGGAGTTGCAGTTGGTGATGCGACGCTGCCAATATGGAAGGATTACTTCAGTTCACTACTGAATCGTCTTGCGCCATCAGTACCTGAGCTCCCGCATGTTCAGAGAGCACATTACGATGTCAGTGAGGAACCGCCGACTGAGTCTGAAGTTTTGGATTGTGTCCGGAAAATGAAGAATGGAAAGGCAGGTGGAGATGACAACATCACTGCTGAAATGCTGAAAGCTCTTCCTCCGTCTGGGATTCGTGAAATGACCAACACCATCCGTGCCATATGGATGAGCGAAAGGATACCCGATTCGTGGAGACATGCGATCATCGTACCTTTTCACAAGAAGCTATCCGTCACGGATCCTAAGAACTACAGAGGAATCTCTCTACTTCGTGTCATGTACAAGGTTTTAGAACGTATCATTCTCGAGCGACTTATCAAACATCGTGAAGGAACGACCAGAGATGAGCAAGCCGGTTTTCGACCTGGAAGATCGACCATCGACCAGAGTGTTCGTCGTGAGAAGAGTGGTGAATCGTGGCAGCGGTTTTCGAAGCCATTACAGCTTGCTTTTTTGGACTTTGAAGCCGCGTTCGACTCTCCTCATCGTGATCGATTGCTCAATGCTCCCGGAGCAGATGGAGTCCCGGAAAAGTATGTTCGGTTAATCGAGGACATGAACAAAGGAACAACAGCAGCAGTTCGTACACCTGTCGGATTTACGTCAGCTTTCGAGGTGAAAACAGGAGTAAGGCAAGGAGCCGTTGCAGGACCTTTTCTTTTCAACTTCGCCGTTGATGACATCATGCGTAGAGTTGCAGAACAGTTTCCTGCGGATGTGATCCTAACACCATCAGGACGCTCTCTTGTCGACCTGGAGTACGCCGACGACATTGTGTTATTCGCTGAAAACAACGCAAAACTGCAAAGGATTGTGAACCTCGTTTCGAAGTATGCCGCAACCTATGGACTTCGTCTTCGTCCCGACAAATGCAAGCAGATGTGGGTCTCCCAGAGGCCTTCAACTGGAGTTTGTGTGGACGGACAACGTATCGAACTGGTGGACGATTTCTGTTATTTGGGCTGTTTGCTGAAGAACGATGGTAGTTATGCAGCGGATATTCGACAACGATGTGCGAAAGCTACGTCTGCATTCAATTCTCTAACCAAGTGTTTGTGGTCTACCACCATCGCGAAGGAAGTCAAGTTGCGCGTCTACCTATCCGCTATTCGCCCTATCATGATGTACGGATCGGAGACGTGGGCAGCACCGAAAACGCAGATGGAAAGGTTGGATTGCACGGAGGAAGCTTTTAGGCGTTTGCTTGGATATTTCTGGCCGCGTGTATGCCATAACGAAGACCTTTACAAGGAAATCGACGCAGTACCTCAACGCTTGACACGAGGGAGGTGCCAGCATCTCCTAACGCCATCTCAAGCAGCAATGGAAAGTCGACTTTGACTGCTCGGGCATATACTAAGAAGAACACCGGATCGTCTCGTACAACACGCTTTAAAAATGCTTCCAAATCCTGTCTGGAAACGGCCACCTGGGCGTAGGCGAAAGTTCTGGACGGATGTGGTTAAAGAGGATTTAAAGTCACTCGGCATCGAAAGACAGTTCAGGCGCGATGTTTCGTTCCGCAAGAAATGGAATAGTGACAGCTGGATGGAATGTGTTCAAATTGTGGCTGAAGACCGTGAAAAATAGACACGGCTGACTACTAGGACGGCACATCTCGGTGAAGATGCGGAATGACCGCGTCAGGCGAAAGCCAACCGATTAAGTCAAGTAAGTCATATATATATATATATATATATATATATATATATATATATATATATATATATATATATATATATATATATATATATATATATATATATATATATATATATATATATATATATATATATATATATATACTATATATATATATATATATATATATATATATATATATATATATATGAAGGAACGACCAGAGATGAGCAAGCCGGTTTTCGACCTGGAAGATCGACCATCGACCAAGTGTTCGTCGTGAGAAGAGTAATTGAATCGTGGCAGCGGTTTTCGAAGCCATTACAGCTTGCTTTTTTGGACTTTGAAGCCGCGTTCGACTCTCCTCATCGTGATCGATTGCTCAATGCTCCCGGAGCAGATGGAGTCCCGGAAAAGTATGTTCGGTTAATCGAGGACATGAACAAAGGAACAACAGCAGCAGTTCGTACACCTGTCGGATTTACGTCAGCTTTCGAGGTGAAAACAGGAGTAAGGCAAGGAGCCGTTGCAGGACCTTTTCTTTTCAACTTCGCCGTTGATGACATCATGCGTAGAGTTGCAGAACAGTTTCCTGCGGATGTGATCCTAACACCATCAGGACGCTCCCTTGTCGACCTGGAGTACGCCGACGACATTGTGTTATTCGCTGAAAACAACGCAAAACTGCAAAGGATTGGTGAACCTCGTTTCGAAGTATGCCGCAGCCTATGGACTTCGTCTTCGTCCCCGACAAATGCAAGCAGATGTGGGTCTCTCAGAGGCCTTCAACTGGAGTTTGTGTGGACGGACAACGTATCCGAACTGGTGAGACGATTTCTGTTATTTGGGCTGTTTGCTGAAGAACGATGAGTAGTTATGCGGCAGATATCCGACAACGATGTGCAGCTACGTCTGCACGTTCAATTTTCTAACCAAGTGTTTGTGGTCTACCAACATCGCGAAGGAAGTCAAGTTGCGGGGTCTACCTATCCGCTATTCGCCCCTATCATGATGTACGGATCGGAGACGCTGGGCAGCACCGAAAACGCAGATGGAAAGGTTGGATTGCACGAGAGGAACGCTTTTTAGGCGTTTTGCTTGGATATTTCCTGGCCGCGTGTATGCCATAACGAAGAACCTTTACAAAGGAAATCGACGCAGTACATCAACGCTTGACACGAGGGGAGGTGCCAGCATCTCCTAACGCCATCTCAAGCAGCAATGGAAAGTCGGACTTCGACTGCTCCGGGCATATACTAAGAAAAGAAGAACGCCGGATCGTCTCGTACAACACGCTTTAAAAATGCTTCCAAATCCTGTGCTGGAAACGGCCACCTGGGCGTAGGCGAAAGTTCTGGACGGATGTGGTTAAAGAGGATTTAAAGTCCACTCGGCATCGAAAGACAGTTCCAGGCGCGATGTTTCGTTTCGCAGGAAATGGAATAGTGACGGCTGGATGGAATGTGTTCAAAATTGTGGCTGAAGACCGTGAAAAATGGACACGGCTGACCTACTAGGATACAGCACACACCTCGGTGAAGATGCGGAATGACCGCGCGTCGAGGCGAAAGCCAATACCGATTAAGTCAAAGTAAGTCATATATATATATATATATATATGTATATGTATATATATATATATATATATATATATATATATATATATATATATATATATATATATAGAGATATGTGTATACAAGTCTGTTGGTACCTGCTCGTTGGTGCCCCCTGCTTCTACTGAACCCAGCAGACGTTTTGAGGTGTACACACGAGGGAACGTTCGAGAGCGATATAGCGTGCACAACTACTATCGCGAAAGTATCCCACACATTGCATAAAGGTGTCGCCGTCCGGCACACCTAAGGCCTCTAGTCCCATAACACCTTAGGATCCGTACCTAGGGAGTCATGGAGGTCTTTGGCCACAAGCCACAATTTCGCCACCCTGAACTGTCGATCGCTGTCGAGTGATATCCAAAAAACTGCGCTATCCAGACTTCTGAGCTATTTCCATGCACCGTTTTGCTGCTTTGCAGGAAACCCTGCCTCAGAGATAGACCCGTCATCAGCGTCCGGAGAGTACACCATCTACTGCGGTAACGCTGACGATAGAGAGAAGTGGAGAGGCTGTGCAATAGCTGTAGGAAGGATTTCAATGGTATGGTCAAGGAGTTTGGCTCAACGTCGTGCCGGAATGCATTCGTACGACTTCGGGATCTGAAGGGATTCAATCTGTGGATAGTGGAAGGTGCTCATGCGCCCACTGAAACCGCCATGAAGACAATTCGAAGGATGCGTTTATGAGGAACTCAATACGTTTGCTGTGCCAGGATACCTTTGTCAACATGCTGTTGTCGTGGGGATTGACGCAAATGCGAAGATGGGACTTTGATCAGAGTCCGAAGTACTCCGGTAAATGGTTCTACCCAGCTGGAGCAAACATCGGACAATGGCTACCGCCTTGTCGACTTTTGTGAACACGCAGTGGTCTGATTATTGCATCGACATTCAAGAGGAATCATCGCCGCCATCCAGCTTACGTGGCGAAAGAGAGACCAACCCGGCTATCTCAGAAGAGCAGCGGAAGCGGAAGATGACAACTTTGAAACTACAACGACTATGTCCTGACGAGGAATATTCCAGTATCGGACATTCGAAGATCTAGAGCTGTGTGGGATGTCGCATTCGATTCCGGATCACCGTCCTGTTCTGTTGAACTTCACTGCGAGGATTCATAAGAGGGAAGCGAGGCTCCAGCCTCTCCAGAGGGATTGAAATGACAAGTCTCAGAGATGAAAGAGTGCAGGAAGGAATTTCCGACAACGCGTTTCTATTCACATCGAAGTACGGACTAAGAAGAAACTTTGCGACGCGGATTCTTTTGTCAAGTGCATCCAGGACGCTTCGAAAGAGAGCGCACTCCCCAGTTGTACAGCCTAAGAAGAAGTTCGCCTACGTCTCAGAAGAAACAACATCTACCTACAACAGGTATGTGCTCTCCGAACTGCAGGAAACTTCGTGAGAGGAGAAGCGTCTGAGGAGGAAGTTGCGTCGGCAGCTTCAAAGTGACCGCGAACGAGAGGTGGACGTGTAAAGAGCTAAGGAGTTCGAGAAGGCTTGGGGAGGAGAAGAATCCGAAGAAAGCCTACACGTTGCTGCGACAATTATAGCGGGAAGATGAAGAGATGTTCTCCTGTCCTGAACACTACCAATGGGTTGCAGTTGGTGATGCGACGCTGCCAATATGGAAGGATTACTTCCAGTTCACTACTGAATCGTCCAGCGCCATCAGTACCTGAGCTCCCGCATGTTCCAAGAGAGCACATTACGATGTCGGTGAGGAACCGCCGACTGAGTCTGAAGTTTTGGATTGTGTCCGGAAAATGAAGGAGATGGAAAGGCAGGTGGAGATGACAACCGCTTATCACTGCTGAAATGCTGAAAGCTCTTCCTCCGTCTGGGATTCGTGAAATGACCAACACCATCCGTGCCATATGGATGAGCTGAAAGAAGGATACCCGATTCGTACGTGGAGACATGCGATCATCGTACCTCTTCTGAGAAGCTATCCGTCACGGATCTAAGAACTACAGAGGAATCTCTCTACTTCGTGTCATGTACAAGGTTTTAGAACGTATCATTCTCGAGCGACTTATCAAACATCGTGAAGGAACGACCAGAGATGAGCAAGCCGGTTTTCGACCTGGAAGATCGACCATCGACCAAGTGTTCGTCGTGAAGAAGTAATTGAATCCCGTGGCAGCGGTTTTCCGAAGCCATTACAGCTTGCTTTTTGGACTTTGAAGCCGCGTTCGACTCTCCTCATCGTGATCGATTGCTCAATGCTCTGCGAGAGCAGATGGAGTCCCGGAAAAGTATGTTCGGTTAATCGAGGACATGAACAAAGGAACAACAGCAGCAGTTCGTACACCTGTCGGATTTACGTCAGCTTTCGAGAGTGAAAAAACAGGGTAAGGCAAGGAGCCGTTGCAGGACCTTTTTCTTTTCAACTTCGCCGTTGATGACATCATGCGTAGGAGTTGCCAGGAGAACAGTTTCCTGCGGATGTGATCCTAACACCATCCAGGACGCTCCTTGTCGACCTGGAGTACGCCGACGACATTGTGTTATTCGCTGAAAACAACGCTAAAAACTGCACAAAGGATTGTGAACCTCGTTTCCGAAGTATGCCGCAGCCTATGGACTTCGTCTTCGTCCCGACAAATGCAAGCAGATGTGGAGTCTCTCAGAGGCCTTCAACTGGAGTTGTGTGGACGGACAACGTATCGAACTGGTGGACGATTTCTGTTATTTGGGCTGTTTGCTGAAGAACGATGGTAGTTATGCAGCGGATATTCGACAACGAATGTGCGAAAGCTACGTCTGCATTCAATTCTCTAACCAAGTGTTTGTGGTCTACCACCATCGCGAAGGAAGTCAAGTTGCGCGTCTACCTATCCGCTTGTCGCCCTATCATGATGTACGGATCGGAGACGTGGGCGCTTTCGAAAACGCCAGATGGAAGGTTGGATTGCACGGAGAGGAAGCTTTTTAGGCGTTTGCTTGGATATTTCTGGCCGCGTGTACTGCCATAACGAAGACCTTTACAAAGAAATCGACGCAGTACATCAACGCTTGACACGAGGGAGTGCCAGCATCTCTAACGCCATCTCAAGCAGCAATGGAAAGTCGACTTCGACTGCTCGGGCACATACTAAGAAAGAACGCCGAGGATCGTCTCGTACAACACGCTTTAAAAATGCTTCCAAATCCTGTCTGGAAACGGCCACCTGGGCGTAGGCGAAAGTTCTGGACGGATGTGGTTAAAGAAGGATTTAAAAGTCACTCGGCATCGAAAGACCAGTTTCAGGCGCGATGTTTCGTTTCGCAGGAAATGGAATAGTGACAGCTGGATGGAATGTGTTCAAATTGTGGCTGAAGACCGTGAAAAATGGACACGGCTGACTACTAGGACGGCACACCTCGGTGAAGATGCGGAATGACCGCGTCAGGCGAAAGCCAACCGATTAAGACAAAAGTAAGTCATATATATATATATATATATATATATCAAAGGAAATGTATGACACCTAATATCTGCATACCAATTATGGAAGTTGTATTAGGCATAGATACAAAAGCAAAACATAGAAGGAATTCATTTTTCTTGAAGTAAAACGGAAAAATCGAGTTTTTGGCGTGGATGCGCAAAGTGGACGCGAGGTCCCATGGGCAAAACAGCTGTGGGTGCGCAGTGTGGACACGCGGTCCATTAGGTGTTACAGGGTATAAAACGGCGAAATTCACATGGTTCCTACGCGTGCTGGTGCGGAGCTTAGGTTAGAGACAATGATAGAGCGGAGGGCAGACGGAGGCCCAGGCTTCGCGCGCGCCGCTCGCGCATCGAATGATGTGAATTACGACGTTTTATAGAGGGTAAGTCGCGAACTCCGTTCAATACTTTTTCGAGGGGTTGTTCGGAATGCTGAATACAAATTTGAGTTTCACTTGTCGACTTTCTAAATATTAAGAATGTTGCGCGACTATTTAAATGTCATTGCTCCGGAAAGTGTTTGTCAAATGGGCCCCATATTTGTGTGCAGCATCCTATACTAGGCCACAGTACGCCTTGGACCAAAATCGAAAAGACATCCCAGAGAACCCTCAAATCATGTGATGACGAAGCTTCTAAGACGCCTCTTCTAATAAACTCTCCATGAGGGAACTTAGACAACACCACATGGCATATTCGGTTTCTGAGTGCGAAGTAGGCTTTAGGAACGCATATCTCATTTGGAACGGCCACGATCACTAGCAGGACTTCCCTCGTTAGTCATGTTTCGTCTCTGATTACTACTGTAGGCGTCTCTCCGGATCGCTCATGCCTTCATGAACCCCATCGGTAGACATGGCATGTATATCTTCAATGGATAAAAGTATGCAGTTCAAAGAAGGTACTATGGGACGTAAACTCTGACACCGCCGTAGTGGACTTAGCGATCGAGCCTCACCGACTGCGTGTGGTTGAGCCGCGTGCTCTCTTCTGTTAGATAGCCAAGGATAGGATAAATATTCAGAAGTCGAAACATACTAGGAATGGTTGCAGAATACATTCGAGATAGGATATTCATCATATCTCGGGCTATTTAGCAGAAATGAGAACTCGCCGCTACCCTACGCAGCCGGTAAGGCTCAATACGGCGGTGATAGAGTTAAGCTTGTTGACCGTGAATGCGAACAGCAGGGTGAGTCTTCTTCACCGGAATAATGATGGAGCAAACACAGTTTCCAATGGAAGATTGTCAGCTTTGCGTTATCCTATAGCTCCTACTTAGATGGAGAGACGAACAAATTTGAAGGGAAGTTTATGCATGCATAGTGGAACTGGACCGTGTTAACAACAATCCACGGAGGAATTAGCAATCCTTCCTTTCATTCCGCGAAATCTTGGCCTCCATTGTCCTCGGCATCTTTGGCTGACTCATGAAGTTCCTCCATTTGTCCGGCTATGAGGGCGAGAACGCACGCTCATTTTAAAGGTTCTGCTTCGATTAATTAGCATCGCAGCAGCATGTGCATGACTACGGTAAAACGGGCGACCTTGTACTGATGTGTCGACCACCCGAGTATACTCTGCACACTACTGGCTAGAAGCAAAACCAGTGATCATCTTGGGCTCCTTATTAGCGAGGCGCTCATGAACGCTCTTTCTCGCGCGCTCACACCCACTCCAGAAGGGAAGCAGCAGGTTTTGAGCCTTCTTTTTACCCCAACTCATGTAACCACGAAACCTGCGGCAAAACTTCCGATCTCATACTTCGTGTTTCCACGACGGCCATCACAAACTGTGGAGAGTGATAACTCAACGCGTCGTCTTCAGTCATTGGTCATACGATCAACCTTCGTCAGCCAAACCAATCCGAGGCAAGCGGTATTTGCCAGCGTGAGCAACTATCAGTGTTGAAGAGCGTTTAGAGGCACCGAACAGCTAGAGCGCGCGTTCTCGCAACGTATAGACGGGCACGAGGGTGGTTATGCCGTCAAAGAAATTCAAACTGGAGGGTATTGCTGAACACGACAAGCACTGGGAGCAAGAAAAAGATTTCAGGGTTGCGTATGACTTCACTCGTGTAGCCGTCCATCATGAGATCAGCAGAGTAATCAACCTACGTGCTCTGGTAAAAGGGTGACTAGTGAGCGACTAACTGAGTTGCGATCAATCTAATCAGTTTTGGCGTCGTCTTTGTGGAGAACGACAAATTCTTGTGAAGTCTCACACATTCGTGAACATTTACTCATCCAGGCTGGATCTCGTTCGTACTGAGTAGATGCTAGCTTTTGAAGGGGGCGCATTCTTCAAAAAGCCAAGACGAAAGCGATCAACAAATCCAGTTAGTTTATTGGGTTCTCATTTGCTATCAGTACTGGTGAAATATAATTTTGGTGTGATTCCGTTTTTCGGAAGTGACAGCGCATCTGATAAGACAGTAGCCGTTCAAGTAGAGTCGCCAGTAGAGGAAAATAACGTCTGAACTACACATCATTGTGTATGAACCACTTACAAATCATTTCGAGTTATATTCGAGAAAAAATTAGCTTAATCGGAAAAACCCTCTAATGCAGTTTTTTTGTGAAGTAGGAGTGCGGACGCCCCACTTTTTCCGAGAAAATTCCAACATTGCTTCACCTTGCTTATTACCCATTCTACCGTGACTATTTGACAATCCTGCTCACAGCTTAGCATAAACGAAAAGTCCACTAAAGGGGTCTGCAGAGTTGCAGAGACCGGCGAGTGGTCGCCGAGCGTCAGCCTTGGCGCGGCGACAAAAATGTTCCGAAACATTATCTTCGCGGCGTCGGTTGCCGCTCGCTGGCAGTGATGTAGGGCCGTCGCGGCGTCAATACACTCTGCGGTGCCCCTCGTCGCCCTTCACGCCGCGTCGGTCGCCCTCGTCGCCGAATCTAATCGATATTGCATCACCCAACGCTGTTCGTCGCTGCGAGCAACGCCGCAACTTCAACTCTGCGGACCCCTTAAGGGCTTTCTGAACAACATGGCATATGGGTGTTCGGCAGAATTTAGCCTGGTGAATGGACGGGGCCGTGGCGGTAGATCGCTGTTCGCAATCGAAAATTCGCTGACTTGTGGTATGGCGATTGTCTCACGGCCCTCGCGAATGATCGCCTCTGGTCCACTCGCTCGAGTGGATTTGGAAATAGGCCTTTACATACAGCCAGCGCGGATCACACTGTGGCTTGTGGTTCCCTATTGATGGTAGACGCAGACTCTGTGCCCAAATGTTCCAACACACTCATGGGATCGTGGATCTCAAATGGAGACGACTTGCAGGTCGAGTCCCGGAGTCATTACCACCTCTAGCTGACATTAACTCCACGTCGCTTTTAGGTCTCTGACATGCCACTTGGAGGTGAGGATTTGGTGGGGCATGGCTCCGCCGCTTGACCGACAGGTCAACTCGAGGTGACAACAACCAATCCCCTCACGTATTTTCGCGTTCACACTATACTGAATGCAACTTCAAGACCAATACTTTCATTATGAAAATTCATTACTATAACATGATCGCAACGTAAGAAAGTCAAGTATTCAACCCAATTCCAATTAAAGGCAGGGTTCTCGATAAAATCGTTTGTTGTGATATACCCATGGAGATGGTAGATCTTGGCCATCACTGAAAGTGATCATAAGGGAAAAAATTGGGAGAAAAAACGGCTCAGGGAAGCAAAATTTATGAGCTTGGTGTCCTTCCGCCCCCCCAATTATCGAGATTTGGGTAAAAGCCTGCTTCAGTCAATCCTTTTTATTTTGCTCCTAAAGAAATTTCTGAACGCTTCAAGAGTACTGATTACTTTAACAGCAAAACAAGTGTCGTGTAAGCAAGCATTAGTGAAAATCGCGCCTTTAATTAGAGACACGGCCAAGTGCCTACACCGGTAATTAGTCGTTAATGCTTTGTTTCTTTGGAGGTTTCTTCCATGCCCAATTTCTGGAGTTTTTTCACTTATTTTTACCTTTGGCAGTAAGCCAAATCTAAATTCTTATGAAGAGAGCTCAAAAGTTGTTTTTATCGCGAACCCTGCCTTTAAATCATACAAGCAGTTCCAATATAAAAATAAATAACGAAAAATTTCTAGAGCCTTCGCTGTGTCTTCCTCATCGTTTCCGTCTTAGAAGTTTTTTTTTTGAGTCATCACTCTACTTTCCATATGTTCTCTATAAGCGTTTACTTTTAATATTTGCGAAAACGATTTTCATCTTTTCAGGTATAAAATTCTGAAATCAGTCGTCTTGGTCGATGTTGAAAACAAATAAGAATGCTAAAACTGCAGAGTGGGTGCAAAAGGGCTGCATGAAAAAACGGTAAAAGAACGTTACCAATCAGGGTTTTCAAAAAAAATCATTTCTTGTAAAAATCGCAAAAAGTGGGAAATATGAGGAATTGGGATACGTTAGTGAGGAAAAGATTCTAAAACTGCAGAATGGGTGCAAAATGGCTGCATGAACTGCGATATTCTGTCTGCGCTCTCACACAATCCGCCTCACTCGTCGTCTCTAATGTAGCAAGACGTCTTCGATTGGCTTTTTGTCATCAACCCACAACAGAAAGTGCAAAAAGTTGCGAAGTATGGTTTGTCAACTCCATAGCAAAACAAAACGTTATGAGATTTGGCTCCGAGGTAACAATGGCAGGCTGCTTTACTTTCCATGTTACAAGAGCTACGAGTTGTAGGCTCCAGATAACAACCACAAGTTCCTGGTTGGCGCACCGAGCTGGCGCAAACCGTCAATATGGAACCGAAATGTGATTTGTGGCGACTGCACACCTCTCTAGAAGCCGCGTTATAGAGTAGGTTCACGTGCCTTTCCCATCTCAACTCTGGGAAGCTGTTAAATTTCAAGGTTGCAATCCTGTTGTGGCGAGCTGGTAAACTCAGAAGCGCTGTTACATCTGGGAAACATTTCTAAATTCTAACAAGGGAACCACAATAATTCATAGTGACCATTCCAAATGAAATATACTTTTCTAGAACCATTTCCGGACGAAAAGTCCGAACATGCCCATCGCAGCTGCCTAGACCCACTCTGAAAAAAGTTATAGGCATTTTTCTCTGATGTTCGCACTTATTGTACCCTTAAAAAGCGCATTATTTTTGCAAAAATCTGGAAACGGACCTCATAATCGTGCTCAGCGCTCAAAACTACGCTACTAAACAAAGTTTGGTTGAAGGAACATTTTCCCAACTTTGCGCAGATCAACAGCGTTTTTGACTTGTACGGATTTTCGGTTGGGCGTTTATTTATACCAATTGCAGGGCTTTCGAAGCGTTTCAGAAAAGTGTTCCAGAATCGACTAAAAATTCGCTCTGGGGGGCTATTTGGGGCGCTGATCACAAGTCTGAGATTCATTTATCGATTTTCCAAAGTTTTCGACTGTATTCGTTCACAGATTCCCATCGGGGAAGAATTTCATGGCAAATCGCGACTTTTGACGATTTCCGGAGTGCTACTATAGATCATGCTCGAATCATTTATCTGGGAGTGCTGAACACGAATCTGATATCAGTTTATCGATTTTTGACAGCTTAGGGTAGATTACGGTGGGTATACGGTAGTTTGGTCAGAGTCTCAGCTTTGTCTCAAAGTTTCTATGTGGGGGTTATTTGAGGTGCTGAATACGAATTCGATGCCCATTTGTCGATTATCGGAATATTGAGGTAGGTTTTGCCTCCTATATGGCATGTTACCTACCGTAACGTACAGTAAACCTTAAAATTTCTACAAGCGAGTCCCAGATTCGTGTTCAGCACCCCAGATTACCTCTACATACATGTTTTTAGCAAAATCCAAAGAAAAATTTAAAAACACCTCGAAAATTCCATGGCCTTGCCGCAAAGCTTTAAAAAACGCTCATCACTTTTTTCATAGTGGGTCTAGGCAGCTGCGATGGGCATATTCGGAGTTTTCGTCCGAATATGGTTCTAGAAAAATACATTTCATTTGGAATGGTCTCTATGACTTATTGTGGTTCCCTTGTAAGTTGCTGTCCAACACTCATAACCTTATCAACTTTCTCGTTTTTTCACTGCAGAGTGGCGATGGTGGTGTGATTCCATCGGGATCAAGTATCGCGAGTGTACAGGACATTCAAACCGCAGAAACTTCCATATGTGAGAAAAGCTCACCTGAACTTCAAGACAATCAAAGCTACCTGACGCGGACCAGGAAACCTTCATTTTCTGAATTGGTGACAATTTTTGATTATTTATGATCCTCCTAATGATTCTTCACTTAAATCGGTAATGTAAGAAAAAACAAAAAAAAGCATGCCCATGGCTTTCTGAGGGTAAGCGCAACCCCCATGCAATTGTAAACAGTGCAAGTATGCGCTGAATGCCCATTGGGGGTTTAGCGAATATTACCAGGAGAACATGTGGCATCGCAATTACATTCCGTCTAGAACACCTCTTATTTCGTCTCCGTATGTCGGATATTTGCTGAAAATATTTTTTAGTTGGCAGATCTATGTTTAACAGCGACAGAGTTATGCACCAAACTCTTTTGACCACTTGTAGCGTGTTTGTCAACAAGTCAAAGGTTTTGATTCTCTTCAGATCACAGCGAAGCAAATATAAGTCGATGTGAGAGTAGTCTTCCACTGACCACTTGTTCGTCCAACACATGTTCCTCCGAAGTCGTTGTTGCGAGCACGACTCCGGAAGCTGAAGAGCAAAACTGAATTCTTCCACCACGGCACGGTCATTTCAAGGCCTCCTGGGCAAAACAAGCATCGAACACAATCACTAGCCCTAGATTACTCTCTACAAAAAATACTAAATCCTTAGCAAACATCACATCACTATGTACATTTTATGCTACTCAACCACAACTCTTGCACGCTAGTTAATGTTGTTCAACACAAGGTTACTTAAAGGCAGCGGTCACGAAGATCATCCTCGTTGACTTTCCACAGTGAAGTGATAGGCGAGAAGGATCCTAGGGTCTCAGTGTCGAAAGAACGGTAGAAAAGGAGCCAGGAGCTGCAAAATGGCGGCTGCAAACAAGCGTTTTGGTGCCCCAGAACGCGCCCCGTGCCCCAGATCCGCCCCTCAAAAAGAACAAATGAAGACTCAGAGTATATAGGAATGATCCAAATTGAAGGAGAAGTGCTGATAAGTGTGCTGTTTGCTTCATTGCAACTGATAGGTATCATCTTTCTGGCGGTCCAATTCCTCCACGCTCACAAAATCAACGTAAACAAGAGGGCCTATTTTTTGCTCAAAAACGCGTCTTTCATTGTCCTTTTAAGCATGCCTTGCTATATAGGGCACCAGACCTTTCGTAAACCGTGGAGATATCGGAAGTGAAATTTATCGTGAACACTGCCTTTAACACACTGATATACAATTTCGCGAGTCTCGGAAGCTGAAACAACAAACAAAAATACGTCACGTTGAGCGATATCGATCGTCACCCCGATATCTCTTTAATCGCGTCGCGCTTCTATATACGAAATACTCCATGGTCCCAAACTGTACGGGTTGTACAATGAAAGAAGAAAACATTGGCGGAGTTCGCCTTCAATTCGCCACCTGACTTTCTGGCCCTTAATAATGTGGCGTTGCGCGTATGTGTCCGAAACCCACGGCAAGCTGCGACAATGTCCGCACCACAAGTTTTCTTCACGATAAAACATAATCTGAATCCTGAACTTGCGTTCGAATCGCGCAGGTTTAGCAAAAACCACTCAGTTTTGTGGTTTCGTGAATTGGGGACTGAGAACAAGATGTAAGAGAAGGAAAACCTTTTGCGATGTTTAGGTTTAGTAAACAATACAACCTAGGGTTTAACTCATGTCTCAAATTCATACTTTCAGCCTCCTGATTGAGCATGAAATCAGAAGGGCTTTTTGTTGAGTTCAAAAAAAGCTTTCAGCTGTGAAAGAACCTTCAAACCTCGCATCGTCTTATGCGTTTCAAACTATTGTATTCGTCTTGAGGAGTCCAATGACATAATACATCAAGGAAAGTCCAGGACTTCTATTAGTAGTGATTAACAGCTTGTGGCAGTCATCAAGAAATAACGGATTTGTCAGATAGATGAATTTTCAGACCGACGTATCTACTCGATCAATGCCAAGCGACAGTGGAACATTTTCAGTGGCATCAAGATGTATGGCCGAGTTCGTGGCTGTGATGATATTCGTTTTCGTAGGTAAGGAGCGGTGTCTCTGAATGCTGAAAGACAGTCTTCAGAATTCACTGTCAATATCTCCACGGTTTATGGAAGGTCCAGAGCCCTACAAATATAGCAAGGAACGCTCAAAAACAACACGAAAATGGCCAAACTTTTTGTCTGGTCCCAAGTAATTGTCCTAACCTTAGTGAGAGAACTCCTTCGTAACCTGTCTCGAAGATCTCCAAGGCAGCTACAAACGTAGATTCAAAAACAATTCTAGAAGTGTGTCTAATGAGAATATATTTCGACGAAAACTCATTGAGGTCAACCATATAAGGAGCGCCCGAATCGCAGCCGCATATAGATCGATGCACGTGCCTTGATATCCTCTTGGTTTTTTGTTCCTTAAAGCCACAGTCCAAGATCAGAATCGATTTCTCGTTTTTTTGCCTACCTTGGAGAAAATTTCACGCCGATCACAATGGTGTCTTCAAAATCGCTCAGAGCTTACTACGAACTGAGTTACTGCTCATTAAAATTTTTGAATTTGAACTGGTAGAAGTTCGCGGACGAGTTGTCTCGAGCCTGTATTTTCTCGTTATTCACAGCCATCATTCTGGAGCAGGTCACAATATGAAGCCACACTGAAAACAAAAGGAAGAACATAGAGTTTGAATAAAATCATCCGCGCGTCTCTTCCCTATTGAGGTCGGAAACCTGCCACTGGGCGTTGCCCATTTTTTCTTTCAAGGAGGCGTGGTCGACATTTACCTAGCTTTTTCTCACATATTTGAGCGAATAGAGGTTTCGCGTTTGGCAGGGTCGCTATAGACGGCGACCGGGCCAAAATATCAAAAATTACCTTTGAGGTTGGACTGTGCCTTTAAACAGCAGTTAGCCCCCACGATCACGCGGCAGGATCAACTGGCGTCATGTTATTACCTTCAGACTTTATTCTAGAAAATTTTTTATTCCGCATTGCAGGGTCGTTACAAGGCCTTACAACTTACGACGGGGTACTTCATGCAGCGCTTTGTAGTGGATTTGCCATCTTCGTTCTCGTCTCTTGCTTCGGTCATATCAGGTTAGGTTTTGCTTCTAGTAGTGAAGTATGGGTCGGTACACATCTATATAAGATGTTCCGTAGCAGAATGTTCTGAAGTTACGGACCACGCACTCATTTGTGAACTCAAGCGAATAAACCAGACGCAGTTAGCCATACGAGAATCGCCTATCGGGCTGATGTCTTGAACAGGCGTTCAAGCTCCTCTTCAGACATTTCTTACGCAACATATGGATTCCGTTTTCGATTTAGTCTGACGCATGGACCAGGCGGCTGGTCGCGCGAGAATGTGGTTTCGATTCGCGCGGTGTGGTCTACCGTGCATCAGACTAAAATTTCATCAGACTAAAATTATTACGCGACCTCTAGGTAAGGTCTCTTGTACTAGACTCCGTTTGTTCAGTGGCGGTCATTTCAATCCTGCTGTTACACTGGGAGTAGCAGCGGCCGGTAAAATTCCTCCTTTGGAGGCAGTTTTCTATATGCTCTCGCAACTACTCGGAGGAGTTTTGGGATCG
This sequence comes from Aplectana chamaeleonis, assembly GCA_029168955.1. Lineage (NCBI taxonomy): Eukaryota > Metazoa > Nematoda > Chromadorea > Rhabditida > Cosmocercidae > Aplectana > Aplectana chamaeleonis. Next base: position 670,237 of record JAPDOI010000010.1, read on the forward strand.
TTTCTGGTCAGGGTGAGTAGTTGGCATCTCTCGATTGCACAAAGCATAAAAACGATTGAAGGAACTTATTTTCCAGAGTATAACAACATATTCTCAATTTGTTTCTATACAAGGCGGTGCAACATTGTGCGGGGCGAACATTTCGTGGTATCAGGTGTGTGAATAGTCTTTGCTGATGTTCGATCACCGTTTGTGAACCTCTTCTTAAGGGGCTAATTGCTGAAACTATGGCAACGTTTTTCCTTGTGCAAACAGTGCTACTGGCAGCTGTGGACTCGTCAACAGTGCTAGCACCGTTGGCTATTGGATCGACAGTCCTCATGGATATATTGGCGGTGTCAGTATAGTATTTAACTACAGAAGAAGGTATTGTTCTTCTGCTTAACAACATCCATTTTTTCCTATTGCAGCGGTGGAATCTCTGGAGCATCAATGAATCCAGGGCGATCCTTTGGACCAAATATCGTAGCAACGATATTCATGTACGACCAGCTCTTAAAAACGTTCTGGACATTTCATTGGATATACTACGTCGGGCCAGCTCTGGGCGCGCTAATCGCTGCCGGATTGTACAAGTTGGTTTCGTCCATGAATGCATTCACGACACTTGATTCATTTGAATTTGAATGGCTGTTCAGGGTGTTCTTCTCAAAAGATGAACGGATGGTTTAGCTGGTGTTCAAGATGGGTCAATGATCACACCTTATGCCTACCTGAAAGTCACACTAAATTTAAAGCTTTCGAGCCTTCCGCAGATGCAATTGAAATTAATTTATGTACTGCATATTGCCAATCGAACCATTTACTGTACATACACGGTGACTTCCTCACTATAAATCTTGAAGTTTCTGGCTATCCCAATGTCACGCACTGATGAGATCCGATTTGGCCGCATTCTATTCTAATTTCACCTCAAAATGAAGACCTCCTGCCCCATTGATCACGTAGTGAATTTAGCAAACACAGCAAAACTCTAGCAGTACCCCTCCCCTCTCCCATCGTCATCGCCGCAGCACATGCTCCTATTGTGCAGGAGCGCGCGCCCTAATCTCAAATCATTAATCTTTCAATAGGGAAGAAGCCTTTTACAACAAAGATGTGGTTCGTGTTGAGGCCCCCAGCAAAGTTCACAACAAAAATATCACCCTTGCCATAGTCCTTTAATGTATATAACGAGCTCTTCTGTATCATGAGTCAGATTCAATAATTTTTACTCCTAGATCAGCTTTCTAAAAACAGGAACACTTGAAAGCAGCTAGTTTCAGCGTACTGGTATTTTGATCAATCAGTATGGGGACGACCCGCTGTGGGAACTTCCCCCAGTGTTCTGCTGTCGAGAGATTCCCTCTCCCGGAGTCGGGAAAAGTTTTCTAGTTTTATCGAGAGAAACCCCATCGTTGTTCTCTGGAACTTCCCCACCAATGTGCGAGGTCATTCAGCACGTTTTCCAATAAAAAAGAAAAGGTATTGTGACCGATATCGATGTTCCCAGTGCGTGAGCATAATTTCTGATAAAATGATAACTTCGCGGGTGGGATAACATTGCCGAGTTGTGCCCCTGTCAGACAGGACATCGAAACGTATATACTTGAACCTTTATATTGAGGATGTCACCACAGTCATACTTGATAAAGACGTGTAGCGCGTCTTCCGTGTATGATTATTATCTGCCTACTAGCCTTACTGAATGGTTACTAATAAATTACTTCTCGTAGCTCAAACGCTATGTCGCCTCGAAATACACGGCGACTCCACTATTAGATTGATGCCATAAACACTGCAATGCCACAGTTACTAATGGTTCCTTCTTCAGCACAGAAAAACTGAAAATTGCTGTCATCGTTGCCACACCTGGGAATACCCATGTGACTAGTCGAACGGGAAGCTCAGAAGGCCATCAGTTAGCATTCCACTGAGACCACCCGAGATACACTCAAAACGCTGAAACAGTGAATAGGGGTGCTCGAAAGCTATCAGAAGGTAGTGTGTGTACCTGGAAATTTTTCGCATACATATTTTGTCGGTGTGAGATTTAAGGTTGGATTCATTATTGTCAGGGTAGGGTAAACGAGGATCCCGACATTCGCATCCCATTTACTCGTAATAAAATGGTTAACCCATTCGCGGTAAGATGACGGAATAGATAAATTTTGCCTGGGGAGTTTCACGAATGTATGTAGGTAACTTCCACGGAACGTCGATCATTACATCAACTCGAAGAAACCAGAGAACACTCATCGTCTACTCCATTGAAGGGCAAAAGCAGAGGAAATTGTTGCGGTATCTGTCATGAATCTCAAAGAACTTAGCAAACTAATTTTGTGCTACGCAATTACCTTATTGGGAGATTTGTTGCTGAACTTGCCCTAAACATCAAAGAGCTTGTAAGCTAGCTAATAAATTGTGTCTACGCCAGAATTGCAGCGTTTTCGCGGTTTTATGCAGGGGTTTTCACGCACCCAAATTTCATCAGAGTACTTTTTGTGTTGTCTGTACTATTAAGGGCACAGTCCAAGCTCAGGGGTGAATTTTGATATCATACTTCGGCCGCCGTGTATAGCAACCCTGCCAAGCGCGAAATCTCAATTCGCCCAAATAAGCGAGAAAAAGCAACGAAAAAGTAAACCCCGCCCCCATGGAAGTAAAAATCGGTAATACCCATCTAAAAGCTTCCGGTCTCAATACTGAAGAGAAGCGCGATCGGTTTTGTTCCAAATCTATGTTCTTCTACTTGTTTTTGGTCTGGCTTCATTTTGTAACCTGTTTCAGACCAATAGCTGCGATTAAAGGCAGTGTTCTCGCTGGGGAACACTATCGATTTCTCTATAGAGAACTAATGGTGTGGCTGCTAGTGGGCCATTCGCGAAGAAAGAATGCGAAAAAACCCTCTAGAAATGCTCTAAATGAGGACCTCCAAAATCCGGAGACTCCACCCCTTTTCCGGAGACTCCGCCACGGTGGGCGAGCTACTCAAGTACGCGTGGACGAGTTTGAGCCGCGTCGTGGTTGGCATTGCAGCACGTTTTTGTGCCAATCAATTTGTCTCTTTCCTAGTATTGTCTTGTTTCTTTTTTGTACGACTCTATCATCCTTTTTTGTACTCAGTTTGCTTTTTCTTTTCAAACAAATTATATTTCCAGACACTAAAGTGAAGTCGTTCGCTGAGGCTGTTATACACGTTTGAGGTGAGATTTTCAGAGTTACATAATTCGATTCCGTGATTCCCTTTCACCATCATGAAAATTCGTCATACCTGGGCGTTTCCTGTCTATAGAGACGGCTGAATTATTCAAAGCGGAGTGAAAATGAACGCCTCGCGTCTTATGTAATTCCTTCCTTATGGAAAACTATGTTTTTTTACTCGTCAGGACTCTTTCTTGTTTCGCTCTGAAGCAAAGGATATGGTTGCTGTCGAAATGATATTCCGGTTGGCATTTGCGGTAAATCGCTGTTGCACCGCAAAGCTCAAAGATAATCGTGTCCATACCTCGTGGTACGAGCAAGACTATCAACGAGCTGCGTGCTGCAACAGGGGTTTTCCGCAATCGGAGGCCGAAATTTGTCCCAATAATGACAGTACGTAAATGCGGATTGAAGTGCCCAGTTTTACAAGAAAATGAGATAAAGGACTAATTCAATGCCTAGGTTACTTCAGCTTTTTTTTGCAGGACACACTGTGAGTGACGGAATCATCTTCAAGACATCAATTTTGAAGACACATTCTTCGCGAACAAGCCTGGAGTATGAATAGCTATGTTAGTTGCTTTACTTTTTTGTCTAGCGTTATTTGCATTGATGATGTTTTTCGCCCAAATTAACCAGGTTTTTTTTCCACCTCGCCTTCCGCTTAATCTGACGCACAACACGGATTCCAGCACTCGGGATCCTGTGTTACCGTAGTTCTAGCTGTTATATATGAAAACCTAGCGCGAGGCACATTTTTTACGACTAAATCCACGTCATTCAAGTCGATTCCGAAGTTGAGGTCAGCGCTGGGATTGTTTTCTCTCTAGGAATCATTTCTGGACGTAATATTTAATCAGAGTACGGCACGAGGTGTGGGCAAGGCTAAATTTTCTCGGATTTACTTTACTGCCCCCCAAGAGCAAAGTTTTGGCGATTTTCTTGCACCCCTCCCAGAAGCGTTAATAGGTCAAATTTTTGGCGACTTTCTGGGACCCCCTCCCAGGAGGGTTAATTGTCTGTTTTGTTGTGAAACTGAAAGAAGAGGAACAATTTTTATCAAAAGATGTAGAATTTAAAGGCAGTGGTCGCGATCAAATATGCTTGTCGTCTTTTTCTTCCAAATCCTTTCCTGGGTCTCGAGTAGTAGGACCTGTAAGAAAAAATCGCGAAAACCACTGTTTTAAATGAATTTGAAACCCGGAACTTTCTTGTCTTTTGATGGTGGACGAGCCCTTCCACATCATCGGCATCGATGACCTCTTATATCAAGTAGAGCATCAGCCAGCTTGAAATTAATGCGTCAATCAATGAACTCTTCTGATTTTATGTAAATAATATCTAGTCAAAAACATTGACTGAAGTGATGCTTTCATTATTCAACTGTTTTTATTCGTTAAATTTGCATTTATTCCGTCCTCTGAATGTCGATGATTTTTGACCGCTCGGGCATGAGATCATGATCTGTTTCTGTCATCGCTGTGCATCGTGTGCACTGAACCAGCTTCTTAAATTTAGAAATTCTTATTTGTAGACCGTTTTTCACCGCGCTACCTTCATAGTTTTTCAGCTGTTTTCGATCTAAGCTGATTTTTGTAGTTTTTTCGGTAACGTTTTTCATCGTGACCACTGCCTTTAAGAAGGGCAACCATTCAAAAAACAAGACATTAACAGTGAATTAGATCACGGACGAGGTTTTTCTTGACGAATTACATGAAGTGGCCTGCGTTCGTGATTAACTTAGCCATATTGAAGGTTTTATCGTGAAGGCTCTCCTAATGTTGAATATATGAATATGGTTTGATCCAGAATATTATGTGTAATAAATTGTAATTTCTCGTAAAGAGCTTTTGCTGCTGCATAGCCAAGTAAAACTTCTTGTAGTTCTTCGAGGGTGCTTTACCCTACGCACACCGTGCCTATCCTGGCCATATGTTGGTGGCCTCCCACGCAACACCTGCGGGCGTTCTAGTTTTTTTTTCCACGAGTGCCACGTAACTGCGTTGATTCAAAGGCATGGATACAGGGTAAGGCGTAGCGGTGTGATCGGCCCGTGAGAGGAGCGAACCCCTCCAGCTGGATTCAGCGGCCCCCTCCCATCGAGGTTGCGTGGACTCTGACCCCCGAACAGCCACTGAGGGTTCTTCCGAACAATGCTTCCAAACGAATTTTAGCGGAACGGACGTTATAGTCATCACACTGGCTGGTTCGCCTCCCAAAATGGCTCTGACCGACCTGGGACTCGGCCGACAGTTTCCTATAATGAACCTCTCCAAAATAAACACTACAGCAGCCCGATCCAGGAAAAATATTTTTCCGACCTCTCTAGACGTCGAAGTCCAGACAGCGGTTTTCCGTTTTTTCAGCGCCCACAATGACACACTCATAATCTACTGCTCGGTTGCTAGAAGGACTAACCAAGTATCCTCTGTTTCCGTGTGTGATTTATTTCCGTTCTTCGCGTGCGCTGCGTCTCCTTCTTCCCACACTTTCTCCCTCTCTCTACCCTCGCTCCGCACAAGCGCGCGAGGGAACAGAGTAAATCTGACTCGGAACCAGAGGATAGTTTACTCACTTAGCGATCTGATAAAGCTTGGAAAACTGAACTAGGGGCACTTTTATGAGCTTTTTTCTCAAAATTGCCGTGATTTGCCGATTTTACGGAAAAAATCGCTTGGTATGGTAGGAGGAAAATTTTTGGCATGATGTCGAACCGGGGGGCCGGCGCCCCCTCCCACCTACCCGGCGCGTAAGGCTGCAGCCCCTCCCTTGCCCTCTGTGAACGTCACACCGTACGCCTGAGCCTGCCAAACCTGGGTCCATGGGGTCGTTACCGGGCTCAAACGGGTTGCTGGTTCGTAAAAAAAACGAAGTTTGTATATCCGGTGGGGAGCTGAACTTTTTAGACCAGATTTTCAATTGCGGTAGGAAGTTTGGAACAATTTTGGAAATTTCGAAAGTTTCGGTTACCAAGAACGTAGCTCCATCGATGTCGGTCACGAAACCGCGCCGACCCTGTGTAAAACGTTTCCTGCTGCAGCTTTAAAACACTCACTCTTTCGAAGATTTACAAAATCCTACTTTTAGAGGGTATCAAATGCTCGTACCCATAAAATAACCTTGGTGGTCGTAATATATTCCATCCACAAGAGAGGCGGGGGAAACTCAGTGCTCCGTCCAATCACGAGCTTCGCTCTTCCCCCGTTCCTCCATTCACGCGCTCCGCTCATCCTTTGTTTCCCCGTCTCTCTCGCGGTTGGAATACATTACGACCACGACCCGGATACCTTTATCACGAGAGGTCCGGTTGCTTGAACCTTTTGGCATTAGTTCTGGAGAGCCCTCTCTCCTCGTCTAGATTTGAGCTGGGGACCGTAAACTCTATTTCTCATGTTTTTTCTTCAGTATGGAAAAAAAATTTACTCATTTTTCTCCCAAACGCCTTCACAAGTTCTCATTATGGGCAAACATTTCTGTGATACCACCACGCTAACCGTTATTGAGACAACAGCCGCTTGGTGTGGCTTACAAGCCTTTTCGTGGAAAGGTCAGCATAGCGAACCACAGATTTCTACGTGAGCAGTCGTTTTCCACTTGTCATCGAAATTAACGGGATGCATTCTTATTGAGGATTAGTCACTTGCTGGAACGCGGTTGCTTGCATGTGAACCTGAGTTTGTTTGTGGTTTTGTAGTCCCTTTAGAAATAAGTTCCGGAACTCGTCTGCTCAATGGCTGACATTTGATTAATGAATGAAGACAAAAAAATTTAACTTTTCTCTGCGCCTCCCCAACGCCAAATTCTAATCGCTGTGTTGTAAAATATGGGTTGGGGTGGACGAGGATATCGCTGAGAAGTGCAGAAGTCCCTGGTGAGCGAGAATTCTTCGGATCGTTGTGAGGCGTTCCGTTTGATGTGGTGCGATTAGAGGTGGGTAGCGTCAGTTCCAAGTTTCAGTCTCTTTTACAATTGAGCTGCCATTGCGACCCTTCACCTTGGAAATTTTATTCCCTATAGCCTATATCCTCCATAAAAAAAAGAAACTGCCATCAAAAATGGCGCGTGCGTGTGTGTGCGACGCTGCCCCTCCGTCTCCCATCCACTGTACCGTTGTCTCTAATCTCCGCTCCGCACACACACGCGTTGGAGCCATGGGAGTTTTGTTTTTACAGCCTGTAGATGCTATTCCATCGAAAACAAAATCAACATTGCATATGCTGGTCGCGATTCAGACCAGGAAACATGAAGATAGATCGAATTAGAGTCCGCTTGTGCTGTTTGCGGCATATGACGCGCTGGCTTTCTACGCATTCTTTAGAATTTCCTCCGCGGCTTAGCGACGCTAGGCCATCACGTATTGAAGCGTTTTGGTAGGAAGCTTTACCGCCATTCTATATGCCATCGTTGTAGGGGCAATTATTGCATTTTACCCGCTTTATTGAGGCTGCTCAAACATAATAACAGAGTTCAGCGTTAAACTGAGATAATGCTTTGAAGTTGTCTGAATTTTTAACATATCAGATCATCTTTGGGTCTTCTAAGCCTTTTTCACTTTCATCAAGCTACAAGTCCTGACCGACAAGATAGCTTATGGAGTGACATCTATCGCTCATTTTCTTCAGTGAACAAATATTTGTGGTGTCTGATGAATTACACAAATTATACAGGTGATGTAGCCGTAATGTGTTTCTTATAAACCAATCACCCATAGCCTGGTACAAGGATAGTGACGAGAGCTTGGAGCACAACTTCTGAGGAATCACAGTTAGAGATAGCCCCTTATTCACAATTTTAAAAGAATATGGACCGGACCCACTGTCCTTATTTGATCAAAAATTAGGTGCAGAGGTGCCCCATCAACATTGGCAGCACGCGTATTAAAATAATTGAGCTAACTCGGTTGTGGTCCAGGCGCGATTAATCTTTGTCCCTGAACGGTCGTTCTGGAGCTACATGCTGCAACTACGGACCGGAATTTCGTTTCGATAAGAAGAGTACACGTGGAGATAACTGAAATCAGGGTTTGAAGTCTCCATTCTGAGCGTTGTGCGTGGCAGCTTTGTTCCTGCGGAGCAGTTTCGACTTTCTTCTATTTTTTTTTGTTTTTGATCGATATAGAAAGTACGAGCGTTGTTTCTTTCCACGTGCGGTAAGAGAAAACGATTTGTAGCTTTCGTCTGAGAATTTGAGTCGGTGAGTCTACACATGGCAGCAGTCGGTGATATAGAAAACCAACTGCTATCATCATTCCATGTTCTCAAGGCAAATGATGCGCCCCTCGGTATCTAGAGTTTATTCCATTGCTTCCCGTGTCACCTCTGCGCTTTGCGCACCAACTCGTACACTCATGAACCAGCGGCACCCTTTCACGCCTCTATAATTGATTGGTACGATAGTTACGGCAAAAAAACATCTGAAAATCGTGTAAGAATTATTTCAGAGATAAAAAGTGCCCAATCTTTCGCTCAGAGGAAGACTTATTAGAATATAATTATCGCAAATCCGTCTTTGTTCTCATATTGAGCTCGAATGGGGAGAAAAGGTCCGATTAGGAATCCCGCGTAACTTCCAGCCTATTGCGCTTATCATTGTTTTGCCTCCCCTTCGGACAAACGCTGTTCTTCCTTTCACTACGCACTCAAATTTCTCGAACAGATCCCAGCGCAACATGCTAACCCGATTTATTAGCTCCTGGTTTTAAAACAGCTTGCGATAAGAACAGTGATTCCAACTTCTTGGTACGAACTGTGAGATCTTTCTGCTCCTCAAAGAGGAAAAGAGATTGTAAAAAAGTGCTGAGGATCAGGCCAGGGAGGACTATACGCTTCTAGCAAAGCATGAGCACGAGTTGACGAGCGATCTTCTGCCCCGATGTGAGGGACATTTCCAGCATAATCCCAACTAACTCGTTATGTGTTCAACATAGGAAACTGCTTTGTTCGTTCCTGCAAATTTCCGCTTTTATCTAGGCTCCATTATATGCTCCAATACCACTATTCCAAGAAAATTTAGGCTCTTCGTTTCGAGTATAAACAATCTGTTCCTTCTGCCTGACTTCCGGGAGTAAACCAGCTCGGCAAAATATTGCCGGAAACCGACCACAAAAAATGTGATTATTTGGAAAAACTGTCATAAATCAAAAAGGATAAAGTGTGGGAAAATGGGGCTAAATGCATATTAAAATACGATAATTTAGCACATATCGAGGATATGATTGATTAAGGAGTTTCTTGACTTTTCGCAGCATGCAACAAATTATTTTTTTTATCTCATGAATGCACACATCAATAATTCAATAGTAAGCAGATTAGGAGCAAAAAATAATTGCTATGTTACAAGTGTTCTCACTACTCTATCTTCCGGAAATCAGGAATGAAACAAAAAAAAGTAGCCTAAAGTTTTGAACTAAATTGCTTAGAGCAGCGAATATAATTCTGCTCCGAATTCAGAGGAACTATAAAACAAAAACACATAATGAAGTAATAGGTAATCGGTTCATAATGTGTCTCTTTAAACTTGTATTATCTGCTGACCGATAAGGTAGTTAAGGATCCTGAAGACAAGTAGAATTGTATGCGATCGTTGTCCTCCACAAACGCCACCGAGCTGATGGCATTGATTAGAAATCACTTCCTTGCGGGGATGCACTCGTCCACCCAGCGCCAAACGATGGGGGCACACTCGTCCACCTCCAGAAAAGCATCAAACCTTGATGGATGTTTCTGGGAAAAGTAGGAAGTTTTACGCTATTCCTTTGTGATGGCAGCTACACTAGGCAGCAAAGTGAGCCTTTCATCGCGAAAACCCGATAACCAAAAACCATCGCGAACACTGCCTTTAAATTGTGATGCTGCATCGACGGTGGCGCTGTTTCTTAAAATCAATAAATATGTTTCAAAACTCACCTGCATTATGAGAAAATTACACAGTGAGACAAACTCACAGTCCAACTTCAGAGTCGAAATCTCACTTAGTTGGGAAGTGGACTCCATCCTATATACAACCTGCCAAGTGCGAGCTCTCCAATTGAGCAAGATGTAAAGAAAAAGTCAACTTCTGGCGCTTCCTCGCTACAAGAAGTCACTTTAGTGCGCCTTTGACAACCTCTCGAAGCTCGATACAGTGACGAAATGAGCGAATGCTTTCTGATCAATAGGGACTTGTTTTTCTCTTCATTTTCAGCCTCTCTTCTTACTCACAAGAAAACTACTATCAGTCCAGCCTCACCACTCAGGATGGGGAAATGTACTTCTCTACAATAACCGCTTCCTGACGTGGAGATCCGATTATGATCTTCGCAGCTGCCTAAGCCCACTCGTTGAAAAAAGTTATAGGCGTTTTTCGCCGGTTTTTCGTACATGTTGTACCTCCCAAAACGAGCATTAGTTTTTGGGAAATCTGAAAACAGGCCTCATAACTGCGTGTTCAGCGCCCAATACTACCTACCTGCGCAATGATTGGGTGAAGGCACATTTCCCAAACCTTGCCGGGACTGATGGCGTTTTGGACTTGCACGGGTTTTCGGTTGGGCGTTTATTTATACCAATTGCAAAAGCTCTTGAAGCGTTTTGAAAAATATTGCAGATATGACTCCAAATCTTCCTAGGTGGGTTGTTTGGAGCGCTGATCCACGAATCTGTGGTTTATTTTGTCATTTTTTTCCGAGTTTTCGGCTTGATTCGTTCAAACCTTCCCGCGTTGGGGGGAGAATTTGATGGCAAAATCGCGACTTCTTTACTATTTCCCGCAGTGCTTTGATAGATATTGCACAATATTTTTCTCTGAGGGTTATTTAGAGTGCTGATTAAAGGGACAACTCGTAACATCATGCTTTCGCTGCTGAGTTTTTAAGCAGTTTTTGGGGACTTTAGCTCCGCTCCCAGGTGGTTCTGTTATTCCAATTTTAGAGTGTATCTTTGAAATCACTGTGTGTCACCACGCACGACCCTCCAGATTAGCCTTCGGCATGATCTATTAATATTACATACGTTGTGTTGTATGTATTTGAAATTATCCACGAGGTTGGTAGATGACGTTTATGTATGAGCTGACGCTAGTAGGCTTCAAGCATCTGGCATGAAAAGGGTATATCCATAATGCCTCCTTCTATTCAGATTTTTAGAGTAGGTGGATTCTGTCCCATAATGTATGGAGAAAGCGCGGTTGCAAACAATTTGCAAAAAATCTGAAAAATCTCAATTTCGTAAAACCATTTTTAGTAAAGCTCTGGCTTCGGTGATAAAGGTTGGGAACCAAATGGCTTCCCTTTGTTTTTAAAGTCTCGTCTCGGTCTTGTTTGAAAGAAATAATTCACCTGAAGATTATTGCTGATCTAGAAATAGGAACCCAAGTTAATTTCGCAGCATCTTATACACTTTCGTAAAGCTTTACCTGGGCGCTGCTGTTGAGGTTAAGGGCAGTGTTCACGATAAAAGTCGTCTTTCTGTTTTTCGCCTATCTTGAAAAAGGACCCATGCTGATTTCAATGATGTTCCTTGCCTCGTACCAGACCCCTAGAAACGCAGTTGCGGCCCCTCAAAAGTCAGCTCGCGAAGCATTGCGGACGACTCGTCCGAGGCTTCTAACTCCCGTCTTTGCAGCCGAGCTGACCTGAGTAAAGAGACGCGTTGAGAATGAAGGGAAGAACGTGGCTTCTCATCGGTAGCCGTCGCTCATCTAACTACGAATTCAGGGAAACTGTTATAGAACGTGGGCGGAGGGCCCAGTGGGTTGGCTGGCGCACGAGATTGTCACCCACCTACCGGCCGTTTTTCGTCGCACTTCCGTTCCTAGTCTTCTTAGAGGTACCCTAAGCTTACGTTTTAGCCAAAAAAACGTGCAACTTTTTCTTCGCGAACACTGCCTTTAAAGACACAGTCCAACCTCAGTATCCAATTTTTATTTTCTTGCTTTTATCAGAGAAAATTTCACGCTGATCACAAAGGTGTCTCCAAAATCGCTCAGAAAACACTACTAACGGAGTTATGACCCCTCAAAGATTCTGAATTTGAACGGCGAGAAGTTCGCGGACGAGTTCTCTCGAGCCTGTCTTTTCTCACTATTCGCAGCCTTAGTTCTGAAACAGGTCCCAGTATAAAGCCAGACCGAAAACAAATGGAAGAACAAAGATTTTGAATAAAATCGATCGCGTTTCTCTTCCCTATTGAGATCAGAAGCCTGTCGGGGGGCGGCACCCATTTTTTCTTCGAAGAGGCGTGGCCGACGTTTCCTCGCTTTTTCTCGCTTCATTGAGCGAATTGAGATTTCGCACTTGGCAGGGTTGCTATACATGGCGGCCGGAATATAATATCAAAAATTACCCCTGAGCTTGGACTTTGCCTTTAGAGGCATCGTTCGCGCTGAAAACCGATTTCCAGTTTTCAGGCTCACTTTCATGACTGAGCCCGGTACACCACACCGGTGAGTTTCGGCGTGTTAAAAGCGTAGCGTTAGGAGGTTGGAAGCGGTTAGATATGAGGATCCGGCACCAGTTCTCACCAGTCATCTGCCAAATTTTTCATAGAATGGCGACCATTAAACAACACGAAAAACAGTGACGGCACAAACCCAACAAGCAGAAAATTTTGAAAATGACAGTTACGAGGTCTCAAAATGCAGATAAACTTCTAAAGCCATTTTGGCGCGAAATTTGAATTCAATTTTATAGTAAGTTCAAACTGATTTTCCTTTACAGATGAAGCTTTAAGAGCTTTTCGACATTTTTCGTTCACTAGAGAGGCCAAGCTACACAAAAAATGAAAATAATATACGGTTTTCTGCACTTACGATGTATGTAAATTAAAACTGGGTTTGTGATACAAACCATATTTAGGTTTCTGTTTGAGAGTGTAGTTCTTAAATTTGCCAGAACAAAAAATATGACACAGAAAAAAATCGAAATCGGAACGAAGGTTCGAGTATGGTTTTGCATCCTAACTCTAGGAAGCCGCGTTACAGATATCATAACGTCATCTTCGAAGCGAAGCAGCTGCTTCTCCATTTTCATCAACGTTTTTTTCGAAGAAAACCGCTCGGTTTTCATGATGAACTCTGCCAACGAGTAGCTAGATGCCTCTGAGGGCTGTAACGCTGCCCCATTCCAAGCAGCGAGAATTTATGGGCTATAGCTACGATAGCTAAAACCCACGTATTCTTGTGTCGAAGGTACAAGGGTGCAAATTATACGCGTATTCTATGTAAAACGGAGGCTGAGTCTTAAACATTGATCTTTCTGTCGCTAAACTCGTATATTCTCGCTATAATTTTGTAGCGAAAATCTACCGATTTGGCGATAGCCTGTGTTGAAAGACAATCTCAAACCCGCGGTGGCTACGCGGAACGCAGAGATGCTGTTCGAACAGTGTTGGCCCAGCCAAACACGGAGTGATTACTTTACCCTGTAGCTTCCGACCCCCTCCCAAATCGGGCGTTTCGCTCAGCCCTTGCGAGAAAATTCGCATGTCTTTCCTGATGTATGGTTGTCCACATGTGAAAACGCCTCATGGACGCAGCTTCAAGCCAAACAGCGCTTCATAGGGTGGTCCCATTAAAAGTCGATGGCTGTGAAATATTTTCAATATTTTTTATCGAAATTTAAACTAGGAGTTCCGCGTTGCTACAACGTGAGGGAAACCTAGTCACGATTGTATCACACCTAAACATGGGTCTTCAAAGACCGTTTTGAATAGGCCTAAAATTAAATCGATTACTTGGGTCCGTGGCTAGCTTTTTCCGCACGATGTAGCAACGCGAAACTCCATAATTTATATTTTGATAAATACTTGAAAATATTTAACAGCAATCGACTTTTTCATGGGCCCAACTTATGTAGCGCTGTTCGGCTTGAAGCTGCGCTCATGAAACTTTGAGAGCATTTTCATATCCTGACAGCCAATTATTATATACGGTTTTCATGCCCGAAACGGCATCTCCGTGTATTCTGGGCATAAAAACAAGCTTCGACCAACTAACTGTTCGACCTCAAGCTATTTTCATGAAATTCCGGGTACGTTCTCAAATACGGTCAGTCAAATATGTACAAAAGATTAATCGCGGAAACGCCACGCGAATAGACTTTTGCACGGTACTGTATGTGCCCTCAGGGCGTGAAATATCTGATGCTTCAGCCGATATCGCACCTTGGAAAGTGCCTAACTGGTCAATTTCGTGGAGTAAATTGCAATAGATATAGCAGTGAACGATGCTCTTCTAAACAATTAACTATCCATCTACTATCCATCTTTTCCCGAAATTGCGAACTTTTTGACCCTCGGAATCGCGCCCGTGAATCCTAAATCGCTCAAAAGCAGCAAACACGTTCGAAAAAGTTGTTGAGATAACGACGCTACTTGGGTCGTATGGTCCCTAATAGAACGCTCACGCCGTTGGAAGCGTCGGAAACGAGGGAAAACTACTAAATTAGAGTCGAAAATTTTCGTCAGCCACGCCCATGAGCGTCAAACCTCGCCACCTCAATATACGATCACGGTCACTTTGGCTGATTTTTAAAGCTTCAACGAGGTGAGCGTTCTAGTACAGGCTGTAAGAGTCTATCGGCTTCGCTATCCAAACCGTTTTATCGTTAATATTAGCTATTTCAACTGCTCCGGCAAAACTCGTCCAATTTTACCCCATAACAAGAACTGCTGTTATTCATGTATTTGCATGCAGTTTTGTCGGTTTTTTTCGTTAGTTTCCCCTACTACTAGGTTTGCACCTTCGATTTATGACATAAAATCGATACCATTTTTGAGCGTGTCTGCTGTCTTTGAAGACATCGTACACGATGAAAACCGAATTCCAGCTTTTGCGTTCAGTCGGACTAGTGGGTGATAAACAATGTCACTCAGGAAGTCTGGAGTTTCAAAATCGCCTCTGAATGAAGATTTGCTTACCTCAAAAGGGCTTCCTGGGTTTTGGGGAGGGGGGCTCGGGGTCGATCCTTTGTTACAAGAAGAAAACTCCGTGGTCGTTGCCGGCGATCGCGCCTTGACGCGCCGTAGGGCGCAATGCACATGCCACTCGATTCCACGTTCGACTTTGATTGGAAGCAGCTGACAACAATGGACCCAGCAGGTTAGTAACCCTTTTTCATTGCGTTCGAGAAAAAAAATGATCGCTCGTCTGAATGGCGTCCTCGGTGAATTGCTTCCAACGCTGCGCCAAGGAACGAATCGTAGAGCTGTTCCTTGCGTTCTTCGCGCAACTATCCCAAGTAGATGTCGGCGGGAACCTCAAATTTGTTTTCAGCTTTTTTGGAATGTTTTTTTTTCAAAAAGTTGACGTTTCTGAAGGGGCTGTTGCAACCTTTATCCACTATAGGGATATAACAACGCGAAAACGTCGAAAACCGAAGTATGGTTTTCATCGTGTACAATGCCTTTAAGAATGAATCTTAGATTACAAAATTCCAGAACAGCTGTGTCAGTTCGTAGACAGGTTAGTCCGCTAATGATGACCTCGATGACAGCGAATACTCAACACCACTGCTTCTGACATCCAGAAGCGCTTTGGTGATACACTTTAGGTGGCCAAGACTGCGCTTCCATGTCTGAATCGTTGACGATGTCCATGCTACTGCCGTCTATTGTCTTGCATGCTTTCTCCACCAGTGAATTGTCACCTCTCGTGAGTTTCTGCTTTATTTTTACATCTCCATTTCATACCCTGCCTCACTTGTTTTTCGCAGTTGTTTCTAACTATTCTTTTTCTTTTTTGATCCTCTGTCCCATCTTGCCCCCTCAGCATGATCTCCAGTGTTATTTTGACCTCTTACTGTAATCTCATTTTGCCATCTCAGTTTACCGTTATATTATATACTAACGGTATAGCTTTCGAAACTGCTCCCCACCCCTGATAGAGGGCCATCTTGATTCTTGATTGATCGAAGGTCCGACCCACCCCCGCCGGACGTCGACGTGTCCGACCCCCAACCGTACGTTGACGGGTCCGCCCTCTGTGATACATCACACCTAACCCCAAACCCTGGCCGCAAATTCCACTTTCTAATGTGCACCTGTGCGCGGATTGACATCTTTTTGCCTTAATAACATTATTTTTAGCGCGATTCTCGCCGCGCGACTTTCGCAGTTCTTCAGATGTCTTCGAACAAAACGGATTTTTGCAACTTCCAAAGTAATTTATTCATCGTGAACACTGCCTTTAACTCAATATTGTCTATAGAACATTGAAATTGTTAATGCGGCTTCTTTCAATAAGGATATTATTGTAATCTTTCATGTGGAACACTCGTAATAAATGGGTTTTGCGATTTCACGTCGGACTTATACTTAGATTTTCTTGCCGTTTGCAGGTCGTTCTTATGCTTTTTTTCTGCCGGTTGCCGTTTATCGAGTTTTGAAACTCGTTTGTTGTACATCCCTGTTTGGGAGACCGGACTAAAAGTCAAACCTGACTTCGTATATGGTTTGCCTTGCTCCAAAAACGTTAGGTGAGTGATTTTGTTTCATGTTTATTGTAACGAAAACTATCAAATTAAGATGAGCTGTTGCACACGATGGGACATTTGCATTTTTCGCGATACAAAGTGCTCAAAAATTTGGTGCTTGTTTATCTGGTGAAAAAAAGCGCGACAACTGTTATATGACGCGGGCGGTGTAATAGATTGGGAGATTTTCACTCACTTCTTGGCCGTTTTTCATCTTTCTCTCGTTCTTACTCTTTTCAGAAGGCCCCGAAGGCTACGTTTTTGCAAAAAACGGGCAACTTTTTTTCATCGTGAACACTGCCTTCGTGACCCGCACCATCCCTGAAGAAAAAAAAAACTTCACAAGGACGAAGCTCTGCACAAAGATATTCTTGCAGAGCGCTGCGTAAAGCAGTTCGCCAAGAATGGTCAGGTCTCTTTAGCTCGAACATTGCATTTATTTATTTGTATGTGGAGTACCACGCGTAACTTACGGAAAACACAAAGAATAAGGTAAACATCAGCCAGGAATAAAATATAAGTGCCGGAAAATCTAGAAAGAAAAATATCAGGCGATGACTTCATCTGTGATCTCATGTAAAAACTTTCAATCAGCCTTTTATGCTGAGAAAAAAAAGGTTGGTATCGGGTACTCTTGGAAACTTTCAAATACTCGGAGCCCGCTCTCTTTTTCGAGGAAAGAAGCTCTCATGCAACTTTTGCTCTAGAAAATTTTAATTTGCTATGATCCGCCGGCATAAGTGAGCTTCACGCGCAATGGTTTTTGCCGCTACCGCGCGTTTAGCCAGCGATAGTCATGGAAGGGCGACCAGTTGGAGATGAGCTGAAAGAGCTGGCAAATGGCTTCGACCAGTTGGCAGTTAAGGGGTCCGCAGAGTCCATGTTGCGGCGTTGCTCACAGCGATGAGCAACGCTGGGTGATGCAATATCGATCACTTTCAGCGACGGGGCGACCGACGCGACGTAAAAGGGCGACGAGGGGCACCGCAGAGTGTATTGACGCCGCGAAAGCCCTGCATCACTGCCAGCGAGCGGCAACCGATGCGGCGACGACAATGTTTCGAAACATTTTTGTCGCCGTGTCAAGGCTGACACTCGGCGACAACTCGCCGGTCTCTGCAACTCTGCAGACCCCTTTAGTAGCGAAAGCCACGTCGGGGCGACTTGGCGATTGGTTGACAGCGTTTCTCGGTCGACGGTCACCAGGCGCCACCGGACCTTTAACTCGAAGACAGACTGGATTAGGTTTACAACATTTAGAAGTAGATTCATGTGCGGGCATCTTTTGTCATGTATAGATGGACATACATCAGTGATACTGGTTATATTCCTGCCTAGTTGTGTGTTGTTTAAAAATGTTATGTATCTGTTATAATGTTGTAATGTTCTTATTTCGTTATTTCTCATGATATCATCCCACTTGTTGTATTTGTAGCTTAGTGGCTCATCATTTTGATTATGTTCTTTGAGGTCAGCAGTGGCCGTATTATTGTACTCCCGCATTGTAACCCTTGTTTCGTCATGCGCAGTGGCATGACGGATGGCACAGCGGCGCCCCGCCCCCAATCAATCGAGGAAGGCGAGGCCACAGCCAGTGACGAGGAGCACAGCCCGGTCGGGGCGTCACGTGTTAGCTGCGGAGAGGGGAGGAGCCAAGCCAGGCATATATAAGCCAGCCATTCGCGGTCGGCGTAGTCTTCGGAGCCTTTGTCTTCTCAGGGCTTGTCGTGTCTTCTCGATCGGAGAAAAGGCGTGCAGCTAGGCGGACAGCCGGAACAGCAGAGGAGAAACCCAATCTCGGCTCATAGCTGACGGGTCTTAGTGCTCTGGGCCGGAGGCCAGTTTTATCTTAGTTATCTCCGTGGTGCACGGATTGATTGCTAGGAGAGAGAGAGATCGAGAGCGATAGAGGATTTCACTCCTGCCCCTCGGCCCCGTCCGCAGTCGGCTGCTCGGTGAGAGCAATCAATAAACGGTCGGTGAGTTTGCGAGGCCTCGTCGTAGCTGTCGCCTCGCTCCTCGGGAGGAAAAATCGATCTTGCTGCTGTACCAACCCCTCGATCATCCTCATCCACTAACCATCACATTTATTTGGAAATCAATAAGGGTAAACTATTATTCCAGCTTCGTCTACTCCGTGTACTCTGACCTGGTTTAGCCAGCGGTATCTCGTGATCTTGAACTGCAGTAGTTGTTTTCGCTCGTAATCGGGCATAAACTTTACTTCCAGGCGGTGGTGCCGACTTTCCAGTGCTGGCGACCGAGGATACAACCAACCAATCAAGGACTATGGAATCCCAGGACGGTATGTCTTCTAGTTCGCCTATACTTGAGTCCACCCCGCCTAAAACAACAACTGACATGGGGGCCAAGCCACTTCAACAACATACTGGTTTAGATCGCGCACCACAACGAGATGAGCAAGTGGTCGACAGCGCGGATGCAGATGAGCGGATGGATTCCAGTACCGTATGCGTTACGGGGACAAGTCGAGGAGATGTTGACGGACTTGGAGAAGCGTGAGATCATCGAGCCGAGCTCATCACTATGGGCTTCACCTATCGTTCTGGTAGCAAAGAAGGACGGTACGATCCGTTTGTGTGTCGACTACAGGGAGGTTAACAAGCTGGTCAAGAAAGATTCTTACCCACTCCCGTCTATCGAAGTCACGCTACAGAACCTAAGAGGCAAACGGTTTTTCACGTCGTTGGATTTGCCGGTGGTTATTGGCAGATCCCGTTAACGGACACAGCATGAGAGATTAGTGCATTCACAACGACTGATGGGTTATACCAGTTTCGCGTATTGCCTTTCGGCTTGACTACAGCACCGTCAGTTTTTCAACGCCTAATGGAGAAAGTTCTCGACAAGGTGTTAGGACCAGAAGTCTCGGTGTATATAGAGGACATTCTCATCGCGACGGATTCCATCGAACGTCACTACGAAGTCCTGGGAGAGGTCTTCCAGGCATTTCAGCGTGAAAATCTGAGGATTAAACCATAGAAGTAATGCCTGCTCGAAACGAGGGTATCGTTTCTGGGACACATAGTGGGAGCTGAAAGCATAGAGATGGATCCGGACAAGATCGATAAGGTTGTGAACTTTCCGCAGCCAACAAACATCGGCGAGTTACGCACTTTTCTTGGTTTAGCATGGTATTACAGGAAGTTTGTGTTGCGGTTTGCACACACAGCTAGACCCTTGCATCTGCTCACCAGCCCTGAGGTCAAGTTCGAATGGGGATTTGAGCAGCAGACTGCGTTCGAGGCCTTGAAGACGCTGATTACCAAGGCACCAGTGCTAGCACACCTGGATGTGGAGAAGGCACGTGATGGTACCAAACCGTTCATCATCTACACTGACGCGAGTCGGGTTGGCGTAGGCGCGGTGTTGTGCCAGGAACAAGAAGATGGATTTTTGCATCCAGTCTGCTTTGCATCCAAGCCTCTCTCCAAAGCGGAACGCAACTATCATGTAACCGATCAGGAAGGATTAGCCGTCACACTCGCGTTGAAGAAGTTTCATTACTTTATATACGGTGTACACACGGTGGTTCGCACTGATCACGCATCATTGACGTCGTTGTTCAAGAGATCCAACGTGTCACCACGTATACTGCGATGGGCGATGGAAATCCAACGATACAACCTCACGATTGAGCATGTAAAAGGCGCAGCCAATTGCGTCGCTGACGCACTCTCACGAGGAATCGTGGACGTCGGTACGGTGATACCACCAACCCACACGGAGGGCGAGAAAGTGGTATGCGCCATCCAATGGACCAGTTGGCTCGACGAGCTACGTCAGGACAAGGACTGGAATGACGTGAAAGACGCCGTCGAGAAGGGTGTTGACAAGGAAGTGAGGCTTCCACGTCATCAGAGAACTCTCGGTACGAGGGATTTCCTTATTGAGGACGGTCAGCTCTGGCTTCTAGTCGAAGATGGATCTTCGGTACTGGTAGTACCAACAAGCAAAAGACGGCAAGTCTTTGACGAACATCACAGCGGAGTGTTGGGTGGACATTTTCACGCCAACAAGATGTTCGATCAGCTCAGCAAGAAGGTGTTCTGGCCTGGTATGAAGGCGGATCTACGGGCCTGGTGTGGCCAATGCCAGCGGTGTTTTCTGACAGATGCGAAGGCAAACAATGTCCCACCACTGGAGCCCAGGTCTGCCAGTCGTCCGTTTGAGGTTATCGGAGTCGATGTTCTAGAGATGGGTCTAACATCGCGAGGGAACAGATACATCGTGACCATCATCGACCACTTCACCAAGTATCTTGGAGCATATTCGGTGCCGGATAAGAAGGCTGATACAGTGGCGGAAGTCATCTTCAGTCAGTGGATTTGCATTGGTGGTCGTTGGCCGGAATGCATTCTGTCAGATCGCGGAGGCGATTTCGAGAATGCGGTCCTCACAGCACTTTGCTATATCATGAAGATCAGACAGGACTTCACCAAAGGTTATTGCCCGCGGGAGAACGGGATAACCGAAAGAGCGAATGGAACAATTGTTCGCATGTTGAAAAAGAAGACCGTCGTGCCCACGGAGTGGGACAAGATTCTTCCTGCGGTTGTATACGCCTACAATTCGTCACCACACGCGGCGACGGCGGAAAGCCCGCATTTCCTTCTGTATGGGCAAGACCCTCATTACCCGTCCTCGGTGATACCAAGAGAACATTTGTCGCCCTACAGAACTGACATCGAAGACTACAAGACGGACTTCTTGAGCGGGTTGAAGCTCGCTAGGGAGTGTATCACCGAACATTCAACCAAATACCGGGAAGCGGTGAAAGCGGCGTACGACAAGAAGTGGAAAACTTCTAACTCCGATGTCTTCAGGAAAGGAGACAGAGTGTATATGAGAGTACCGGCTGAGAAAGGGAAGTCGTCACACCCAAAACTAACGGTAGACTGGAGGGGTCCATACCGGGTCATCGACGCGAGTGCGAACTCAGCAACCGTGACTCTCACCGGGGAGGACGAGGAGCCCGTCAGGGTTCAATTCGACCACCTGATACGAGTCCCAGCAGGTATTGACGACCCCCGGTTAGGGGTAGTACAGCGCGTAGGAGGAGGGGACGCCCTAAGCGAGTTGCTAACAGATCTGCACCGGCCGAGCGGGCCAAAAGCAAAACAGGTCATCATCGGAAGTGTAATCTTATTACTTTCAGCCCACAACTATCCAGCAGAGCGCACCCGGCGCACGTGAATTTTCGTTGCCCTGGCACCTATCAGCACCAGGGACAGTCTTTTCGATGCAAGCCGCTGCAACCGTGGTCGACAATCTTGCCGGATGTGCCACTACCTGAATGGTGTCCGAAGACGCCGTATCATCTGGGCCGGGCGGCCACAATTATGAGGCAGACGCATGTTCCTCATGCATGGAAGCAGGACCTCTTACTGGATGAAAAGTATGATTCGCTATAGCATATGCTCATTTCAAGGATAATTGTATGCACGTCAGTAGTTTCCTTCGTCGAGCAGCCAGGAATGACTATGAGGACCACCCTCCGCATCGGTTTGATGAACCATTTTACCTGGCGTATGTGGTCGAGCGAGCAGTACGAGACTGCGCACTCCAACGTCCGTGGAAGAAGGAAAACTGGAATTGAATGCGGCCTAAGCGGACGCTCATACTACTGCCAGCCGGTTTCGAAGGCTTGGAATCAGGATTTACCAGGATGCAACAGATTGCACATGCGTACACTTCGCCGTACGACATCTCTCAGAGCTGGTTTCGCGAAGAGCTCTCAGCAATCGTCCTGTTCTCACCCACATACGACGCGCCGGTAGAGGATTGGTATAATCCATGGCTGTGCATTCTGCAAAGTGTAGCTGAGGGAGCGGATCTGTTCATCGTGCCTGGTCCACAGGATGATGCAGATTGGGGAGCTGACGTGGATTTGTTGCGGGATCTGGTGGATGAAACTTGTATGCAGCGTCCATGTCTTCAATCACGGATCGTGAATCTCCTGCCCTTCCGAACAACGGAAGAAACACAGGCAGAACCACACAAGGTGCTAGGAATCCGATCACGCATGGAGCCGCCATCGTATACGCCATCAAAAGCGAAGCGTTTTCTCAACGCTACGGTGGACCACTATACGCTGCAATTCTATCTCCAGCATTACGTGAGAACCGATGAAGTCGAACAGGCATTTCGTGGTCGAGCTCGCGTGGTGAACGCGGAAGGACCGACAGTGCGGCAGCGCCAGGATGTGATCCCAGTTAGGCATAAACGTGAGCAATCGTCTAAGTGGCAGCACCGACACAGGGCACCAATTCGACGTTAACGAGCACCAGGGCAGCAGCATCGTAACGCGACACCGATTCGGCGTGAACGATCGTCTGAGTGCCTGCACCGACACATGACTCCAGTTCGACATGAACGTGAGCGATCGTCTGAGTGGCAGCACCGACACAGGGCACCAGTTCGGCACGAACGAGCACCAGGGCGGCAGCATCGTAACGTGACACCGATCCGGCGTGAACGTGAACGATCGTCTGAGTGGCAGCACCGACGCAGGACACCAGCTCGGCATGAACATCGGCACGGAGAAGCTTTTGCTCGGCGTGACTCGTATGCTAATGGTTTATTCGGTGGTCGTCACTAATGGTCTGCTATGGTGTATGTAAGATCGGCTGAGTGCAGCAGCCTTTTGGAGAGGTGGGAGATGTCATGTATAGATGGATATACATCAGTGGTACTGGTTATATTCCTGCCTAGTTGTGTGTTGTTTAAGAATGTTATGTATCTGTTATGATGTTGTAATGTTCTTATTTTGTTATTTCTCATGATATCATCCCACTTGTTGTATTTGTAGCTTGGTGGCTCATCATTTGATTATGTTCTTTGAGGTCAGCAGTAGCCGTATTATTGTACTCCCGCATTGTAACCCTTGTTTCGTCATGCGCAGTGGCATGACGGGTTGGCACAGCGGCGCCCCGCCCCCAATCAGTCAAGGAAGGCGAGGCCACAGCCAGTGACGAGGAACACAGCCCGGTCGGGGCGTCACGTGTTAGCTGCGGAGAGGGGAGGAGCCAAGCCAGGCATATATAAGCCGGCCATTCGCGGTCGGCGTAGTCTTCGGAGCCTTTGTCTTCTCAGGGCTTGTCGTGTCTTCTCGATCGGAGAAAGCTAGGCGGACAGCCGGAACAGCAGAGGAGAAACTCAATCTCGGCTCATAGCTGACGGGTCTTAGTGCTCTGGGCCGGAGGCCAGATTTGTCTTAGCTATCTCCGTGGTGCACGGATTGATTGCTAGGAGAGAGAGAGAGATCGAGAACGATAGAGGATTTCACTCCTGCCCCTCGGCACCGTCCGCAGTCGGCTGCTCGGTGAGAGCAATCAATAAACGGTCGGTGAGTTTGCGAGGCCTCGTCGTAGCTGTCGTCTCGCTCCTCGTGAGGAAAAATCGATCTTGCTGCTGTACCAACCCCTCGATCATCATCATCTTCATCCACTAACCATCACATTTATTTGGAAATCAATAAGGATAAACTATTAATCCAGCTTCGTCTACCCGTGTACTCTGACCTGGTTTAGGCCAGCGGTATCTCGTGATCTTGAACTGCAGTAGTTGTTGTCGCTCGTAATCGGGCATAAACTTTACTTCCAGGCGGTGGTGCCGACTTTCCAGTGCTGGCGACCGAGGATACAACCAACCAATCAAGGACTATGGAATCCCAGGACGGTATGTCTTCTAGTTCGCCTATACTTGAGTCCACCCCGCCTAAAACAACAACTGACACTTTTGACTTCGTCTTCCTCAGTTGTTTTATTCTGCGAGCAACAGATATTGGCGCAATCGGCCCCATAAAAGGAGTGTCGGGAAGGTGTGCAGAAATCATTAATATGCACTCACTGATCCAGGAATTCTGAAAGCAGCACCAGCAAGTTCGAAAAAAAAACGGCTGAGAACGAGCGAAAAATGCACTGTGCGGACTTAACTTGAGTGTTCCGCTCACGCCACGCCCACTCTTTTCAACCGGTAACGATCCGTAAACAATTGAAAACCCGTTCTTAGGGTAACAACATACATTAGAGAGTGCTCATGTTAACGCTGAAAGGAAAGAACTCGCCATGTTAATTATGAGTGCGGTCGTAGTTATCCAAGGTACCACTTTGAGCAATGTTACAACACTGTGCTGGCCACAACACAGAGCAGGAGCTGAGGCGACGAATGTAGGACGAGGGCAGCACGTGCTCCTCAAGCAGCAGCTGATCCCCTTGCGCTGCCCTCGCCATTCTCGTAGAAGCTAGAGCTAGTTGTACTCCATTGCAGCCTACCATCGTCTGACATGAAGACCGATTGACTCCTCCACCATGCTTCCGCAGCTCAATTTTCGAGAACCTTGACTCCGTTACGAGGGGATCTTGGAGGAATCCAGAGACATCATTAGAATCGGCGTGGAGCCGTTCTCAAGATAGGTAGAGAAACAGAAAAACGATTCTGAGGTACTCTGAACGTTGCCGTGACCAACCGACATCAAGTGGATTGATTCGATGTTTGTGTTTCATGGGTTCAAATTTTGATCAACTCCTCTTTCCATCGTATATAGATCCGAATTAGAAAAGTTAGTGTGTACGGACTGCTAAGCAGCAGAAATAAGTGGTGAAGGGGGAGAGGATCTGAGAGAAAGGGTGGCATACGCTATCCTATATACGCATAGAATGATTCTGGAGTTCTGCGCTCTCACTTCCTACGCTTTTCGCGCTTTCCCACTGAGGTTCTATACTTTTTCTACGACGTACTGAGTACTTCCGCTGGGATACCGCACATTCCCTACGGCGTCCTGTGCACTCCCACTTGGGCCCGCACATCTCCTACTGTG
Source organism: Aplectana chamaeleonis (assembly GCA_029168955.1). NCBI lineage: Eukaryota > Metazoa > Nematoda > Chromadorea > Rhabditida > Cosmocercidae > Aplectana > Aplectana chamaeleonis. The sequence goes on from JAPDOI010000010.1 coordinate 695,709, forward strand.
ATCGGCGCTCTGAACTTGGGTCCTACACACTTTCTGTGATGTCCTGCGCGCTCCCACTTTGGTCCAGTATCTTTTCTACGGCGTCTGGCGCACTCTCACTGTTGTCCCACACACTTTCTACGGCATTGAACGCACTCCCACTCGGGCCCCACACACTTTCTGCTTGGTCCGGCGTACTCTCGATGGGGTCCCGCACATTTTTGTCAGCGTATTGCGCACCACTTTTGAGGTCTTGCACCCTTACCATGACTTCCTGCGCCCTTTCCTCGACGCCCTACCCTCTCTCGGAGCTAATCCTCGTGGGGTTGCCTGCTTGAAAGCCACACCGAATAAGTGAGCTATCCTAGTCGCGCCGAGGACTTTATTTTATTGTTTGGAATTCTTCGTTCAGTATACAGTCTAATCGTTTACTAAATATGAGATGAAAAGCTAAAAAGTAGGTCGGCGAAACTAAAAAAATTCACTTGTGATCTACTCAAATCGCGCGATGCGGTCGCCCACCCGGCTTAAATTTTCCGAGATAAGCTATACATACAGTCTAGCTCCCTCATTTTGAAGTAGGTCGTCGAAGTAAGGCTTATCGCGCATATCATGTCAAAATCTCCTTGCCATTGTTATCGTTTGCTATGATCGACCGCTCCTTTGCGTGCTTCGCCCGGAATCATCCGAGCAAACCAGGCTTTACATAAATGCACACAGACGCATACACAATAGTAGGATTTTGGGAAACAAGTCGTTCAATCATCCGTGAGGCATCCAGAGTCGTTGTTTTTAGTTGGTGTGCGTCTAAAGCAAGTGGCCTCACCATCGGTCATGACTCGCCTTGGGGGACATGCAAAAAGGCGGCAAACTTCAACGCGAGCCATTCCACGAAGCTGAAGCATTTTACGCATTTTTTGCAACAGCCGCATCGTAGTCCCATATTCAAACCCACAGAACCTCTCAAGAGTTCTGTCGCAGCGCCGCGCGATCATGTGGTCGAACCGCTCTGCTAATGACACTCCAGCAAGTAGGACGACGATTCCCTACTTTTTGGAAAGTTCTAGTCTGCGAACGAGTGAGAGAAGCCAAGAAGCAGAGCCGACGCGTCCGTTGTCATTGTCGGGATGATGTGTGACCAACCACCGTTCATAAAGGTATCACAGCTGCGGTCTCACTTCTTCCAACGGGGTAGGTTGCGAAGCAGCTCATCCCCGTCGGCGTGAATGGCTTACCGGTTTTGGGCAGGGGGTTAAAATCCCTGGGCGGGCGAAATTTTCACGTGGGTGCGAAAGTTCTTTAGAGCTATCAATGCTCCAGATGGTAAGGGGATCCTTGATTAAGATTCCATTGTTTTCCATGGCGCTCTCAAATGTTTCATTATTTCTCAGAAAACATATAGCAATGTTTACGACTGTCTGTGTCAGGCGCTCATTCATGACTGTTGTAAACTTCTTTATGATAAAAAAGTGCATACGTTTAGCCCTCATAGTGCCCCCGAGTCCGCAGATGTCTCTAGCCTTCATGTCATAACACCGTCATCATTCGTGGGTGGCGCTACACTATCGCTCACTTAGGCGCTCTCAAATGTTCCATTATTTCTCAGAAAACATATCGCAATGTTTACGACTGTCTGTGTCAGGCGCTCATTCATGACTGTTGTAAACTTCTTTATGATAAAAAAGTGCATACGTTTAGCCCTCATAGTGCCCCCGAGTCCGCAGATGTCTCTAGCCTTCATGTCATAACACCGTCATCATTCGTGGGTGGCGCTACACTATCGCTCACTTAGGTGCTCTCAAATGTTTCATTATTTCTCAGAAAACTTATCGCAATATTTACGACTGTCTGTGTCAGGGGCTCATTCATGATTGTTGTACACATACCGTATTTCATGTAAATGAACACCCGGGTGAACTATTTTGCAACCTTCTCTAAAAGGAGGTTCAGTTAGAGGGAGGGGATCAAATAAAGAGAGAGGCTCTCATTATCAATCGAGAATTCAAGAGTCAATATGGTCAAACAAAGTTTGCTGGCAAACCAAGGTCGGACAATAATGAATTACTCGGCGATCCTCAAGAGATCATCATCAATAAAGTTATTGTTTAAGTCCTCCTCAAGATCAACCTCTTCAAAAAATTGCCGCATTCGATGCGCGTTGAATATGCATCTAACTCGAAGACAAGGCGATTTAGAGCACAGTCAGGGAACATGCTGCTAGGGGAGCACGAGCTCTTATCGTATTTCAAATTACAGCGAGTGCCCCAACAAATACTGTGCTTCTCTGGGCCAAATTCCGGCCCGCAATTGGGTCTCGACACGCTTTGCGGCCGCGCGCATTCGAGTCGGAAGAGTTTCCAGCGCCGCAGCTGCCGATCTGTTGACTCTAGGTGGGTTCTAGAAACTGGAAAGTAAATAAAATTGGAGAAAACTATGAAAAAGCCATATCGAGTCGGCTTTGGCGCTGGAAACTCGACTGACTCCAGCGCGTGCGGCCGCAAAACGTGTCGAGACGCAATTGCGGACCGGAATTAGGCCCCGATAAGCACAATACGTCGTTCAAAGCGTGCATGATACACATTCAACTCGACGACAAAACGATTATCCAAGAAAGGAAAGCATACGACGCACGTCTGAGACGTGACGAAGAATTACTCAAGTTCGCGGTGCTTGGCCCGCTCAGCCGCTGGAGGCCTCGGCCAACCCCTGGCGTCCCCAGATGGGGCTCGGCGAGCTGGCCGAGTTGCATGTAAGTATGCCAGCCGCATCGGGTGTCGGTATGCTGGTATGATAGCGCCGGACTGCCTTTTAGCACGTGCTCCTGCGATTTAATTTTGCAGCACGTGCTCCTGCGAATTGATTTTGCAGCACGTGCTGCTGTTTGGAGCACGTGCTCCTGCAATAGAGCCTTTTGATGGGTGTGTTCACTCGAGTTGAATGCATATTCGACACGCATTGAATGCGGCGGTTTTCTGAGTCGTCGAAAATGTCGAAAAGATTTTGGGTGTCGACATCTTGAGCTCCGCATAGCAGTTCACGTCCGGTAGGAATGGGTCCGCCAGCCTTGAAACAGTGAATGGCATCGTCCTCGGAGCCATTCGCGGCATTTGCAATCCCACTAGCCTTAAAGGTACGAACGACAACTTCGGTTGAAAGTTGCTCCCCTGCAGTCGCAACCCAATTCAGGTACGCAGATATCGGTGGAGCTTTCGGATTGCCGCCCTTGGTGCACTCCTTCTCGCTTGCGTATCTGGATACTCTGCCCTTGGCCGAAGCCCACTTCTCACGTTGTGCGCTAAGACTTTAGGTAGATGAGGAATTGGCAAACACATGTGCATCAAGCAAAAAAGTATTAGGCAGAAAGTGGTTCCCAGTGAGAAATTTCCAATGACTTTTTAGCTGAAGGCGGGGGGGGGGGCTCTAATAAAATGGGGTGTTCTGTTTTTCAACCTCCACCGAAAAGGGGGTTCAATTAGAGGGAGGGGTTCAAATAGATGGGGGTGCTCAATAACAGGGCATACGGTATTTATGATAAAATAGTGCATACGTTTAGCTCTAAAAGTGCCCCAAAAACCGAAATTGTCTGTAGCCTTCATTACATAACACCACTCATCATTCGCCTGTTACGCTAAGGTGCTCTCAAATGTTTCATTATTTTTCAGAGAAAAATTATCCGTCTACGAGTTGCTAGGAAAAAGAAAATCTTTTGATGGACCAGGCGCGATGATTGCAACCGGCGTCGAAGTTTCGATAGCCCGCGGTCATCTACTGTCGCAGTCCAGTCCATCAACCAGACTTAATTGAATGCTCGAACTCTGAGGAATTAGTACAACTCAAAGCGAAATGGCCCAAATGTGGCAAAGATGCATGTGAAGAAGCATTAGCTCGCATAACTAGCTAAATGAAAATGATAGAAGTAGGCTACGGTCGCTTCTATCTCGTCGTGTTGTGAAATTATCTTTTTTGCAGCTCAGTTTCTCTGATCGCCCACCTCCATCAGAACGTCAGTAGATCTCCACATAGAAAGCCAATTTCAGCAAATGAATCGTCTCCTGCTGTGCCTTGTCACACTTGCTTCGCTCGGCGTTGACAGCTTAACATCAGACGATTTTTCTCCCTGTGCCAGAATGAATGAACCGGGTTTCGCTGCTGTCGCCGGAATAAGTTGCAGAATTTACTGCCTATTTAAGGTATGACCGGGCAATGCACTCAGCTTCTAGATTAATCTTATGCCTCTTCATATATGGTAAGGAACCAATACATAATTCAAGGGGAGCTAATTGTGGGCCCAATCGGTGTAATGGAATCAAGTTTGGTGGTAGAATTCCTTTCATGCAATCAGGATTTCAGTCAACCTCTTTATGGCCAGAGTACTTTTTTCATTTTCAAAAAAATACCTAACAAACTATCTGATTCTATTTGATTTTTCTTGTTTATCGAGGTCGAGACCCCAGAATCTTGAACCATGAGAAGCGAAATCCCACACAAATCAAGACAAGTATTTTGTTTTTATTTGTAGGACAAAAAAACCACTACAAACAAAAATGTGGAGATCTGGAGTTGAAAACTAGAAGATGTATTCAGTTGCCATTAGTCTTGGGGAGCAGGCGATTTCACGTGACTGAAATTTCTTTTGCAAAGTAAGCTCTGGGGGAGGGGGAAAGAGGGCTCCAAACATTCTCGAGTCAACTTTTTGTATGTCCCACGTGCTCTGAGCAGAGCTCGTCATTTCGCTCAAATGGCAGGAATGGAAGTCACAAGCGAGGGTTCGCGGGATTTTCTGTTTTATGCTTTCTGTTAAAATGGGCAAAGTTCGGCAGAAAACAAAGAAAAACCATTGATCTCGATTTGTAGCAGGATCGCAGTAGAGACAGATAGATGGCCAGATGGATCGAAGGTAAGCCAACATGTTCAGGGCGGATTTACCACGGGTTCGGTGCTGTTCCTCCCACACCAAACACTTTTATCTCGCTATAATAGTTATTCATCCGGCGCCTGCGACGTGGTGGCAGAAGGAGCTGCTATTCGCTGCTCATGACTGGATTCCATCCTCGCTCAGGGGCAATCAAACCCACTATGCATTCGAGGTCCTCCAGTTGGTACCAGAGTCAGTCGTGGCGATGGGAACGGTCGGTTAGCAGTGCGCCTCCGATATATTACATATGACTTGAATGGCTAAAGGGAAGTCGCAGGTAACTTAAATCGACCAAGGGGGCACTTCCTAGGGGAGTATACGACGCACTCTCGGGGTAGGCTTACGACAGGCGTTGCTGTCGGTTCAATTACCCAAGTTTGAGTTGCTAGACACACACTAACAGGGAAGGCCCCGCTCAGGGTTTTCCGCATAGCGTGTGGTCAGGACGCGTGCGGATGCGTTCTATGCGCCGCGTTTCGCCTGTGTGGCGTAATGGCCACTCATGGTGAATATATTAATGTAGGTTACATGTAACATAACTCAACTTACATGTAATATGAATTTACGTTACATGTCAGATAAACGTATGTTATTTGAGACATTCAAGAAAGTCACATTTATTTTGACAGTAACTTGTTCTCATTTTTCTGAGTAGTAGTTAGCCATGTTCATTTAGCCATAATTTGAACGCAAGACATCGATTTGTCGCTTTTCTTCTTTCTGCGAAGTACAACATCGCGCCTAAAGGCAGCGGTTGAGATAAAACATGCTCGTCTTCTTTTCCTCTCTAAACGCTTCTCTGGGTTTAGAGTAGTAGGACTTATGAGGAAAAATCGCAAAAAACCGCTGTTTCGGGCCAGATTTCAAGCCTGAACTTTCCTGTCTTTTGATGGTGGACGAGCCCACTTCACATCTTCGGAATCGATGATCTCTAGTATCAAGAACATCAGCTGGCTTGAAATTGAATTTCAATATATTTATGTACACATCTAGTCATAAACATTGACTGAAAAGCTTGCTTTCATTGTTCAACTGTTTTCAATAGGTAAATTTGCATTTATTTCGTCCTCTGAATGTCGATGATCTTTGACTGCTCGGCATGAGGCTGCGATCTTTTTGAGCGGCGCTGAGCACGTGTGCACGAACTGATATTTTTGGGCCCTAGAAACTCTAATTTTAGCCCGTTGTTCGCCGCGCTACCTTCATAGTTTTTCAGCTATTTCAGATCTAAGCCGATTTTTGCAGTTTTTTCGATAGCGGTTCCCATCGTGACCACTGCCTTTAGATCCCTTTTCAATACCGAATGATTTTGAATCCTTCTTCACCACACCCGTCCAAAACTTTCGCATATGTCCAGGTGGCCATCCCAGACAGGACTCTGAAGCATCCTAAAAGGTGATGAAAAGACGAGTCTTCTTAGTCATGTCAAGCGTTGAGGTGATGCGTCGACTTTGTTTAGAGGCCTTCGTTCCGTCACATCCGTGGCCTTTCAAATCCCAGCAAACTCCTAAATAGCTTCCTCCCCGTGCGTTCCCACTTTTAAAAACGATAACTGTACTATTCGAATGCATATTGAGGTAGTCAAAAATTTATTTAAATAGTAGTTTTCAAGTGTTCATTTATAATTATGACTATATTTCAGGGGTACACAACCGGAGTGTGCACGTACGTGGGCCGCAAAGAGACGTGTGCGTGCGGCCGTAGCGAAGACGGCGGAATCGAAAAAAAATTAGCGTAAATATAAGCTAAATAACAAACAGGTTGGTATCGAACTGCCTCAAGTATGAGTTAGATTTTCTCGATGATCACGTGGCGTAACGTCTGAGTCAACTTCAAATTGTTTCGCTGCATCGATATCAATGGGAAATTCTCACGGCTGTATTCAGTTATTCGAAAATCGACTGTTTCTTATTGTGTTACTTCATCGACAGCAGCTGTTTCCTGAACTCGATAAATATGTTTTAAAACTCTCCTTCATCATCAAGATATTACAGCACGAGACCTGAATATCGAAGTTTTGAGTGCACCTGCTTGATATCGCACCTGAACGCGGCACATTCTAAACTTGTTTTCTCTTTGAAATCCAGGAAAACACCTGATTTTTCTTCATCAAAAACTTGAGCAGTCACTACTGAGAGAGAAGATTCCGAAGAAAAGCAGACTTTTATGCCGAAATGGTTTGGTAGCGCTTTCAGATTGTCTATTTTGTGAAGTTATTTTGCAAAGAACGAAGGTGCCAACGGAGGTCAAATTCTAGAAGCACCTACTCCAGTAGAAATCGCCGCGGCAGTGCAAACTTTGCTCAGTGGGTAGTTTTGGGCGGTGAACACAATTATGAAGTCCGTTTCCGGACTCTCCAAAGACTAGTGCTCGTTTCGAAAGGTACGCTAGGTACGGAAATCTGGAGAAAAACGCCTACAACATTTTTCAGAGTGGTCTAGGCAGCTGCGAATACCAAACTCGGATTCTACGCCGACAACTATTCGGGAAAGGTATATTTCTTGCGGATTGGCCAGGTTGATTGAAAGCAGCTCTCTTGTCACAGAAAAGACTCTTACCAGCACCTGAAACAATCGAAAAAGGTTTTAAGCCAAATCCGAAAACCAATGTTTTGGAACACCCTGAAAATTCGTTTTGAATACGTTCCATGCTTCCAAAAGCTAAGAGAAAGCCCGTTTTTAGAACCCCCGGGGGTTTAGGGAGTTTTGAGCGCGCATTATTCATGCTGCACACCTACAACTGTCACAAAACTGCTTTTTTAATCTAGCAGGAAATCTGGAGCAAGACTTAGTGAGACACACTCAAATTCCACCAACGTTTCATTAATCTTCTCACACTTCGAATTCACAAGGTACTTGAAGGTAGCATACACACTCGTGAACTTGGTTGAGATAACTACGGCAATAGAATGATATGGCTCAGAACACAACGCCTACCCATTTTGAAGCGTCAGAAAGGACCCACAATGCCGCTACACGAGTAAGAAGTTAGCCTTACCCTGTATTTCTCCTCCCTCTGCATTTGCGTCCTTCTCCAGAACAGTGGTGCTGGCCCACTCTCACAATCAGCGACGTTTGTGCGTGGTAAAATAAGGACTATAAGTAAACCATCTACATCGACGACGGTGGGAATGGCCCAACGCTCCCATTTTGGAGAACGACGGCAAACACAGGGGGCGGGCAGATACAGGGGCGGGCCAACTTCTCACGCGTGTAGCGTCATTGTGCATCGTTTTTGACGCTTCGAAATGAGTAGGCGGTTTGTTCTGAGCCATACCATTCTATTTCCGTAATTATCTCAACCACGTTTACGAGCGTGTATGCTGCCTTCAAAGGCAGTCTCACGGCGGCGTGGATCCGCGCTGTGAGGCGCGCCGCAGTGATGAGAGGGCAGCCACGCATTTTGAGGTCAACAAGTCTTTCAATTTTCTTTGGTAAGTGGCTTTGCTTTCTGTTTCCTGTACCAAAAATTTTTCAAAAATAAGAGGGGTCATTGTACATGCTGAGATGATACAACCTATCGCGATGAAGAATATTTATTTATTTATTTACTTGATTATTTATTTAATTATTTATTTATTTATTTATTTATTTATTTACTCAGGCAAACTGGGGCGTTGACAACAGGTTCATAAGTTGTCATCTCATAAACCGCTCCCTGTTGACAAGTCAAATCGCGCGTATTGTCAGCCTGAGACCTGCCTGTTCCCCAGCGACCTCCCCTGTTGTCGGGCTGTTGACAACTCGATGTGTCGCGTTTATCGGCCTATTCAGCAGCAGTTCACATCCTACAGGACTGTTTCGTCTAGCTTAGGGACTACTTTACACCGACACGCGTCGCGGCTGGTCGCCCAGCCTCCACTGGGGTCACCACCCGATAGGCAGGACCTCCAGATGCTGGGCGGGGCCAATGTACCACAAACTTGGGTAATTGAAATGGCTGCGCTCTCATCATTTGCAGGATGCCTGAGAACTGCGCTGTATACTTCCCTGGTATCTAGAGCGCTAGCTGTTCAACAACTCGACATTGACCAGAGCATTACTCGCGGCCACGGCCCCGCCGAATATCGGCGCGTTGGCCAGCGGTGACTCATGGTGGGCGGATCAACCTCTTTTCGACGCCCATGTTTGCCAGAGTATTTAATTATTTATTTATTCATTTATTTATTTATTTATTTATTCACTCATTTATTTATTTATTTGTTTATTTATTTATTTATTTATTTATTTATTCATTTATTATTTATTTATTTATTCATTTATTTATTTATTTATTTATTTATTTATTTATTTATTTATTACAATACGATGTGTAAGACAATCGTGGGAGAACATGAATGAAATGCAAACTACATAACTACGTATAAGGGATCATACCTTATCTCTTGGACTTGATTGAAGTGCGATGTGCGAATCGAACATTTCATAGTTATATATTCATGGCCTAAGCAGCTTCCTTTCGATGCGGCGGTTGTTTTACACGACGCGTCTACTGTTTTGCTCATAGAGATAAAAAGTTATCCTGCTCGGGCTGTGAAACTAACAGTTCTGTATCTGGATTTCAGTTTACTGTAGGAGATTTTCAGTAGTCCTACTCGGGTGATCGAAGGTACAAACGTGTAAAACGCAGCAGCATCAACTTTGAACATGCGATGAATGATTCAGAATTTCGGCGCCTTTTCCTGCAGTTAAACGAGCGCAGGGCATCTGTTATAGGACGTGGACGAGGTGGTCAGCTGGCTCATGAGATTTTCACTAACTTTTCAATCGTTTTCCGTTGCACTTCCGTTCCTAATCTTCTTGGAAGGATCCGCAGCTCACGTTTACGCCCAGAAACGGGCAACTTTCCCATCGTGAACACTGCCTTTGATCACTGTTCAAAATGACCCATTGGAGGGAAAAATTCAAAGAAAAGTTTGAATAGGGAACATAAGAGAGGAATACTGCTTTCTGCTCACACAAGCTACAGAGTAAAAAGCGTTTGAAGGAGTTGAAACGATGCATAGAATGGAAAACGATGCGGAGTTATTCGCGCGCCACTGTCAGCGCACTTCGTGTAGAGCGCTAGCGGTAGCGCTGTTTTAGGCAAATGGAATACTTTTGCGACACGAAATCGCGTCGCTCTGCACATCGACAGCGACCGGCTCCAGCCTTTTAAATCTGTCGCTGTCGCAGTGCGCTGCACAGCGACAGCAACAGTGGCAACGACATGAATCGGCACGTTCGCAGTATGTCAGCGCTCCGCGACACGTCGCTGCGACGGGCATGCGACAACTGTTCCTACGACGGCTAGTGCCATTGTTGCTATGATGGTTCCGTCACGATTTGTGCTGAATGTCTTGTTTGTCGCTTATGACAGCGACAATGTTTAGCATTGACCTGAGAGGGTCTGTCGCGCTTCCCGTAGCGCTCTTTGCGACTGTTTGATGTTTAATAGCGCTACGATCTCTATGACTGCTCGTTTGGGCTATGCCAAGCGCCTTTGGGCTATGCGCGTTCAGGCTGAGCCCAGCGCGATTGGGCTATGCCGAGCGCCGTTTAATATAATATATGGGACATGGCGGTCCTTGATTCGTATCGAATAAAAGAGGGCAGTCAAGCATCAAAATCTACGAAACATCGAAGCAAGCTTTATATGCCGAACGTTTGAGGTGGATCCAGTTTGTTCTGCTATACGCTATAATTCGGTCAACCAATAGCGTGCTGATGGGCTTGGTCGCGATTTGCCCTTCACAAAGAGGCCAAGCCTACAATACAAAAACAGCTGCTCGCCATTTCAGGAAGCATTTCCGCAATAGCTGTCACCATGGCGAAACGTTGGTTCCGTGTTTCCAAAATCTTAATAGTCGGGACTTGAGACCTCCGAGCTAATCCTATTAGAGTTTCCAAAGAGGCGCCTGAGAACACGAGCTCCAAAACGCAGCAGGAACTATTAGGACCCAGACTTTCCCTGCAGTGAGATCAGACAAGGAAGAAGCCATGCACAGGGTTTGGCGTGAGATGTGATGTATCTAAGAGGCGGTATGACCCGTCCACGTCCGGTGGGGGGGGGACATGGCAACTGCCTTTAGCTCCACACAAAACAGGTTTTATGCGACTGAATTCCGGTATAACCAACAAACAGGCCGATGCCTACGTATATGATTGCCCATGCGCCCATTTCTGCCGTTGAGTCAGTCAGAGATCTTGGGTTTCACTACACCAACAGGCTAGATTATTCCAGCCATATTAAGATTAGTTCCAACATGACCGTCACTAAAAACATATCACCTTTTCAAGTGTTTATCAGTTAAAATTAAGGCTTCATTAGTAAAAGCATACAATACCTACATCCGACCGATTGTGGAATCGAGCGCCACAATTTTTTGCCCCACCATGAAAAAAGGCATCTACCTCATAGAGAAAAATCAGAATAATTTTACGCGCAAGCTACTTGCAAGGACCGGAAGTTTCTTGTATTCGAAAACTTCAAGAGCCTCAGTTAAAAACCAGTACCTTGGGCTTTCGTCCCTTGAATCCCGGCGCAGGGTATTTGACGTATGCTTGGTTCACAAATTACAAAAAAAAACTCAACTTTTCAAAATATTTATCACAACAGATGACACAAAGCCAGTTTAAAGGCACTAATCGCGATCAAAATCGTTTTTCTGTTTTTTTTTTCTTATCCTGACACCGGTCCCATTCTGATTCCAATGATGCTTCTGGAATCGTACAAGACCTTCTGGGAATGAAGTTATGGTCCCTCAAAAATTGAGCTAGGGAAAATGGTGGATGAGTTGTCCGAGTCTTGTAGCTTCCGTCTTTTGCAGCCAATGTATGCGAGCTGACCTGAGTCAAGAGAGAGGTTGAGAATGAAGGGAAGAACGGGGCTTTTGATCGGAAACCATCGCTCAACTCACGATTTCGAGTGCTCCTTTGCTCACGTCCAGGGGCGGGAAGAGGCCGGACTTGCCCACAGCGGCGGGGTTTGACCACTTTTCGAAGTCGTTTTGCGGCTCCTGGGTAGCTTTTCTTCCCATTTTTTCGACGCTGTTCTGCTTCTAAGAGCCACGATAAGCGTTTGTCATGAAAAATTCGAGGATGAAGTTTATCGCAAACAGTGCCTTTAAACGGCATGCTGGAAAGTTGTTACTCATCAATGAGACGTTAAAGTAGTTCGGAACGGTTCTTATATCGCCTTTTCAAATACATTTTATGCCTTTTTTGACGCAGTTCATACAGTTTGCATGTGTGTTTCTCCTCTTTTATTAATGTTATTATGTCATTTCGACAATTATCATTAAAACCATTATCATTGCCTTATGCGAACGTAGTAAACATAAACAACATAAACACAACAGATGGTAAGCGTAATGAAAATAACACAAACTAGACATTTTGCCTGTAGTCTCTTGATCCAAAAAGAGCTTGGCTTGATGTATAGAAACAGCTAAATCATTATCTTCCCATCCGGAGGTTTCACCAATGGACAATGGAAAGCCAAAAGACTCCAGACATAACTTAGCTCCCAAAAGCTCTTTCGAGTTTATATGATATAACCGAGGCTGGGGTTCAACTCCTATAGAAGATTTGTAAATTCCTTCTTTATGTCTACCGACTCTTCCTCTCCTCTGAGATTGACTAGAGGCTGTGATGACATTGTATTCCTTTTCCAAGCAACAAATACCCGGTGTCCTCGATTTGAATACCATTGCTTTCATTGGGTCGACCACCACATCAACATCCGGGTTAACACCACATTCACGCGTATTCGTTTTGGAAATGTTGCAATACACACATTATGATACTGATCTTTCTTTTTTTTATTCCAATTGAACCTTACAGCTGCGTAGCACAGGTCTTCATCTCCCACGTATAGAACGCAGTTCCCATACCGTTACAGTCTTCGAGGCTCTATGATACCGCCTAGCAAAAGCACAACTGCATGAGGTTTCCCTTTACTTCGGGTTCTGGAAGTTCGTTTGTTGGCTAAAACCAACACTACGGGATTTCCTTGTGTGAAGGCGTCATGCTGTGCTGCCAACAGTAGTGTGCAGAGTGTTTGAATCTTTGGGAAGATTCAGTGCCTCTCGTTGTGGAAAATTGTCCTGAAAACGCTTGGAATTGTAGGCTTAATGAATTGTATAATTAATTAATACCTGTCGTCCTAGGAACATTTCTCGACTTTGACGATATGCTACCAGTGGGTCTTGATTTGGTTGATCGAAGGTGATACCGGGAACTTCTGATTTCATGTTCAATGAAAGTAGAACATTTTTGGCTGTGATGCCATGCCGTGTTTGGATTGGCAAGTCCAAAAAACGTTGGGAACATGATCTCCCTTCATGAAGAATGAGTGGGATCTCCTCGAATTGATTCTGCGGAATTTCGATTTGGAGATCTGCAGTTGAATCTGCAATGCACAATGTTTAGTTATTTTTAGTTGCAATGCCGAGGGTGAACGAGAATATATCTCTTACTTAGAATATAGTTTCTATCTCTGCAGCATTTCCGGCAGAGACAATCGTCTTCTACTTCTTCCTCAAAGTATTTCTTTCCATAGTCCCACAACAATTGCTCCCCTGCCTGAACGAATGCAATTTTTTTCTGTACACAGCGTAAGCTGTGATAACGATTTTATATTCAACGACTTACTTCAATGTCCCTCATAGCGATAAAGTAGATGAACATTAGTGTTTGGATTCCTTTTTTGGTTTGATGTTCCTTACAGTATACCCTGTGCTGCATATTAGGGTGTTTGCTGTGATTGAATAGTCGACCAATACAGATAGTGCCCTTATAGATAGGATTGTGAGCTAATGCTACATAATCACGTTTGAATCGATGTTGTTTCCTTCGCTCTTTCGTAGAATCTGTAATTTCTCAAATTATTTCGTTAAATAAAGGCGGGACTGAACACTATACTCACACGTAGAGAAACACATTATGATACTGATCTTTCTTTTTTTTTATTCCAATTGAACCTTACAGCTGCGTAGCACAGGTCTTCATCTCCCACGTATAGAACGCAGTTCCCATACCGTTGCAGTCTTCGAGGCTCTATGATACCGCCTAGCAAAAGCACAACTGCATGAGGTTTCCCTTTACTTCGGGTTCTGGAAGTTCGTTTGTTGGCTAAAACCAACACTACGGGATTTCCTTGTGTGAAGGCGTCATGCTGTGCTGCCAACAGTAGTGTGCAGAGAGTGTTTGAATCTTTGGGAAGATTCAGTGCCTCTCGTTGTGGAAAATTGTCCTGAAAACGCTTGGAATTGTAGGCTTAATGAATTGTATAATTAATTAATACCTGTCGTCCTAGGAACATTTCTCGACTTTGACGATATGCTACCAGTGGGTCTTGATTTGGTTGATCGAAGGTGATACCGGGAACTTCTGATTTCATGTTCAATGAAAGTAGAACATTTCTGGCTGTGATGCCATGCCGTGTTTGGATTGGCAAGTCCGAAAAACGTTGGGAACATGATCTCCCTTCATGAAGAATGAGTGGGATCTCCTCGAATTGATTCTGCGGAATTTCGATTTGGAGATCTGCAGTTGAATCTGCAATGCACAATGTTTAGTTGTTTTTAGTTGCAATGCCGAGGGTGAACGAGAATATATCTCTTACTTAGAATATAGTTTCTATCTCTGCAGCATTTCCGGCAGAGACAATCGTCTTCTACTTCTTCCTCAAAGTATTTCTTTCCATAGTCCCACAACGATTGCTCCCCTGCCTGAACGAATGCAATTTTTTTCTGTACACAGCGTAAGCTGTGATAACGATTTTGTATTCAACGACTTACTTCAATGTCCCTCATAGCGATAAAGTAGATGAACATTAGTGTTTGGATTCCTTTTTTGGTTTGATGTTCCTTACAGTATACCCTGTGCTGCATATTAGGGTGTTTGCTGTGATTGAATAGTCGACCAATACAGATAGTGCCCTTATAGATAGGATTGTGAGCTAATGCTACATAATCACGTTTGAATCGAAGTTGTTTCCTTCGCTCTTTCGTAGAATCTGTAATTTCTCAAATTATTTCGTTAAATAAAGGCGGGACTGAACACTATACTCACACGTAGGGAAATCAACAGCGTATTCGTGAACAACTTGTTTATGTGGCTGCGAAAATGTCTAAATAAGTTCCTTGTACTCGTCGAACTTCATCATAGTACCCCTAAACCATCATATTAGTATGTCAAAATTTTGTGAATCTACTAAATCTTACTTGCCTGTAGTCTGATATCACTTGGTCTTTAGCAATAGCCACCTTAGCAAATACTCCTTTTCCACCTATATCTGGAATGTCTCTCACTTCCAACCATGTAAATTTCTGGAAACATTCGATGAAGATTAATCGTGCTTCAATAGAACCATGCTAGGCTATCCTTGCTATTCCGAAGATGTGGATGCTTTTTGGAGAATTTCTGTACACTCTCACCTAATCTAACCTCGGATTTTGTAGTGGACCTTTGCCAAAAAGCAGGTTAACGTTAGTATTTTGGTGATGAGCCTAAACATGACGTTTGTAGTTCATAGTTGAATTAGCTACACAAATCATCAAGTCAGTATGCTGTTTTCAAATCTAACATAGGATTCTAATGTAGGCACCTATGTATCCAGAAAACATTTATCATCTTTGAAATAGTGAGGCTGCCCTGGTGAGTTTTCTTAGCTTGATATTCCCAAAAAACACCTACTTGGACTGGCTGAGCTACTCGTCTCAAGTTGAAACATTCAAAATCAAATGCATTAGGACATCGGTGAAAATCGTAGATTAATCCGCCATCATAGCGTGTTTCGTTGAATTGACGGAGGTGCGTGAGCACTTCCGCTGGTGTTGCAGTGGATGTTGTTCTTCTTGTTAAAGATCTACCACGTGCTGCAGGACTCTCCTCCTCCTCATTCCCCATTTCGCGGTCTGCTGTAATTCATTCTTGGTTTTTCTCTGATCTCTTCATTACTGTACAATACTTTTTCAAAGTAGGTGCAGTCCTTAACTTTACCTGGCACATTGGGGGAGGGTTCGCGGCTTGCAATATCGATAGGCATAGGCGGTATATTCAATTCCAATGCTAACTCTAGGTCTCCTATTCCTAAATCCATTGCATGGTCTTCTAAAATTGACATTTGGTTTGTCATCAAACATATTCGTATGATGATTGAAGTTCACTTTAACTCGCCTGCAATGTCGATGTCCCCCTCCTGTTGTGCCACAGGTAATATGTTGTGATCGACATCTTCTTCTTCGTCAGCTGGTTCTCGATCTTCTTAATATTTATTCAGAAGATAAAGGGAGTGTTCAAATTTAAATTCCGAAGTATTCTCAATGATTTGTTGAGAGTACCTGCTTGATCATGACCAGCCTGATATTCTATGCCGTGGCGACTGGCACGGCAAACCTATGGTTACTGAAAGGGTATTGATCATTACCTGCTCCATGTTCTCCGTCTGCTAATTCGCCTCCAATAGCCAGAGGTGGGTGAGCGACATCCATGTCGACGTTGTCGAAGCCTTGAGGGTGTAGTGGTGCCAATGGTGCTGCGTTGCGGTCTTGATTTTGTTCTTATTCACCTTAAACGGTCTGATATACTATGCTGTGGCAACGGCAGGTGTCAGACAATGCTTACTGAAAATGTATTGGTGATTACCTGCTCCATGTTCTCCGTCTGCTAATTCGCCAACAATAGCCAGAGGTGGGTGAGCGACATCCATGTCGACGTCGTCGAAGCCTTGAGGGTGTAGTGGAGCCAATGGTGCTGCGTTGCGGTCTTGATTTTGTTCTTGTTCACCTTAAATGGTCTGATATACTATGCTGTGGCAACGGCCGGGTTCAGACATTGCTTGCAGATAATGTATTGGTGATTACCTGCTCCATGTTCTCCGTCTGCTAATTCGCCACCAATGCCCAGGGGTGGGTGAGCGACATCCATGTCGACGTCGTCGATGCCTTGAGGGTGGAGTGGTGCCATTGGTGCAACGTTTTGGTCTTGATCTCGTTCTTGTTCACCTGAAATGGTCTGATATACTATGCTGTGGCAACGGCCGGGGTCAGACATTGCTTGCAGATAATGTATTGGTGATTACCTGCTCCATGTTCTCTGTCTGTTAATTCGCCACCAATGCCCAGGGGTGGGTGAGCGACATCCATGTCGACGTCGTCGATGCCTTGAGGGTGGAGTGGTGCCATTGGTGCAACGTTTTGGTCTTGATCTCGTTCTTGTTCACCTGAAATGGTCTGGTATACTATGCTGTGGCAACGGCCGGGGTCAGACATTGCTTGCAGATAATGTATTGGTGATTACCTGCTCCATGTTCTCTGTCTGCTAATTCGCCACCAATGCCCAGGGGTGGGTGAGCGACATCCATGTCGACGTCGTCGATGCCTTGAAGGTGGAGTGGTGCCATTGGTGCAACGTTTTGGTCTTGATCTCGTTCTTGTTCACCTGAAATGGTCTGATATACTATGCTGTGGCAACGGCCTAGTATCAGACAATGCTTACTGAGAATGTATTGGTGATTACCTGCTCCATGATCACCGTCCTCTAAGTCGCCAGGGATAGCTTGAGGTGGATTAGCGGCTACCATGTCGACATCGTCAATACCTTGAGGTTGCTGTGGTGCTATTGGTGCTACGTTACGGTCTAGATATCCACCCTGCATAGCGTGGTCTTCTTCTTGATCATCTTAAAGTATATCATTAAAAATTTCCTGCTGGAAACCATTGTCAAATAATGCTTACTAAAAATGTATTGGTGGCCACCTGCTTCGTATTCATCGCCTTCTGATTCGTCACCATCATCTTGAGGAGGATGTAAAACCTCTCTCTCCTCGTTTTGGTGGGCATTGTCAATGGCTTCAACAGCTTCTCTGGCTATCAATACTTCGTTTGCAGTATTCAGACTGAATAACCGTCGGCAATTGCATACTATTCCTTGGTGTTTTATGAACAATCTCTCACTCTATTATGTTCACTCTTCGTTTGGCATCGCGGACCTCGTTGCGATTCTGTACGAAATCTTCGCTGGCGTAAACTCTGAGCTTTGTATAGGCATATACACATGACTCCTGGTATCTTTCATTATAGATGCGGAGTCTTGTAGAAGGATCATGTCCTAGAAAATGCGTGTGCTGTGCGTTATGTACTGTAAGATGATACTTGAAACCGTTTTCTATTTGATCTCTACCTGAAAGTCTAGATACATGGGGCTCTGCGTTGCTCAACTTGTCAAGTTGTTCTTGCATGTGTTGTTTGAACTGTTGCGTGACCGTAGAGTGTCTAGTCTGCAAGTTTAGAAATAATGTTTTTTTTATTTTACAATCACTAATCACACTAGTGACAGACCACTGATCCTAAAATCTTTGTAACGTGAAACTTAGGAAAGAAAAAAAACCATATAGCACACACTTTGCGTCCCCTATTGAGGAAATGGCGCTAACTAGGTGCATGGATGGTGTACTATATAGAATCAAGTTATGGCCAGCATTTAATAGGGTGTGCAATGTATCAGTGCGATCCCTGCCGACCACATGCTGTCTGCGGTCAAAATAGGCTCAAAATTAGTATTGCAGGTCTGAAGTCTCAATTTCAAGGATCAGGAGGGTTATAAAATAAGACAAACAGCCTTGTAATGTCTTCAATTCGGCTTTAATATTATGAACATACCGTGTTACTGCTGATAATATAGCCACCACAGCCGGAATATTCAAAAAACGTCCTCATGAGGCGTGGGGCGCTTGTCTTCTTTACTTCGTTTCCGTTCCATAATAGGAAGAACCTTGACTCGCTTTGTTTAGCATCGTTTAATTGTCGTTGTTGGATTACACTGAAACGATTGATTACTGTAAGCAATTCACATAGCATGAGTTATACGCGATCATTCTGAAGTGGACCCACTAGTCGCGTAGTTCTACGTAATCCCTTAACCAAGAGCGAGATTTGTGATCCAGTACGAAATATCCTCCCCTGAATCCAGAGCGCATGCGGGGTTGTTGTGAATTTTTCGGGACAGGATATGCTCCTATCTGCAATTGGAGATAGTACTTCAATAAAAACAAAACTTATCTTTTAAAAATTCATCCTCTACCCAAAAGGTCTCCTGTTGGCGGCGTCATGTCAATAACAAGCTCTCGTAAGCCAGTCTCGGTTAATATTTCCGTTTCTGAAGAGGGATATATGCTTCCATAGCGCATTTTGTACGTGACTTCGTTTCGAGCAGCATTGAAGTGAACGATGTAGGCCATTAGGGCGCTGAAAATGATTAAGGGCAGGGTTATCGATAAAATCGGTTGTAGTACCATACCCTATAAAAAACGCTCAGGAGCAAGTTATAGAGTTAACCTCATAATATAGTTGTACTGAATGTGCAGTATGGTATTCTCTCTCCTGAATTTCTGCATAATTTTTTTAATTTCTCGATCAATTGTATTATGATCTAAGATGGTCCGTACGACGGAATATGCGGTACCGGTCTAAAAACGTTCAGTGATTATTGGTTTTAAAAAGTGGGTCTATAATAAGTTGCCTACACTTGCAGTCTGAGGGATCACATCCACGTATGTTCTGAACCGTTTCATTTCTGCAGATAATTCTGTGACGTAGAAAGACACCTGGTCGATTGCTCTTCGGACAATACCGAATCTTCTATCCCCAGCACCTAAATTCATGTAAACTATAACCTGATGACTCCATAGTTGATATACTGCTATTTTAATGCATACTTTGATCCATGTGAAAGCGTAGAAACTTGTAGAAGTGTAACAACTTTTCCAAAGCTGAGTCGAACTCCGACAAGAACGCCTGATGCTTTTGTGCGGTTGAAAAACTCGTTCACTAGATCAGTGGAAAAAATGGCGTCGTCCAGTGTGACTTCCACCCCGAATCTGAAGTGATGAGCTAGTGAAGAGTGAAGGGGAAGGCAACATGCCATTTCACAAATTACCTTTGCCTAGCTCTCATTGCAGTAAGCATGAAACGAGCAATGTTACTAACATATTGAGATCTACTGCCGTCAATTTCTTCTTCATCGCATTCTTGTGATGGGAGACGCTGTAGTTATATATTGCATTAATGCTTATTTAGAGAATACCTTCCTCGTACTATTTCAATTCATACGGTGGATGTTCGGAGATGTTCGGAAAAACTAGTAAGCAGATTGTGCTCTGAGATTTTCAGCTTCCTCCAAAGTTTAAGTTCGGCGTCAAGATTTCTTACCCACGCTAAAAAAACTTCAACTAAAGATGTAAGATCATATGGAGAACATGGCGAAACTAACTTTTGTTTCTACGATAGGTCTGCGTGAAATAGTTGGGCGCACAATCGTCATATTGGTGAGCGAACATGAGAGTATAATCTGGCTCCACACAAAAATGAGAATGTATATTTGCACCGCCTAAAACACAAAGGTATATTGGAATGAACAACTTGGGTTTACTTCAATTATTACCCGTGTACTCTTGGTCATAGCGTTTTTTGTAAATCAGCTGTAGTGGTATACCAATAGCAGATTGTGTCGGAAGTCTTGGAGGAGCCTGCAGAATGAATGTTCCAGAATTAGACTACTGGCGCTACTGCTCGAGTAATGTTGGTGAACCTGGCTGACTGCGGGTACAGCTTGATGACTGGGACCTGGTTGTTGCTCGTCTTGCACAATATTCCCATCATCTTGTAGATAATTCGCTCCTGCATTGTCCACAGCGTCCTCAGGTTCAGGTCGTGTATGGCGCTGTAAAAGAAATAACTAGTATCCAAAATGGTCATTTCAAACGATTCTTCGTTGAGCAATTCGCGGTATGCTCGCAGAATAGTCTCGGAGAAATCGCGGTAGAGTTGCATAAGAGTGGCCTACATCGCGGAGGAGTCGCGGCGGAGGCGTGAGAGAGCCCATGTTTGCGGGGGAGTACCAGGACAGTCCGGGATCGCGTTGGATTCGCGGGACAGTCCGGAGTCGCGGAACAGTAGCGGCCTTATATCCTTTCGAATGTGACAAATTGAGTATACGAGGTAGTTTTCGTCTTCCTCTTAGTGAGGCAAATGCACTGGTACGTGTAGAGAGTCTTTTCCTATTTCGGTATCATGTTGAAAAATGTGTATTTCTATTTAAAAATCACATCGACCCCAGGTACACATGAAAAATTTCTGCTATGATGGTCGTCTTACAAGTTCATTATGAGGCATTCTGTGATGCAAATATGTATTTTTCAATGCACTTCTAGAGTTGTATCTATTATGCTGTACAATTGTCGTATAGGATGATAGATAATCAATTCAGAACTTACTTCAGAACTAAAATCTTACCACTTTGTAATAGGTTATGGCGATGCGGCGCTTTGCGAGCGCAAACAAAGCCGCAATACATTTTCTGCAACAAATTGGCACGGTACCGTTTGGGTTCAAAGGTTTTCAGATCTGCGAAATACTGCTCTGCAGTTGAAATAATCCATGGATACTAAAGAACACCAACAAGTACTCCGCGAAGCGGTGTGGGTGTGCATCTTGTTGAGATAGATTTAAGTTGATTGCTTGTTGTTTGGCATAGATTTTTATGAGAATCTCAGTCAAAACACGTTTTATACTGTGTTTCCTTAAGACTTTGAGGAACACCTTTTCTTGGGAAGAAACAGGAATATTTCTCAGGCTGCTAACCTGGTATAGAGGGATACCACACTCTCGAATCTGTCTCTCAACTGCATCATAAATCTCCCATTCTCTTGGTGTGTGCGGCTTCGGAACAGTGGACATGTTAATCTTTGCTCCTTTCATCTTCTCGGTGATACCTTTTCGGATTTGCTCATATACCTGGAAAAAGGATTCGTCAAGTATTGCATACCGTTCTGGTTTAATAACAGACAACTATTACAGAACCTTGTAAATATCTGAATTTCGATCAGCACGGTGAACCCTTATTATGTGTCGAGCCATCTCGAATTGGCTATGTTCACCGCAGCCAACACAGAATTGATATCCTTGGAATGCCCTTTTTGGGTGGTACACGTCTAAAATAATAATATGAGTAGGACGAAAACACATACACCAGAAACTTCGGAGACTACCATCAGTTAGTTCAAAGGGTAAGTCCACAACTAATCCTGTTCTCTTCATTTCTTCCCAATTCTGTTTAGCGAAGTCTCCTATTCGCTGTTCTTCATCCCTCATTTCGCGCTGTCTCCGCTCGCGTTCTGCCCGTTTTTCGGCAGGGGTGAATTGCTGACGTTCAACGTTATCTTCCATTGCTTCAACTGCTAAAACCTATCCCTGGAGTAGATTATTTTCTTAACAGATCATTACAACGGTATGAGAACGATAAAAAGGCCGATATAGGACTGCGAGAACAGCATAGCATATGAAACATAAGGCTTTCAAATGAATTCCTTTACTCCAAACTGTGTATGAGGTAGATTATAGGCTTAAAGACAGTGGTCAAGATGACAAACTTTAACGAAAAAACTATAAAAATCAGCTCAGATCAAAAAGAGGACAAAAACTATGAAGGAGGTGCGGTGAAAAACGGACTAGAAAGAGAGTTATTATAAACCCTAAACTTCCAGTTCGTGTACACGTGCACAGAAAGATCACAGTCTCAGGCCAAGCGCTCGAAAATCATCGACACTTCAATTTCAAGTCAGCTGATGTTCTTGATATTCGAGATCATCGATGCCGATGATGTGGGTTGGGCTCGTCCACCATCAAAATACGGGGAAGTTCGGGTGTCAAATTTGGCCTAGAACAGCGTTTTTTTAGCAATTTTTTATCATAGGTTCCACTACTCAATAGCCAGAAAAGGGGTCAGAGAGGAAAAGAAGAGGAGCATATTTGAGCGCGAGCACTGCCTTTATATTATTATTTACATTCCAAATTGTTCTTTCTTATAACCACTGCAGCTGTCTTGATTATGTCTCGGTGATATTCGAAGAACCAGCGAAAAAGTTCCCGACGTCGTGTGAACATGATGTGTCTTCTGAATCGGAACTCAGAGCATGAGTTTGGTCAGTACACATCGAAGCGTCTAATGTGAGCGTGGCAACTGAAAACGCATAGAGGATTGCGATTAGGTGAGTCGCATTGGGGTACCGCTATCAAGATGTTGACTTTTCGTAACTCACTTAGGTCGGGAGCACACTTCGAGCACAAACACTTATACAAGTTGTGATTTTTCTCCTTTTCCTTTCCATAATCCCATAGCAGCTGATCTCCACGCTAAATTGATTTTTTTATTTTAAGGAGACGGATTGCAAATGCTTGTTTATACCTTGATAGTAGCCTTGGCTTTGAAATACACGAAACTCAATAGGTGCGGACTATCATTTCCCTTGATCAGCTTTACATATGTTTTCTGTATCAGGTTCGGATGCTTACTGCTGTGGTTTAACAGCCTTCCTAGCACAACGGTACCTTTGTAGACAGGTTTATGAGCCAAAATACAATATTCGCGTGATTGGTACTTCACTGAAATGATTGTGGCTTCAATCGGCCTTTTTATACAAAAACCGACTCACCTTTATAGTCCACTTTATACCTCGATAAAACTTCTCGCTCTGATTGACTCATTTTTGCAGTTATCTCCGCCAAGGCAGTCGATTTCTTCACAGCGCCACTCGAATATTGAGATTATTAATATATGGACGTGAATCCAAAATAGTTGCAGGACCACATACCGATAGTCACAAACTACACTTCCTTTAGGGATGTCTACCTTGGCTAACACTCCCATACCTCTGATCGACGGGATTTTACGAACCTCGAGCCAGGGGAAGTTCTGGAAATCAGCGTTTATAAAGTGGAAGAAGTCAGTTTGTGATTGTGACTATTCACCTGTACTAAAATTCTTTCTAAATACACAAAAAAACTCTATTTTCGCACAGCATCCTTGTCAAACTCTTTTAAGTTTAGGTTTAGAAAATCTTCTGATTTCATAACGTCTGCAGAGAATTATATTCAATTTTCTATGTGAAAAACTGGTATTTTGTCCGGTCCACCGTACAAAGATCTAACCTATCGGGTTGGATCTTTGTCCGGTGGAACGGACAAAAAAAAGAAAACGCGCTCCAGCGCGCACAATCTGACCTAAACCAGTAACCCATCTCAAGAATATGAAATCATTTCAAATCATTTTCGATTTTACTTTTAACTCATATAATACCTTTTCTTTACATTCCACGTCTAGTTTATCCACAATGCTATACTTTGCGAAGTTGAATTAGTATACTTTCTCATTATAAGTACTATAACTGGTGCAATACTAGGACGCGGTTCAATCAAAATTCAAGTAAAAAATGAATGATTCCGCTTTTATAATTTCGTTGAAATTCTATCTAATTACGATTTATAACGTTATCACAAATCTGATAACGAATCAAAATTTCATTTTCATGTATGAATCTATTCAATTCTATGAGTAAAACTTGAGTGCCCCGCCAACTAGTTTTGCACCCTAAAGTCTATTAAATAAATGAAAAATCCAGATGAAAGAAATGTCTCTGAGAAATCAAAGTTGAGTCACTGAAATTAGATTATTATGTTTCAGTATGTCAAAATACTATTTCCTGTGGTATGGGTAAAAATTTCTGTTTCTGTATCTAATCTCAGTTCATCTCTAATAGTTAAATTTGCGTGGAGATTAGGAGCTTTATTTGAGATGTGCAGGATAATAATATTGATACACAGAAAAATATTGATAACGTGACATCCGAAATTCATACGAATTCATCTTTCAAAAGAAATTCGCTTAGAACGATAAACGAATCCAATTTGTTGTAAACACTGCAAGAATATACACGTGCACCTGAATGCAATAGCAGCTAGCCTCAATAAATCGAGAATAAGCGCGTGGTTGACTAATTGAGCCTGCTTTGGCCCATCGCACCTCTTCATCCATACACGTGATTACTCCAGGGACCATCTAGTTTCACACCTGTGCCCGAAAGATACAACGCCTCTATCCACATGATTACTCAAGGCGCCATCAAATTTCGCACCTATATCCTCAAGGTTTTGCGAGCCTACACCATCGATGTCCGACCTCTATCAATCCATTTGATAGAGGTACCTTTATAAATGGAAATCGTTTATTCAACTTAATTGAATTTGCCGCGAGCCTGTATAAAACAGCCATGCAACATTAGTAAAAATGAAAACCGTATTCCGCGTTCAATTGTCCTAGCTCGCATTGATAGTTACTGAGATCAGATTTCAGGCTATAAATTGGGAATATTACGGTTCAAAAAAATTGCACTTTTCATTCCATTACGGTGTTTTATAAAATGTTGTTTGTTGGATAAGTTTTTGTTTGGAAAAACCTGCCCTATATCAAAGATGTTGTTTTTGTTTTAATGTTTTGCCTTTACTAGTTAAGCAACAGAATTACTTCTGTAGTTCTGGTATAAAACAAGTTCTTTGTTATTTTTAGCCCAGTACTTTAGCATAAACAATAGAATCAATTCTCAATTCTTTTTAAAAATAAACTTTCGATTTTTAATACTCAATTTCGCGTTAAAACAATCATTTTTCGTCATTATTTTGTCAAGCAAACCTTGGTTGATATCTAATTCCATCTAATGTTCACCCCATCATTTAAATTACATTTGAAATCCAACGAATCTTATGCAATTCAAAGCTGATAACCACAGTACCCCATTGCCACGCCTCTTCTCAGTTGATGACTCACCCCCTCCAGTGCGCCGTCCCCCTCACCCCACAGCGGCAGCTGCGAATAAAAACATGACAAAGCGGCTGACATAAACGACCGTTTCGCCCACTGAAACAGCGCACCGAAACAAGACCGAGTTTCAAGAGCATAAATGTCATGGCGCCGTGATAACCAAGTTCCCGCACTAATTTACTCAGAAAAGTCCCAAATTCGCGACTTTCGTCATAACTCGGCTCAAACTGATTCGTTCGGGGAGCTATGGGCATATTTGGAATCAGCATCGAGAGCTCTTCAAGTTGAGCACACATGTTCCTTGACCTGCGAACAAGGCGTATAGGGTTAGCAGAAGAATCGAGTGAACGAAAACACCACCGTTCTCAGCTCCAACGCGACTAATCGACCTGGGACTCGGCCAACAACTTTACTTTGTGATCCTCTTTCAAAAAAGCACTGCGGCAGCCCAATCCGAAAAAAACCCTTCATTTTTTATCCTCTTCACAAGTGCCAAGTCCATTCTCGCTTCAAACGGGATGAGGTTGAGAGATGTCTGTGCTCAAAATGAAGAGCTCCCGATGCTCATTCCAAATATGCTCCTAGTTCCCCAAGCGGGTTACTTTGAGACGTGTTATGACCAAAAGTCGTAAAATTCGCGATTTCGCGACTTTTGCGGATTTAAAAAAAATTAGTGCGGACATTGTACATGTATTTACGAAAGAGGAAATACGGTATATATGTTGTATCTTATCTCTAGGAAGCCGCGTCGCAACAATTATCGCGCCATTGTAGAAGTGATTATTTTTCCAAATCTAGCATTGTGTTTTCTTGAGAACAACCGCTCGATTTTCATGATAAAGCTATCATAGCGGGAGCGCGGCTTCCCCCAAACCAGATATTGACGATATCTTCTCGACAATCTGAACACGCTGGTAAGGCCTCGGTCATAGCTGGCCGATTGGCATAGCCAGCCCGGTCGAAAATCATGAAAGACAAGAATGAGGAAGGTAAAAGAGCACCCGGGGTTGTGTTCGACAACAACCAGCCGAGGGAAGTCGAAGGGAAGCGGAAGAGATGATGCAGCGCGTGGCAGAGGTAAATATATATCAACCCATCTTACACTACGTAAGATGGAAACGCAAACTGTGTTACTACTCAGGCGAACTGGGGCGTCGACAACAGGTTGATCCGCCCACCATGAGTCACCGCTGGCCATCGCGTCGATATTCGGCGGGGCCCTGGCCGCGAGTTATGATCAGGTCGATGCCGAGCTATTGCACAGCAATTACGGCCGCGAGCTATGACCTCGTCGATGTCAAGCTGTTGCACAGCTAGTGCTCTAGATACAAAGGGAGTATACGACGCATTTTTTAGGCATGCTGCGAATGATGATAGCGCAGTCCGTTCAATTACCTAAGTTTGCGTTACTTTTGGCACGCCCAGCATCTGGAGGTCCTGCCTACCCGGTGGTGACCCCAGTGGAGGCGGGGCGACCAGCCGCGATGCGTGTCGGTGTGCCGGGCGCGACGCGAGTCGATGTAAAGCAGTTCCTAAGCTAGATGAAGCAGTCCTGTAGGATGTGAACTGCTGCTAAGAAGGCCACTAAACGCGTCACATCGAGTTGTCAACAGGCGGACGTCGTTGGGCAACGGGCAGGTCTCAGGCTGGCAATGCGGGCGATTTGACTTGTCAACAGGGAGCGGTTTATGGGATGACAGCTTATCAACTCAGTACGAATCGATATTACTGCGAAAAATAAAGATTTCATCGCGAAGCTGTCATTGTTCAGCGGAGCGATTCAAAAAGTTCCGGCGGCCGCGAGGGAAGCCAAGGGGGTTACAGGTGTCTGGGTAGCGCGCATTTTGTACTCAAATTTTGACTCGTTTTCCCTTTGACTACACGGCTGGGTGTATGGCAGATACGACTCCCGGTGCGGCCGACCCGATCGATTTTCACACGATTTAAGGTAAGAAATGAATGATGTAACTGGCATCATTCCAAATATTTCCTAGATATCGACCACGTCGCCCAGACCGGGTGTTTCTCAACCTTTCTAGACCATGTTTTTTCATACGTAGCGACCGGGTCGGCCACGGCAGGTCACGGCGTTTTTCTGGACCAACTAGGACCTGAGCCTAAGGCTTCTCTCAGAGTTCGATCGCTGTGCCACGCGAGCGGTGCTCGACGACGCGGCCATCGCGTCGCGGGTTCGGGAAAGTTAGCAACCCATCGCGGAAGTTAGTTTCGTTCACGTACACATTCTAGCCGACTCCTGTTACCCTTTGCTGCGTCATCACCAAAATATCACATCAGGTAGGTTTTCTGTGGTCCCACTATTTCTGTAAATGTTTCGCATTAATTGGCTCCCCGTGGCCCACGAACGCACCCAAGACGGCGGAGCCAAAATGTCAGACCAAAGTTATAAGCGCAAAATTTGGAAAAAAAATACGATAGATAACATTTTGGCAACTAAAGCACCAAAAACTCTTGACCTTCCATAATCTACCTGATCAGTCGACGAAGAGGGTAAGCCACTTGAAAGAACGAAACTAATAAAAAAGCATAACCAACTGGGAAAATCGACAAGTTGAGTGAAGGTGGATGATGCAATCGCCAAGATCGGTAGCGTCGCCCGTACACTGGATGGCGACGCGAACTGGCAATGTCAGACGCCCATTCGCGCGATTTCAACTACTTTCTTGGCGATTTTCTCTGAAAGGCCTTCGACCAGGTCGATACACAGGGGTTTCATTCGGTCGCATCGCACACCGATCGAATTGGGGGAAGGGATCAGGACCTAAATCGTTTCAACACGGAAAATCGGTTTTTCCAAGTCTTTTTCTTCGCACAACTAACAGCTGAACTTCTTCAGAGATGAATACTTAGGTTTTATCTTTTCAGATTTCAAGAAAAAGACAATCTCAGACTGTGCTGCATTGTGGTGCAAACTTGAACACAGCAATCCAAACCATTCATATTGAGATGACTTTGAAATCCTCTCT
Source organism: Aplectana chamaeleonis (assembly GCA_029168955.1). Lineage (NCBI taxonomy): Eukaryota > Metazoa > Nematoda > Chromadorea > Rhabditida > Cosmocercidae > Aplectana > Aplectana chamaeleonis. The sequence goes on from JAPDOI010000010.1 coordinate 724,223, forward strand.
TGATGAAGTTGGGTTTTAAAACATATTCATTGAGCTCAAGAACTAACTACCGTCGATGCATTAGCACATGTCATAGGCGACAGTCGACTTTCGAATTATTGAATACAACCAAAACATTTCCTCTCAACATCAATTCAGCAACACAATTTCAAGTCCGCTCAGAGTCTCCGCAATTTATTCACCAATAAAATCTTACTCAAATTTGAGGCATTTCGATTTCAACCTGTTCGTTAGCTGCGTTATATTCGACGCCTACGCCGTTTTCGTTACGGCCGCACACACATGTTTCTTCGCCGTCCACGTACCTGCACAGTCCGATTGGGTACCCTGAAATACATATAATCACTATTATATATATATATATATATATATATATATATATATATATATATATATATATATATATATATATATATATATATATATATATATATATATATATATATATATATATATATATATATATATATATATATATATATATATATATATATATATATATATATATATATATATATATATATATATATATATATATGCATAGCGGGGGTGTGTATACAAGTCTGTTGGTACCTGCTCGTTGGTGCCCCTGCTTCTACTGAACCCAGCAGACGTTTGAGTGTACACAGGGGACGTTCGAGCGATATAGCGTGCACAACTATATCGCGAAAGTATCCCGCACATTGCATAAAGGTGTCGCCGTCCGGCACACTAAGGCCTCTGGTCCATAACACCTTAGGATCCGTACCTAAGGAGTTCATGGAGTCTTTGGCCACGAGCCACAGTTTCGCCACCCTGAACTGTCGATCGCTGTCGAGTGATATCCAAAAAACTGCGCTATCCAGGCTTCTGAGCTATTTCCATGCACCGTTTGCTGCTTTGCAGGAAACCCGCCTCAAGGATAGACCCGTCATCAGCGTCGGAGAGTACACCATCTACTGCGGTAACGCTGACGATAGGAGAGTGGGAGGCTGTGCAATAGCTGTAAGGAAGGATTTCAATGGTATGGTCAAGGAGTTCGGCTCAACGTCGTGTCGGAATGCATTCGTATGACTGCGGGATCACAGAGGATTTAATCTGTGGATAGTGAGCGCTTATGCGCCCACTGAAACCGCCGAAGACAATTCGAAGGATGCGTTTTATGAGGAACTCAATACGTTGCTGGCCAGGATACCTTGTCAACATGCTGTTGTCGTGGGGATTGACGCAAATGCGAAGATGGGACTTGATCAGGAATCCGAAGTACTCGGTAAATGGTTCTACCCAGTGGAGCAAACATCGGACAATGGCTACCGCCTTGTCGACTTTTGTGAACGCAGTGGTCTGATTATTGCATCAACATTCAAGAGGAATCATCGCCGCCATAAGCTTACGTGGCAGGGACCAACCCGGCTATCTCCAGAAGAGCAGCGGAAGCGGAAGATGACAACTTTGAAACCACAGCTTGACTATGTCCTAACGAGGAATATTCCAGTATCGGACATTCGAAGATCTAGAGCTGTGTGGGATGTCGCATTCGATTCGGATCACCGTCCTGTTCTGTTGAACTTCACTGCGAGGATTCATAAGAGGAAGCGAGGGGCTCAGCCTCTCCAGAGGATTGACATGACAAGTCTCAGAGATGTGTGGCACTCAACCGGCGCACTCCCGGTTGAGTGCCACACACTTTTCCTGGTGCTCGGCGCACTCCCAGTTGGGTCACACACACTTTTCTCGGCACTCGGCACACTCCCGGTTGGGTGCCACACACTTTTCTCGGCGCTCGGCGCACTCCCAATCGGGTCACACACACTTTTCGTGGCGCTCGGCGCACTTCCGGTTGGGTGCCACACACTTTTCCCGGCGCTCGGCGCACTCCCAGTGGGGTCACACACACTTTCCTTGGCGCTCGGCGCACTCCCGGTTGGGTGCCACACACTTTTCGCAGCGCTCGGCGCACTCCCAGTTGGGTCACACACACTGTTCTCGGCACTCGGCACACTCCCGGTTGGGTGCCACACACTTTTCTCGGCGCTCGGCGCACTCCCAGTGGGGTCACACACACTTTTCTTGGCGCTCGGCGCACTCCCGGTTGGGTGCCACACACTTTTCGCGGCGCTCGGCGCACTCCCAGTTGGGTCACACACACTGTTCTCGGCACTCGGCACACTCCCGGTTGGGTGCCACACACTTTTCCCGGCGCTCGGCGCACTCCCAGTGGGGGCACACACACACTTTTCTTGGCGCTCGGCGCACTCCGGGTTGGGTCCAACACACTTTTCTCGGCGCACTCCCAGTTGGGTCCTGTAAACCCTCCCCGGCGCTTGGCACACTCCTAACTGGGTCCCGCACATTCTCTGGTCAATGGTCAACGGTCACCAGTCAAAGGTCACCGGTCACCGGTCAACGGTCAACGGTCACCGGTCAACTCATAGCCGTTTATTATTATGTATGATGATGTATGATATGATAAGCAGTAAGAAGTAAAGTTGTTAATGTGAAACAGTAAGTAACCAACTTGTTAGTCACTTCCCCTGTCCCTTCCCTACGAAAAAGTACAGCCTACAACGTGTTTTAGCGATTTGATCTACCAACTGATAATATCACTTGATATGATAAGTAGTAAAAGGTGAAGTAGTTAATATGAAACAGTAAGTTTTCATTGTCTACCTACTCACCAGCCTGGGGACAGGGGCTCTCTACACACCGAGGGAGGAATTGCCCCCTTTTTGCAGTTCGAAACGTCACGCTACACAATGCAAGCGGAGTGGTCCCGAGTGGAATTAGAGCCGCAAAAGGCGGGACAACTCCTCCCTCGGTGTGTAGAGAGACCCTGTCCCACCAGCCTGCTTATCTGTTCACATACCAACTTACCTGCCTGCCCAAGTGATCGCCTGCGACCATTGGCAGTGGCCACTACTAAGGGTGCGTAACGCAAAAGGAAGCAGGAAGCAGGAACACACGCACAACAAGAAATTTTGATAAGGATTCGCCGATCTAACTTTGTTAGTTTTGAACCGATTTGGCTCAATTTTTGTCAGCACGTGTCTCCTGGACCCTCTCACCTATATCCCTATGGAGATCTCTGGAGAATTTGTTTAACAGGTTTTATTGACTACTTTACACAATTCTAAGTGATCAGAAGTCCCGGGCAAAACATACGATGCATAGCCATGTGATCACATTTTGGCGTCTCAGTTTACCGCTATCGCTCCAGCCGCGAAGCGGTTCACGTCCGGTAGGAATGGGTCCGCCAGCCTTGAAACAGTGAATGACATCGTCTTCGGAGCCATTCGCGGCATTTGCAATCCCACTAGCCTTAAAGGTACGAACGACAACTTCGGTTGAAAGTTGCTCCCCTGCAGTCGCAACCCAATTCAGGTACGCAGATATCGGTGGAGCTTTCGGATTGCCGCCCTTGGTGCACTCCTTCTCGCTTGCGTATCTGGATACTCTGCCCTTGGCCGAGGGCCACTTCTCACGTTCTGCGCTAAGACTTTAGGTAGATGAGGGATTGGCAAACACATGTGCATCAAGCAAAAAAGTATTAGGCAGAAAGTGGTTCCCAGTGAGAAATTTCCAATGACTTTTCAGCTGAAGGCGAAGGCGGGGCTCTAATAAAATGGGGTGTTCTGTTTTTCAACCTCCACCAAAGGGGGGTTAAATTAGAGGGAGGGGTTCAAATAGATGGGGGTGCTCAATAACAGGGCATACGGTATTTATGATAAGATAGTGCATACGTACGTTTAGCCCTAAAAGTGCCCCCAAAACCGCATTTGTCTGTAGCCGTCATTGCATAACACCACTCGTCGTTCGCCTGTTACGCTAGGGTGCTCTCAAATGTTTCATTATTTCTCAGAGAAAAAATTATGCATCAAGGACGTATCTGGATACTCTGCCCTTGGCCGAGGGCCACTTCTCACGTTCTGCGCTAAGACTTTAGGTAGATGAGGGATTGGCAAACACATGTGCATCAAGCAAAAAAGTATTAGGCAGAAAGTGGTTCCCAGTGAGAAATTTCCAATGACTTTTCAGCTGAAGGCGGGGGGGGGGGCTCTAATAAAATGGGGTGTTCTGTTTTTCAACCTCCACCAAAGGGGGGTTAAATTAGAGGGAGGGGTTCAAATAGATGGGGGTGCTCAATAACAGGGCATACGGTATTTATGATAAGATAGTGCATACGTACGTTTAGCCCTAAAAGTGCCCCCAAAACCGCATTTGTCTGTAGCCGTCATTGCATAACACCACTCGTCATTCGCCTGTTACGCTAAGGTGCTCTCAAATGTTTCATTATTTCTCAGAGAAAAAATTATCCGTCTACGAGTTGCTAGGAAAAAGAAAATCTCTTGATGGATCAGATCGCAGCGACCGTAGCTCTGTGGTCAGCGTATCAGATCTAGTCTAGTGAATGGACCAGGCGCGATGATTGCAACCGGTGTCGGAGTTTCGATCGCCCGCGGTGATCTGGGGTGCGTTCCAAGAACGTTTCCAAGAGCTGTGGGAGGCAAAGCAACCTACCCATGGACAAATTTGCTTTCCATGGATGCGAATTATAACTGAAAATTGCTCCCACGTGGCCATGGCTACGATTCCATGGACGCGTTTTGCCATGGGAATGTTCTTGGAACGCACCCCTGCTGTCGCAACCCAGTCCATTAACCAGACTTAATTGAATGCTCGGACTCTGAGGAAATAGCACAACTCAAAGCGAAAGAGCCGTCGTCCTCAATATGGCAAAGATGCATGTGAAGAAGCATTACCTCGCATAACTAGCTAAATGAAAATGATAAAAGTAGGCTACGGTTGCTTCTATCTTGTCGTGTTGTAAAATTATCTTTTTGGCAGCTCAGTTTTTCTGATTGCCCACCTCCATCAGAACGTTAGTAGATCTCAGTATAAAAAAAGCCAATTTCAGCAAATGAATCGTCTCCTACTGTGCCTTGTCACACTTGCTTCGCTCGGCGTCGACAGCTTAACATCAGACGATTTTTCTCCCTGTGCCAGAATGAATGAACCGGGTTTCGCTGCTGTTGCAGGAATAAGTTGCAGAATTTACTGCCTATTCAAGGTATGACCGGACAATGCACTCAGCTTCTAGATTAATCGTATGCTTCTTCATATATGGTAAGGAACCAATACATAATTCAAGGGGAGCTAATTTTGGGCCAAATTGGTGTAATGGAATCAAGTTTGGTGGTAGAATTTCTTTCATGCAATCAGGATTTCAGTCAACCTCTTTAAGGCCGGAATACTTTTTTCATTTTCAGAAAAGTACTTGACAAACTATCTTATTCTGATTGATTTTTCTTGTTTATCGAGGTCGAGACCCCAAAATCTAGAACCATGAGAAGCGAAATCCCACACAAATCAAGACAAGTATTTTTTTTGTAGGACAAAAAAAAACCACTACGAACAAGAATTTGGAGATCTGAAGTTGAAAACTAGAAGATGTATTCAGTTGCCATTAGTCTTGGGGAGCAGGCGATTTCACGTGACTGAAATTTCTTTTGCAAAGTAAGCTCTGGGGGAGGAGGAAAGAGGGCTCCAAACATTCTCGAGTCAACTTTTTGTATGTTCCACGTGATCTGAGCAGAGCTCGTCATTTCGCTCAAATGGCAGGAATGGAAGTCACAAGCGAGGGTTTGCGGAATTTTCTGTTTTATGCTTTCTGTTAAAATGGGCAAAGTTCGGCAGAAAACCAAGAAAAACCATTAATCTCGATTTGTAGCAGGATTGCAGTAGACACAGATGGCCAGATGGATCGAAGGTAAGCCAACATGTTCAGGGCGGATTTACCACGGGTTCGGTGCTCTTCCTCCCACACCAAACACTTTTATCTCGCTATAATAGTTATTCATCCGGCGCCTGCGACGTGGTGGCAGAAGGAGCTGCTATTCGCTGCTCATGACTGGATTCCATCCTCGCTCAGGGGCAATCAAACCCACTATGCATTCGAGGTCCTCCAGATGGTACCAGAGTCAGTCGTGGCGATGGGAACGGTCGGTTAGCAGTGCGCCTCCGATATATTACATATGACTTGAATGGCTGAAGGGAAGTCGCAGGTAACTTAAATCGACCAAGGGGGCACTTCCTAGGGGAGTATACGACGCACTCTCGGGGTAGGCTTACGACAGGCGTTGCTGTCGGTTCAATTACCCAAGTTTGAGTTGCTAGACACACACTAACAGGGAAGGCCCCGCTCAGAGTTTTCCGCATAACGTGTGGTCGGGACGCGTGTGGATGCGTTCTATGCGCCGCGTTTCGCCTGCGTGGCGTAATGGCCACTCATGGTGAATATATAAATGTAGGTTACATGTAACATAACTCAACTTACATGTAATATGAATTGACGTTACATGTCAGATAAATGTATGTTATTTGAGACATTCAAGAAAGTCACATTTATTTTGACAGTAACTTGTTCTTATTTTTCTGAGTAGTAGTTAGCCATGTTCATTTAGCCATAATTTGAACGCAAGACATCGTTTTGTCGCTTTTCTTCTTTCTGCGAAGTACAACATCGCGCCTAAAGGCAGCGGTTGAGATAAAACATGCTCGTCTTCTTTTCCTCCCTAAACGCTTCTCTGGGCTTAGAGTAGTAGGACTTATGATAAAAAATCGCAAAAAAAAAACGCTGTTCCGGCCAGATTTCAAGCCTGAACTTTCCTGTCTTTTGATGGTGGACGAGCCCACTTAACATCTTCGGAATCGATGATCTCTAGTATCAAGAACATCAGCTGGCTTGAAATTGAATTTCAATATAATTATGTACACATCTAGTCATAAACATTGACTGAAAAGCTTGCTTTCATTGTTCAACTGTTTTCAATAGGTAAATTTGCATTTATTTCGTCCTCTGAATGTCGATGATCTTTGACTGCTTGGCATGAGGCTGCGATCTTTTTGAGCTGCGCTGAGCACGTGTGCACGAACTGATATTTTTGGGCCCTAGAAACTCTAATTCTAGCCCGTTTTTCGTTACCTTCATAGTTTTTCAGCTATTTCAGATCTAAGCCGATTTTTGCAGTTTTTTCGATAGCGGTTTCCATCGTGACCACTGCCTTTAGATCGCTTTTCAATACCGAATGATTTTGAATCCTTCTTCACCACACCCGTCCAAAACTTTCGCATATGTCCAGGTGGCCATCCCAGACAGGACTCTGAAGCATCCTAAAAGGTGATGGAAAGACGAGTCTTTTTAGTCATGTCAAGCGTTGAGGTGATGCGTCGACTTTGTTTAGAGGCCTTCGTTCCGTCACATCCGTGGCCTTTCAAATCCCAGCAAACTCCTAAATAGCTTCCTCCCCGTGCGTTCCCACTTTTAAAAACGATAACTGTACTATTCGAATGCATATTGAGGTAGTCAAAAATTTATTTAAATAGTAGTTTTCAAGTGTTCATTTATAATTATGACTATATTTCAGGGGTACACAACCGGAGTGTGCACGTACGTGGGCCGCAAAGAGACGTGTGCGTGCGGCCGTAGCGAAGACGGCGGAATCGAAAAAAATTAGCGTAAATATAAGCTAAATAACAAACAGGTTGGTATCGAGCTGCCTCAAGTATGAGTTAGATTTCCTCGATGATCACGTGGCGTAACGTCTGAGTCAACTTCAAATTGTTTCGCTGCATCGATATCAATGGGAAATTCTCACGGCTGTATTCAGTTATTCGAAAATCGACTGTTTCTTATTGTGTTACTTCATCGACGGCAGTTGTTTCCTGAACTCGATAAATATGTTTCAAATCTCTCCTTCATCATCAAGATATTACAGCACGAGACCTGAATATCGAAGTTTTGAGTGCCTCTGCTTGATATCGCACCTGAACGCGGCACATTCTAAACTTGTTTTCTCTTTGAAATCCAGGAAAACACCTGATTTTTCTTCATCAAAAACTTGAGCAGTCACTACTGAGAGAGAAGATTTCGAAAAAAAAGCAGACTTTTATGCCGAAATGGTTTGGTAGCGTTTTCAGATTGTCTATTTTGTGAAGTTATTTTGCAAAGAACGAAGGTGCCAACGGAGGTCAAATTCTAGAAGCACCTACTCCAGTAGAAATCGCCGCGGCAGTGCAAACTTTGCTCAGGGGGTAGTTTTGGGCGGTGAACACAGTTATGAAGTCCGTTTCCGGACTCTCCAAAGACTAGTGCTCGTTTCGAAAGGTACGCTAGGTACGGAAATCTGGAGAAAAACGCCTATAACATTTTTCAGAGTGGTCTAGGCAGCTGCGAATACCAAAATCGGATTCTACGCCGACAACTTTTCTGGAAAGGTATATTTCTTGCGGATTGGCCAGGTTGATTGAAAGCAGCTCTCTTGTCACAGAAAAGACTCTTACCAGCACCTGAAACAATCGAAAAAGTTTTAAGCCAAATCCGAAAACCAATGTTTTGGAACACCCTGAAAATTCGTTTTGAATACGTTCCATGCTTCCAAAAGCTAAGAGAAAGCCCGTTTTTAGAACCCCCGGGGGTTTAGGGAGTTTTGAGCGCGCATTATTCATGCTGCACACCTACAACTGTCACAAAACTGCTTTTTTAATCTAGCAGGAAATCTGGAGCAAGACTTAGTGAGACACACTCAAATTCCACCAACGTTTCATTAATCTTCTCACACTTCGAATTCACAAGGTACTTGAAGGTAGCATACACACTCGTGAACTTGGTTGAGATAACTACGGCAATAGAATGATATGGCTCAGAACACAACGCCTACCCATTTTGAAGCGTCAGAAAGGACCCACAATGCCGCTACACGAGTAAGAAGTTAGCCTTACCCTGTATTTCTCCTCCCTCTGCATTTGCGTCCTTCTCCAGAACAGTGGTGCTGGCCCACTCTCACAATCAGCGACGTTTGTGCGTGGTAAAATAAGGACTATAAGTAAACCATCTACATCGACGACGGTGGGAATGGCCCAACGCTCCCATTTTGGAGAAGGACGGCAAACACAGGGGGCGGGCAGATACAGGGGCGGGCCAACTTCTCACGCGTGTAGCGTCATTGTGCATCGTTTTTGACGCTTCGAAATGAGTAGGCGGTATGTTCTGAGCCATACCATTCTATTTCCGTAATTATCTCAACCACGTTTACGAGCGTGTATGCTGCCTTCAAAGGCAGTCTCACGGCGGCGTGGATCCCCGCTGTGAGGCGCGCCGCAGTGATGAGAGGGCAGCCACGCATTTTGAGGTCAACAAGTCTTTCAATTTTCTTTGGTAAGTGGCTTTGCTTTCTGTTTCCTGTACCAAAAATTTTTCAAAAATAAGAGGGGTCATTGTACATGCTGAGATGATACAACCTATTGCGATGAAGAATATTTATTTATTTATTTACTTGATTATTTATTTAATTATTTATTTATTTATTTATTTATTTATTTATTTACTCAGGCAAACTGGGGCGTTGACAACAGGTTCACAAGTTGTCATCTCATAAACCGCTCCCTGTTGACAAGTCAAATCGCGCGTATTGTCAGCCTGAGACCTGCCCGTTCCCCAGCGACCTCCCCCTGTTGTCGGGCTGTTGACAACTCGGTGTGTCGCGTTTAGCGGCCTATTCAGCAGCAGTTCACATCCTACAGGACTGTGTCGTCTAGCTTAGGGACTACTTTACACCGACACGCGTCGCGGCTGGTCGCCCAGCCTCCACTGGGGTCACCACCCGATAGGCAGGACCTCCAGATGCTGGGCGGGGCCAATGTACCACAAACTTGGGTAATTGAAATGGCTGCGCTCTCATCATTTGCAGGATGCCTGAGAACTGCGCTGTATACTTCCCTGGTATCTAGAGCGCTAGCTGTTCAACAACTCGACATCGACCAGAGCATTACTCGCGGCCACGGCCCCGCCGAATATCGGCGCGTTGGCCAGCGGTGACTCATGGTGGGCGGATCAACCTCTTGTCGACGCCCATGTTTGCCAGAGTATTTAATTATTTATTTATTCATTTATTTAATTATTTATTTATTTATTTATTTATTTATTTATTTATTTATTTATTTATTTATTTATTTATTATTTATTTATTTATTTATTTATTTATTTATTTATTTATTTATTTATTTATTTATTTATTTATTTATTACAATACGATGTGTAAGACAATCGTGGGAAAACATGAATAAAATGCAAACTACATAACTCTGTATAAGGGATCATACCTTATCTCTTGGACTTGATTGAAGTGCGATGTGCGAATCGAACATTTCATAGTTACAATACATACAATACCTACATCCGACCGATTGTGGAATCGAGCGCCACAATTTTTTGCCCCACCATGAAAAAAGGCATCTACCTCATAGAGAAAAATCAGAATAATTTTACTTGCAAGGACTTGCAAGGACCGGAAGTTTCTTGTATTCGAAAACTTCAAGAGCCTCAGTTAAAAACCAGTACCTTGGGCTTTCGTCCCTTGAATCCCGGCGCAGGGTATTTGACGTATGCTTGGTTCACAAATTACAAAAAAAAAAACTCAACTTTTCAAAATATTTATCACAACAGATGACACAAAGCCAGTTTAAAGGCACTAATCGCGATCAAAATCGTTTTTCTGTTTTTTTTTCTTATCCTGACACCGGTCCCATTCTGATTCCAATGATGCTTCTGGAATCGTACAAGACCTTCTGGGAATGAAGTTATGGTCCCTCAAAAATTGAGCTAGGGAAAATGGTGGATGAGTTGTCCGAGTCTTGTAGCTTCCGTCTTTTGCAGCCAATGTATGCGAGCTGACCTGAGTCAAGAGAGAGGTTGAGAATGAAGGGAAGAACGGGGCTTTTGATCGGAAACCATCGCTCAACTCACGATTTCGAGTGCTCCTTTGCTCACGTCCAGGGGCGGGAAGAGGCGGGACTTGCCCACAGCGGCGGGGTTTGACCACTTTGAAGTCGTTTTGCGGCTCCTGGGTAGCTTTTCTTCCCATTTTTTCGACGCTGTTCTGCTTCTAAGAGCCACGAGAAGCGTTTGTCATGAAAAAATCGAGGATGAAGTTTATCGCAAACAGTGCCTTTAAACGGCATGCTGGAAAGTTGTTACTCATCAATGAGACGTTAACGTAGTTCGGAACGGTTCTTATATCGCCTTTTCAAATACATTTTATGCCTTTTTTGACGCAGTTCATACAGTTTGCATGTGTGTTTCTTCTCTTTTGTTAATGTTATTATGTCATTTCGACAATTATCATTAAAACCATTATCATTGCCTTATGCGAACGTAGTAAACATAAACAACATAAACACAACAGATGGTAAGCGTAATGAAAATAACACAAACTAGACATTTTGCCTGTAGTCTCTTGATCCAAAAAGAGCTTGGCTTGATGTATAGAAACAGCTAAATCATTATCTTCCCATCCGGAGGTTTCACCAATGGACAATGGAAAGCCAAAAGACTCCAGACATAACTTAGCTCCCAAAAGCTCTTTCGAGTTTATATGATATAACCGAGGCTGGGGTTCAACTCCTATAGAAGATTTGTAAATTCCTTCTTTATGTCTACCGACTCTTCCTCTCCTCTGAGATTGACTAGAGGCTGTGATGACATTGTATTCCTCTTCCAAGCAACAAATACCCGGTGTCCTCGATTTGAATACCATTGCTTTCATTGGGTCGACCACCACATCAACATCCGGGTTAACACCACATTCACGCGTATTCGTTACAAGTATGAATAATCCTTCGGGTGGCGCCCGCATTTGACGTATCGAAGAAGCAAACATTCCATAGGTCGCTCGATGGAATATTAAAGTTTGACCTGTATCAATCATTTTGGCTTTATTTTCGCAGGAAACTCATCGTCCATGGACAGAATCACAAAAAAACCATCACCTTCAAACCTTTTCCAGACAGATCTTGCGAAGTTTCGTTGAATTTCTTTGGGGAGAACTCTTCCTCTTCTATGAGATAGTTTGATCCTCCTTGGAAATTCAAATCACTTGAATCCCAGTCTCTTAATGGAGCCGAGAATTCAACAACAGTTAATCTTTTATTCATTCTCAGTCTACGTAAAACAGGCATCAAAATGATAGACTTCACGTCAGAATAATGGGCTTCTTCAACTATGAAAACGGTTGGAACCTTCTGGTTTTTACTCGTGAGTAACAACTCTCGAGCCAGAACCGCGTGTGGTATAATCGTTATCCTTCCCACTGCTCCAAACACCTTCTTGGAAAGATCTTGTGTCCTGTGTCTACGCAATATATGACATGGCAATTCCCTTTCCTCAGTGTATTCTAGCAAAGAAGAATACAACTGTGAACATATCAGCCTCGTTGGAGCAGAAACTACGATGTCTCTCTTCTGTATCAGAGCGTCTTCCACTAACCGAGGAAGGATATCTCTGGTTTTGACAGCGCTAGGATGTACAGTAATCTATTGTCTTCCACTAGAAGGATCAACTTGCGCAGGCATCTCCACAGGCACTGATGGTATTCTTTCGACTTGATACAAGTTCGGTTTGATGAAGCTCCAAGGACCTTGAATGTTTGATCCTATCTAACCAGCCAATTCCACCTCACCAGCATTATTCTGCGTGAACACAGGGCATACTGAGGTTCCATTCTTGGTCTTCGAACTCGAGAAATATAACATTCCATTCGAGGATTCCTGAACCGCTGAATTGACTATGTGCTTTCGGTTACACTCATCAACCAACACAGCAGCGACTTTCTTACCCTCAGCCACAGGAGAAATTCTCGGGGGACCACCCCATACAATAAGGTCTGCTGATGCATTAAAGTAACTCGGTGTTAGGAAGCTCACCTGTCCATCTTTCTGGTTTATCAGTAATGGAACATCACTCGTCACGTGGGCTCGAGTATGCATGGAGCCACGCCAGAAGACGGCATAACCCGCGGAATATGGGATAGGACCAATTATTTGCCTAATTCGGTATATTCCATCCGTAGTAGACAACATTTCAGCATCTAGCAGCCTTATCTCTGTCCTCGGTGATCTCTCTCTGTTCGCTGCCTAGGCTAAAGCAAACAGCAATACACAGGCGAATGGTATATTGGACACCAAAGCAGTCGCGAAAAAGATAATGGCGTAGAAAGCTATACCCGAATAACAATCACCTTTCTTTTCTAGGGAATAAATCAAATTGTTGTTCCAGAGGGGGTGCATCTAGCCACACATTTAGATCTCCGACATCAGTTGTGTATCTTGCCTCAGCTTAAGCTATCGTACGAAAAAAAGTCTTCTGAATAAAAGACAATTGAATTCTCTCACCAAAACAGGTCCATAGAGGAACTGAATGCAAATGCAAACCAGTTCTTTCAATTTCAAACAGTTCGGGTGTCACATACTTGAGAATAACAACCATCAACATAGCTGCCATAGGATTCATTATAGATACTACGAAGACAGCCAGAGCGAAAGTTTCACAAGGGAAACTAAGATCTTGGCCTCTTCTCTTGACATCAACTAGGCCGAATATCATAAAAATCACAATGGACTGGAAAGAGCTAGCGCTACACTTCGTGACAAACCACCGGGATCATGAGTTAAAGTCACATTAAAGGCAGTGTTCACGATGAAAAAAGTTTTCGAAATTCCACTAGGATTAGGTAGTGGAGGGACACTCTGTAACGTTAACGTAGAACGAACGCATGAAAACGAGCCAAAAGAGCCCGAAGCTGCAACTTCGAGCGCATTGAAAACCCCAAAAGCGCATCACACGCCCACCGACGTGAACAAATGAATGCTCGAGATCGTGAGATGAGCGATGATTTTCAATCATTACCCCCGTTCTTCCCTTGATTCTCAGCTTCTCTCTTTACTCAGGTCAGCTCGCATAGATCGGCTGCAAAAGACGGAAGTTACAAGCCTCGGACAACTCGTCCACCATGTTTCCATAGCTCAATCTTTGAGGGACCATACCTGCATTCACAGAAGGTCTTGTATGATTTCAGAGACACCATTGGAATCAGCATAATCAGCATAGGACCGTTTTCACGATAGGCGGAAAAACAGAAAAACGATTTTCATCGTGAACACTGCCTTTAATCTCATCTTCCAAAGCAACAGCTGGTAATAATACGGCTATTACTACAAGCAAACAACCACTATTTTTATACCAAAATAGAAGTGCTATTGACGTTTAACTGATATTGATGCTATTGCGGTCTCTTTTCCCAGCTAATCCAAGAGTTGGTGGACGACCACGCTCCATCAAACGCGTCTCGAACGCTCCTCGTCAAATTCTGCACATCGTCATTTTTGAGATTTAGTCCTCATGATGAATTTTTCGCACCAGTTCAGTGCTGTAGGCTCGCCTAAAGCACATTTTCCATACCCGCTGCATGAGTCTTGAGCTTTCTAGGCAGTGTTTTCTCCTCGTTCGAACACGATGAAAATTGCTTTTCACCTTCTACAGATTTCATACTTAAAGTCAAAGTCTCAAGAATTTATGAAAATCAAACTGGCAGATGAAACAGATGGAACGGACGGTAGAGCAGAAAAAAACTTCAAGAAGAACACATACAGCACAATTTAGGAATACGTACAATATCGAGTAATCGCTAAAGCAAAACCTCATTGAAGTGTAGTGTCCCCCCACCTTTGCAGATTTCTTAAACCGTGTGATTCTGGATCTGGATCGCTTGGCAGGTACATAAGGTATCCGGGATCATAATTCAGCGACCAGCGACAATGCATATTAGGCATATCGATCTTCTGTCGATATGGATGGTAAACATTGCGTTGCGTTCTCGCCGCTGGAACTACGATCCCGGCCATACTGTGCTTCTGAAGAGGTTCGCAAGTACTTCAGCTCACAAAAAAAAACAATGTAGGATCAAATGGGCGCGAAACACAAATATTAGCGCAGCTAGGAACGTCTCTCCATTGCGACGCTGACGAACAGACCTGCAGCTAACCCGATGCACACTGAATACGCTGGTAGTAAGGACTTGAAAACATGTTGAAACTCGTAGAATACATGCACGTGCAGAAAAACATGATAGAACCCGTATGGATAAACGGTCGCTGCTGCCTGTTCAGGTTTACTGGAACCTATGAAGACTGAAGTTCCTTCAGCAAAGATCGACATCAACAAAGTTCAACGAAAGCGGCGCGTTCACCAACACGAGTTCCTCTGGGAGTACTGCGAGAGTTGCGTTTCCTGGAAAGTACGTTGCATTTGACTGATGCGCATTCCTTCGAGAAAGTATCTGAATTTGAGTTTTGGAGGTGTTCGGATATGTAAATCCAGTTCCACCTGAAGTCTGGCTTCAAGTGAGTGATTCAACTTTGGGCCAATACCTCGTTAAATGAGGCGTGAACGTTTTCTCTGGAGCACATTAAAATTTCTTTTTCTTGAAAGGATAGATGAAATATTCGCGACCATTGAGAATTCACGCCACATTTTCGCCCTATGACGGCATTGGGGCGGAGGAAAAAGTTTTCATTTTATGGAGCTTTCTAGCAGCAATTCGACAATGTTGTCTGTTTCATCCAGTTTACCCTTCCCGTGCCAGATCTAACATCGTTGCCTTTCTCCAAATCAGCGCTTACATCATATATAAACAGATTGTTGTATTATATTTAGTTGAACTCGGTGTAATAACGTCCTTTATTCTATTCAGCAGCAATGGTCACCGTAGCACGTTGTATTCTTCTCCTGACCGCGCTCCCTCTCCTTATGCAGGTATCTTGTCTATTGATATCATGCTTTTCATTTGCAGGATCTCCATGATTCGGAATCATTTGGAGATCAAACTTGTCCTTGACATGACCAGCTCATCAAGCACATTCTGTGTCCCCATGGCCCATCGCGAGGAAAGCCTCATTGCGGACCGTGGCGAAGTTGGCTCCCTTGCTGTTCGCCGTGACAAGGATCATACCCAGCACCGCTAAAGAGGGTGGTGAACCAAATTTTTTCTCCGTTTGCAGCAAAGGCTGACGATTACTAGGACTTGGCAGGATATGTTGCCGTTAGCAGCAGCTTCTGCTCACAACGAGGGGTAGTATTCGATGTTTGCCCTGGAGTACTAACGCTATTGTGGCGTCGTACTACCCCCAGACTGTCTGAGAAAAATCTTTCATGTTTTGACCTCTGATAGATGTGAATTTCAGAGAAAAATACACATTTTTTCAACCAAGTACCGAAGTCAAAAAGACTTTCTACACACACCATCGCATTCGCTTCACTTAGAAGAACACGAAAACTATCTGAAAAAGTCATTCCGTCAATTTTGAAATGCGTTATGGCCATGCGGCGCTGCGTGAATGCAAAAAAAGCACTTGCGACGTTTTTTGCATTCGCACTGTGCCGCATCGCCATAACGCGAAAAACGTCGCAAAACACTTTTTTCGCGAAAAAAAATTGCGCGGTGCTGTAATTGAACCCGATTTTCAATGACCAAACAGTTACTTCACGTAGCAGTCTTGCCATTGATTGTTTTATCTCTCTTAGAGCGATTGTGCGAATTAGCGCAACAATCCGGCTAACGTCATCTGAGCTTCTCACTCTACTGATAGGGGTTTTCTACGGGCTCAGATCTGGAGAAGAAGCTGTTTAAATGGAATCTTGCCTGCCTATCCAGGCAAGATTTACAACCCAGGCGCGGAATATAACTTTGAATTCGTCGCTCAATTATGTGAAAAATGAATTCGACGATTATCGGCAGGAATGCGGTTTTGGCCGCGCCAGGCGAAAATCGTCTTAGGGAGTTCAGTGTGTTTTTAGAATTATTTGGAGGGCGGCCATATGAACTCCATGCCAACGGTGTCATCGCGGTGCTTCAGTATTGATCAACGATATGTGAATCCTACTGCAAACCTGACTCCTTCACCGTCGGTCTCGTCTGTGTCTGCAGATCGTAAACGTTTGCTTTCCTCACGTGGAGCGCACCTTTCGCTGCTATTCGATAGAGCTATAATTGCTTTTTGATTGATTTTACCTTAGTTGTTGACAAAAGCGGGATAACCAGTGGTGAGAAGGTGGTTGACCAGAGCACGTAAGGTTTCTCTCGGCCACTGAATACTTTTTTCTACCATAACTTAATTACAAAAAATATCTCCAGGCCTTTTCCCTCAAACTACCGACGTTCATCGCTTACACAAATCGAACTGCTAGAGTAGCACTTTGGATGGACACTCATGTCCACCATTTAAGCGAATGTCTAGGGTGGTGCAACGATCAAGCTCCTTGCTCTATGATTTCATATGAAGAGTGTAACATGACCAATCACGCCATGGTGAGTTTACGCACACCAAAAATATTTTCGTATCTTGATATAAATTATAGATTTTACTTTCAAGCATCTTTGCAAGCTCTACTACAATAGCGATTCCGAAGGCTATCTGAATACCTTGCCTGGATTCACAAACTACAAACTTATTCGAGAAATGGAGGATGGACAGCCCTCCAACTGCCAACGGATGAGAATGTCTCGGATCGCTGTTGGCTGAGGTCCTTTGATTCTAGGGAGGGGGGTTACGTTACGCATAATCGTGACCGGCGTTCTCATAGTGTCATAAATGTCCAGCTGATTCATGGCTCATCCAATATTCTTACAAAAACTACAATACTAGTCAGGTTTCGAACTTAGTTGTGTTTTAGATTTTCTTCTTATTCACACCGATGTGTTGGTAGTCCGACAATGTGTATGTTTTTTTTGTTGAAGTTTTTTTCTGCCCTACAATCCGTTCCATCTGTTTCATCTGTCAGTTTGATTTTCATAAATTCTTAAGACTTTGACTTCAAGTATGAAATCTGTAGAAGGTGAACAGCAATTTTCATCGTGTTCGGACGAGGACAAAACACGGCCTAGAGAGCTGAAGACTCATGGAGCGGGTATGGAAAATGTGCCTTTGGCAAACCTACACCACTGAACTGGTGCAAAAAATTCAATATGAGGACTAAATCTCAAAAATGACGAGGTGCAGAATTTGACGAGGAGTGTTCGAGACGCGTTTGATGGAGCGTGGTCGTCCACCAACTCTTGGATTAGCTAGGAAGAGAGACCGCAATAGCACCAATATCAGTTAAACGTCAATAGCACTTCTATTTATGTATATAAATAGTGGTTGTTTGATTGTAGTAATAGCGGTATTATTACCAGTTGTTGCTTTGGAAGCTGAGATAAAGGAGACTTTAACTCGTGATCCCGGTGGTTTGTCACAAAGTGTAGCGCTAGCTCTTTTTCAGTCCATTGTGGTTTTTATGGTACTCGGCATAGTTGATATCAGGAGAGGAGACCTAGATCCTAGTTCCGCTTGTGGAACTTTCGCTCTGGTTGTCTTCGTAGTATCTATAATGAAACCTATGGCAGCTATGTTGATGGTTGTTATTCTAAAGTATGTGACACCCGAAATGTGTGAAATCGAAAGAACTGGTTTGCACTTGCATTCAGTTCCTCTATGGACCTGTCTTGGTGAGAGAATTCAATTGTCTTCTATTCAAAAGACCTTTTTTCGTACGATAGCTTATGCTGAAACAAGATACATAAGCTCTGGTACATCCCGAGTGACCTGTTGATTTCGATTATCACCAGCAGCGGAGCGATGGGCCTCGGTGAAATATAACTAGTGATAAGGAGATTTCGACGATGAAGCAACGGCCCCGCGCTGTGATAACCGAAAACATGAGTTCACTCGGAATGAAAAAGAGTTCAACTGATGTCGGAGATCTAAATGTGTGGCGAGATGCCCTCCCTCTGGAACAACAAAATTCCGATGATATTTATTTCTTCGAAAAGAAAGGTAATGGTCATTTGGGTATAGCTTTCTACGCCGCTATTTTTTTCGCGACTGCTTTGGTGTCCAATACACCATTCGCCTGTGACTTCCTGTTTGTTTTAGCCCAGGCAGGGGGCAGAGAGAGAGAGAGAGACAACCAAGGACAGAGATAAGGCTGCTAGATGCTGAAAAGTTGTCTACCACGAATGGAATCTACTCAAAAAGGCGAATGATCGGTTCTGTCCCATATTCCGCGGGTTATGCAGTGTTCTGGCGTGGCTCCATGCACACTCGAGCCCACGTAACGGGTGATGTCCCATTACTGATGAACCAGAAAGATGGACAGGTGAGTTTCTCAACACCGAGTTACTCTAATGAATCAGCAGACTTTATTGTGTGGGGTGGTTCCCTGAGAATTTCTGCTGTTGCTGAGGATAAAAGAGTCGCTGTTGACGATTGTAACCGAAAGCACATAATCAATTCAGCGGTTCAGGAATCCTCGAATGAAATGTTATATTTCTCGAGTTTGAAAACCAAGAATGAAACTTCAGGATGCCCTGCGTTTACGCTGAATAATGCTGGTGAGGTGGAATTAGCTGGTTTGATAGGATCGGACATTCAAGGTCCTTGGAGCTTCATGAAACCGAACTTGTATCAAGTCAAAAAAATACCATCCGCGCCTGTGGAGATGCCTGTGCAAGTAGATCTTCCTAGTGGAAGTCAACAGATTACTGTACATCCTGGCGCTGGCAGAACCAGGGATATCCTTCCTCGGTTAATGGAGGACGCTCTGATACAGAAGAAAGACATCGTAGTTTCTGCTCCAACGAGGGTGATATGTTCACAGATGTATTCTTCTTTGCTAGAATACACTGAGGAAAGGGAATTGCCATGTCATAGATTGCGTAGACACAGGACACGAGATCTTTCCAAGAAGGTGTTTGGAGCAGTGGGAAGGATAACGATTATACCACACGCGGTTCTGGCTCGAGAGTTGTTACTCACGAGTAAAAACCAGAAGGTTCCAACCGTTTTCATAGTTGACGAAGCCCATTATTCTGACGTGAAATCTATCATTTTGCTGTCTGTTTTACGTGGACTGAGAATGAATATAAGATTCACTGTTGTTGAATTTTCGGCTTCAACAAGAGACTGGGATTCAAATGTTATGAATTTCCAAGAAGGATCAAACTATCACATAGAAGAGAAAAAGTTCTCCACAGAGAAACTCAAAGAAACTTTGCGAAATCTGTCCGGGAAAGGTTTGAAGGTGATGGTTTTATGTGAATCTGTCCATGTTTCTTGCGAAAATGTAGCCAAAATGATTGATCCAGTTCAAACTTCAAAATTCCAACGAGCGACTTATGGAATGTAACGTCGGCATGGATCTGGAAGAGACATCGCGTTCACTGTTGAAGGTTCGCGCAAACTCGGTGCCATATTCTATAGCATAGGTGCACCGAGTTTGCGCCAACCTTCAACAGTAGACGCGAAGCCTCTTCCGGATCCATGCCGACGTTTTGCTTCTTAAATACGTCAAAAGCGGGCGCCACCGGAAGGATTATTCATACTTGTGACCAAGATGTGTGAATGTGGTGTTAACCCGGATGTTGATGTGGTGGTCGACCCAATGAAAGCAATGGTATTCAAATTGAGGACACCGGGTATTTGTTGCTTGGAAAAGGAATACAATGTCATCACAGCCTCTAGTCAATTGCAGAGGAGAGGAAGAGTCGGTATACATAAAAGCTAAGTTATGTCTGGAATCTTTAGGCTTTCCATTGCCCATTGGTGAAACCTCCGGATGGGAAGATAATGATTTCGCTGTTTCTATACATCAAGCCAAGCTCTTTTTGGATCAAGGGACTACAGGCAAAACGTCTAGTTTGTGTTATTTCTATTACGCTTACCATCTAGACGGAAGAATGCGGACTTTGGAAGAAATGAGTGCACTCATCGAATCTGACCGTGGGAAAAGATTTTTCTGCGCGAAATTAAGGAGAAAAACGCTAAAGTTGCGCTGGTTCGATTATTCTGATCCGGGGCTTGTTGGTCGATTCATGAGGATGCTAGGTCAACCGAAACCATTGGTCACGAATTCTGTTGTGAATGACGTAGCTGAAGTCACAAATTCGAACGTGTATATCTCTTCAGAGTCGGAAGAAGAGTTGGCGGACGATGATTAGCTGAGCCAGCCTGTTGAGAAGCAGCGTTGGTGGTGGCAACCCTCCCAATAAACTTTTTGTAAAAATAAAAAGATTGGCAACTTTTGATAGTACTGAGGGTTTTTCTGTTAATCTTTTCCCCTCGCAGTAGTTTTAACCCCCTTTTCTTGAAGGCAGTGTTCACGATAATCTTCGATTTTGAGATTAATAGCTAAATCGATTGTTTGGCCCCCGGGTAGAACATAAATGACGAAGGAATTGAGAAAAACGCACCAGAAGATCACGAAATCTTTTACTCTCACCCCACCTCTTTACTCTCACAGGAACTGTTCGTTGTGACAACGAAATCATTTGTGAGCCCGTCCTTTACAATTATTTACTTTCGGTTGCTCCGTTCTTCTCTTCAAACCCTTCCTAGTACTATTTTGCCTGAAATATTCTTCAATTTTCGACTGATCCCATTTTTCACCGTAGACAACCACCGTGGACATGTTCATACAACTGGACAACTAGTCCATGTTAAAGAATAATGCCAATAAAATACGCAGGTTTAATGCGTTTTTCGCCGTTGCTTCGTTATTTCTGTAACATTCGGTGGCCAACGCTTTGTACTCCTTAAAGTGTGGTCTGAAAAAAATATATTGTTAAGATATAATTCTTTATTGTCAAACGAAGCTCCGAAATCTTCAGACGCTCGCGAAGGTTCTTGGGGACGGATTGTGTTAACACTTAAGAGACCACGTGTCCACACTGCGCACCCACGCCATGAAACTTTTAATATTTTCTATATTTCACTGGCGTGGAGTCTTTCTTGATTACGGATAGGTTCCTTATATTATGATGTAACCTATCTACACTCACAGTGGTCAAGCATTTTCAGTGTTCCTAGTAATTTTACAAGCATCTCCGGAAATGGCACTTTCCGATTTTTCGAGCTTCTTTGGCTGGCAATAAATCGTTCCAAACATGACTAAGAAGAGGTATCAATGATGCTTATCACGGAACTGATGCTCTACAGTTGATTGCCGAAATAGTAGTGCCACTTATATGAGATAAGTGTAGTAGGTCATCGTTCAAAATTTTGCTGCATTGACCCCGAGGGTTATTCGAGTTGCTGTACAAGGTTCTGGTTTTTACTTTTCAATTTCCAATGAAATTTCCTTTGACTGCGGCATACTAGCCATCGGTCAACTTTGTTTAAATTTTCGCTAAATTTCGAGTGGAGGGTAACTCGGGGGGGAAAGGGGTAAAAACCTAGCAATAGTTCAGTGCTAAAGATTTTATTGAAATCGAACTACGGGGTATATTTGGAATCGCTGAAAAATGGAGTGGTGAATACTTCACGATTTTCAGAAGCTTCGCTGGCGTCTGCCATTCGTTATCCGTTTGTAAACGTTTCAGGTGTTGGTGCGACTTCGCTCACGTGGTCACTGGGGAGGAGGGGGTGCTGATCATGAATCTGAATCCCATTTCGAGATTTCTGATAAAGTTTCTGTCGGTGGCATCAGACAACTTGGTAGATCAAAGTATTTGAGTCCGCCGAAAGTTCTATATGAGGTTCATTAGGGCATCACAAAGGAGAAGTTTGTTCATTTTTCAAATTTTCTATACTCCGGGTCGGCCTAGCACGGCTCAATCCTAACCATTAGCTGTAACCTGAAGAAAATTCCAGAAGTCGACCAACAAACGCTTATTTCGTTACCAGCCTTGTGCATGTAAAGCTAGAATAACTTGAAAAATAAAAAAAAGCAGGTCCGCGAAAAAGCGGTGGATCATTGCTTCACCATGGCCTCACTCCAGATCTCTGAAGAGCGACATACTCTCAGGTGGAGTAGAAACGGAATACTGGTTGTCTAAGTAAGAAAGCCAGCTCCGATAAAAATGGTTTCCAGCGGACCGCGTGTCCACACTGCGCACCCACGGAAACGATTAGCCGTGGAGCGCACCGGTCCGCTGTGGAAATTCGCCGTGGAGCAGGCGGTCTCCTAAGTGTTAAAGCTAGAACTTCCTTCTTGAACCACTTTTGATCTAGTAAGCGTTCGCCGCAGGGCAACTTTCTCAGATATGAGTTTCATAGATTATTGGGAATGGCCGAAGAATCCTCTCAAAATCACAACTTTTAAGGAAAATCGAAATGGAAAATAGTTGACAGTGGTGTTTGAATTCGCGCCGTTGGTTCTCTGAACAATTGAGGTGGATCGCAAGAAATTCCTTCATTATACGATGGCTGGCAGCGATTCGCATCAGATTACTGACAGATGGCCAGCCTCTTTTGAGAAGATTCGTAACATTTGACATCCTGCATATATCTTTACAATAATGGGTTGGTGATCCATAAACTTTTCCAGCATTTCTGAAGGGCTCAATCAAATAATCAAACAAGAAAAACGGTAAGTGGTTCTAAGCGCACTCGATGACCTTAAGAAGTATAATGACTTTGCTGAAAAGAAGGTATTCGAAGAAAGTTTTAGTTTTTTTTTCTTTTTTTTCACAGTCGTTCCTTCATATACTGTAATTGCGAAGTTGAGAGTCAAAATCATTATACACATGAGCTGTTTCCAAAAACGGGGTTAGTGCATTTTGCTCTCGACAAAGTTCCTTGCCCAGATCCGGCGCGTTCATGCACGCAGCCCCTGAAGGTTAGAAAGCGAAACGGATCAGAAAATCCCGTCTAGTTGCATTCAAGATCCCGAGGCAATTCTGGAGAGCTCTGTGTTTTAATCGTCGATCAGTTGCGGGTGTCGAGTACGGCAAAATATAAATGCTGGATACGATGCATAGCCATGTGATCACATGGCTATGCATCGTATGTTTCGCCCGGGACTTGTGATCACTTAGAATTGTGTAAAGTAGTGAATGAAACCTGTTAAACAAATTCTCCAGAGATCTCCATAGGGATATAGGTGAGAGGGTCCAGGAGACACGTGCTGACAAAAATTGAGCCAAATCGGTTCAAAACTAACAAAGTTAGATCGGCGAATCCTTATCAAAATTTCTTGTTGTGCGTGTGTTCCTGCTTCCTGCTTCCTTTGCGTTACGCACCCTTAGTAGTGGCCACTGCCAGTGGTCGCAGGCGATCACTTGGGCAGGCAGGTAAGTTGGTATGTGAACAGATAAGCAGGCTGGTGGGACAGGGTCTCTCTACACACCGAGGGAGGAGTTGTCCCGCCTTTGCGGCTCTAATTCCACTCGGGACCACTCCGCTTGCATTGTGTAGCGTGACGTTTCGAACTGCAAAAAGGGGGCAATTCCTCCCTCGGTGTGTAGAGAGCCCCTGTCCCCAGGCTGGTGAGTAGGTAGACAATGAAAACTTACTGTTTCATATTAACTACTTCACCTTTTACTACTTATCATATCAAGTGATATTATCAGTTGGTAGATCAAATCGCTAAAACACATTGTAGGCTGTACTTTTTCGTAGGGAAGGGTCAGGGGAAATGACTAACAAGTTGGTTACTTACTGTTTCACATTAACTACTTTACTTCTTACTGCTTATCATATCATACACCATCTTCATTCCATAGTAATAAAGGAGAGTGGTGTCCGTCCGTCCGCCCGTCAGTCAGTCAGTCAGTCAGTCCGTCAGTTTACGGTGTGCATTCTGTAATTGCAGACTTTTCTGTTTTACAAGGGTTAAGCCCGAAACAATCAAACGGGACGTCGTAGAAAGTCAGCGGGACCCAGCGATAGTGCGCCGGACGCCGTAGAAAGTGTGCGGGACCCATGTTAGAGTACGCCGGACGTCATAGAAAGTGTACGGGACCCAGGTGAGAGTACGCCGGACGCCATAGAAAGTGTACGTGACCCATGTTAGAGTGTGCCAGACGCCGTAGGAAGTGTACGGAACCCTTTTAGGAGTGCGCCGAACACCATAGAAAGTGTGCAGGACCCATGTAAGAGTGCGCCGGACGCCAGAGAAAGTGTGCGGGACCCATGTTAGAGTGTGCCGGACGCCATAGAAAGTGTGCGGGACCCAGTTAGGAGTGCGCCGAACGCCATAGAAATTGTGCGGGACCCATATAAGAGCGTGCCGGACGCCATAGAAAGTGTACGGTACCCATTTAGGAGTGCGCCGAACGCCATAGAAAGTGTACGGAACCCATTTAGGAGTGCGCCGAACGCCATAGAATGTGTGCGGGACCCATGTTAGAGTGCGCCAGACGCCATAGAGTGTGTTCGGGACCCATGTTAGAGTGCGTCAGACGCCATAGAAAGTGTATGGAACCCATTTAGGAGTGCGCCGAACGACATAGAAAATGTGCGGACCCATGTTAGAGTGCGCCGGACGCCATAGAAAGTGTACGGAACCCATTCAGAGTGCGCCGGACGCCACAGAAAGTGTGCGCGACCCATGTAAGGGTGCGCCGAACGCCAGAGAAAGTGTGCGGGATACATGTTAGAGTACGCCGGATGTCATAGAAAGTGTACGGAACCCATTCAAGAGTGCGCCGGACGCCATCGAAAGTGTGCGGGACCCATGTTAGAGTACGCCGGACGCCATAGAAAGTGTACGGGACCCAGGTGAGAGTACGCCGGACGCCATAGAAAGTGTACGTGACCCATGTTAGAGTGTGCCGGACGCCATAGAAAGTGTACGGTACCCATTTAGGAGTGCGCCGAACGCCATAGAAAGTGTGCGGGACCCATGTAAGAGCGCGCCGGACGCCATAGAAAGTGTACGGGACCCATGCTCAAGTGTGCCGGACGCCGTAGAAAGTGTACGGAACCCATTTAGGAGTGCGCCGAACGCCATAGAAAGTGTACGGGACCAATGTAAGAGTGCGCCGGACGCCATCGAAAGTGTGCGGAACCCACGTTAGAGTACGCCGGACGCCATAGAAAGTGTACGGAACCCATTTAGGAGAGCGCCGGACGCCATCGAAAGCGTGCGGGACCCATGTTAGAGTGCGCCGGACGCCGTAGGAAGTGTACGGAACCCTTTTAGTAGTGCGCCGAACGCCATAGAAAGTGTGCAGGACCCATGTAAGAGTGCGCCGGGCGCCATAGAAAGTGTAGGGAACCCATGTTAGAGTGTGCTGAACGCCATAGAAAGTGTACGGTACCCATTTAGGAGTGCGCCGAACGCCATAGAAAGTGTACGGGACCCATGTTAGAGTGTGCTGAACGCCATAGAAAGTGTACGGTACCCATTTAGGAGTGCGCCGAACGCCATAGAAAGTATGCGGGACCCACGTAAGAGCGCGCCGTACGCCATAGAAAGTGTGCGGGACCCATGTTAGAGTGTGCCGGACGCCATAGAAAGTGTGCGGGACCCATTTAGGAGTGCGCCGAACGCCATAGGAAGTGTGCTGGACCCATATAAGAGCGTGCCGGACGCCATAGAAAGTGTACGGTACCCATTTAGGAGTGCGCCGAACGTCATAGAAAGTGTACGGAACCCATTTAGGAGTGCGCCGAACGCCATAGAAAGTGTACGGGACCCATGTTAGAGTGTGCCGAACGCCATAGAAAGTGTGCGGTACCCATTTAGGAGTGCGCCGAACGCCATAGAAAGTGTGCGGGACCCATGTAAGAGCGCGCCGTACGCCATAGAAAGTGTGCGCGACCCATGTTAGAGTGTGCCGGACGCCATAGAAAGTGTGCGGGACCCAGTTAGGAGTGCGCCGAACGCCATAGAAATTGTGCGGGACCCATATAAGAGCGTGCCGGACGCCATAGAAAGTGTACGGTACCCATTTAGGAGTGCGCCGAACGCCATAGAAAGTGTACGGAACCCATTTAGGAGTGCGGCGAACGCCATAGAATGTGTGCGGGACCCATGTTAGAGTGCGCCAGACGCCATAGAGTGTGTTCGGGACCCATGTTAGAGTGCGTCAGACGCCATAGAAAGTGTATGGAACCCATTTAGGAGTGCGCCGAACGACATAGAAAATGTGCGGACCCATGTTAGAGTGCGCCGGACGCCATAGAAAGTGTACGGAACCCATTCAGGAGTGCGCCGGACGCCACAGAAAGTGTGCGCGACCCATGTAAGGGTGCGCCGAACGCCAGAGAAAGTGTGCGGGATACATGTTAGAGTACGCCGGATGTCATAGAAAGTGTACGGAACCCATTCAAGAGTGCGCCGGACGCCATCGAAAGTGTGCGGGACCCATGTTAGAGTACGCCGGACGCCATAGAAAGTGTACGGGACCCAGGTGAGAGTACGCCGGACGCCATAGAAAGTGTACGTGACCCATGTTAGAGTGTGCCGGACGCCATAGAAAGTGTACGGTACCCATTTAGGAGTGCGCCGAACGCCATAGAAAGTGTGCGGGACCCATGTAAGAGCGCGCCGGACGCCATAGAAAGTGTACGGGACCCATGCTCAAGTGTGCCGGACGCCGTAGAAAGTGTACGGAACCCATTTAGGAGTGCGCCGAACGCCATAGAAAGTGTACGGGACCAATGTAAGAGTGCGCCGGACGCCATCGAAAGTGTGCGGAACCCACGTTAGAGTACGCCGGACGCCATAGAAAGTGTACGGAACCCATTTAGGAGAGCGCCGGACGCCATCGAAAGCGTGCGGGACCCATGTTAGAGTGCGCCGGACGCCGTAGGAAGTGTACGGAACCGCTTTTAGTAGTGCGCCGAACGCCATAGAAAGTGTGCAGGACCCATGTAAGAGTGCGCCGGGCGCCATAGAAAGTGTAGGGAACCCATGTTAGAGTGTGCTGAACGCCATAGAAAGTGTACGGTACCCATTTAAGAGTGCGCCGAACGCCATAGAAAGTGTACGGGACCCATGTTAGAGTGTGCTGAACGCCATAGAAAGTGTACGGTACCCATTTAGGAGTGCGCCGAACGCCATAGAAAGTATGCGGGACCCACGTAAGAGCGCGCCGTACGCCATAGAAAGTGTGCGGGACCCATGTTAGAGTGTGCCGGACGCCATAGAAAGTGTGCGGGACCCATTTAGGAGTGCGCCGAACGCCATAGGAAGTGTGCGGGACCCATATAAGAGCGTGCCGGACGCCATAGAAAGTGTACGGTACCCATTTAGGAGTGCGCCGAACGTCATAGAAAGTGTACGGAACCCATTTAGGAGTGCGCCGAACGCCATAGAATGTGTGCGGGACCCATGTTAGAGTGCGCCAGACGCCATAGAATGTGTGCGGGACCCATGTTAGAGTGCGTCAGACGCCATAGAAAGTGTATGGAACCCATTTAGGAATGCGCCGAACGACATAGAAAATGTGCGGGACCCATGTTAGAGTACGCCGGACGCCATAGAAAGTCTACGGGACCCATTTAGGAGTGCGCCGAACGCCAGAGAATGTGTGCGGGACCCATGTTAGAGTGCGCCGAACGCCATAGAAAGTGTACGGAACCCATTTAGGAGTGCGCCGAACGCCATAGAAAGTGTGCAGGACCAATGTAAGAGTGCGCCGGACGCCATAGAAAGTATGCGGTACCCACGTTAGAGAGCGCCGGGTGGCATAGAAAGTCTGCGGGACCCATGTTAGAGTGCACCAGACGCCATAGAAAGTGTGCGGGACCCATTTAAGAGTGCGCCAAACGCCATAGAGTGTGCGGGACCCATGTAAGAGTGCTCTGAACGCCATAAAAAGTGTACGGGACCTATGTAGGTGTTCGCGACGGGGGTCACATACACTATTCTTGGCGCTCGGCGCATCCCCGGTTGGTGTGGCACCCAACCGGGGATGCGCCGAGCGCCAAGAATAGTGTGTGTGACCCCACTGGGAGTGCGCCGAGCGCCGGGAAAAGTGTGTGGCACCCAACCGGAAGTGCGCCGAGCGCCACGAAGAGTGTGTGTGACCCAACTGGGAGTGCGCCGAGCGCCGAGAAAAGTGTGTGGCACCCAACCGGGAGTGTGCCGAGTGCCGAGAAAAGTGTGTGTGACCCAACTGGGAGTGCGCCGAGCGCCGGTAAAAGTGTGTGGCACTCAACCGGGAGTGCGCCGAGCGCCAAGAAAAGTGTGTTGGACCCAACTGGGAGTGCGCCGAGAAAAGTGTGTGGCACCCAACCGGGAGTGCGCCGAGCGCCAAGAAAAGTGTGTGTGACCCAACAGGCAAAGCGCCGAGCGTCGAGAAAAGTGTGTGGCACCCAACCGGGAGTGCGCCGAGCGCCAGAAAAAGTGTGTGTGACCCAACTGGGAGTGCGCCAAGCGCAGGGAAAAGTGTGTGGGGCCCAAATGGGAGTGCGCCGAGCGCCGAGAAAAGTGTTTGGGACCCAACTGGGAGTGAGCCGAGCGCCAAGAAAAGTGTGTGTGACCCAACTGGGGGTGCGCCGAGCGCCAAGAAAAGTGTGTGTGACCCAACTGGGAGTGCGCCGAGCGCAGGGAAAAGTGTGTGGGACCCACTTGTGAGGGCGCCGAGCGCCGAGAAAAGTGTGTGGGACCAGATTTGATTTTCAAACCTGATGAGACTACAAATGTTACAGTAATTTTTAAATGTTTCACCTATGGTATGGTTTCCCAAGTCTTCAACTGTATAATGCCCGCTACCTACCTTATACTAATTAAAGCTAGAGACCTGAAAGTAATTGCTCTGATTGACTTGCATGAAGTTTTTTGACTGTTAGATCCACATCACCCAGGAAGCCAAGCCTAAGTGAAGGGCGGAGTCCACCTTGAAGTTGGTGTTCCGGAAGGCTTCGGTGAGGCTGCCTCCAAGGGAATGACGGGCCCTTTTTTTCGAACGAACCAGTGTTACCGAGAGCGTGCAGAGCAGATTCCAACCACGCTACTCTACACACCACATCAGCAACAAGGCCTATTTTCAGTAGGAGGTATGGCCCTTTTTTAATGTGAGTGTTGATTGTTGCACGATTTTATACCAACCCATAACATGCAAGACAAAAAAAACCAACGAATAAAAAATAAAGAAGGGCAGATTTAGTGGAGAAAGGGAAGCTCAAATGCACAGGTAAATCATACCGTATCTCACCACTGAACCCAAAGATAAAGCATTATATTAGTAAATTTGTTTCTACTTTCAAGCTTATCTCGCACAGATGAGTCCGGGAGGAGCAAGCGGCGGAGCGGTAATGACGAAATGGAAGTGATAAGGGGATTTAAACACGATAACTACGATAAGCTCCACTTCGACCGACTCATGTGAGGGAAAAAAGCCACATGCCTTGATGAAGCTTACCTCGCCCAGACGAGTTCGAAAGAAGCAAGCAGCGGGGAGATCGCTCATGACAAAATTCAAAGGATAAGGAGATTTCAGTATGAGAAGTGCAATCAGCTCTACTTCAAACAGACAAAAATGAGGGAGAAAAGCTATATAATACATTCAAAGCATCTTGAATTTATCCAAGTTACTCTAATAGTCAACTATATATCATGAATGAAAGATGAACTAGGCGCAGTTGAGGTGCATCTAGAGAAAGTTGACGCGCATTTGGACTGTTGAATGGAACCAGTTTGACGTCATCCCTATGCATTAGGCCACTAACTGACAAAGAAATGATTTCTGGAAGATCACTCTTATACATTATGAACATCAGAGAGCCTAGGCAGGTGCCCTTAAACGCACCTGAAAAGGTCTTAAACGATTCAATAATATGCAGTAGATCATTTCTTATTGTCTCTGTTTGGACAGAAAACATATCGAAAATTTCAGTAAGAAGCCTGCGATACCAAAAGCTTTAAGTTTGGATTGGTCCAAAACAATTGTAAAGAACGCGAATCAATAGCCTTACAAGAGACCAACCCGATCACAAAATGGAGTTTTGAAAAACGGTTTTTCGGGGGTTGTAGAAGAGATGAAGAGAAGCGATTTGAGATTTTGAAATTTCACTCAGTCTTACGGGCAGATCAAAAACGATCAAGAAAGGATAGAAGTCAGACCGCTGATTGGGAGGATATAGCACAAATGTGACCTAAACAGAGGCCTTGAAATCATCTGAAAAGGTTCTTCAAAAAGTTTGAAGAGGAGATCTAGCTAGGTTCTTAAGTTATGGCTTTTTTATTGATCCCCTAAACAATTCTTTTGCATGCAGACCCCCGTTCATTGCAATGAGATAGTATGGGGTGTGCTATCGTTACGCAATGGCTCAGCCGCTTAGGCGTCAGCCTACGAATTGGGATCATTACTGCATTGTGGGTGACAATATTGATATTTCTATGTGTTCACCCTACTTATTTTGAGTTTTAACACTGTCCCTTGCTTTTATACCTCTTTTCTTATATCGCAGAGGTAACGTGATATGAACGGAGAACGTCTCACATCTATATTAGAAATTGTGGAAATTCTCAGGTTTTAGTATTTGCCAGAATAACAAATGAGCGCCCTGACTCCTCCCCCACGTATTTTACAGAAAAACCGTCCTCACATCGGTGAAACACATTAGGGGATTCGTTGCCATATAAAACCCTGGAAAAAGTTAGGACAAAATAAAACCTCCTCAACTTGCCCCTTGATCAATGACTAACACTTTTTCCATCAGAAGTAACTGTTATAAACAGAAGTAGGTTCACCGAAACTACAAAATCCAAAGAAGCGAACTTAAAGGCATCGTACGCGCAGAAAACCGTATATTGTTTTT
Source organism: Aplectana chamaeleonis (assembly GCA_029168955.1). Classification (NCBI taxonomy): domain Eukaryota; kingdom Metazoa; phylum Nematoda; class Chromadorea; order Rhabditida; family Cosmocercidae; genus Aplectana; species Aplectana chamaeleonis. Next base: position 755,561 of record JAPDOI010000010.1, read on the forward strand.
TCATGTTTTTGTGTAGCTTGGCCTCTCTACTGAACAAAAATGCCGAAGGGCCCATGAAAAACCTTCATTCGTAAAGAAAATTCGGTCGGAACACATTGTATATATGGATTTGAATTTCGCGCCAAAATCATCTTTTTCAAGTTTTTCTGTTTTTGGAGGCGTCGCCAATGTCATTTTCGTTACCAGTGTGGTCTAACGGGCTTAAAGGCAGTGTTCACGATAAGAATCGTTTTTCTGCTTTTTTGCCTATCTTGCAGACGGTCCCACGCTGATTCCAATGATGTTTTTGGAATCGTACAAGACCTTCTAGGAGCGGAGTTATGGTCCCTTAAAAATTGAGCTAAGGAAACGTTGGACGAGTTGTCCGAGGCTTGTAACTTCCGTCTTTTGCAGCCGATGTATGCGAGCTGACCTGAGTACAGAGAGAAGTTCGGAATAGAGGGAAGAACGGGGTTATTGATCGGAAACCATTGCTCATCTCGCAATCTCGAGCATTCATTTGTTCACGTCGGTGGGCGTGGAAAGTGCATCTGGGGTGTGAAAAGCTGATGGGTGTCCAAATTCGGGTCCGTAGGGGACCGTTCCGAGCTCATTTTTCTTAGTTTTTTCAACGTTAGGGTTGCGTTAGACCCCGTAGCTGCCGATCTCCACCAAAAAATCCGACATGGTTTTTATCGTGGACACTGCCTTAAAAGGCAGCATACACGCTCGTAAACGTGGTTGGTTTTCTGCATGTGGAGTTCGTGCCGTTACTATTTTTCATGTTGTCTTACGGCCGCACCAACATTCTAGGAAAAAGTGCTAGATGACTGGTGAGAATTGGTGGCGGATCTTCAACTTGACGCCTTCCAACCTTATTGCCCAAAGTTATGAAGCGCCAAAGTTTACCAGTGTGGTCTACCGGGCTTAATTATGAAACTGAGCCTGAAAATGATAATTTAATCAGCCTGGCCATTCCGGATTTATTGTACTTTTCTGGAACCGTTTTGGACGCAGAATTCAAGAATGCACTTCGCAGCTTCACTAAAAATAGTAAACCACTCTGAGAAAAGTTGTAGGCGTTTTTCAAAGCTTCGCGGCAAGGTACAGGCTATATAATTTCACAAATTCGCATGGTTCCTACGCGTGCTGGTGCGGAGAGGAGGTTAGAGACAGTGAGAGAGCGGAGAGCAGACGGAGGCTGAGACGTCGCACGCCCCGCTCTTACCTCGAATGATGTGAATTGCAACGTTCTATAGAGGGTAAGGGTACCCATCAGGGAATTTTCAAGGTAATTTGAAAAATCAAGATTTGGCTCGGAACTTGTGTCAGGTTGTTCAATAGGTTTTGACATTTGATAAGAGAGGGTGTTGCTACTAGCGCAATTTTTTTCGTTTTGTTGGTACCCTCTTCATACAAACGTATGTGAAGTTTCCTCTCAATCTGTCAACTCATTCTTTGTTTACAAGCCATTTAGTGTCGCCGCGTCACAGCAATGGAAAAATTGAATATCGTGCTGTGATGAAATTTTTGTTTTTGGAAGGTGTAGCTCCAAAAGACATTCACGAACGAATGTTAAAAGTGTATAATGAATTACGTTGATTTCGGTATCACGGGTTTGCGTACGTGCAGTTTAAAACCAAATCAGGTGAGCGCTTCGCGCTCACCACAATTGTTCACCTACAATTATAACAGTAGAAAGATGGGTTGCCGAATTTAAACGTGGTCGTGCAAGCCTTGAAGACGATCCACATGAAGGACGTCCAAAGAGCGCATCAACATCAGAAATCATAGCCAAAATACAGGATATGGCTTTGGAAGATCGTCGATTGACTGAGGTGGATTTAGTAGAGGCTCTACACATCTCATTATGCAGTGCGAGCCAAATTTTAAGTGAAATTCTGGGTTTTAGAAAGCTGTGTGCAGCAATGAGTGCCGCATTCGCTAACACTGGAACAAAAACACATTCGAATGCGACTTTCTCAGCAACATTTGGAGCGTTTTAAAACGGATACAGTGGATTTTGTGCGTCGATTCATCACGATGGATGAGACTTGGGTCTATCACCATGATGCTAAATCAAAACAAGAGGCTAAAGTGTGGGGTGAACCTGGTTGTTCGGCTTCGAAACGAGTTTTTGTCCGGAAATCGGCCAAGAACGTTGTCGCATCAGTTTTTTGGGGTGCGAAAGGATTTTTTCGTTTGTGGATTCCTTGCAAACTGGTAAAATAATAAATTCTGAATATTATTGCAACCTTTTGAACCAGTTGAAGGAAAAAAATTCGTGAAAAAAGACCTGGTTTGCAGAAGATAATTATCCTTTTTCATCAGAACAATGCACCGTGTCACAAGAGCATTTTGACAATCTCAGACTCTGCGGGGGGGGGGGGGGGGGAAGCGCCGGACAATAGAACCCGTTTTCGACTTGGGGGAGCGACATCGCAGGCCTCCCTCGAGGGGGGCTCTAGGGGAGGCCCCTGCTCTCCTCCGGCGCTTGCCCCCCCATCCGGGAGGATGAGAGGGAAAAGATGGGAAGAAGTCGTAGAAGGTAGTTCACGACAATAGAGGCCAGAGAAGGCATAGTAGGCCACGTCAATAAGTAAATTTAAAAATTTTCAAAAACCAGTAAGTCGATCTTGTTATAAAATCATTCAGGGTGTCTGTAAGTTGAGAGCAACGAGTTTACATTGGTTTCGTTCCTACCCTTAGACCAGTGTATACGACCTGCAAGTTTTGTCCCGATTTGACGTGATTGCTCCTGTGATCTTTCACGTGCTCAACCGGTATGAAAGGCGCCTCACCTCATAGAGAACCGCATTCGGTCCCACAGGGCCGGCCCTTGACGGGGACTTCAAGTCCCTGTCAGGAAAGGATATTTTTGGAGGAGAGCGGCGACGCTTTCCGGGGGTGGGTAGGGTGCCTTGACTGCTCCGGGACCTTGCCGTCACTGCTGTGGGGCCGTGACATCAGTGCTCCGGGTGAGTTACGGGGGGGAGCTTCAGGGCAGTGCCAGGGGGCTTCAAGGCAGTCACAGGGGGCTTCAGGGCAGTGACGGGGGCTTCAGGGCAGTGACGGGGGCCCGATCAAGCCAAATTGTCACTTCGGTGGTAGCCCCCCCCCCTCGATTGGGGGGGGAGTGGCAAGCGCCGGTGCCCGGGGGGGTGCCGGCGGGGAGGGCTGCGCTAGCCCCCTCCCGGGTATGGGGTAGCTAAAATCCATGAATCAAAGTTCGAATTGTTGGAGCATCTACCGTATTCACCAGATTTAGTCCCCAGCGACTTCCCAGAACTCAAAAAGTTTATGCGTGGCTAGCTTTTTCCATCAAATGAGGAGGTCATAACGGCTGTTGAAGCGTATTTTGCAGGCCTTCCGGATTCTCAGTTAGGGATGGGATCCACAGATTGGAGGATCGTTCGAGCAAGTGTATTAATATTCAGGGAGATTATACTGAATAATAAAGTGAATTTTGAACAATACGCGATACAGTGATATGCCAGTTCATTATACTTTCGACGCTGCACTTCGAGAGTGGAAAACACTATTGCGAGGACATAATGAAATCGGGCGTATGTATACAGTTAAGGGTCTTTCACAGTCTGCCCGACGAAGCCGTCCGGCATTTTACTATAAAAGGGGACCGCGGCGTCAGTGCACCCTGTACTGCGGTGTCGGCCGACCGACGTCTCAGTGCAATGAAATCATTGACACGACGTCGGATCAAGTTATGACGGGTTAGAATGAATTGTTTTCGCCTTACATTTTGTACTGAAGAGTGGGAACTGACGGTTGTTCACCGCAGCTTCCCTCGCACTGCGGCTCACTTTCAACGTGCTGAACGGCGTCGTTCGGCAGACTGTGAAAGGGGCTTTAGTCCTAAGGAGAAGGAACGATCAGCACTTCGTATACTACTATTGAGCGTGAGGTTTTTAAATGCCTACAGTCTTATTGTAAATGCAACATTGTGTAATTCCACCACAGGTTACCGTTGCTGAGTCTTTTAATAACCTAAGAGAAGTTGAAGACGAAAACGGCAGCATAGTGCGACATGCCAGAATCAAGGATGCTGCTAAATCCCGTGGTCTACTTCAAGATGACACTGAGTTCCTCCGTGCTCTACAAGATGCCGCGATATTTCAAATGCCGAAACAGCTCCGCACCATGTTTGCCTATATGATAGCTTACTGCGAAACGCATGATATCGAGGTAAATACTTCTAGTTTTTTTTTCTCTCACATCTATTATTGCAATCTGAAGTGAGCAGCTTGAGCGCCTCTGGCAACAGATGAAGGCAGCACTAAGTGAAGACCACTCACTGTCTGAAGAGGAAGCTGAAGCTCAAGCCTACGATGACATATCTCATAGGCTACAACAACATCGTATTCAACTTCACACACTCATTCCTCCACCTCAAATGAATTTTGATGCTTCCATCGACGACCTACATATGAGTTCACAGGAGAAAGCCCCAGAGGGACAGCGCCTTTATTCGACTCTAAACGAGCAGCAGAAATTCTTTGCCGACAATGTTCTCCGTGCCGTGAATGATGCCACTGCTCCACGTTTAATGTATTTCGACGGTTCAGGAGGTTCGGGCAAGACCTACGTGTATGATACCGTATATCATATTCCAACTGGAATGGGAAAGAAGGTAAAATTTTTCTGATGAAATCCAAAACAGAATTAACTTTAATCTTCTGCTTGGGTACTCTGTACGGCCTAGACAGGGATAGCTAGCAATCTACTTCCCGAATGACGAACATCGGTGTCGGTATTCCAGCTAAATATTCATGATATATGTTCATCATCGCGAATGAGTACCCAATCAAGTGAGGGTCGTACCCTCAATGCCACTGATGTTATCATATGGGATGAGGCGTCCATGATTCCAAAGAAGGCACTTGAGACGGTCGATGCACTCCTGCAGGATGTAACCAACTGTTGCAATCTGCCCTTCGGCGGGAAAAACGTCACCCATGGTGGAGACTTCCGTCAGGTACGTCGCTCGATTCACTGTTCCTTTTCATGTTCAATATGGTTGTTCTAGATATTGCCATTGTGAAGAAAGGTTCACGGGCTCAGCAAGTTGGGGGATTGCATCAAAAAGTGACTACCAGGGCTGTGCGCTATAACGTTAACGAGTTAACGCATTAACGGGTTAACGCGGTTTATTTTGGAAAGTTAACGATTAACGCTCAACGAAAAAGTCCTAGAATCACGTTAATTTGAGTTCGGTAACTGCAGTGGAATCAGGGCACTGATTGAACTGCTTCAATGGCAGATTTAAAACACGGGGCCGTGCACGTCGCGTCGGCTTGCGGCGCGGTAAGTTTTCGGTTGCTCTGAAATATATCGCTGACCTTATTGTGTCCCATTCCATTGCCTATCTATTTTTATTATTTCTCCCCAATATCGAAAAATTCCAATTCGTATTCCAAAATAAAATTGTGAGGCCTGATCTACCTCTCTACGGTTGAGTAAGCTATCAAATGAGGGTTGGGAGCGGAGACTCAAGGCAACACACTTTCTAACAAGCGGCACACGCTCTGTATGCAGTGCACCACGCGGCACGATGTGTTGATCTAATCCACAGCTCAAAATGCGTGGCTGCCTTCTCATCATTGCGGCGCGCCTTACAGCGCGGATCGACGCCGCCGCGAGCTGTAGATTCGATCAACAGGCCCGCGGCGCACACTCCACAAGAAGCGCCTCTCAAGTTCTACCACGTGTCGCACGTTCTACACAAAGCGCTACTGACTTTCTAGGACGTGACGCACGCCTATTTTTCTCAACGTCCTGCTGATGCCATCTGAGCGCTCATCCACTTTCCACGACGTCCTGACGTCGTCATCCGAAGCCCTGCCTTCTTTCCATGACTTGCTGCTGACGTCATCTGAAGCCCTACCTACTTTCCATGACATCATCTGAAGACCCACCCATTTTCCACGAAGTCCTGATCGCATCATCTGGAGCCCCACCCATTTTCCACGACGTCATAATGACGTCATATGGAGCCCCACCCGCCTTCCTCGGCGTCCAGACGTCATCTGGAGCCCTAGCTATTTCCCACGAAGCCGTGCCTACGGCTTCTGGAGCCCTTCTGCTTTTTACGGCGTCCTGTTGACGTCATTAGAAGGTGTATGTTATTTCTCTGGGACCTCTGTTGATTGATTTTCGTTGTGGTCAAGTAATGTTTTGAAAATTTTTAACGAAGTGCAAAATTAACGTGTTAACGCATTAACGGGTTAACGCGGTTTTTTCTCGAAAATTAACGATTAACGCTTAACGAAAAAATATTTTTCATTAACGCACACCCCTGGTGGCTACAATACCGCCCGCGACTTTGGGAAAAACGGCATTTTCGGCGCTTTTTTCCGCCGCAAACCGCCGCTTTGTCATAACTTCGTTAAAAGTGGTCCGTTTGGGTTGCTAGGAGCATATTTAGAATCAGTATCGAGAGCTCTTCATTTTGAGCTCACACATGTCTTACCCTGCAAACAAGGCATATAGGGTTAACAGAATCAACCGAATGTAAGAAAACTAAAGCTAGATATCAAACTTGACTCCATATCGACCGTAAAGATAAAAGACGAATTATAAAGTAGTATGTGAGATCAATTTATGGAGGTGCCGAAATTGAAAATTAATGTTTTTTAGTCGTTTCCTCGCCCCTGCAGACACAGTCATCGTCCTTCGCTCGCGCCCAAATTGCTCGCGATCTAAATTAAGCTCTGTGTAGACTCTTCTAAAACAGAAACAACCTGTCTGAAGGCATTTCCCGCCTAGCGCCACCTCGGTGAATTTGGCTTTGAAAAACGTCCCAGACCACTGATGTCACATTCTCAGCTCAAACAAGAACAATCGACCTGAGACTCAGCCTAACACTTTACTTTCTGATCCTTATTCGAATGAACACTGCGGCCGCCCAATCCGGAAAACTCGATTTTTCATAACCCTAAGAACCGACAGCGCTTTTTAGCCGTTTTGTCGCTGCGGCTACACCCTCATCGTCTCCAGCTAGGGCGTAAAAGTACGGGATTTCAACTGCGCTCAGGACAGACTCCCTTAAAACAGAAACAACAAGTCTGGAGGCATTTCCCGCTCAGCGGCATCCCGGTGACTTTGACTGAAAACGACTCCACAAGTCTTTTCAATCTGTAGGAGCTTCTGACAACGCCTTATCCATTTCTCGACTGAAATCGCCCTCATCTCAGATTTGAAATTTTTTGTCTTTGGAACTCAGCACGGCGTAGCGGTGCAGTAAGGCCATTGGTATACTTCAGCGACAGCCGGTCGCCGGCGACGGACTCTTCGTCGCCGCATTGAATTCCGCGCGCTTTTGCGGACTGATATTTCCGCACACGCACATCTGCACAGCAAACAAAAAAATCGTTCATGGTCACGCCATCACAGTTTATGTGGGATTTCGTGACAATTTCAATTGTTTTCACATTCTGTCACAATATGATCATCATTATAGTAGTTTTAACCATCCCTGTTTTTAGTTGGTAGCTGGGGAAGCGGAAAATTTAGTTTCAAAGAAGAGGCAAAATACGTCGGCTTGGGATTTAATCCATACATTCGACAGCCTAGACAAATGTATAAATAAATAGAACGATTCATGAATAATTGAATGGAATAATGACAGCACATAAATACCCAATTGAAAAAAAAACTGCAGGTAAACAACTAAACCGAAACGTAAAAAACTATAATGTCTTTTGATGTCACTATACTGTCCATGATATGCCAAAATTACATAAAAACAGCATGAAATAGATGAATATATGGAGTCCAGGGGAGCCAGCGACAGCCCGTCGCTGTGCGCAGCACAGCGACGGGCCGTCGCTGCGGCGACGGAGTGTACCAGGGTTACGTCAGTGAAAACTATAACACCCCTCAGCGACCTGTTCCAGCGACGGGCGCACGCAAACTGATCCCTGCCATAGCGCCGGTGCCGGTCCCGACACGATGAGTGATAGTTGTCGAAACCTGTCGCTGCAGCGACAGGGAGGTATACCAATGGCCTAAAACAGGTGGTATCGCGACCAAAATTTCAAGTTTCTCTGGCCCCTGTTTGAAACTGATTGTTTGTTTCTGGGAACACCTTTAGGTCAGTCCCCCCCCCCTTTTTCGTGGCTAATTCTCATTTTCAAGCCATTATATTTCGGCAATTCCTCCAGAAATTCTTCTCTTTTGCAATGTTTCTCAAAATACAGGTTTTTGGAATCTTGCTCGGATCTCAGCGTTCCACGCAATGCAACAATCAAATTTCTTTCGTAAGAAGCTGCCATAATCACTTCTAGATTATTATCAGCCCCATATCGAACTTTGGTTTTTGAGTTGTCGGGACCCGCTATGGCCAGTCAGTGCACTGAGGCAGTGTTACGTCGAGAGAACGCGCACCCTTTTCTTTCTTGTTTCTCGCTCCCAAACGCCACTGAACGGACGCTTCCCAACGCCCCTCACTCGTCGAGTTTCTATTCTAACCCTCCAGTGTTGAGGCGAGCTGCAGAGCTACACAGCGCGGAGAAGAAGAGCAGAGGAACAGGATCAAGCCAACTTGTCGCCTCACTTATCGATTCGTCATAGCGAGGAACAGGGAGTGTGAGCGACGTTAGTCTACCGTGCGGCCCAATTTAGCATTGAAAGCATTGAACTTACACATGTCTTACGGGCAAACAAGGCATATAGGGCTTACACAATCAATCGAGTTGGTGAAAGGAAAAGTCAAGTAAATTGTGGTTTTTCGACGTAATGTCACGTTCAACTCAACAGCCCTTCCAGGAGGCCAGGAGTTACTGTTGGTAGCCTTTGCAGCTCCTGGCAGCTCACGATAAATATGTAGTTTTGAAAACCAGTCGTTATTTTTGCGATCCATTCTTTCTAACCCGGATTGTTATTATCACAAAATTGTGTTCGTTTTCTGCGGCCCCGCTAGCCAAGGTCAGCCAACTCAAGACATTTAGAATCTTCGTGATAGGGGCTTTCCAATGGTATAATGCTTGTCGAGGTTCGAACTCAAACAAAAAGGTTCTGAGTCCTTCGTTCATATCCAAAGGAGCGATTTACTGCCGGTCCCTCGCTTTGCTCTCTGCTTCCCCGCGCCCTCTTCTGAAGATGTTGAAATCTTCGCGCTGCAGTGTCTCGCAATGAGCGAAGTACTCCGAAATTGATTGGTTTCCGGCAGCCGAACTGGATTCGGGGTGCTAGCGGGAAGATGGCGTCGGTGGAAGCAGGAGGAACGAATACGGGGTAGAAGGGATTTGACAATATGGATAGTTCTTAGGTTACGAAGGACAAGAACTGGATTGGAGAGGAGTAAACTGCACTGCAAAAGAGCAGAAAATTGAGATTCATAGATGGAGAAAACTAAAAAAATGCTCTCTTTTGAACCCAGAGGTCCGCGCGAGCAGTTGCATCGCGTGTGAAATAAGACGCGTGCGGCTCAGTCTTAATGTTGACCGATGTGTGATAGATTTGAATTGAGTGGCCACTAATACACGACTGAAAAGAGTAATCGCGCGGAGCGTTGTTGAATAAGCTCGACCGCGCCGCGTTGCGCTGCAGCGCGGCGGTCCGAAGGAGCAGAAAACTGAGGTTTAAAGAAGAAAAAACGAAGAAATGCTTCCTTTTAGAACCAGAAGTCCACGATAGCGATTGCGTCGCGTTCGCAAGAAGCCGCCAGCAACTCAGCTTCTACGATAAAACGGGCCTTTGCGAGATTTCAGCGATTTATGTTATTTCTCACAATGGTTCAGAGGGATTTCAAATAGAATTCTATCAAAGCCTGAATGATACCATTTACGGGGCTCATAAATGCCTGTGAATGACTCATCGCGTGGAGTGACATTGCATGACCTCAGGCAATCGCGGGGTCTGTGGCCGGTTAAAACGCCCCTTTCCCAGTCAAATTGATCGGATCTGGCTGATCGGCGGAGGTTTCGGCATGACTCATGACTGCCGAAGTTTTCGTGGTAATGTCTCATATGTGGCGGAGATTTCGGGTCTACGTGTTGCATTGTCTGCACTGTTTTTCTCTGATACTCTCTCGTGTAGAGCGCGTAAACGGCAGCCCACAATGTATACGCTGCCATTAAATGGAGGTGTTTGTGCTTGTCGTTGTTGGTATTGTTCGGGATATCGACGCTCTGGCGGGCGTCGGTGGCAGGTTGATTCGCTAAGGCTGCTTCTCGACCTGCCACCGACGCACGCGACTGCAGGAGTGGTAGGTGGTGGGAGGTGGGAGGTAATAAGGCAAAACTTTCGGTGTAAACACGTGGGTGTGACGTCACTTTGAGTGGTCGGAGGGAGGTGATTAGGCAGAGCTCTCGGTGTGAAAGGGCCAACTGTGACGTGGCATTGTAGGGTCGGTGGGAGGTTGGCACGCGGAATTTTCAGCATGAATGGGGGAGTTTTCGGGCCTTGCCCGCCCCTTTTTTCGTTCCGAGCGGCAGCACGCTACCTGTTCAACTCCTCTCAACCGGCCACCGACCCCCGCGAGTGTGTGAGACATTGACCGTAACGTGTTGTGATGCAACGCGGCAGTCAGATTGATGAGAAGATTTGAGAACCGCCCGTACAGTGCAATTCTCTTCATTAAATTCTAGCCCTCGATATTTAGCAATTAGACCACCCAAAAGGTTTCCCGCTAGTACCCCGAGTCCACTTCGGCTGCCGGAAGTCAATCAATTTCGGGGTATCTACTTCGCTCACTGAGCGATACATGCGAGACACTGCAGCACGAAGATTTCGACATCTTCGAAAGAGGGCGCGGGGAAGCCGAGGGCAAAGCGAGGGACCGGCAGTAAATCGCTCCTCTGGACATGAACGACGGACTCACAAGGGAACCACAATAAGTCATAGTGACCATTCCAAATGAAATGTACTTTTATAGAACCATTTTCGGACAAAAAGTCCGAATATGCCAATCGCAGCTGCCTAGACCCATTCTGAAAAAAGTTATGAGCGTTTTTTAAAGCCTCGCGGCAAGGTAAAGGTACCTACCCCCCATGGATTTTTTGAGGTGTTTTTGAATTTTTCTCCTGATTTTGCTAAAAACATGTGTGTAGGGGTAATCTGGGGTGCTGAACATGGATCTGGGGTTTGCTTGCCCAAATTTCAAGGTTTACTGTACGTTACGGTAGGTAACATGCCATTTAGGAGGCAAAACTTACCTCAATAATCCGATAATCGGCAAATGGACAAATTCGTTTTCAGCACCCCAAATAACCCCCACTTAGAATTTTTGAGACAAATCTGAGACTTTGACCAAACTACCGTATACCCACCGTAATCTATCGTAGGCTGCCAAAATTCGATGAACCGACATCAGATTCGTGTTCAGCACTCCAAATAACCAACCCCCAGAGAAATAACTTGAGCATATTCTATCGAAGCACTCCGGAAATCGTCAAAAGGCGAGATTTCCCATCAAATTCTCCCCCGATGAGAACCTGTGAACAAATACAGTCGCAAATTTAGGAAAATCGATAATTGAGCCTCAGATTCGTGATCAGCAACCCCAAATAACCCTCCAGAGCGAATTTTAGTCAAATCTGGAATATTTTTCTAAAACGCTTCGGAGAACCCTGTAATGGGTATAAATAAACGCCCAGCCGAAAATCCGAACAAGTATAAAACGCTGTTAGTCTGCGCAAAGGTTTGGAAAATGTTTCCTTCAACCCAACTTTGCTTAGTGGGGTAGTTTTGGGCGCTGAACACGATTATGAGGTCCGTTTTCAGTTTCCGTAAATTTAACGCGCTTCTTGGAGGGTACAATAAGTACGAAAATCAGAGAAAAAATGCCTATAACTTTTTTTTCAGAGTGGGTTCAGGCAGGCATGCTGCGATGGGCATATTCGGACTCTTTCTCGTCCGAGAGTGGTTCTATAGAAAATATACATTTCGTTTGGAATGAGTCTAGCTATGACTTATTGTGGTTCCACTTGTCAACAAACCTTCTTTGTTTGAGTTTGAACCTCGACAAACATTATACCATTCTGGAAAGCCCTTATCACGAAGATTCTAAATGTCTTGGGTTGGCTGACCGTGGCTAGCAGGGCCGCTGAAAATGGAGAAAATTTTGTGATAATAATAATCCGGGTTAGAAAGAATGGATCGCAAAAATAGCGACTTCTTTTTTCAAAACTACATATTTAACGTGAGCTGCGAGGAGCTGCAAAGGCTACCAACAGTAACTCCTGGCCTCCTTGAAGGGCTGCAAACGTCACTCATTAGACATCGCTGGGAACCACTTTTCGCGATCTAGATTTTCTCCGAGTTTCTCATTATGGAGAGATTCAGAGACATTCGATTTGCAAGCATTAAGCTTCTGCCCGTGCACCCAAGCAAAAGAATTCTTGTGGGTCTGGAAATGGCAAAAACATTCTGGTTTGAAAATGCGAAATTTGAAACTTTGTAGAAAACGTCGGTCAGCCGCGGACAGCTCAATGACCTGCTGTCTATATCGTTTAGATTGCTGAGTTGGACGCGATATTACGGTCGAAAAACCACAATTTACTAGGCTTCTACTTTCGCCAAATCGATTGATTGTGTGCTTCCATATGCCTTTGTTTGCCCGTAAGACATTTGTATGCTCAAAATAAAGAGCTCTCGATGCTAATCTTGTGCCATGTTCTCCAGATCTCAGTTGGAGCACTTTGAGCCGAGTTATGACGAAAAGTAGCAAAAGTCGCGATCTCGCGACTTTTGCGGCTTTTTGAGCAAATTAGTGCGGGTATTGTAGTGCGTGTATTGCACTCTTGTGCTATAATTCGTCCCTTGATCTGTGCGGTTGGTGAAGTCAAATATTTACAACAATGTGATACCCAGCTTCAGTTTTCGTGCACTCGATTGATTCTGTGAAACCCTATATGCCTTGTTTGCAGGGTAAGACATGTGTGTGCTCAAAATGAAGACCTCTCGCTGCTGATTCTAAATATGCCCCCTTTAGCAAACCCAAAAGGACCGCTTTGAACGAAGTTATGACAAAGCGGCTGTTTCCGGCAGAAAAAAAGCGCCGGAAACGCCGTTTTTCCCAAAGTCGCGGGCGGTATTGTACTACTCTCTGATTGATTTTTCGATAAACGACCAATATAATGTTGCAGAAGCTTCCTCTGGCCCTGTTTTTGCAATTTTTCACTGAAAGAGACTATGCGCGTTGCAACGAACGATGACGATTTTCGCAGTTTTCTTCTGCAAGTAGGCAAAGGGAGTTCCGAACACGTAAATCTTTCTCCAGATGTGTGTTTTCCCATCAGCTTACCAAGCACCTTGTGCACCAATCATACTACCTTTCCAGAATATATGCTCCGGAGATATTGTTCCGCGATATACGGAGATTGCATTGATTCAACGCGGACTATCACTCTTTCTGACCGGGCAATTATAACTCCGCTAAGAGCTCGTGTTAGTGATCTAAACCAGAAGGTGCTCGAAAGGATGACTGGTGCAACGCGCAGTTATATTTCCGTCGATACTGCAATCATCGAGGACGAAAAAAAACGCTGCGCGAATCAATGTGAGCGCTTTATCAATAGAGTTGAAGGACCGTCGCCACCGCCAAATACTCTTCATTTGAAAACTGGCGCTATAGTAATGCTTCTCAAGAACTTAGACGTCACAAGCGGGCTTTGCTATGGAACGCGAATGATCGTCCATTCCTGTGAACAGTGTGTCCTGCATTGCATCTTTGCGTGTAGGAAGTTGCCGTGGACAGGACGTCATACTGCTGCGAATTCATAATTATGCTGACTCTCCTTGTGGCGCTGGATTTCGCCTCGGCAGAACCCAGTTTCCTATTACACTCGCTTTCGCGATGTCCATCAACAAGAGCCAAAGCTAGTCTTTTTCGAGATTCGGAGTGTTTCCACCAGACCGTCTTCTCACACGGACAGCTCTATGTATGTGGCACTCAGTAGAATGCGTTCCAGAGACGGTTTGATCGTTAAATCGTCTTCCCACCCAATCAAGAACATAGTTTTTCCTGGAGTGCACTAGAAGTGTCAATGATCTGAAGAATGCAACAAACTTCACCACACAGCTTCACATATCAAACCACATTTTCAAAATCATCCTTCACATGGACATGTTTTCCGACAAGAAGTGGGCACAACATTTAAAAGATTGGTTTTGAAATTATCCACCTATAACTTCTTTCAGGACTCACCGTGAGATAGAAGTTTCATACCTATTGTACTTCTCCAAAAATTCATCGCATTTTTTTGACGAAAAAATCCTTGAAACGAACTTCATAATCAAAATTCAGCGCCGACTTCATCTGACGATTTTCTGAATGTGGCGACAAATGTGGCTCAAATCGTTCTTCTTACTTGGGGGGGTCATTTGGAGATTGGCTCAACACAAATATGATGTTAGTTTATGCGCCGCCAAATTTTTGACAGCCTACTGTAGATTACGGTGGGTGAAAATAGGTAGTTTAGTCTGTCTCATATCTATTACCTCAAATTACACGTTTGCTATGTGGGGGTCATTTGGGGTGCAGAATACGAATTCGGTGTCCGTTTATCGATTATCGATTTATTAAGGTAGGTTTTGCTCCTTCATGGCATGTTACGCGGTACCGTAACCTACAGCAAACCTTGTAAAATTTTGACAAGGTACCCTTTACCTTGCCGCGAGACTTTGAAAACGCTCATAACTTCTTTTCAGAGTGGGTCTAGGATCAAATATGCTTGCGATACGTATATTCGGACTTCTCGTCCGAGAATGGTTCTAGAAACCCCAGTACATTTCATTTGGGCCAATGGTTACGCTGACTTACAGTGGCTCTTTTTCTCTAAGAACTCGTGTAGCAAGTCTCTAAGAGATCATGTAGCACTCAGCCAAGAAATCCCCACCGCAGGTTCCTGAAAGTTATAAGCCAAAAACGGTCATTTTTTGTGCTCTCAGTCTTGCAAAAAGCCCACGTTAACCTTTCGGAAAATCCGAAATGGACCTTTTCATAATGTCAAGAAACCGTTTTTAGCTGGCCTGGAAAACTACCAATAGTTCCTTGAGCAAAGTTTGGGTACGAATGCTAGTCGACTTTCCATACTTTGTCCAGGCTGACAGCGTTTTTGAATTTATTTCTTGTACGATGATTTTGACTGTGCCGGTTGGGCGGTTACTTTTATCAATTAGTGGCCTCTAGAAACTGGCAACTTTGGGCCTTAGAGTCCTAATTATAGCCCGATTCTTCACTTAAAAATTCCCGCTCTACCTTTCTAGTTTTTCGGCTGTTCTCAATCTAAGCTGATTGTTTGTAGTTTTTTCGGATGACGTTTTCCCATCGCGACCACTTCCTTTAAGCGGAAGCCACTGCTGTGCGTGCCTTTCAACCCCAAACTTGGGCTAGTGCGGTCAAGTACCTCAAACCTGGGGAATTAAAGGCCAACATCGAGCCCCTGTCCTGCTTGAGCCCCGAGAGTGCGCCGTATACCTGATGAAATCTCTTGGCCGGTAATCCTAAGTTACTTGCGACTTATCTTGTGTCATTTAAGCATGGTTGTAACAAATATATCGGTAGGCGCACTGAACACGGTGGTTCCGTAGATATGTTGTATGGGTTAAATGACATCAGATAACTCGCAAATAACTTACATCGCCTACTGTGGAATTCACACTATAGTTTATAGCAACCATTCCAAATGAAAAGTACTTTTCTAGGAACCATTTTCAGACGAAAAGTCTGAATTTGCCCATTCGCAGCTGCCTAGAACCACTTAAGATAGGTTTTGGCCCTGAATGGCATATTACCTATTTTCAGAAGAACCTCTAGAATTTCAATAAAAGACCCACTTTGAAAAAGTTATAGGCGTTTTTCTCTGATTTTCTGACATACCTAGCTTGTGACAAATGCGGCTCCAAAAATCGTTCTTCATAATAATTTTGGACGGCTCAGAAATCCGAAACGGACTTCATAATCGTGTTCAGCGCCGACTTCCTTGACAGATTCAGCTGTAAATGAATGGCGAGGTGTACAAATGTGGCCTAAAGTTTCGTCAGTCTTCATGGGGGGGGTCATTTGGAGATTTCTGGCTCCAACACAAAGCAATGATGTTGGAATTCATCTGATTTTTACAGCCTACTGTGTCCGATTACGGTGGGTGTACGTAGCTAGTCAGTCTCATATTTGTCCTCAAAATTTCTATGGGGGCTATTTAAAAGTGCTAATGAATACGAATTCGGTGTCAGCAAAGTTTATCGATTATCAGATTGATCTAAGGTAGGGTTTGCCTCCTAAATGGCACAGTGTTACTCTACCGTAACCTACAGCAAACCCTTAAATTTTGACAAGCTTTGTACTCCTTACTTCTTGCCGATTCAGGCTTGTGAAAACGCTCATAACTTGCTATTTCAGAGGGTCTAGGCAGCTGCGATACGCATATTCGACTTTTCGTCCGAGAATGGTTCTAGACTATCAAAGCATATTCATTTGAAGGGAATGTTATGACTTACAGTGGTCTCCCTTGTAAGAAAGAACTCGTAGCAAGTCTCTAAGAGATCATGTAGTCACCAAACTGCATTAAGAAATCCCCACCGCAGGTTCCGGGGAAGCTTATAAGCCAAAAACGGTCATTTTTGTGCCTTTTGTACCTTCCAAAAGCGCGTTAACCTTCGGAAAATCCGGAAACGGACCTCATAAATGTATGTTCAGCCAGGCCCAAAACTACCACCCTGTTACCACCCTGAGCAAAGTTTGGGTGAATGCGCACTTTCCATACTTTGTCCAGGCTGACAGCGTTTTTGGACTTGTACGGACTTCCGGCTGGGCGGTTACTTTTATCAATTAGGGGTTCAGAAAGCGGGCTTTCAGAAAAAATGTTCCAGATTTGACTTAAAATTCTCTTCTGGCAGGGGTTTTTTGGGGCGCTGATCATGAATCTAGGGTTTGTTTGTCGATTTTCCGAAGTTTTCGGCCTAATTCACTCGAAGCTTCCCAACCGGGGAAATTTCAAGGGAAAAAGGCCACTTTCGAGATTTCCGGATTTCTTCGATGGATTTGTCTCTGAGGGTAATTTGGTGTGCTTGACACGTCTTGCCAATTTTCTACCGATTACGGTAGGTATACGGTGGTTCGATCAATATGTCAGATTTGACTCAAAATTTGTATCCGGGGGTTATTCGGGGTGGTGAATACGAATTTGATGTTCATTCGCCGTTTTTCGAACCATTAAGATAGGTTTTGCCCCCTGAATGGCATATTACCTAAGAAGAACCTCAGAATTTCAACAAAAAGACCCCAGATTCGTTTTCAGCATCCTTTACATACAAGTTTTGAGCAAAATCCGAAATTTTTTCCGAGACATCCCAACAATTTTCTGATGGGTGTCCTTAACACCAGCTGCTCAGGGCGGGGTACTGCAAAGTTTTACTATAAGTGCTCAAGAGATACTGACCATATAATTCAATTCCGCAGATCCGATATACGCTTTGTACACTTCCCCTATGAGTTTGATTCATATTTGTGCTATAAAATCGTGAAACAGTTCCTGTGACATTCCTTTCAAAAGTGTTTTTGCGTTCACTGGTCACTCTGCACGCTCTCCACAACAGTGCTCAGCTTGAACGTGCATTCACCAAACCTAGCGTACTACATTCTTTTGCGTTCAGGTTTATTTGCTTATGGAAATCGTCGGAGCTGGAAATTTTCTATTTTGAAACACAGACTATCAATGTTTTATCTCACAAGGGAACTATACAAAGCGTAGGTCGGATCTGCCAAAACGACTAGTATCGCTAGTATCTCTTCTGGCTCCATGTGAGCTCAGCGATCGCGTTGAGAAGCGAGAATTCACAAAAAGCATCTACTGTAATGGGCTGAGTTCTTCGTACAAGCCCGCAAAGCTGGACTTGGTCGTGTCAGCCAGCTATGACACATTTTACACTACCAGAACTTCGGAACATAGGTATACTGGAAGTCCCTCGCGGGACTGATAGGGTTATTAACAGATATGCCTCAAAAATCATTTGCTGAGGGTTATTCGTAGTACTAAACACGAATCTGGAGTCCGTTTATCGATTTTTCTGCGAATTGCAGTAGAGTTAGCTAGGTATACTGAAGTTTGGTCAAAATCTCAGATTTTACTCAAAATTTGTGTACGGGGTTATTCCGGGGTGGGAAATACGAATTTAACGTCCGTTCGTCGATTTTCAGAATATTAAGGTGGGTTTTGTCTCTCGTGACGTAATACCTGCGTAACCTACAGTAAACCTTCGAAACTTGACAAATGGATTCCAGATTCGTGTTCACCACCCTAGATTACCCCTACATACAAGTTTTGGGCTAATTCCGAGAAAATTGTTTGAAACTCGTTAAAAAATGCCTGATGGGTGGGTACCCTTGCCTTTTCGCGAGGCTTAAAAATTGCTGATAACTTTTCAGACCACTGCAGCTCAGGGCGGATACTGCGCTTTTTACTATTGAGCCACAAGAGATACTAATCGATACTGATCGTTTTTGGCAGATCCGACCTACGCTTTTTATACTTCCTTGTCAGGTCGGTACACAGGAGTTATAGCGATCCTTTTTGCTGAAGTTTTAGATTCAGGGGCTTTTGATACGATTGTTTTCCTTTCTTTTTCTCGCATGTCTGGAAGCGCCTCTACCTCTTCACCAAACAGTCTGCATATTTCCTTGTGCAAAAATAAAGCCGTTGATTGACTGATTAATTAATTGACATTAACGTTTCTGCGAGCTGGCTCGCCGCTTCCCTGTCTGCGCCCATCTGCTGTGATTCACTTTAAACCCCAGCCTGATTGGTTTAACGTCCGCCACCCTGCTTTGCATTGGGGTGGCGGACGTTTGGCTGAAATGGTCGGGGCATAAACTAGGGCAGAGACGCAGAGGACAGGGGAAGCGGTGAGCTCGTCCGGCGAGCTATCCCTTAACTCCATTGGTGTATGCCAATCAAACATCCTCTCTCTCATTGAAATGAACTGGTTTTACTATCTTTGAGAATCCCGTGAGTGTCTGCGATACTTAAAGCAAGTGAGGAATGTAGGGTGTATCAATTTCTCAGCAAGCTTAGTCACTCAAGAACTTGTCGTAACGGCTACATGGAAAGCATTAAATAATAGGAAAACGATAGAGATTTCTCATTGACTGCATGCAATTTGGCAAAGCAGTACCACCTCGACCGTGCAATTATTCCTCTAGTTTTTGCATGAGGTGAAGATGTATATCTTCTCATTAACAATCGCCCCTCTCATTAACAATCGCCCTCCGGAACGAAAAAAGCATTCCAAACTTGGTCGTTTCCAACCGTTCTTGAAATTGACTTGGTGCTGTAAGTTTTGAAGTGCCTTTCTGAACTCTCGTGTTTTGGAATATTTCCCGGCAGGGCTCGCACTTTGGTTTTCCCATCACTCAATTTTTTCGCGCTCGAGTTGACCTACCGCAGCACCACAATTTGGAGGCATGCGGCTTCAATACAAAATATGCACTAACTTTAGTTATTAGCGTTTTATGTCGAGCGAAATTATCTTCTCTAAAGGTTGATTTTTGTTCAAGCATCTGTAGACGCCCTATGTCGTGACTTCCGTCCGACTTAGTCATCTAAAGGCCGCCGCCTGGCGCTTCTTCCTTCACTGGTCCCGCCACGATCTGTACAAAGAGGAATTGCATCATCATGCGGGGACGCAGAATCCGCGCCACCGCGCGCCGCCCTGAAATTAAGAGCGCCAGTGCCGACGCCTCTTCGTCAGTGCGGGTCATCGATTGCCGTCATCGGGTGCGCCGCTCTTCGTGCGTTCGCGTCACATGCCTGTGACGTCCTGCTTCCCTTCGATCGTCGTCAGTTCTGCGAGCCGCCGTCCTGCCGATTCCGCGCGTACGGAGGAGGGTCTACCGTGAGGTAATCCACACACACCTCCCCTGCTCCTGTCATCGTCTGATGGTAGAGCAGGGGCCTGGTCGACTTCCAGCCCTCACTGCCCGTGCGTCCGGTTCCTCCCATACCTGGAAGTTCGTCATCAGGCCGGTAGGAGTTTGTCCTCTCCCGTCTCAGCTGGGCAAGGTCCGTCCCCCTGACACGTAGGGAGTAATTGTATTCAACTTATGTATATATTTATTGCCGCGTTCAGTAGCGTTTAGTATTCTAAAAAGAGGTAAACGCATATTTTATACTTGTGTCCTGTTGTGTAGCAATATTATACCGTACATTGAACAGTGTATACTTGGTGTGGTGGCATATATTATGCTTTGTGTACACCGCTTTTAATGGCGGTTCTTCTGTTTAGTTGAACTCATCCTGGAGTTGGCCCTGGGTTTGTAGGTAAGGGCGTGGTAACAGCGTAGTGTGCGACCAGGAGGCTGTAAGACTAACACACATGTATTATTCCATACTCGGCTTTCCGGGTGCGTGGCGGGCATAAGCATAGGGCACGCCGTAAGTCCTCTGGTTCATTCTAGTCCCGGGCTAGTGGCTGCTCACGTTCCGTGACAACCGATGCTGCAAGGACAGGAAACGCAGACTCAGGTGGCGGAAGGCCACAGTAAGCGTGGCGACACCCTATGTCTCTCAATAAACATGCTTATAAAGCTTGGAAGGACCAGGATAACGGCACAATAGTTTTTTACAACCCTGCTTTGAAGAAAAAATTATAATTATTTGTCGATTCTGTTTCATTACTCCAGCATCTGTTCAGTATGTTTTTCCTTCGTTTACTTTCGTTTTCTACTAAGCAGTTTATTCTAACTCTATTTCAATTTTCCTATACACTCATACATAGGCATCTCGAGAAATGATGAAGAAAAAAACGAAGCATTATCTAGTGTTTCCCATAACCAAACAAGAAACATCAACCAACAAATTCCTATTTGTAAAATGCCCAAACGCGCGCCGGAACAAGCATAGCTAAAGATTGAGCTTGACGGACGAACTGCCGCGCCTGACTCTGCCGCGGAGTCTTGTCTCTGCGCTCTAGCCCATCGGCCTAAACGTCCCACACCCACGAAAGCACTGTGCTTTGTTGCTTGTGACTCCTTTAGTTTCTAGTTTATTAGAGATATTACACAAAGTAGACAACTATCAAATATGCACTCGAACCATAACGACAACCGGTATTGGCTTCGACAGACTACTTTCAGAGCTACAAAGTTCTTACAATACCAAAAGTCGCCTATCAACACTGGGATAGAGACGATTGGGTACTACAACACAATAAAGCCCAAAATTCTCGAGGTTTTACAGTTTCAGCAGCATTGGAGCCACCAGCTCCATGGCTTTTTCGCACCAACTAGGAGTTCAACCAGCTTCAATGCGCAATTCAAACGCTGTCCCTGGCCCACGGCTGAGTGAACCACACGATCCGACACAACCACACGATTTACGCTGCTACTGATTTTGTAGTCCTAAACTCGATTGTCTCTGTCAGGTAATAATAAATAAATTGAGTCACTGATCAAATCTCCTTCCCCAACCCTCCTTCCTCCTCCAGCTTAGAGAGCGCAATTACACGGATGACTCGTTACCAAGGCAAGCGCAGCTGGAATCGCATGAGATTTCAGCGCGATTGGAGTTGGGCAATAAAATGGCAGCCACATACTCTCTTCCAGCATTGTGATGAGCCTTGACTACTTGGCCAATGACTTCACTCTGAAAAGCACAGACTGCTCCAACGTTCTATTACGCGACAGCAATAAAGACCCACAGCGGCCAATGTGTTGCTTCCAGGCTGTCCTCCAGGGAGAATGACTACGTCAAAAGTGGTCGATAGCACGTCTTTGAGATCGCGATCCGGTGTGATCACGGTTTTTCTCGCACAATGGACCGCGCCGGGGCCCTTCAATCCAGCATATGTGACCTGAAATAAACCAATGCGTTCGAACCTACCCAAAAAAATGGTTACACAACCTAAATGACCATAAAGGTTTGTCTTTAGCGTGGGGCAATCTTGACGTTTTAGTGCTAAGAGCCTTAGACCGCTTCCCGTTTACGAAGAGCAAATGGTTTATTCAAACAGAAACAGCGCAGCGTTCTTTATCGTATGTCCCACTCAATAGATCTATTACAGACCTTTACCTTACACGGTCCTGGCTAATGCTCTCTGACGCGCTTATTCATACTCAACGCCCGCGCGTGACGGCTGCTCCGGCATGGCAGCGACAGGCCGAAACACCTTTTTCATCTTTTTTGTTTATTAATCCATCATAAATTCATTCTGTTTCATAAAACATAAATTCGGTACTATCCTCCGCTACCATCATGGTGACCGCATGAACAAAATGTCACTGCTTGAGAACATTATGGTCCACTTTATTCCGCTCGGCCATAGCGTCGCCACTGTAATATACATAGTTTCCGCAAGCGCGTCACGCGCGCAGAAAGTATTCGTGCTCTACTCGAATGCTACGCCTGCCCGTCACGCTCTAGCGTTGAGGAATATGAATAGCGCCTAAACAAGGAAACCATTTAGCTTTTTGGCCTGTAGTCAGAAAAAGAAGGTTACTTGCAAGTAACTCTTCGCAGCTAGTAGAAAAATCAAAAAGTATCCCTTGTACGAATCTATAGCCTGGCTGAAATTTTCAGGCTCAGAAACAGTAGGATCATGCGAAAAAATTCTTCACCCAGAATTCTCGTCCCAGGTGCTGGAACCCCAAAACGGCGTTTGTTTTCTCAGTTTTTCGCACGATCATACGGCAGATTGCGGTAGGTATACTGCCATTTTCCTGTGGTAACCCAACATATGAGTCGTCCAAAAAAAAACTAGGAAACCAATCCTTCCTTTTCAGTGTTCAGAACCCCCTAATGACTCCATGAACGAAACTTGGGAAACAGCGAAAATTTTAGGAGCCCACCTTAGGAAACAGCGAAAATTTTAGAATTTTGACCATTTTGCGCTTCTAACTAACTTTTGATATATATGATAGATTTGGTCAATGAACACTATTAAAGCAAAGGCATTCTCTCGCAGCAGTAAGGTACAGTCGGTACGCACGGACCCTAGTGATACTTTGCGTTCCCTATCAAAGGTTGGCGCAAACTTGGTGCCATATGTCACAACACGGGTGCACCGAGTTTGGACTCACCTTCAATGGGGAACGCAAAGTAAACACTAGGAACCATGCCGACTGTGCTTCAGTAAGCTCCCTTCAGACAGCGCTAAAATGCGTAGTTGCTTATATCGAAAATATTTACAGTCGGATCCGAGGATGATTCCTGATATCCTTATCGGAGTGAAATTCTGGCTCGCGAACTTGCGGACAGCCCCTCTGCTGTGACAGGCGTTGCGCGCAGGAATCGTGCTGGGATCCACATGATCATTCGAGCCGAGGACCATAAGGTCTCGGGCACGATTCTCTTCAATGTGCGTCCTGCTACAGCGGTAATTGTCTGCAACTGCGAATCAGGAAACTCGCTCCGATGTGAAACAGTAGTAACGGACAACAACAGTGGTGGCTTTACAGCTTGCATCGAGCAAGGGCTCACCATTAGCTTGGCTCATCTCCCTCAGGAAATCAGGCGATGCAAGCCGCGAAGCGACCGCTTAACAGAACTGCCTGCAACTAGGCGACCACCACTCGACACGACTGAGCCGGTACCATCTCAAAATTTCGGTACCTCAACTCCACCTCTCCTCAAAACATCAGCGCTGTGATCACCGCCTCCCATCTCTTCAGCGCCATCGGCCAAAGTACCAGAGAGGGCAGTTTTCGTCATGCTAAACATGATAAGATACTGGAGACTCATTCCGACCTCACTCATAATCACCATTTTTTTCTATTCGTTTCTTTTTTCTAGCTGATAGTGCATCCTGTGAAAATTACATAAACTGGACACTAGCTGGAAGATTGGGAAACGCGGCTTCCAAGCCTGAGAGCACTATTAGGCGCAAAATTTCGTAGGTTTTTTTATGAACAATATTCATCAAAAGCCCCCATCTTCAAGAAGGTAAACAGGTTGTGAACAAAAAAAACCGGTTCTGGCGCGCCTACCTCCTTTTAAAAAACTATTTGCAGAAATGTCGAATCTTTTTGACTCCTTTTCCCGTACTTTGTGATTCATCCCCGTGGTGAGGGTTACCACCTTCACCTTCGCGAAGGTGACGGTTGGCATCCCAAAGTAAGTGAACGATGTCCACCCAACGAGAGGCTATGATCCTCACGCATGCTGCTAGGTAAAATGGAATTACGAATCGTTACTGATATATTGCGTTCCTTTTGAAAGTTCACGCTGGTAACTCAGCGCCATATTTTTAAACACACACGGGCACCGAGTTTTGCGCCAATCTTCAATAATATGAAAAGCAAACTACCTGGTGAGATCCTGTGCCGGTCGTACTCAACTAGCATCACGGTCGCTAACCTTCTGCCCCCGTTCTATGACGAAAAGATGGTCGTCCATCAACTCCGCCCTCTTTCGCCTGTCCCACCAATGAGTTCAATGAACGCTAGCCTCGTGAAGGCAGGACTTAGCGGCTGCGCAGAGTTGGATCGCGACAGGACTCGACCCTATAATGGGCTGCTGTATTGATCTATCGCGGTGATCTGTCAATACGGCAGCCATTCGGCCGCGCAGCGTCGCGTTGCAACTCAACTCAGCCCCTACAGCTTAAAGCTTTGCGAATGATCTCTCTCAACTGAGCGAGCCATACTGCTACGCGTACAAAAAACTTATACAGATTCATGCGCAGACAATGCCATTAGACGCTGGTTGAGTGCCCCGGGGCACGGCCTCCCCCCACACGGAAGGAAAAGTTCTCCCGATTTTGCAGCTCGACACGTCGCGTTACTCAATTCAAGCGAAGTGGCCCCGAATGGAATTAGAGCCGCAAACGGCGAGACAGCTCCTCCCTTTGTGTGTAGAGAGCCCCTACCCCGAGCGTCTCTACCATGTCGTCACAAGTTTTTGCACAGAGCTGCCATGAAATCTCGACATCGCGACGCCGCGTAAGCGACGTCTTGGTAGGACCTCTAAACTAATTCCTTTTCAATAAACAGCACAAACTGAAAACCATTTTCAAACACAGGGCAAACGCTGCCATTTACACGAACTCCACAAAATTTTACTTCACGTTTTATTTGCTCCTTGCAACAAACAGATTTCAACATTAACAATTTCTGAACTTGAGCCGCTTATGAGAAGATACAGAAATGGGCGTGACTTCGGGTGGTACGCAAAATCCGGGGATGATCTAATGACTCTTAAGAGCCCCACCCAGTGCCACAAAAACCCAGCACTTTTTATAAGCGCAGCAGTTTTATTATAAGGTAGAAGAAAGACATAGTTTTGGAACCTCGGAAATCGAAACAGCCTACCTAATTTCAGAGATAGGAAAGCAAAATCATCGGCAAATCGGAAAGACGAAACCCAAGAAAAAGTATGAAATAAATGTTCTGTCCATCTTCAACTGTCACGCACTTTTCCGTGAACTCAGAACTCTCTGCTTCAACAAAACACTAAATCGATATCTACTACATCTATACACTGAAGATCATCATGACTTTTCTTCCTCCTTCCTCGCCACTGCGCCATATTTTCCTTCCTAAAATCATTTAATACTTTCAATCATTTAATACTTTCAATCATTTAATATCTTCAAGTTTGTAAAATAAGATTACTTCTGAAAGACTCTTTTTTCAACATTAAGCCTAACTCACCTTATAAGCCTGCCGTATTTGCTCCCCCATAAAGATAACTCCGAACAGTGTTTCCGCGTCCATTTTCGGCGGAGGGCCACCGTTCATCCTCCCAAAGTGTACAAGTCCGCCAAAGCTTTTGAACCCTTCTCCCCTAACCTTAAACAAAACCCATGGATGTCGAATAAATACATTGGCAAAGAATTTCATATTTACTAATACACCTTCGCCCTCATAGATTCGTCTCCCTCTTTTCGATCTCTCTACATCGGTACGGGTAAGAAACATACGGTTTTAACCTGCAATACAGGGAACCATATTCAAATACAGTATTATAGTCGTAGCCGCTCAAGAAGGATCGCAACGCTGCAGGCTACGCAAGCGGTCACGTTGCGCAACATACCCTCTAATGAAACGTCGTAATTCACATCATTCGAGGCGCAAGCGCGGTGCGCGCGACGCCTGTGCGCCTTATCTGCCTCTACCCCTCCGCTCTCTTCACTGTCTTCTAACCTCCACTCCGCACCCAGCACGCCAGGAACCATGTGTGAATTCCGGGCCGTTTTGATAGCCTGTACAGAGTGTTTTCAGGAAGATAAAGGAACATCTTTCAGATTGGCGTTCGCTGCGAACTATTCGAGCCGCCGCTCCACGGAGCGAAAGAGAAAGAGGTGTGGTCCTGGGATTTCGCAGAAATGGCTGTGTGTGACAAACGCAATCGAAATCATTCTATTCGGGCGGCGGCTAGATGGTACGCCGCGCGCGGCGAGGAGCACGCGGGCGACGATGCATTGCGGCGTATCACAGCGCGTTGATAAGGTCATTCCCCTTCAACGAATTGTCTGGAAACTGGTCATTTTATCATTTTTGGCAGTCATTTATCCATGTTGGCCCCATGCATTGCGGGTGAGGAATCGGATAATGAGTTACGCCGCGACGCAGCAGGCGTCGCGCGTTCTCGCCTTGCGCAGCTACCCTCTTTCCACATCCCACTCACTTCCCGCGGAGTCGCTATTACCACATCAGGCCGCGGAAATGATCGCTCAGCCCACCCACTCTGAAAGCCACACTCTCGCTGCAGTCGCACATCACGGATTTTGCTGTGTGGCACTCCCAGAGTTCCTACACACCCCGCGACAGCAGGCTTCGCCATGGCGTCAATCTAAGAGCCCTTTCTAGCGTGCCGCGACGCGACCGTTCGTGTCTGCAGCTAAGTGACCACTCCCGGGCACAACTTTACTGAAACAAAAGTAAACAAAATGCAATCTACTCACTTGAATCCATCCAAATTCCGCACTACAAGTTTAGCCTGCATCTCCGGTGGTACTACAACAAACTCTCCAGTGACCGGATCCACATATCCTTCATCGTGACAGCCAGTGTACCTTAAAGACACAGTCCAACCTCAGAATCGATTTTTCTTTTTTCTGCCTATCTTGGAGAAAATTTCACGCTGATCACAATGGTGTTTCCCGCATCGCTCAGAACTCACTACGAACGGAGTTACGGCTCCTCAAAAATTTTGATTTTGAACAGCTAGAAGTTCGAGGACGAGTTGTCTCGAGCCTGTATTTTCTCGTTATTCGCAGCCATCGTTCTGAAGTAGGCCACAATATAAAGCCAGACCGAAAACAAATCGAAGAACATAGGTTTTGGAATAAAATCATTCGCGCGTCTCTCTCTCCTTATTGAGGTCGGAAACCTGGCGAGTGGGCGTTACCCATTTTTTTTTCTTTCAAGAGGCGTGGGCCTGAATTTTTTTCCTGGCTTTTTCTCGCTCATTTGATGAATTGAGGTTTCGCGCTTGGGCAGGATTGCTAGAGTAGAAAGCGACCGGACGATAATATCAAAAATTACCTCTGAGGTTGGACTGTGCCTTTAAACGAAAAGTAACTTATCGTTAAAATCCAAGTGAAGGAACATAGACGTGATTTAGGGCAACGTTTATTCAAACAATCGACTTCGAAATTACCCACAAAATCACGTATTATTCTAATGTACTAATCTTTGCTCTACAATCAGAGCCGTATGCACATCTCCCCGCGCGTCAGTATGTCTTCAAATTCGTTCCCCAAGCGAAGGCCATCCTATGATTGGTCAATTTCGTCTGATGACCAATCACAGAACGGCCTCGCAGGGACAGATAATGCACTTAGAAGAGAGATGTGCATACAGGCCCCAGGGGAGAAAGCGCTTTTTTTCATGCTATCAATCCTAACTGGGAAGTCCTCTTTACAATTTCACACAACCACCTGTCCAGTATCGAATAGACTGCGGCAGGATGGCATTTCAAAAAGCGTGCCCGATTCTGGAAATGGCGACACCATTCGAACTCCACTAAGAGCAGGCTTAGGGCCCCAGTTATGAACCAGCGGAATGAAAATGTCCCGCGTTGACATTGCCGCCGTTTGCTGTGTGGATCAGGGTTTCGTCTGCAACATTGCGTCTTTGCCGTCTTTGACGCAATATTGCAGACTAAAAGTTTCTGGGCATTTCAATTGTATTTTATCGATATTTCGCGACTCTACCACTTGTTTATTTCAGAAAGTCACTAGAAATGTATTGCTCATGTCATAGCAGTGCTCATTATGTCGGTTTGCTGATATATTAACAAATTTAGATCTGAAAAATAATCAGCTCATGGAAATTGGCAAATGTCCAACAGGGTAGGTCCCGCCAGGATACGTTGTAGTATGCAGTGTTGGCGGCGTGTATAACTGCTCGATTGCGGCCTTCTCCAGCGTTTTTCTGGGACAACTCTTCCTTATAATGGCATGCCTTCAGCACAGTTGGGACGCACACAGTGTAAGGTAGTTGTCTTGGTTATTTCCGCAGCGTCCCGCCGTGGTGTGCACTAAATCTACGACCTTAGGCATTGTTACAATTCCTGCATCATGTTAATAACGCGGCGCGGCACGATTGATATTATAGGAATGTACTGCGCCGCGCCGCTCGACAGTGGTGATTATGAAAGACGCCCCAAAGCCGAGACGACCATACTTCCCGCGACGAGCGTCAGCGACAATGCATTTTACGCGTATCGATTTCCGGTAGATATTTTGATGAGCATTACGACGCATCGCTCGGTCACCGAAGGTATGACCTCAGGCGCTGTAGAACGCACTGACACTTTGAGTTCCCTGTTGAAGTTAGCGCAAATTCAAAGCACGTGTCTTAAAACATATGTCATCGAGTTTGCGCCACCCTTAAATAGGGAACGCAAAATATACCATCTACAGAATTATGCGGTGGAAGATTTGGCTTCAAAAAAAGAAAAAGGTCACTTGTGAAAAAAGCCTGAAAAGCATGGCGGGTTTAATTACATACCCTGCTATTCGAAAAGCTAGAATCGTACCTTTCCGGAAAATCAGCTGAATTAAATTGTAAATATTATCAGTTTCTACATTAATTCCTACAGTTGAAACTATTAAACTTGAGAAAATATCAGAAAAACATGCTCGCGAGAGAGTAGTTCGATCCCCATTAACCCTCAATTTAAAAAATTAACAGATTCATTCAATGGGTAAGGGGGAACCATACTTGGAGCGATTCTATCGCGCTCGGAAGCTTGCCATCAAAAAAGTAAAATCTAGAACTCTGGATGCACCCAAATTCAGTGAGGGCAACGTCGAAAAAAAATAAACATCGACGAAAACGAAACAACAGCGGAAATAGGCATAAGAACTTCTGGAACTCATCTGTTTCAGATTTGTGCATATTTCGGCAAGGGCTCAGAACGGTGTCGAAGTATGGTTTTGCTGGAGTGCGATGCGATGCATTGGCCACGTTGTACACCGCAGAGCAAATCATATCGCGCGCGATATTCGTGGCGCGATGTAAGTATGGTTCCCCCCTGAGAGGATGAGGCGAGGCTTACTCATACTCACCTGGGCGAGCGATCGCGTCGCGCTGCTTCATGACCCTTTAGCTGCCAGCCGCCCATCCGTCGACAATGGTCAGTACCGCTAGCCGCATCCAACTCCGCTCCCCCCCCCCCCATTTGACTTTCGTGTGCCCTTGAGAACATAGGTATGATCCGCGCAAAATGGCTCGTTGGATCGAAGTTTTCTACCGGGGACATAGGAACTGCACGCCACTTACATAGACAGGCAGAGACGCAGACTGCTTGGGTACACACCGATACGACGGACAACTACGCACCTACCAAACATGCTTAGTGGCCAGCTTGTTACATTTACGATGAATATTCGCCTTTTACATAACATTGACATGGATCTTAATGAGACTTTGCGTTCCCCATTAGCGAGGTTTGCGCAACACTGGCGCCCTTAAGTGTTATAGCATATAGCACCCAGTTTGCGCCAACCTTCAACAATGAACGCAGATGTCTTACTGCAGGATCTTCGAGCCGAAGTTAGAAAGGTATTCAATGCTTGGCTTAAGCTTTCCTACCAGATGACTGTCAAACAACCAAACAATTGAAAAATAGAAGGAATGTTCTAGCCAACTCACTTTCGCAATTCCTCTGGATTCTCCTTGTGTGCCACTTCGGAGACAACTCTGGGTCCAACTCACTTGATTCTGACCACAGCGCCATCTTGAACTTTTCATAACAGAATGGCCCAATCTTTCTCTGCCCAGTCGCTCCTATTAAAAAATTAAGATGATATAAGAAGACACAATCCAGATTTTCATACCAGTTCCTAATCAGTACATTACACGAAAAAGAAGCCATAGACGTATGTACGCTCTGCGGATCACGATTTGGCCAGAGCCAGCGTTCCAC
The DNA here is from genome assembly GCA_029168955.1 of Aplectana chamaeleonis. Taxonomy (NCBI): domain Eukaryota; kingdom Metazoa; phylum Nematoda; class Chromadorea; order Rhabditida; family Cosmocercidae; genus Aplectana; species Aplectana chamaeleonis. Next base: position 785,869 of record JAPDOI010000010.1, read on the forward strand.
CCTAGGCGCCCAAGGGACCAATGGCGTGAGCACAACGGACTTCCGCCACGCGCTTCCAGGCAGCCAGAGTGGATGGTGGTCGTAATGCTCCCAAGCGCAAAAGTGGCGCGGAAACGGAGGAGGATCGAAAAGCGTGATTGGACAAGGGCCGTGTTTTGTCCACTCACGCACTTCGCTGCTCCATCGTTCTCCCCGCCTCTTCAGCGGCAAAGAAACAATACGAATACCACCCGCCACACTCACACACTACTCCTTCGTGTACATGGCGCACACGTTAAGGACCTTCCCTGATGAAAAAAAGCACCCAAAATGTTACGAAAAGGCAGAAACCCTGACGGCTAAGCTAAACCACAAATTTTCAATACGCTGCATTAAAGAGTATAACCGTTTATAAAGATTTGAATTCGATGCGCATGTTCGAGTGTTACAATCATTCGGGATAAGGAGCATTCGAAACATCGACAACTGCTATTTCGGCTGGAAAACTGTTATACATTGTGGACGGGTGACTCATACATCGACTGATCCCTTCAATTTCATGTTACTTCACGTTTTCGTTCTCTCTACATAGTTCTCTGACAAGGGACCCCCGAACACAAATGGAGTTTTGGAAAACGGTCTTTCGGTGGTTGTAGAGGAGACAGAAAGAAGCAATTTAAAATTCTAAAAATTCACTCGGTCCTCAAAGGAAGGTCAAAAACGACCTGAAAAAGAAAGAAACCACAACGCTAGATTGGGAGGATATAGCACAAATGTGACCTATACACTGGCCATGAAATCATCTAGAAAGGTTCTCCAGAAAGTCTGAAGACGATCTCTATGTAACTAGGTTCTCAAGCTATAGCTGTTTTATTGATCCCCTGAACAATGATCGTTGCATGCAAACCACCGAATATTGAAATGAGATAGTCGTGATGTGCTATTACTACACAATGGCTCAGCCGGTTAGGCTTTGCACTACGAAGCAATCGATTGGCCAGAGAGATGGTTCGAATAATTATAAAGACCATTCATTCTTATTGCTGACAATAATGACATTTCTGTGTGTTCACATGACTTTGAGTTTTAACAGTGTTTCTGGCTTTTAGCACTCTCTTTTCTTATATCGCCGACGTAACTTGGATATAAACGGAGAGTTCAGAGGTCGAAATTTTTTTGATCGAAACTACGCCTAGGGGTAATTCGGAGCCCTGAACACGAATCTGAGATCCACTTCCAGTTTTTGACGGATTTTGTCAGGTTAGTGTGCACTTAATGGTATTTTACCCACCGTAACCCATTGTTGTGGTTATTTTTCATATACCCGTGAAGATTTTATTGAATTTTAAAATCCTAAATTGTTTCTTTTTACCTTATCTACAACCCCCAAGAGACCATTTTTCAAAACTCCACATTGCGTTTGGGGTGGTCCCTTGTTAGATGGATTTGATAAATCCTGTTTTGAGATTTTAATGCGGGTCGGGAGTCGGAAATTCGAAACTGTGGGAATGATTTCGCGCTTCAAATTTCTTAGGTGAGCGATTTTTTTTGTTCTACTAAAAACTTTTTCAAAAATAGGTTTCGATGTTCATTTCGAGGTGTTACAATCAATCAAGGTTGAGGGTATTCAAATCTTCGGCAACTGTTCCTTCCGGATAGACATCAGGGATGTGCGGAAATTTTTGAAGAAATTCTAGAAAACAGAAAACAGAAAAACGAGTTTGTCAGAAAACAGAAATCAGAAAACAGAAAGGCCAAAACGGCCAGAAAACAGAAATTTCCGCACAACCCTGATGGACATCTCTTTCACATTGTGGACGGGATGACCAAATATATATGGTCGATCACTGGTCGAGACAGCGCCGCGTCGAACACTTGTGGCACGCACGCAAGCGAGAAGGTAATAATCCTATCACTACCTCCTCGCTTGCGTGCATGCCCCATGTATTCGACGCGGCGATCTCTCGAGCAGTGATCAACGATAGGTGGCCAGACCCGCATGATTCCGAATTGATTCTTCAAGTTTTTCGCGCTTCTTTCTACATCATTGCTTTTGGATGGCCCTAATTTTTGCGTTTCTACGAAAAAAAGGAATTTTCATCATGAGCACTCAATGTAGCTGAAATCCAAATATGGATCCCAATACTGTGAACCCTTAAAGGCAGTGTACACGATAATTTTTACTTCCCTTTTTTTGCCGGAAGTCAAAAGGCCTGGATCTCATTGGAGCGGTAGGATCGAAAGAACGAACAAAATGGACCCGAAAGAGCCCTTTTCGGCTTCGAAATCCACTCGCGCTACATCTGAACGCTTGCCACCCTCCTCGGCTGCAGCTCATTGGTCGGCGGGCATCGGCTGCGTGCGTCGCGTCTGGCTGGCGCACTGCCAACGCCACAGCCGTCCTCGCCTGTCATTCAATAACTCCGAAGTTTTCGCCCGAATTCTGAGCCTGATTCAATTCCATGAACGGGATCAACTGTAAGCTGTTGTAATTGAAGCAACAGGATGAATACAACAGGGAATGTAGGCGAACACACCTAGCTAAATTATTTCAGCAGTGAATAGGAATGAAAACGACATAATCACACAACGTTAATAGAATCTTATTGGTTGGAGAATAAGCAGTGAAGCTTGTATTGTCATTCATCCCTTTACAATACCACACGTGCAGATCACATTACTTCATTTAAGTGGCATTTTTTTGTCCAGCAGCGAGATGTTATGGTTTTTATTTAGATCTCTTTTCCCGGGAGGGGTTCCCCCATTTTACTGCCGCTGACTCTAACACAGAAGCAGCAAATGTTGGATTCCAGGATAGGCCAACGGCGATAAAATGGGCCGCTGACAGTCTCCTCCCAGCAAAGAGATGTAAATCAGTACCGATGTCATTCTATCACTGTCTTCAGGAAAAAGCTCTTCACGCACAGTTTCCTCCCGGTGGCAGACTAAAGCCATTGATAGTATTGGAAGAAGTTGGGGGCGAAGGTGCAAAATCCTCTGTGCACAGAATCCAGCCTAATGAGGGATGTTAAGTTTTGCGGCCGTTTCTACAAGCGTCCCTAAGGCACCTATAGTTCAACCCCGTTCAGTACACTTTAGAGAAGTTTTCTCGATTTCCAACTCCTTAAGTTGTTGTTAGTCGTCGCAAAGGGATCGTCTTGAGCATAGCAGCATGTATCTTAGTCCATATCCAGTAGCTTCAAAGATGAATGATCTAGTAGGCAAAGATGTGATTCGGGAGGAACGATTTGCCAAATGGTTTCACTCATTACCCCTCCCCACGCCTGCGTTTGTTATGCATCCTATTCATTGCATAAGTATACAAATGGAGGCTCACTCATATACGTGTGTATGTTTCTTAATTTCTTAATAAAGTCGTAGAACATTAGACGGGCGATGTGGAGCTTTCGAAACGACGTTGGCAATGCGCCAGCTGTGGTCAGACGCGGCGCGCGCGCCGCACGCAAGCCGATGCCCGCCGACCAATCAGCTGCAGCCGAGGAGGGTGGCAAAGCAGTTCAGATACTCGCGCCAGACCTTTTCTAGTCCCAATCGATACATATCTGATACACGCGAGGAAAGGACTAGCGCACGCGGATTTCGGAGCCAGTAAGAGCTCTTTGGGGCTCGTTTTTGTTCGTTCTTTCGACCTTATCGCATAAATGAGACTCCGATCCTTCGATTTTCGGCGAAAAACGGAGAAAAGAAATTCTATCGTGGGAACTGCCTTCAAATACTATTTTTTAGAAAATTTACCTTTCTTCACTAAATGGCCACATGGTGCGCGAAAATTGGTCCAATGAAGGAGCGTACGCCACGCGTGCTCCTTCAGTTTGACAAGCGAAGCCATTCAGGAGGTCACAACATAGATGACGCCTTCTTTAAGAAAATCCTTTTTAAGAGCAATCAGACAAGAATGGTTAAAATTACTTTGGAGGACTTTAACCTCAGGGTAAATCCTACAAGAACGTTGCCACTGTCACAACATCTTTATCCTAACTCTATCCAGCCATGCTACAAAACTTTGCATAAAAAATTCGAATAAACTACAGAATGCAACAAAACTTTTTGGGTGAGATTGCACTCCAGACTACCGGGTACGACTAACTACAGATTCGTAATGTTTCAAACACCGACATCACAGTAACCTATATGAGTGAAACAACATGTAACGAGATTGTGAAACGTGTCAATAACATACAGTATAAAAAAAAAAACTACGGGATAAAATCAGTGAATTCGAGAACACAACAAAAAAACGTCACATACATAAACTCTAGAAGTTAGCTTGGGAAACGCGATGAACAACAACCATAAAACGAGAGTCGAGGAACTCCGGTTTCTCTCTAGAGAGCGCCTTTAGCTTCTGATTCCCAGAACAAGTCTTGTGTAGTAAGCGGCATTCATTTGTTCGAGAATGATGAAGGTGAGCACAGTATGTGGTCCAAGACGCATATAGTAAGGAGTGAATCCTTTCCACAGCGCAAATACACCTTCATTCTTGATTACCTAAATAATTATGCGGAGTAAAAACGTATTGAGCTGAACACCGGGATGGGAAAAGAAAAATCAACATCAAGGAGGAATTCAAATTATTGGATGGAGTAGGAGTTAGGAGATTCTGTCTCAAAAAAGGCAAAAAATATCCAAGGTATGCGCACTGAAGATAAGTGGGCTCTACAGATCCTGCAAAACGAAGCTAGATGCTAACAACCCGAGAACAGTTACAGTAAGGTCCTATGGTCTTGCTTCCTCAAGAGAAAAAAAACAATTGAATGTCACCCGCGGCTGGCGCGGGCCTGGTTTAAATCCCACCTCCACCGGCTGGCGGTAGGGTAAGCTTAATCAGCTGCGATCTTCTCTCGACCTGAATCGGGATTAGCTGAGCGGTCGCACGCGACCACCGCCCTGCCGCAAAGTGAAATTCTAAATGCTTTTTCTTGAGGAAGCAAGTTGTGGACCTCTTAACCACATTATTTGATTTTTCAAATCTACTTGACGCCGGTAAGGATTAAATACAAATGATCAGAGCCTCACCCTTCATCCAGACGCGTCCAAGGCGTTCTTGTACTCCGGTTTACCATCAATCACCTTCTGATCGACTGGATTCTGAAACATATACAGTCTGGGGTCAGAAACTAAATCCCCACGGTTCATCTGTGCATGCATGCGCGAAGCGCAGGTTACTACAGAGAGAGAGAGAGAGATAGAGAGAGAGAGAGAAAGTAGGGTCGAGAGCGATGAGTTACGGCAATTTTGATTTTTTTAAAAGAACCTTCTACTATGGGCAGTACCTCTAAAGTGCATTTTCAAGAAACAGATAGAGAGAGAAAAGAGAGTGAGAGAGAGAGATGAAATGCAAATGATGAACAGGAAATTCGATAGCGTAGTGGGAAAGTGGAGAAAAAATCGGGACTTGAAGAAAAAACGCACGAGCATAGATTAAGAAATTGTGTTGTATTAAAGGGTGTTGCACTAAGAGTCAGGACAAAGAAAGAAATTTTAGAATTAGAAAAAATGTGAGACAGAATGACGAACGACATGCGGCGCATGAATAAGCAGGGGGGAAGAAGGCAAAGAGTAAGGACGAGGGAAGGGATAGGAGAAAATGTTATAGAAGGCAGAGGATTGCTGGAAAGCGGAACCAATAGAGGTTAGAGACAGGTCAAAAAGTTAGAAAGATAAGACTATCAAGAGAACGCAAGCGACAGTCAGAATACTTCAAAAAGAGAGCGAGGAGGAGAGAGGAAGGAGAAAGATATAAAGAAAAGAGGAAAAAGAAAGAGAATGGAGAAAGCCAAAGAGAAAAGAGGAGAAAGAGTGGGATGAGGGAGAGGAAGAGAGAAGTATGAGAGCGTGGGAAGTGAGAGAGGAGGGAAAAACGCGAACCAAACAAAAACGGTAAACGGAGAAAAAGGATTTCTGCCTACAACCCAGCCGTTTTTAGTAATTTCTCACCTAGTCTTTGGCGGATATCAACCGGCATCGACGCAATCGTAGTCGCCAGACCGGATACCATATAGAGGCGAGGAAGTGACAGAAAACACCTTAAAAATCTGGGCTTTTTTTCTCCTAATGAGCTTTCAGTAGCAATATCTGCTAGCAATACAATGAAGATGACATCCTGCGCGCAAGAGGCAGATTAACACAAACTCACCGTCCTGAACGCAACCCGTTTGAAGCAGGGCCTGTTTCGACTGGGAATAGGTCGCCAGCTGCGCTGCATTCACAACCATTGCACGGATAACTGTTGGAGCTACAACCCTGAACTGATAGAAAATACAGTAGTCCTACAGTAATCTCAAATTCCCCTCAACAGCTTACCCTCCACAGCGTTAAAACACCTTCCTCCTCTCACCACACGGATCAGCGCATCAAACACATTCTTATAGTTTCGCCGTTGCTCGGGAGGAAGCCGCCCGTCACCTAAAACAGAGTTTTAATTATTCATAAAAAAACTTCCAACCCTAAACAATCATGACCACTTAGGCAAAATAATACCTGTCATTCGAATCCAACGCCAACTCAGCCGGCGTTCCAACCACGGATCCTATAGCTCCAGCGGCCATACCCAGTGAAGGCCTTCTATAGCGAACGAAGGCGCTGGGCGTCACTCTCTGGAACCCGTGAAGTTGTAGAGCCACTGTTTGAATATCACCTCAGCACCCAGGGGGCACTATCGTCCAACAGAACGATGCGCCAAACCAGTTTAGAACTACATGCATTACCCGAACTAGGTATATACAGGTCTACTGCAAACTTCAGCACCTTTCATGAACCCTATGAACGTTCATATTGCTTCTTATGTATAACAAGTTTACATGGATTCCTAGGATCCACATTTTTGGGAGGTACCTCTATCCTCTACTTCGAACTTGGAATTTACTCCCGGTCGATCGCGACGTTTAAGCGCGCAAGCTGCGTGTATTTCTCCCCAAACCTTTTCGGTGTCTCTCCCTCGCTTCGCACACACGCACGCTAAGGAGCAAGGCGAAATTGGCTTCGATGTAGAGGATATGGCATATGATCCATCACTGATCGAGAGATCGCCGCGTCCGAAATCACAAGTGGCACGCACGCAAGCGAGGAGGTAATGATCCCATCAATACCTCCTCGCTTGCGTGCGTGCCGCATGTGTTCGACGCGGCGCTCTCTCGACCAGTGATCGACGAGATAATTCTTTGTGAAGAAGAAGCTCGATAACAACTACTTCCGGAAGTGCTCTGAACAGGTACGTGTAGGTTCCCAGCCTAGTAGTGAATTGCGGTGGCTTGTCGAAGCTAAGAGACCAGCACTGAGACCGTTGTACACAGCCATGACGCCTTCATTTCCGGATCATCGAAGTCAACGCATTGTGCATACTTGAGCGGTACTCTTTTTACCTGAAAACACAATATCTTACGTTGAAGGCGGCGCTAAAGGCAGGCCTTTTTAGAATTTTTTGTGAACTACTATAGGAATGGCGTCTCATCACGCAAAAAAGCGGAAAATTCAATCTTTTCATGATTTTACTAATAGCACCGTCTTTTGGGTTAGAATGGAATAATTTACCGTAGCGAAGAAACGATATCTGTCCAAGGTGGTCCAGGCACTCTATGACTCAAATCATACTTTGCGTTGCCGCGATTGAATCGCGCAACATTACGCAGTGACCAAACTCCCCGCGAAGAGAGCGGCGTTAATAATCTATATAAATGTGTTGATAAATCCGACAAAAACAGAAATTCCCACGGTTTCTTCGCGAATTATGCGGATCGAGAGGAAGCGCGACAGCAGCGAGAGCGTGGAGAAAGCCGAAGGAGCAATTTTTGCGCGCAAACTTCGCAATAACTCATGGGAACCTCGTCTGAACACAGCCTCAAAGCTTTCGCCAATGGCGGCGAAAGTAAACTCTGCGTCTCTTCACCCGTCAGGGAAGAGTATAGCTCAAGACTTCAAACGAGGTAGTACTTTCCATTCCGCGATTGGTTACTGGTACCACATAAACCGAGATCGCCCTGTGCTCGACTAGCAAGAGTACGCGTGAGGAGCAGCGCACAGCCCGAAAACGGGAAGCTTTCTACGCGCAACAGCGTTTGCTTGTAAGTCGCTGACGAATCATACTTATCGCTCGCAGCGCTGGCCATTCAGCGCAATATGGAGCAAAGTACTGTCGATATTACTTTTATTGCGACACGGTGACGTGACGGCCACATTATAATCGAATTGCCGTGTGATTTCAATCGGCCCGACTGGACCGCCGAGACGTGAAGTAAGATCCGGAGCCCGACGGCAAGAGCTGATAACGATAAGTATGCTACGTCAGTGATCGACCAGCGACAAAGTACGCGTAGCAGCCGCCCCGCTTTGACACATAAGGCGTGCCACGCTTGCGGTTATCAAAACATGGGCGATGTTTTTTCAGCTTGTTAATACCAGCAACTGAATCACGGCAAAGGCGGACACGGTGACTGATTAGTATGTCTAGAACATTTTTTCAGCGTGATTAATCTGTGTAGCGCATCATGAAAAAATCAATAGCCAGTTAGGATAACGGCTGCTTATTAATAACTGTAAATCCACTCGAATACAGCTCGTTGCCAGAGCGCACACGCGATGCGTGTCGAGCGTGTACACCATTAAGGTAGCATAAAATATGTAATTGCATAACAAACCCGTAGTTCCAGACAACTGCATCCTATTCTTCACGAGATCCAACGGCTGCACAAATAAAGTCGCTCCCATACTGAAAATATTCATATTGTGGAAGTTGGTTCAATACTATGAAAATCCATTTATCCACAGAATCTTTGGGCTACAGATTTTACTCTAGCAACTTTTTTGGGGAAAGGATTATGTTATAACATACAACTTGCGAAAACTACGAAAGCCGAAGGAACAGTCCGGCAACAAAGAAGGAATAGCATCCTACTCACCCAGATAAGCCACCAAAGGCGAACTTTATGCTGTTGGGTATCGTCTTCTGTTGTTGCGACATGACTGCGGCGCCTGAAAATCCTCAATTAGACTATGACACCCACAAAGAAGACCTGAATATGCCTGCAAACAAGGACAGAGAACGCGACAATCGATAACCAGTTCCATGTTGTTACATTAGCACGTAAGCACAATTAATTATCATTCAACTGCACGCCTATTCGACCTGTTGATTAAACAGGGACCAGATTCATCAGCGACAAAACCATGGTTCAAAAGTAATCGGAGTCGCGAGAGTGTGGCATGGGTCATTGAAGAAAGCAGAGAGTTAAGGGTTAAATATACCCTAGAACTGCAGTTCTATCGTTTATGAATCTGGCGCCAGGTCTTTGGACAAAACTGATTAATTAAGTCAGTGGTCGAAATCGGAAATCAATAAGTTTGAGCAAAACAACGCGGTATGGATATTTGGAAAAGCATCAGATAACTACTCAAATACTATTCGAACATTCGATTCATTCAGGAATTTCGATTTTTCGTTTTTTTTTAATTCGTTTAATTTCAGACAATAGGATAATCAATTTTCGTATGTTCCATCCTTCCACAATTTTATTTGTCTGGTTTTTCAAATATTCGGCGAATTTTCGTCCACGAAACTCGAATACTCCGCCAAAAAACACTTTCGCGGAGTTGATTGAAATAACTCAAGAAATCGAATATTTAATTGAAGAATCACTGAAATTCTTCCGGATAGTCTATAAATCAATTTATATAATTAATATACATTGAAAGTTGGAGGAATCGAATGGGTGGAAAAAATGAAAGGCCTTAACCATTATTATTTCATTTGTCATAATTATTCATTTGGAAATATAAAAAGGTCATATTCGAAAAGCTAACTCACTACGGGCGCCCTAAAAATGCAATATTCGAATTAATTCCTTCATTTCGAAAATTATCATCGAATGACCGTGTAGATTACGGACAATACTAATGAAAAAGGTCTATCAGGAACAACATACAGTCCTTATCAGAACCAAAATCCAAAGTTCAGATTTGCAGATATCCAACCACTGTTGCAGCAGGCAACAAGGCGATAATCGTGCCGGAACCACATGGTCCCCATGTTGCGTGCTGCAACAGCAGTTGTCTGCAGATGCGGACCGAAATTTCGCTTTACGATAAGAACATTACTACTATAAATAAATAACCCTGCAGTCAACGTCCAAGAAGCTATTTCTGCCTCAATACCGTCGAAGTGGGTTATTTGTAGCGCTGAAACCGCAAATGAGGTTCGTTTTTTCAGGCCATGACGGTAGATCACAGCACGCATAATACTGTGGTAAGTCGACGTTTCAAATTTGGAAGAGCCATTATCCAGGAAGGTTCTCTTATGTGCTGGTCACGAAGTAGATAACCTTATTACGATTTTTGAAGATCACGGCAGGTTTAATATCACTTGGCTACAGCCGTCTACCGTAATCAGCTTAATGGGCGGAGTTTTTCTCTGAATTTACGAAATCCGAACTCCCAAAAAACATCCTAAATCGGAAATTCGTTCGGCGAAATTCTTAACTCTCCCCTGGGAACTATGCCTACCAGAACACTTAGGCTTATCCTTCTTTTATTGAATAATTTTTAATGTAAATACAATCATCCTTGGCTTATTGAAAAGTTAAGACGGACCTCGAATTCGCATTTAGCGCCCGGAAATAACTCCACAGAGATTTGGAAGGAAAAGTGTGAAAAGATTTCTAATCTCGTGGATATTTCAGCTCTTCCGCATTTTCAGGTTTTTTTCGGAAATCGGAAGGCCAAAACAGATCGGAAATCATCAGGAATTCCGCTCACCCCTGACCACAATCCTTGGAAAATTGGAAATATGACATCGGCTTCGTGAACAGTACCCCAGAAAACCCCTCCTCCGGACAGGTTCTTAATCCAGACCGAAGACGTCTGATAGATCTACGGTATACCTACCGTGATCTACCGCAGAACTGTAAACGTACATCATCTTTGAGTTTGGGACTCAAATAACCCTAAGACTATGCTTCTGGGCAAAAACGATTCCAGCTTCGGGGGTCTGAAGAGTAGAGATACGAACCGTAAAAAGCTCTTTCACACAAAAAAAAGACCTAAACGGTAGGCAACCCAACAAAGGATGTTTACGCTACTAAAATAGGGAGAGGAACAACCTCAGATAGTGGTCACGAATCCTGCCGCTTATAGAATTTACTCAATAAACCCAACGTTTCTTTGAGCAGCGGCTAATATACCTGAGCTTTTATAGCACCACAAAATCCATTGAAACTAACGATAGAATTATAGCAGAAACAGCCAATCGGCAGATAGATGAATAAAGCTTCCAACAAGCATCTGCGTTTCTCGCCCGGTCGCTCCTAGCTATGGTTTTTCTCCTCCCCCGCCGCGATCGATTCTCACAAACCATGCACTTTCCATCTTGCGCCGACGCTATTCGATTGAAGGCGCACTTCTCGTACGGATTACTAAATGCGAGGCGTAGTGCCCCTTCATGGCTGCGGCTGATCCCATTTAGCACACGATTAACCCACAACAGCCGGCATACACCAGTGACACATGATATGAAAATGACCGCATTGCAACTCTGAGTCAACACGAAGAAAGCCCTATTTCTGTGCAATCTTCAAGGAAGGAATCAACAAAGCCTAAAGCCCTTTAGGCCACGAGATTATCATCAAGAAAGCGGAAAATTACCAAGACATCTCAATTTCTCCGGGCACAAGTGCCGAGAACACTATGCTTTGTTCTCATTTGGCCAGCCATCCTAAAAGCAGGGAACATATCTCTTCTTGGACGCAGCCTACAAAACCTACAACAAAATATTAATTTGAAGCGAAAAGTTCAGAGATTTTCAAACCTTTCAGCGTTCACGTCTTGGATGCGATATACAGATCGAAAGAAAATTCTTTTCTATCTAACGCTGCCTTCCACTAGGGCAAAAGCCTGCTCATTTACGAAATATATGCTATATGTAAAGAATAAATCAATGGCAATCTTCAGTACTCAGCATCTTCGAGTGCTTGTGTTCACTTGGAGGTAAACCATCGAACCTGCCGGAGTTGACAGCATATTTAAAACACCTTAGGAACTAGATAATAGCGTTTGCGGAAAAAATTTCTACGGAGCTCGACAAAGAAGTTTTGGCCTCGAATCATCGAAGTTGGGTATAGTGGCCAAGTCCGCACTCGAAAGTTACATATTTCCGTCAATTATCGATAGTTTTTTTGAAAATTCATTTTTAGCCATTATGTCGATTTTCGAAAAACGATCGATAATTGATGAAAAAGAATATTTACCTCTGGAGCTTCGAGGCCAAAACTGCTCCGGATAAGCCAGAAAGACTAACCAGTTCCAAAATCATCAAAATCTGCAAAAATCAATAATTACGCTCCATCGATATTTTCCGCAAAACGCTGTCATCTAGTTCCAAGGTGACCCAAATATCCCTGTCACGCTCTGGCAGGCCCATTGAAAATCAACCTCAAAGTAAAAGAAGCACTAAAAGATGCCCAGTACTGAAAATCACCACTGATTTACAGACTGTATTTCGAAATAGAGCAGGCTCTGGTCCAAGTGGATGGCAACGTTAGATAGAAAAGTATTTGTGCTTTCGAACAGTATATCGCGTTTGGCCCAAGGGCCGAGTCTGAAAGGTAAAAAATCATAAAAGTCAAGTGGCGCGAAACTTCCGCTTCAACCTATGGTTAGATCCGTGGCCTCTGTCCTCACGAAAAAACGAGTAAATTCAAATCGCGGCTGGCGTGGCGGTTAAAATCTCAATGTCTGAGAATTAAACCGCCGCGCCAGCCGCGGTTTGAATTTAAACGTTTTCTCTTGAGGACGCAGGCCACGGACCTAACTATACTATACTCGAGACATGGAAGACATCTGCACCAGAAATTATCACCAGAGAGTATACGGAATCAGCATAATGCAAACACTGTATGACACATACATGCTATAAAACCGCGAAATTCTCATGGTTTCTACGCGTGCTGGTGCTATGCGGAGGTTTGAGACAGTGACAGAGCGCAAGAAAGACGGAGGGAACAGAATCGCCCGCACCGCTTGCGCCATGCGCAAAACCATAAAGTGATCTGTAGAGAAAACGATCGATTCAATTTTCTGGAAATGTAGTATAATTCTTGAACAATTACAATTATGGAGGGTGTAGACGCGAAAGGGATAGCTGCGGACCACCCAAGCAAGTCCACGCGCCTGTCTCGTGCGCCATTCGATCACCACATTTCTCAGGGCGGCACACGACGCAGCGCAGGCTTCAGGAGGTGTCCGCAAAAAAAGGTATCTCTTCTCATGGTTACCCCAACAATACAATAACAACACAATATGGCGGGCATGGAGATATGTTCATGTTCAACTAAAAATTCAAATTTCTGCTCGACATAACTTTTTTGAAACCACAAATAACGGAATTAGATAGAAAACTTTTCTCTAAGAGATCGTTCGCTACACAAAATGACAATGCGAAAGGGTAAAATTATATTTCTGAGTACAAGGGAATCACGATTTTTTTCGAAATTTCATTTCCACTGGGGAGTCGTATTTTTGCCGGGGTCTGGCACAACGAGGTGCTTGACCCTACTCCAAAACGTTTCATGCACAGTCGAGAACACCAGAAATTTTCAGAAAGTTGTGTTGCAATGCCCGCAAAATGCTAGAAAGATGCTAGCAACTCAGGAAGAGTTTAGTTCAATCTTCACTGATGCAAAATCAAAACTCTCGCCTGTTTCAGATTATTGAAAGTGGTCTCGTAGCGTAGTTTAAACGTGCTCTCACAGCAGTGTACCTTATAAACTCGCTTAGATGGTTTGCTCAAAACAACTCCTGATTTTTCTGCAGGAACTTTCCTGGTGCCTCACTTGGTATGATCAATTGGGGTACAAGCTTCAAAAGCCCCAGATGCCTCTGTGAAAACGATCGAGAACTGTGAGTAAAATGAAAGAAAACATTTATATATTAGCAATACCGATGCCATCAGCAAAACTTCTCTCAATAGACAAACAACCTATGTAGCGACAGAACAGCAGAATCATACACGACGCGTAATCGCTATTGTCGTTCATACTACCGCCGCGGAGCGATTGTGCCGCGCCGCTTTAAATTGATGTCGTTTATAATTTCGCCGCTGAGTGCTGCGCCAAAATGCAATTTCGGTGCAACTTGCCGCGCCACTCAGCGTCGGAAGTATGAACGACATCTTCTAATATTGCACTATGTCTAGGATGTTAACGGTGGAATGATAAAGAAACTCCAACAGCTTCACGAGGCCGAACGCAGCGTTTTTCAGCAAATGACTCTTCCTATTCAGTGCCCTAAAACCAGAGAAACGACCAGAAAGAAGTTGTAGCTTTTCATCTAGCAAGCGCTACAAACATGATAATCTCACGGCATTACGAGAAAGGAAAGGAATTCTGACTAAGGACTGATATCAGCGCAAACTGTAGTTTCAAAAAATATGATCTGCTGAATGTTGGAGATGTGAAAAAACCACTTGAAGTTCGCTAAATATCCATACTGCACCTCGGCTGTTCAAAAACGCCCGTTTTTTGGAGTTCTGAAAGTTCGGATACTTTCAGCCCAAACTTTGTCCAGGGGTATGATTTGGGGTGCTGAACACGAATATACAGTTCAACTCGAGCATTGCCCGTTCAGCTCAGTCTGTAAAAGCGCACGCTGATTCCGAAAGCATGCTGTGGGTTGGTTGTGGCAAGTATCTCATATGGGATGGGCGGATCACTCTGAGCACCAAAGACAAAAACCCGCGCCCGGGTGACCCTACATCCATGTCTGAGGATGCTCACCACCGCGCCGCAACACGCTTACACAATCAGCGTGCACTGCAGACTGGTGCAACTCTGGAGTTGAACTGCTGGATAATTTCTGTATTTTTGGATGATTACGGTGGTTACCAGCAGAAGACCATATATTCGGGTTCGGCGCCCGGGCATAACCGCCTGGGTGAGCAGACCAACTGAGACCGCCAATGTTCCAAAATTCTGAAAACAGCAAAGAAGAATTTTCTACAGTCTTTGATCTACCCAAGTGCACTGTATTTTTGGATGATTAAGGTAGTTTGCCAGAACCTTGATTTTTGAAATCAGGCACTTTTTATCCATTCCCCACAACAGTCAACAGCCACACATCTGTTTCAACTCAAACTGATCTCCACTGATTTGTCCACTGAAATCATCTCCACCTCAATCAACAGTATAACATTTGATCTGACCTCCAGAACATCTGATTCTGAACAAGAAAAAGAGATACATTTAGTCGCGAATTCATATCGCTGAATTTCGCTCTTGGAAAGCCGTTTTCTGAAAGTTACCGGCTATCATGACAATTTATTATAGCAGTAATGATACAGTCAACAACAACATAAAGGATCAACAACGCTAAAACATAACAAATAAACTGAACAATATAGAACTGTCAACAACAACACACCGACTGATTTCCCTCTATATTTCTTGAATCTTTTTCCTCCTTCTACGTCTTTTTTTTTCCTCGAGAAAATCTCCGCGTCGGCGTTTCTTCTCTCCGGCTCTATCGAACGATTCTGCCCCTCGCCTCCTCCGCCGCGTTTCAGCTCTCTGAACCACAAAACGTTACGGTTTTACTAAGAAACAAAATCAATAAGGAAGCAAAAAGAGTATGCGGACCTAAACATCTTTAGAGCAAAACAGAGTGCATCTCTGCAAATCCAAATTCCTCGAAACAAGTCCTGACTAATGCACTCCGAGGAGTTCTCGTGCTGTCAACTCCAATATGCACTGGACCTGCCCTTTTTTGACAACATCAGTGCTGCCGAGATGTCGTACTGTTCACGCCGTGGCAGTGTGGAGGAAAGAAGATCACCTCTATGCAAACCGACGCCACCCCCTCCGCGAAGGAGGGTTTTGTCATGGGAGAAGGTGCTGGCCCGGCCGCAGCTCTCCTTCGGATTCTCCTGCAAAGAGGCCGGCGTGGAGAGGGAATCCTGGACCCGCTCAGGAAGTGTACCATGCCTGCGCCACTTGCGGCAAGGATGTTACCAGGAGACATACCAGCGTCCAGTGCTCCGGATGCCAAAGAGTGGAGTGCATCTCTCCTGTTCGGGTCCTTCAGCGTTCTGATGAGGCATTACTCTAACCTACTGCTACTGTGTGTTTATGCTCTTCACCTACCAACTCTGATTCCTCTTCCTCAAATCGCCCCCCTCTTCCATTGTACATATCAATCTCAACGGCCTTCGTACTAAACTTTCTGGAGCTCTCTCTCTCTTCGCACGTACTTACCATCCAGACGTGATCCATGGTTCAAGAAACCAAGCTCTCTCCATCCCCTACCTATCCTCATCCTAATATCCCGGGCTACACTGCCTCTGGCCATGCTCCAAGCAGTGTCAAGCTCTTTGGCGGAGGAAGTTTCAACCCTTTGTTTTATCCTCTCTCCCTCTCCACACCCTCCTCATGCTACCAAGACACCCCACGGATGAGTACTCTCGAGTAACCTTCCTAATCCCATCTCCCTCTTAAAAACTACTCCCTTTCTCTTTTCAACATATATATTCCCCTACTACCACTCATGGCGCCCTCCTCCTACTACAATCCCATTCCCTCTTCTCAAACAACTCAGCGATTATTCCCTCTCATCATCAGTTGTTTTCGCGGAGCGACTTCAATGCCCACACCTTCTGCTCGTCCCTTGGTTCTGATGCTAGAGGAGAAGAAGTCAGAAGAATATGGGCTGAGGAGTGCGACCTGGTCATCTTAAACGATGATCAGCCCACTCGTCTCCCCTGCCAACGGCCGATCTTCTAGCCCAGACATAAACTCTTATCTCGTCCAACCTTTCCAACGCTTGCTCATGGAGTTCACTACCTCAACAACATTGTCTAGTGATCTATGTTCCTCGTCTTTGTGCACACATCGATCTCTCAAATTCTCTTGCTCCTTATTCCTGGTGTTCGTCAACGTTCTTATCTCCAATTCTAGGCCAAGCAGACTGGTGCCTGTTCAGTGAGGTTGCGCTACGCCCTAGCGGCTGATTACCCGTGGAATGGCAATGTGCACCAGAAGGAGCATCACTTATCTGATGCAATTCGCAGGGCCATGAAGGCGGCTATCCCTGTTGGCCGAGATTAAGACGTCTTCTATCCAAACGTAACCAGAGAAATTCTTGAGAAAATCATAGGACTAGAGAGATTAGCCAGACGAGCAGTTGACCATCTAGGACCCTGTCGTCGCTCAGCTGGGATGGTGAGATCAGAAAAGATCTCGACCAGCACAAGAAAAAGAACAGTGGGAAAAAATTCACGAGAACCAGTTGGGAATTTCAAGACGGGACAGTGGAGCTACTTGGAAAGATTCTTCGGAAACTATCGGGAAAAGAGCGCTCGCCAGCCACCATCTCCACTATTGAGTTCGGTAATAACGTTTTCAAGTCAGGAAAAGGAAGCCGCCTACTCTCTCGGTAAAAGTTTCTTTGTCACGAGTACAAGGCGAGAGTCCGCAAAATAGAGTGACAGTAAGAGAGCTGTGCCGCCTCCCTGCTCATAGAGCACGGCCGATGCGTTCACTGTGTGGCGCAAGTAGGAGAAGATTATAAAGCGACATGCGGAACTCCAAAGCTGTCGTGGTCCGGGACGGCATTTGTCCTTGCTGTACTGAAGAAACTCCCGACTAGGAGATCCTTCCGCTCATCGTTGATATGATTAACACTTCTGTTTAGCTCTTGCACTATCTCCGGCAAAAACTGAAGACAGCCAACGTCATCCCGTTGCTCAAGCCTGGCAAACCTCAGTCATCAGTAAAGGGATATCAGTCCCATTAGCTTGATGTCACCTTTCGCCAAGGTGGCCGAAAAGCTCATTGTCAAGGATCTAGCGGAGCACAACGAGAAGCAGTTGTTTCAACATGGGTTCAGGAGGCTACATCTCCACAACTACGGCAGCGTTGCTAGAAATTACCAGCTATGCTATCGACGGGTTCAACTTCCCAACAAGCCATTGAGAACTGTGAAGCTGTTGGCGTTGGATCTCACTCAAGGCATTTGATACGGTTAACTTTGGAGTCACTGGTCAAGCAACATCTCTGGAGTCGCCGCAATCACCATCTTGGCAGAAGCGCTGGATACTTCGGCTCTTATTAAAGGTCGGCGGGCAAGAGAGTCATGTTTCAGAACCATGTCTCCAACAGTATTCCTATGGCAGCTGGAGTCCCTCAGGGCGGAGTTCTATCGCCAGCCCTTCTTCAATCTGTACCTCGGAGATATGCTCTGAGCCTCCACAGGACATCAAGGGCGTCGTCGCGTATGCCGATGACATAACAATCATGTGTCGAGAGATCGGGATTTACAGGTGGCCGCCAATAAGATCAACGAGTACCTGATCACACTAAAGGGCTTTTTCTGACCGCAAGATGCTAAGTATCTCTGCAGCCAAAGTCGTCAGTGTCCGTTCTCGACGACGGACCCATCCGAGCACAGCGCTCATCCGGGATGTCGTGTGGGATGGAGACCGCTTTGCCTGCTGCTCGCTTCTCCAAAGCTGCTCGGTCTTGTGCTCGATCCGTCACTCAAGTTTCATAAGAATACTGAGCAGAAGCAGGCAGTCGTTAAAGCTAAGCTCAACGTTCTCAGGCCTCTGGGCGGCACTTCGTGGGGTAGCAGCAAGGAGACTATACTCACAACGTATAAGGCAATTCTGCAGCCCGCCCTGGAGTACGCCGCACTGGCGTTTGGCAAAGCATCTCGTCCTCAGAATCCTCCTGGACAAAGATGCAACGAGTACAAAATGCTGCTCTTCCGTGATCGCCACCGGATGTGCAAGGAGTTCCCAATCGAGCACCTGCATGCTGAGACCCGTCTATTACCAGTGAAGGAGCACTGTCAGCTCCAGGCCCAGCACCGCATTAACATTATAAAGCAACCAAATCACCCGTCGTGTGAGAGTGCGTAAACCCCGTGAGAGAGAGTAAAGTATAAGAAAGCCATTTGCCGATGCTCCAAACAAAGTCAATTTGCAAAGATGGCACGACTCACAGCAAGAACGACTCCGTCTTTTGCGCGAGGAGCACACCAAGTTCGTACGGTGTCATCTTGTGAAGGTACCCATAAATCCTATACTAGGAGATATACCGCCCCCCGTCTGCACCTCAGAGTCTCAACTCGGAAGAAGGGCGAGATGCACGCTCGCATCATTACGCTGTGGTCACTCTACAATACTAATGTCTTATGTCAGCAAGATTGACAGCAGCAAATCTGATGTGTGCCCGGGCTGCGGTATCGTCGGCCATGATACCGCACATTTATTCAACTGTCCGGAGAGACCTACCACGCTGACACCAATGGACCTATGGACGAATCCACTACTGGTCGCCCAGTTCCTCCGCCTATGACAAAACCCTCTATGTGGCTGCAAAAGAAGGGAGTCCGTGTCGCCGGCGGCCTACTGTCGCTGGGGGATTAGTGTGCCCAAAGTTGCCAGTGCACTATTGTTAAAATATTGGATATCGAATTCATGGAATCTCGTCAAAGGAGGCCGGCTTTTCATCAGTCATCTAGCGGTAGTCTAGAGATCTTAAAGTCGCAGTTCAACCTCAGGGGTAATTTTTGACATTCCGTCCGCCGTGCATAGCAACCCAGTTGAACGCGAAATAGCAGTCTGTCCAAATAGCGGGACAAAAGTCGACCACGACCCCAGAAAAGCAAAAATGGGACACGCCTGCCGACAAGTTTCCGATTTTGACAGGGACAAGACGCGCGATGGATTTGAATTGGAATTTGCGTTCTTCTCTTTGGGATCACTTCAGCACCATCTTGTAATCTACTATGGTGTGATGGCTGCAAATGACGAAAAAAAAACAGGCCCCCCGCGAAAAATTCTCGACGTTTAATTCACAATTTTTGAGGGGCCATAACTCCGTTCGTCTAGGGTTTTGCGCGATTGTAGAGACAACATTGTGCTCATCGCGGAATTTTCTCCGAGGTAAGCGTTTCCAGTTCTCCGAGGTAAGAACTGGAAAACGATTTTGAGGTTGGGCTCTGCCTTTAACATCCAAACATGTGCCTAGAACCTTATCTTTTTTACGAATTTTCGGTAAAAGAAGGACAGTGTGAATGCACTCCTCGAAGAGGGTTAAAGCGCAAGCGATTTCGGATATTCGCAAAGTATTCGCAGGGTATCTTCGCCGCCATCATTGTTTGCAGTTTAGGTCAGATCATCGAAGAAACATTGTAAAAGGTGGTTCTGTTTTTCGCGCTTATGCTGCTTTTAAATCAAGTACTGTATTTGCTTTTCGCTTTAGAGCGCAAATTCTGCATTTCCACCGTACCATAGATCTTGTAGAATCCATTTTCTGGGATCAGATTATCAACCCGGAATGAGCGGATTAGAAGTATGAAACGTGAAAATTACGATTCGAAATTGTTCTGCTTGTCCGTCCAAAAATCGGATGCGAACCGCTCAAAATTGCACCTAAAGGCTGTTTTTGGAAAGCGAAACGCGGAAAATTTTCGAGGTTATGGATTAGTTGTTTTTTGCCTCAATAGAAACTATATTTCCGCTTCCCGCTGCGCATTTTCTGGTTTTCGAAAATAACGCCCGGAAAATCGCAGAACTGGGCCTCGAACTGCGAGGTTTTGCCATACCTGGTACTAGCTATGAAAACAAATTGCAGTCATGAAAGGCACAGTACACCCTCAGATATGAATTTTGAGATTTTCATGTAATTGCGTAGGAGACCCCTCCTGTATAACATGTGCCAAATGCCAGATCTCATTTCCTTCAAATAAGCGAGATATAAGCGACCACCACAGGCCCGACCCCCTTCGCTCACCACCACAGGCCCGACCCCCTAACAGATTTTCGAACTCGATAGCAGCTCTATGGATGGATGAATTCCAACAAGTCGTCGTTCTTCAGTCCATTACCAGACTGTCTCCTTATCCTGGCTTTCTTTCACGCAACGATTGCGAATGAAGAGAAATACAGGCCTGAGACAACTCGTCCACCAATTTTTCGCACTCAAAATCTAGTTATCTTTGAAAAGAGCCATAACTGTTCAAAGGGGGTCTTGGACGATTTCAGAGATACCACTGTGATCAGCGTGTGACTCTCTCCAAGATAAGCATAGAATCTGAAAATTAATTTTTTGGGTGTTCTGTGCCTTCAAGACATTTTGAGTCGACTCTGTGACATAAATCGAAGCTTTTGAGTTGGTAGCAGTGCGAACTGCCGAAAAAAACGGCGTAAACGCGATGCGAATAAAAGAGTAACGTGGATAACGGGTTGTTTTTGTTTGAACTGGAAAAGGAGGGTTACACCGCAGCATGCTCTGAAAAAATTTGCCGCGACTCTTCCGCTACTGCCCTTCGACTCCACCGTGATCCCGGGCTCTCCCGCGACTCCCCCGCGACCCTGGACTTCCGCGACTCCTCCGTGGGTCAAGCTTTGGCAACTCTACCGCGACTCCCCCGGGACTCTTCCACGACCTTACCGCGATTTGGTCAATGAAGAATCGTCCGCAGTTCTCCGCGACTCATCCGGCTCGGTAATATTTCTCACAAAGGAAGTATAAAAAGCGTAGGTCGGATCTGCCAAAACGACTAGTATGGTTAGTATCTCTTCTGGCTCAATAGTAAAAATGCGCAGTATCCCGCCGCGAGCCGCAGTGATTCAAAAGAGTTACATGAGCATTTTTTTAAGCCTGGCGAAAAGGCAAAGGGTACCCATCAGGCATTTTTTTGGAGTTTCAAAAAATTTTTTCTCGGATTTAGCTCAAAAAAGTTGTATGTAGGGTAATCTAGGGTGGTGAACACGAATCTGGAGTCCATTTGTCAGAAATTTAGAGGTTTACTGTAGTTTTACGGTAGGTAACATGTCATTTAGGGGTCAAAGCCCACCTATAGTATCTTTGAAAATCGACAAGCGGACGTTAAATTCGTATGTCTCCACCGCGAGATAACCCCGTATACAAAATTTGAGTAAAATCTGAGATTTTGACCAAACATACCGTAGTATGCTCCCCCACCGTAATCTACCGTAATCTCGCAAAAAATCGATAAACGGACTCCAGATTCGTGTTTAGCACTCCAAAATAACCCTCAGCAAATGATTTTTGAGACATATCTATCGTAGAAAACCGGAAAATCTCTCGAAAGTGGCGTTTTTTCCTCGAAATTTTCTCCCCGGTTGGAAGCTTCCAAACGAAATGAGCCGCTAAAACTTTTTGAAAATCGACTAATAAATCACAGAATCGTGATCAGCGCCCCCAAAAAACCCACTGGGAGAAGTTTAAGAATTCTGGAACATTTTTCTAAAACGCTTCCCAGAGCCCCTCATTTAGTAGAAATAAGCGCCCAACCGAAAATCCGTACAAGTCCAAAACGCTGTCGGTCTGGACAAAGTACGGAAAGAAATGTTCGCCTCACCCAAAATTTGCTCCAGAATTGGTAGTTTTGGGTGCTGAACACATTTATGAAGGTCCGTTTCCGGATTTTCCGGAAAAAGAATAACGCGCTTTTTGGGCAGGAGAGTATAAAAAGCACAAAAATGAGCTTTTTAAGCTTGTAACTTCTTGGAACCTGCGGCTCGCGGCGGGATACTGCGCACTTTTACCATTGAGCCACAAGAGATACTAACGACACTAGTCGTTTTGGCAGATCAGACCTACGCTTTGTATAATTCCCTCGTCAGAGTGCGCGCTGGTTTTAAGTAGCGAAGTTAGCGAAAAATTGGTTGAGATAGCGAAACGGATAGGTTCTCACGACCTGTTCTAGAATGCTTACATTGTTGGGAACATCAAAAACTAGTGTCGGAGTGGCTGTGTTTGAGCTCTCAATTTGGACGAGTTTGTATTGAGGGACGGGAAATGTAAATAAAGTGGACGGGGACTGAATGTTTTACCGGCTCAAGGCTCATATACCGTCATTTTGTCTCGTCTTTGGTGCTTCCAGCGGTGTGAGCGGCTTACTATTAGCCGTACGTCCCAAGGTCCCTATTTCAACCACTTTTGCAAGCGTGTTTGCCGCCTTTAATTGATTCATTTTTCGTTGTTTCTAAAAGCGGATACCAGATTAATGATTAGCAATACGTTTTAAGAAACTGATGGCGCGCCTCAGCTCTGGAAACGAAGACAAGGTGGACTTTGGAGAGTTTGTGAAGTACGTTGTTGAACATGAGAAACGGTTGGAAGTCATATTCCAGGATTTGGACAAAAATAACGATGGTTAGTTTTCCCTGAATATCGGACACATTCGGCTTCCAATGCTAATACGCTACTTATACGTCCAATAGCTTCATCGTTAAAGTCCGGGTTCGCGGTAAAGACGGCCGATCAGGTTCCCCGTATGAGCACTATCTCCAATATAGCGGAACACGATTTTGTTGTTTGCTGATGGTTTTAGGATTCATTGATGTCCGTGAAATCAAAAGCTTTTGCAACGAGCACGGAATCTTACTGGATGACAAGAAGGCTCAAGGCATTGTTGAGAGGTTTGCTTACCTTGGCGTTGTTGATTGTCAGGCCACATTTTGTTCATTGTAACCATGGAGGATGTAATTGTCCAACCTGAACGACTACTACGACTTCTTGTGACACGCTCGCAACGCGCTGCACGCCTTGCTGTGAGTCGTGGTCTCAAACGAGTGCGCTGCAGTAGCTGAATTATGGTACATTTACAGTTGCGCTGTGAGAGCTATCATGTGCGGCTATTCGCATAGATGTCGGAATAATCGTATCAGTAATCACAAAACTGTTAGCTCAGACAGGACTCGAACCTGCGACGCTTGTTATCCTTTTCGAACGAGCATGTTCGCGCCTGCACCACCAGGCGCCCGTCTCTGGCCGTACACTGTTATGCTATTGACACAAGAGTTCTATATAATATCAACACTCTGACGTTTTCGGGTATAGGGCACTGCAGAGTTGCAGCAAGTTTGCCGTCGGCGCCGCTATTCTACCATTACGTACGCACTAATTTCATCCAACGTCACATTTTTTTTTTCAATGGCTTTTATTGTTTTGCTATGTTTTCGGAGTTTTATAAAATTGTATGACTAATGTCGAAAAATATTTTGAATAAAAAGTAGGGGAGTGAAACTGTCATTTACGTTTATTGAAGTGATTATGCCTTAACACAGAAATTAATAACAACAAAAATAGTAGAGTATTTACGGGGTATAGATATCACCACTTGGCTACGTTGGAGCACACAAGAAGAAAAAATGAATGTGGATATCAAAAAACCAAAGCAGGGACCAGTCTAGAAAATTGTACGCTTTCAAATATTACCCAATCATTCTCTCTCAATTTGAGCTTGAATTGAGAAAAATACCCTTTTAAAAGATCGATTTCACGAAGGAGTCGATCGATTGATGGCTTGGATTGGAGAAGGGAGCTTGGATCGATTGATGTCGCCGTTCCTCACCGCGGCAGGAAATGGTCCAAACCATTTCCTGGCGCCGCTCGCTGACGGTGTCGCTCCGGAAGTCGCTGCTGTCGCGGCGGCGGAAGCACTCTGCGAGGTCATCCCCTCGCCGCTCTCGCGCGACACGTCGCCGCCCTCGCCCGCTTCTTGGCGTCCCCCATTCTCCAATATTACCATGCCGCAGCGAGACTCGCTGCTGCGCAACTCTGCAGAGCCTTTATGAAGTAGAGCGTTGTTACGTCTGCGACTAGCACAGAGTAAGCAAAATGTTTTATTGGCGAGAATACGAAACAGTCAAAAGGTGCAGTAGAATATAGTGGCAAAAAACGTAGTAGAATATGATGGCGGTAGTGGGTGATGACGGGTGCAGTTGACGTCGGCTCGTTGGGCGTGGCAGCAACTGGAGGCGGCGGCAACAGGAGGAGAGTGACGGTGGCTGGAACAGGGGCAGGAGACGGCTAGAATCTCTAACAAGGCAGCGGAGGGCGTTTATATGGCGCATTGGGTGGTCTGTGATTGGCGGGTTTTCGCGCTCAGATCAGCAAACTCCGCCTACGTGGTGGTTGACTGACACGGCGACCACTCTGTGATCTTTCATCACAACACCTCCCCTTTTAAGCGGTGTGCTACGGTGGTGCGGTAAGAACAATATAAATGCTTCCAACTACAGCTCGTAGCGCTTCGGCCTGCGACGCTGTCGCGTAGACTTGCGGATAGGTTGAGGCGCAATAGATACCTGGCTCCGACGCTGAACTCTAGCTCGGTTCTCGGTTGATCCGCTTGAGCTTCCTTATTGTTCTTCACTATTTCCGACACCATTTTCGGAGGAGTCGTGAACTGAAGTAATCACATTTCCAGGAAGGCTTTCTGGGTTAACGTTACCATAGTCTCTCGGTGTGATTTCAGTGGTTGTTGGCTCTGTTTCGAACAGGTCAAGCAACAAGTTCCGTGTACTCGTGTCAACGTTTTCGGACTGCGCAACCACTTTCTTCAACTGGTTAGCGTGTCTCACGACCAGCTTTCCTCCTATGTCTACCTCATAGGTGACGCTTCCGATTTTTCTCATAATTTTGCCTCTAGTCCATTCAAAGTTTGAGGCACCACGGTGTGACTTCACTATTACGGCGTCACCCTTGAGGTATTCACGACTTTTCGCACCGTGTCTCCGATTGAATTGGGCCTCCTCCTTCTTTCTGCGTTCAGCAGCGAAATCTGTACCCGGCTGCTCTTTTGGCGGCACTAGCATACTGAGCCTAGTCCGTAGTTTTCTACCCAAAACACTTCGGCAGGGCATTTTCTTGAAGAGTAGCATTTGGCGTGGTTCGATACGCCAACAGGACAGTGTTCAGGCAGTCGTAATCAGGGCGAGCGGACGCACTTCCCTCCCCTTTCAGCTTTTTGATACCTTTCTTTAGGATATCCACAAACCTTTCTGCCTGACCGTTGGACTGAGGATGGTACGGCGGTGTCCGGACATGCGCAACACCCCGTTCTTCGCACATCTGCTTGAAAAGCCCTGATGTGAACTGAGTTCCGTTATCGCTTACTAGCGTCTTAGGATTTCCATATCGCGCGAACAGCTCTTTCAACAGCTTAACCGTTATGCCAGCTGTGATATTGTTCATTTCGAACATCTCAGGCCATTTACTCAAAGCGTCAACAACGACCATGTAGTACACTCCATCCATTGGGCCAGCAAAATCAACATGAATTCGCTCCCATACATTTTGTGGCGTATTCCACGTTCTTAGAGGTACTTTAGTCGGAGTTTTTGAGTGTAGTTGGCACTCAGCGCAACTTTTCACGACCTGCTCACAGTCTTCATCGATATTTTGCCAGTAGACATAGCTTCGCGCTAGTCCTTTCATCCTGACGATCCCAGGATGACCACAGTGAAGTTCTTTCAGAACTTCTTTTCTCAGCGTCTCAGGCACGACAACTCTAACGCTTACCATCACGCAGCCTTGCACCATCGATAACGATTCACGTTTATTGTAAAACTGCTTCAAGTCAGCTTTCACAACTTTCGGCCATTTTCCAGTATCAATGAAATTTTTTAGCTTTCGCAACAGAACGCCCTTTTCAGTGTGCTCACGAATCATATTAGCTGCCACTGGCAATCTGCGTACAGCATCTGCAAGCACTAAGTTCACGTCTCTTTCGACTGATGCAACAACGCAATCCTCCTCTACAAGGGGATGCTTTTGAATCTATCTCGACAATCCATCAACCTGTCCAAATGAATCCGTTTTGATGTACTCAATTTCAAAATCATAGCCTATCAGCATTGTTGCCCAACGCATCAAACGGTTGGCTGAATGGACTGGTACACCCTTTTTGCTACCAAATATGGTCAGCAGCGGCTTGTGGTCAGTGCGGAGCGTAAAACGCCTTCCGTACACATACTTGTGGAACTTTTTGATTGCCTCCACAAGCCCTAACGCTTCCTTTTCAATTTGGGCGTAGTTCTTCTCTGCAGAAGTTAGTGATCTCGAACCGTGGGCAATCGGTTTTTCTGTACCATCAGGCATTCTGTGTGAGATCACATACCCGATCCCATAATCGCACGCGTCAGCAGCTACGATTATCTTCTTTTTAGGATCATAGTGTGTCAAGTTCAGATCTGACACCAGCATTTTCTTCAATTTCTCAAACGCTGTTTCATGTGTGTGTTTCCATATCCATTTAAAGGCACAGTCCAACCTCAGAGGTAATTTTTGATATTTTGGTCCGGTCGCCGTCTTTAGCAACCCTGCCAAGCGCGAAATCTTAGTTCGCTCAAATAAGCGAGAAAAAGCTAGGAAAAAGTCGGCCACGCCCCTTGAAAGAAAAAATGGGCAACGCCCACTGGCAGGTTTCCGATCTCAATTGGGAAGAGACGCGCGAATGATTTTGTTCAAAATCTATGTTCTTCCTTTTGTTTTCGGTCTGGCTTTATATTGTGACCTTATTCAGAATGATGGCTGCAAATAGCGAGAAAATACAGGCTCGAGACAACTCGTCCGCGAACTTCTAATAGTTCGAATTCAAAATTTTTGAGGAGCCGTAACTCAGTTTGTAGTGAGTTCTGAGCGATTCTGAAAACACCATTGTGATCAGCGTGAAATTTTCTACAAGATAGGTTAGAATACGAAAAATCAATTCTGAGCTTGGACTGTGGCTTTAATATCCTTTTTCAGCAAAGCATCCAACGGCCCACGTAACACTTTCATGTTGGGAATGAAAACCGAATAGTACGTGACCATGCCTAAGAATGCGCGCAGTTGTGCCACATTCTGTGGAGCTAGCATTTTGGCAATAGCAGCAACCTTTTCAGGGTTTGGACGACGACCCTCTTTATCAATAATGAATCCGAGGAAATGAATCTCTGGTTTTGCAAAGGAACACTTTTCCAGTCTCACACGAAACCCGTACTCGGCTATGCGTTCAAACAAAGCGAGGAGATTCTGTCTATGTAGCTCTGGTGTCTTTCCAACCACTACAATATCATCCAAATAAGCGGCTACTCCATCCAGACCTGCTATCATTTTGTTCATTATGCTTTGGAAAATGCCTGGCGCTGTTTTGATACCAAACGGCAAGCGCTTGTATCTGAATAGACCCTTGTGCGTGTTTATGACGACCATTTGCTTGGCCTCATCTGTCAATTCAACCTGAAGGTACGCATCAGAAAAATCGATCTGCGAGAAAACGGTTCCACCATTCATCGAAGCGAAAATATCCTCCGGAATTGGAATGGGGTACTCGTAATCCTCCAAGGACTTGTTTAGACCAGTCGAAAAATCCGCGCAAACTCGTATCTTGCCATTCGCTTTGCGTACGCAAACAACTGGAACTGCCCATTCGCTGTGAGATATCGGTTCAATAACTTCCATCTCCACAAGGCGCTCAATTTCCTTTTCGACAGTCTCTAGCGACGCATGTGCAACAGGTGTTTTCATCCTGGAAAGAGGCTTAGCACCCTGCAGCAGCTTCAGCTCTGCCTTTTCTTTTGTGCACGTGCCCAGGCCTTCGTGAAACACAGCTTCAAATTTCTGTTTCAGTTCCGAAACCAGCTTAGCATCATCATTAGTACTCACATGAGCTACCATTTTCTCTAAATAATATGCCATTTTAGCGTTCAGACGAATCCAATCGAGACCTACCAAACTTTTATGAGGGGTAGCGAAACAACATCCCTCACCAACGGCACCTTTCAGCTTGAACTTACTCTTCAGTTCACCTAAAACCTTCATCCGGTTTCCACTAGCGTCTTTCACGACCAGACTAGTGTGAGCGAGTTTTGGCCTACCCATTTTGTTTCACATATCTACATTCAACAATGTAATATCAGAGCCAGTGTCCAATTGAAACTCTTTTTTGTGCCCGTTTACTTCTATGTTGACTTACTGCCGAATAGCATTCACGTCAGCCTCAGCACTCCCTGCGAGAACTACTCGCCCGCAGCGTTTCCTGTGCGGTCTCGGTTGGGTCTTCGATTTGGTTCCTTTCATGTACTGCGATGCCTTCTCACAATACTTCTCTTTGTGTCCCCTACCCTTGCATGAATTGCAATTCCATGGCTTGCTTCGACAATCTCGACTAGTGTGACCGGTTTTACCGCAGTTCCAGCATTCTGTAGTGCGGCCTACCCTTTTCGGGTCAGTTTCAACTCTTCTGACACCGGGTGAGTCATTTTCAATCATCTTTGACGTTTTCAACAGCGTGACTATTCGGTCACATTCTTTGGATAAATCATGCAAGCTTGGCTTCCTGTTCTCTTTTTCTTCCTTGTCTAGGAATGCAAGCAATCGCGGTCGAATTTCTCGATCTCTGTGAGATTTTAGCCCATAAATCCATAATAAAGCTTTCAAACCCTCCGTATCCAGTTTATTGAAGCAAGCATGTTCACACATTTCGTTTACTCGACCAGTGTATTGCATGTAATCTTCCGAATCTTGCTTTTCAACTTTCATACACTGATAACGTAATGTGAATAAAGATTTCTTTACGTCGAACATGTCTTTTAGGGTTGATATCATCTCACAGTATGACACATCTGATGGTGTTTTTGGAAGAATCTGGGGTTTGTACCTTTCAAAAACTTCATTATCCAGCTTTCCAAGTAATAATCTCGACCTCGCATCATCTGCGAGGGATGCGCCATCTTTCATTATGATGTCTTCATGTCTATCGTACCACCGAGAGAAGCATCGATCAATCTCGGGATCAAACACAAACATGGACAATCGACCATTCAACTCCGACATCAAGGTCGAAGGAGCAGATGCCACCTCACTTTTTGTATTCGAATCATTTCTCATTGTCATCACCTTTAGCATCTCTTGCATCAGTGTCATTTGCTGAGCATTCTGATCAAGAATCTTTTGAATCGTCTCAGAGTTCAATTGTAGCGCCATCTTTTGCGGCGATTTTTCAATCAAGCACGCTTTTTTTCTACTGCAAAAATCTGCTCAAGCGTTTCAACCGCGAGCTATCGTATTCTCACACGGATACGAGCACCACTGGAGTGCGATCCTCAACTCAACACCGGTATAAACCTTCGGTGGACTTTTCTCAACCCCGGAATTGAACCTCGGTGGAGTAATCAAAACTTTCAAGACCGGAATCAAGCCACTGAGGCGTACTTCGGTCGATATTATACAGGCACTGAGCCTGAATCTGATCGCCAATTTGTTACGTCTGCGACTAGCACAGAGTAAGCAAAATGTTTTATTGGCGAGAATACGAAACAGTCAAAAGGTGCAGTAGAATATAGTGGCAAAAACGTAGTAGAATATGATGGCGGTAGTGGGTGATGACGGGTGCAGTTGACGTCGGCTCGTTGGGCGTGGCAGCAACTGGAGGCGGAGGCAACAGGAGGAGAGTGACGGTGGCTGGAACAGGTGCAGGAGACGGTTAGAATCTCTAACAGTGCAGCGGAGGGGGTTTATATGGCGCATTGGGTGGTCTGTGATTGGCGGGTTTTCGCGCTCAGATCAGCAAACTCCGCCTACGTGGTGATTGACTGACACGGCGACCACTCTGTGATCTTTCATCACAACAAGCGTAAAATAAATGTATAAACGCCACCAAAACTCGGAAAGCTTCAGCGTATCTGGGTTCTATGTTGATGTCGGCTCAACCGGTCGCACTCGATAATGGCTGGGTGTGAAGGTACGCACAGCTGTTGTGTCATGGGTGCTTGGGGCCGTATGCACATCTCTCCCCGACCGTCCCCGTCCCGGCGAAATCCATCCATGATTGGTCAATTTCGTCTGAGAACCAATCACAGAGTAGCTTCGCGGGGACGGGGACGTTCTTGGAGAGATGTGCATACGGCCTCTGGTGGGGCAGGCGGGAACATGAGCACCCGAACTTGTGTCTATGCGTGTCCGAGTCCCGCGTGGACCTAACCGTTTTGCATACAACTCAGCTACCGTGAAAAAAAAAACGACGTTGAACCAATGAATTCGCAGTCTGTCACTCCACGCCGTCCACTTTTGCTCATATTAAGTCTTTGCCGAAATGGTGTATATGGCAGGAAAAGCACGCAAAAGTCTTGATGAGCCTCCAATTTTGGCGAGCGCTGTACTTTCACGCTTTCGTAGATTTTCTTCTTTCTAGCATGGATCGGTCGGGATCGTCGTCGGTAGACTTGTCGGAGTTTCAGCAATTCATGCTGCTATACCCGAGTTCAGATGTCAAAGATATGGTGGACTTTTGGCGTCATAATCTTGTAGGTGCAGTTTTTCAATGTTGTATTCATCTCACGGAACCTTGGTTGCAACCTTCCCTTTCATTTTGAGTTGGATTCATAGTGGACCACACTGTTTTCTACATTCTATCCTGGGATGAATGCGATTCTCCCGCTACTTTGACCGTTTTCCCCGCTGTGGGAAAATGCAGGCGATTTTTTTTCAGATTTCAGAAATATAACCCGTAACCGTAACTAATTAAAAAACAAATTGGAAATGTGTGGAACATGAATATGATGTTAGTTTTCAGTTGATCATAGCACTGGGTAGGTTGGAATACGTTTAATGGCATTTGCTACCATAGCCTACGGTTTCAAGCTTACCAGCCCCGATATGAAGAACTCGTCCCGAGTCAGACACATGTTATTCTAAAATTAGATGAATGCCCTCGAAAAGCGCTTTGTTCGAACCGGCACTTTATTATGGGAAAGAAGCGGGCGCTTAGAGATCAATATATGATCTAGTTCCGCAATCGCGTTCAGTCCGCAAAGTCTCATTATCATAATCGTAGAAGCGAAGCGGTTGTTTCGAGAATGATTCTAGTTGAATTTTTTGAAAACAACCGCTTCGCTTCTACGATTTTGATAATGAGGACTGAACGCGATTGCGGAACTGAACTGTACATGAAACTCATTGCTGCACAACCGCTCTTGCTCAACCGCGGGCGAACGTGCTGCTATGGGATTCATGCAGCTGCCGAGATGTCGTACGTTCGTGCCGTGGCAGTGTGGACGAAAGAAGACCACCTCCGTGCAAACCGACGTCGATCCCTCCGCGGAGAGGGTTTCTGTCATGGGAGAGGTGCTGGCTGGCTGCAGCTCTCCTGAGGATTCTTCTACAAATGGCCGGCGTTGAAAGGAAACCAGGACCTGCTCAGAAGAAGTTCCCATGTGCCACATGCGACAGAGATGTCACTTGGATTGGAACCAGTGTCCAATGCTTTGGATGCCAAAGGTGGGTGCACTTCTCTTGTTCGGGTCTCAGTTCTGTGAGGCACCACAACTCTTCCTTTCGTTGTATTGTGTGCTCCGCGTCCAGTCACTCTAATTCCTCATCGACCAACCGCCCCCTATCTAATGTACATATCAATCCAAACGGCCTTCGAGCCAAGCTTTCTGAGTTATCTCTCTTTGCTCGTACTCATCACCTGGATATTATCATGGTTCAAGAAACCAAACTCTCTCCCTCTGCTACCTTTCGGCATTCAAACATCCCTGGCTATACTGCATATCATACTCCTAGATCATCTCAATGAGGCGGAGTCTCTACGTTTGTTCTATCCTCCCTTCCCTCTCATCTAATTCCAAATACTCCAAAGGATAGCACTCTCGAGTGCGTCCCCATCCATATTCCTCTGAAAACTCCAATTTCTCTTTTCAATATATACATTCCTCGTCCTACATCCTGTCCACCAAACTACAGCCCTATCCCACTCCTCAAGCAGCTTTATGACTGCTCTCTCTCTCCCTCAATTGTCTTTGCGGGTGACTTCAATGCTCACACGTTCTGCTCGACGCTTGATTCTGATGCTAGAGGAAATGACGTCGAAGAATGGGCGGAGAAGTGCGACCTGGGCATTCTAAACGATGATCAGCTCACTCGTCTCCCTGTCAGCGGCCGATCATCTAGCCCAGACATCTCCCTCGTCTCTTCCAATCTCTCTAATGCTTGCTCTTGGTCAACATCCACAACTCTTTCCAGTGATCACATTCCTGTCTTTGTCGATATTGATCTTTCTAACTCTCTTGCTCCCTTGATTTAGGCCTTGCAGACTGGAGCCTGTTCAGGGAGATTGCACTCCGCCAAGCGGCTGATGATTCGTGGAACGGAGATGTACACCAGAAAGAGCGCCACCTATCTGATGCTATCCTGAAGGCTATGAAAGCTGAGATCCCTGAAGGCCGCGTAAAGACCTTCTTTCCCAATGTCACCAGGGAAACACTGCAGAAGATAAGGACAAGGGACGCAAAGAGAGCTGTAGATCATCTTGACCTAGACATCCCTGAGCTGGGTAATGAGATCAGGAGGGACCTTGACAGGCACAAGAAGGAAACTTGGGAAAAGTTCATTGAGAAGATGAACTTCAGAAATGATGCAGCAGCAACGTGGAAGGCTTTGAGAAGGATCTCCGGTGTCGCGACGGTTGCCGTCCTCCACTCCGTGTCTGCTTTATCCATCCTGCAGCATCGGTTGTCACGGAGGGGGTCGGCCGCTAGTCCGACACAATTGAACCAGAGGACTTACGCGGCGTCCCTTGCTTAAGCCTGCCACGCGGATGAATATGTAGTATTTTACATTGTCTCACATGGGATAGGCCCTACAGCCTCTGGACACGCCCACAACGATATGACGCCATACTGGCACACAGAACGACAGTTTCACCATCGTATACCAGATCACACTTCCCGCTATGTACGCGGTTATGATGCAATAGTCAATATATACAGTGTTTACGCAATACCATACTTTCATACAGAACAAGACACTCTTTGCTGGAACTTCTTTACGAGACCTGAAATAAACATTAAAACACGCAGTTATACCCACTACTCCTGTGGGACGTAGACCTCGCCCAGTTAGCTACGAGGTGGGTGTGGAGCCAGCAACGACCCCCGTTCATAGCGAGGCGTGCGAGCAGACGAGTGTCAAGCACTCGCAGAGGCCAAGCCAGAGGAACGGGGTTACCTGAGATGTTTGAAGTTGTAGTCGTCGGCAGGAGTCGTTGTCGTTGACGCGGCTGGAGCTCTTCTTCTGCGACCTTGCACGTCCACTCGACCATCAGGCGTTGACAGGAGTTGGAGTTGCAGGCAGGTCGCCCACTGCATTGGAGAACCATCGGGCAGGAGAAGTCGAGAGCAGCCGCCGCACGCCGTCGTCGTCGCACACCAGAATGAGGATGCCCGGCGCAATCGATAGGCGGGGCGCCGAGTTGTTTACGATTATCGGCATACGGTAGAAGTCGTGGCGGGACCAGGCGCGGAGAGGCCAGGCGCGGCCTTTAAGGAATTAAGTCGTACGGAAGTCACGACACTGGGGGCCACGCGAAGATGACGTCTGGCATACGCGTTGGTGCCGAAGCTAGCTCCCTCACTTAGTACACCACATGTCCTACCTACCCTACGGGGAGCTACGGGGCCCTACTGATAATCGACTTGAACCGCTTGGCTTGTCCATGGGGAGGTGCAGGCAAAGGTCTGCTGGTCGCTCTAGCGACGGCGGGTCTATATCTCCTCTACAAGTACCTACTTCAATTTGCGGGAGATAACGCACCTACAAAACAACAAATACATATACATACAAAATATAATATACGTATATACATGAACGCAGTTGAGTTTCTTCTGGAGACGGAGTTGACACGAGTTGACGTTGACGAGATAGTGGACGAGGCGGCAGACGAGATAACGGCAACGAGTTAGGTGGCATCACGGCTTGACGGAACGGCACGATTGTTTGGCTTGACGAGTGAGACATATATGCAGCTTGATGGTACATTGGTGGAGTCGACATTGCCCATGGATTGCCCATAAACAGATCGAGACACACCATAGCATTGTTGCCCATCACCAGATCAAGTCACAACGCGGCGATGCCTGTAAATACACGAAAACACGCGGGGGGGTTTATTCGAGTGTGTTTTTACACTCAATTTTCACGCGGTCAAATTTGAGTGAGCCTTCTCCCTCACTGTGTGTTACAAGAGAACCCAGGGTCCCTGGAGGCACGAACTGAGAAGATAACCCGGGGCCTGCAAAAAGATGTTCTACGACCACCCAACCGCCCCCGGCGGTGATTGACCCGGATACCAGACAAAAGCCTGGTAAGGTTATCAACATTGCGGCCGTCACGATGGATCCTGGCTGCCACGTCCATGATCTGCTCTTCGTCATCGGATGATCGTGGACCAAGTGGCTCTTCATCTGAGAGAGGCTCTTGCTCACCAAAGAATCTGTAATTAGACTCAGGTGAGTAACGGAAACGGGGAGGACTCTAAGCCTCACCCCACAACGCGGTTAACATACTATTCAAAACGATTAACTATTCTACACTTATATGAAACGCGGATAAAACGATTTCAACTTACTGTCCCATCGACATTTTCCATCTGTCTTGTTCTGCACTCCACGACAGGATCAGGGAACCACTGCACCTCAAATAGGCAGTAATGACCTAGCCTGGGGGCAAGCGAGGAAAAAAGAACGAATGGGCTAGCATAAAATGCGTTTAGAGTAATTTGAGTTTGAATTTTGCAACGCGGTTTTGGTTTTGTTGAAAAACGGTTGAAATTGCTATATTTACGATAGCGAATAAACGAAACGCGTTATGAATACACGAACGCGGTGGTAGATCAAAAACATTCCCAAATGGGTAAGGTCAAAAGAGGGCACATACTAATGTGCGAAGCTAAACTATTGATTACTAACTATTGATTGAAAACTAGGAAAGTTTATATACTAATAGTGGAAGGACTAAGAATTTTACTAAATACTATTAATCTAAAAAGAAAGTGAGATTTTTGAGTGTTGTCCCAACTTCTCACACAATCGCCGCATCCAATGCGAGTCTAATATGCATTCAACTCGAGGACAAAGCGGTTTCGAGCACCATCAGGGGACATGCTGCTAGGAGAGCACATGCTCCTATCGTTTGTCAAATTACAGCATGTGCCCCATCGAATAAGACGTTAAATGCGTGCGTGATACACATTCAACTCGATGACAAAACGATTTTCCAAAAAAGGAAAGCATACGACGCACTCTTGAGGAAGGACTGCGATGCCGATAGCGTCACCGGTTTAATTACCCAAGTTTGGGGTACTTGGCACACCCAGCCGCTGGAAACCTCGTCCAACCTCTGGCGACCCCAGAGGGTGCTCAGCGAGCTGGCCGCGTCGCATGTGGGTTGTTCCGGCCGCGTCGCGTCACGGTGTGCTGCTACGATAGCGCTGGTCCATCCTGCAGCACGTTCCCCTGCTATAAACTTTTGCAGCACATGCTCCCGCGATAAAGTTTGGCAGCACGTGCTGCTGTCTGGAGCACGTGCGCCTGTGAAAAAGCCGTTCGATGGGTGTGGTCACTCGAGTTGGATGCATATTCGACACGTATTGGACGCGGCGGTTTTCTGAGTTCTCAAAGCTACTGGAATGCGATGAGGCAATGAGACAACACAATACAAAGTATAGGGTACTGGCCAGGTTGCGTGGTGTTTGTAGCACGCGGTGTGAGCAGTGGACAAATATTTTTGAAGAGACTATAACAAGAAGGCAAACTATAGTATGAAGCGTACGTGGGATTTTATTGAGCTCTAAGAGCAGCAGGATGGAACAGACTAATTGAGTGGGACCACACGTACATAGTAAGAGGTGGAGGGGTCGTATGAAATAGGTGGTCCACTGCTCTGATGAATGGCCGCTGCGAACGGGGTTAAAAGACGACAAATATGAAAAAATCATACGAGAACAAACTCTAGCGCTGCGTATTAACGCCGCGCTGTCATCAAATAACCTCATAATAAACAATTAGGTTACCTGACCAGTTATGATATTGCGATGTTGATGCAGAGGAATAATGAAGTCATGACGACGTGACGAGCCAAATATGAGATGAGACGCGGCCGAGTGTAGACGCGATGAGTCATCACTGGCTGCTTGAAATTGGCTGCGTACGTCGCTCGTTTGAATTGTGCGGCAGACACGCTGCGCGTCGAGACGCGTCGCGTATTGCCGCTGGAGCACATTTACTGACGATGTTAGTGTCAGAACGGGGAAATCGTCATAGTCGATGCCTAAACGATAGTAAAACGACAAAATAAGAGTATTACAAGCACAATTAGTGATAAGTAATAAACTTATGTGCAGTTTTAGCTGCATCGTCTCGGCTGAACACGCGGATTGACTGCTGGAGGTGTTGTGGCAGTCAGATTTTCCGGTGTTGGTAGATTCCTGATGACATCTGCAGAAGGCTGCACGAACTTCCAGCGGGTAGAGATGAGATAATGACCTAGCTAAAGTCTTACCGTTGGCCATACGGACATCGGCTGTGCGAGCACAATTGTCCTTGCCGTAGTGAATTTTCACGATAACACCATAGGGCCATTGGCCACGGGATAACTTCTCGTCATAGACGAGCACTACATCACCTACCTCTGGAGTATTTCTCGAGTACTTCGCTTGACGAATTCGAACCTGGTGTCTGTCCCGTAACGCGGCGAGGTAGTCGGAGTGCCACAGTTCCCAAAATGCATTGAGAACGCGGATTGTTTCCTTGTACCATCTCGTTAAGCGATGAGACGCGTCGTCCAAATCGTCCAACGTTGGCTCAAACGGCGGTAGTTGAACCTCCACTTCTGGAGAAATGAAGTCTACCGGCCGGAGTACGTGGGCGAACGGTGTACCTTGCCTGAAAGGGGTTATAGGACGCGAATTTATGATCGCTTCGATCTCTGAAATCGCTGTTTCAAGATGGCTAAGCGGCAGAATCGCGCGGCCTACAGATTTTTTGAAGGCATTTTTAAATAGCGCGACCATACGCTCATAAAAACCACCTTTCCACGGGGACAGAGGGGTGATAAACTTCCAGGTTATGACGTGAGCCACGCAGAAATCCCAAATTGGTTGCCAGTTCTTCTTGGCATAGATAACCTTCGTAATTGCGTCTTCTCCAGCATGAAACGTCGTGGAGTTATCGCTGTAAACAATCTTCGGAGTACCACGTCGAGCTAGAAAGCGTCGGAAAGCTAAAATAAACTCTTGTGCGGTATTATCAAGTACAAGTTCCAGGTGCACAGCACGCGTGGACATACAAGTGAAAAGACATACCCACACCTTCCTCGTCTGCTGCAGAGGTTCTCTGCAGGCAAGCGGACCAAGATAGTCAACGCCGACGTTTTGGAAGGGTTTGGAACGCGTAACGCGTTCTCGCGGTAGAGGAGGCATCTCCGGATACCGGTAGGCATGTCCATTGTATCTCTTGCAGGTAACACACGTTTGCAAGACCTTAGGAACAGTAGTACGAGAAGATGGAAGGAAGAATTGCTTACGCAAGTTCACCATGGTACTGTGAGCACCTGAGTGACGCGATTTCACGTGGTAGTACATGATCACGAGGTGCGTAAGTTGGTGAGATGGTACCAACAGCATGGGAGCGGTCTCGAACGGTCCGACACGAGGGGGACACCGAATAACGCCGTCGAATGGGCGACTGGCATTGAAACGGTGAAGGTATAGCCGCTCCAACTGAGGTTCACTCTCGCCATAATGTGCGAGAACGAGCATTTTCTCAGCGGTGTGGACGTCCGAAACCTCAACTTGCCCATACGGGGTAATAGAAGCGACAAGCGGCAATTTTCGAACCAATTTTATGCGCAAATTGAGCGAAACGCGGTCGAAAATTCTGCGCCTGATAAAACGAAGTATATAGATGGTAATATACACGAGCTTCATATACCGGTTGGTAACCAAAAATGGCAAAACTGATCGGAACTTACCTTCCGCAATGACATTCACCTCAGAATACTCCTTTTGGACATCTTCACCAGTAGTAGGTGGGATAGTGAAGTCCAAATCGTCGTCCGGCCATTCCTCTGACGGGGTAAGCAGAAAGGGAGGACCAGTCCACCACATGTGATTTTGGGCATCGTTTGACGCGAGACCGCGGGTAGCGCAGTCTGCGGGATTGTTGTTGGATGCCACATAGTGGAATTTCACGGTGATGGTCCGGCTCTCAAATTCCGCAACGGTGTCCCGTATAGACTTGACCCTGTTTCCAACGAAGGTCTTGAATGGCTTGGTAGAGTGGATCCAGTGCAGGACGATCTGTGAGTCTGAGAAGAAGTGGATTACGCTGATAGGCAGCTCGAGATGTTTTACCAAATACTTGGCCAAATTGACGCTGATTAGAGCTGCGAGAAGCTCTGCTCGCGGAATGGTCATCGGCTTGATGTCGTTGAGCCGCGATTTTGCCATAACCAGACGCGATGATGGCGAATCCGATGAACGGCAGACCAAATAGGCACAGCAGGCATAGAGACGCTGGGAAGCGTCTCCAAACACGCAGAGCTCTAAAGAACGCGGTAAATTAGATGGAGGTAAAACTAACCGTGGTATAGGTGGCAGGCGATGCTGAAGATCCTGTAAAAGAGTCTTCCATCGCTGAAGATCCGCTTGGTCTAGCGGGGTATCCCAACCCAACTGTTTGATCCATAGATCTTGTAGAAACACCTTGAATGGCGCTAAAAACGGGGTAAGCAAACCAAGTGGGTCATATGTGGACGCGAGCGCACGCAGAGCGGTACGCTTGGTACTTACCTCCATTTTCGTAGTCTTGATATCGATAGACAAGGCGTCTCTTCTACACATCCATGGTATACCTAGCAGGCTTACCTTCGTTCTGTCAGCGATCCGGTCTTGTATGGATATCGAAGAATTGACAGCTTCCGAATTGCACAAGAACTCGCGAAGGTTCATGTGCATGCTGTCGAAAACGGCTTTGGCAAGCTGATATTTTTGCTTAGCCTCTTCTTGTGACGCAGCTCCGAGGATGACGTTGTCGACGTAAGTGTTCTTCTCGATTTCGTCATTCAACGGGGTCGCGGAAAGTCGTAGGTAGAATTGAATGGACGCAGCAAGTAGGAACGGCGATGCGTTGACACCAAACGGAATGCGAGTAAAACGCAAGAAACGTAAGTTGTGAGGTGATGGAGGTTTCGAAGGGTCCTTTAACCATAGGAACCGTGTCGCATCCCGTTGCGAAAGCTGAAGATGGATTTGATGAAAGGCTTTCTCCACGTCCGCGATTAGCAGATAACGATGTAGTCGAGCACGCAGCAAAATTCCCGTCAATTCCGGAAGGAGTGTTGGTCCTTGATGCAAACAGTCGTTGAGACTGTGCGTACCGGTGCGTTTCGATGAAGCATCGAAAACAACGCGGAGCTTCGTAGTCGACGAGGATTCCTTGTACACCGCCTGGTGCGGGATGTAGTAGACGCGGGAATTGTCGAAGACGTTTTCTTGAACCTCCTCAACGATTCCGGCGGTGATATGATCCTCAATCGTCTGTGCATATCGGCTCCAAGCTTCGGGCTTCTTGCTGAGGCTCTGAAATTGCGCCAAAAGGCGACTATATGCTACCTGTTTGTTATCCGCCAGATCTGGAAACCGTGTTTTCCACGGGAATTGAACATACAAAACATTATTATCAAAATAAGAAGTATTATAAAAATTTTGAAGGATTTCTTTGTCCAACTTACAATCCGCTTTGGGGTCGTGATCGTCGAAAATTCCTATTGAGTCGAGCGACCAAAGGCGCTGGACTGCTGCGTCGTCGTCAAGATCGGGGTCTCGGACGGGGTGGATAACGGGGGCTTCCAGACTTGCTGGAGGCGCTGCCGAAAATCCTGGCTACCTGAAACAACTGTACCGAAACGCGAGTGACTCAAAACCATACCTGAGGGCAGGCAAATGGGAGTCTCAGCTGAGACAATGTCCCAGAAGTGGTCGATACCGATGAGGATATCTGGTAGCACAGGTTCCGATCCACAGGATGGTAGTCCGAGATGGTGACGCTGGATAAATTCCACGTCATTGTCGCTGAGGCACGGTGGATGTTGTGCAAACGTGAGAACGTCCTTGGTGGTGAGTTCGACGCTGAAATACCTGTCAAGCAAGTCGACCAAACTTACCTGGACGATACCAGAAACTTCAGTTGTTTGACAACCACCAAAACCGACGAAAGTACGCGGTTTGCTATCAGTCGACTGCAATCCCAAACGCTGTGCTGTGCCAGAGCAGATAAAACTTTTCTGCGCGCCGGAATCAAGGAGTAAAATTACATCCTCGAGTCGTGCGGTGACGCAGTTCATAGCTCTGGCTGTGACGAGCATAAGCGAAGGGTGGGATTTACGCGGTACAACTGTAGATGATCCAATATTGCTGATAGTACTGTAGAGCATCTGAAGCTGT
The DNA here is from genome assembly GCA_029168955.1 of Aplectana chamaeleonis. Taxonomy (NCBI): domain Eukaryota; kingdom Metazoa; phylum Nematoda; class Chromadorea; order Rhabditida; family Cosmocercidae; genus Aplectana; species Aplectana chamaeleonis. The sequence goes on from JAPDOI010000010.1 coordinate 826,930, forward strand.
TCAGCTTCCTCGTCCGACGGAAGCACATGGTACTGTGCTGGATATGGTGAATTGCGGCGCAAATTTGGAGAATTTGAGCGCTCCCTGACGGGAGGATGAATCGAAACGCGACTGGGAGATTGCGGGCGAGTACCGTGCGGACGGTTAGACTGATACGACCTACCAGACTGATACCGATCTCGCGATGGGGAGCGAGATGGACTGCTCCTTGACCATTCACGTGTCCTGTCGTCTCGTCGAACGGGACTTCTCGACGAATATCGATCGCTTGGAGAACGGTGACGTTGGCGGTCACGGCTTCGACGGTCGCTGTGCTCATGGCGCTCACTGGAAGAAACGCGACGGTCACGAGGACCTTGCGTGTTATGACGGCAAAGGAGAACGTGGTGATCTCCTCCACATACACGGCACGCGGAAGAGTTGCAGTCACGCGAACGGTGACTGCCACTGAGGCACTTCCAACAGAGATCGCGAAGTTGAACGATGTTGCGGCGAACCGATACTGGAACATCTAAATAGCATTGCATAGAACAATGGTTAGGTGACTTACAAAAACAACATTCCACAGGACTATTACGTCCCGTGGGCGACTTAGAACGCGATGTTGAGCGTTGCGGGTGCTGAATATTCACAGAAATACTGTCCGAAAGGGCTGCGGAGTCGTCGTATTTCTCCTTGGAGGCGATGATGCGGTCCAGTTTCTGCATCACCTGGTCCATGTCGAAATCTGCGTCGGACTGGAACTCCAAGTCGTGAAGCTTCTGCCGGATCTCCGCAGGGAACTTGTTCTTGACGGCATCAAGAACGGGTAGAACGTTCCGAAAGTTTTCGTACTTGTTGAGTCCCTGCAAAATGCCTTTAACGCGGAACCAAGTTTTACGCAGATCAGTGCCCACGTTGGACGCGGGTGGGATCTGCTGCAACTGCTGGTGCAAGGTAACACGCGTTTTGTGCGGACGATCGTAGCGAGCCTTGAAGGCCTTGACCAAGGCATAGTAGTCGCACTCGTCCGGATCCAAGTCCTGGAGAACCACTTGAGCTTCACCTTTCAACAGATTCTGCAAATATAAAAATTTGTGTGCGGGCGCAATAGCAGAGTTGTTATGAACCGCAATTTCGAACGCGCACCAAAACCGACGAAACTGGGTTATATCGCCACTGAACGGCTCGAGCGTGAGCTTGGCGAGCTGCAACGGTGAATATGGTTGTTGCTGAGGGGGCGTGGCACACCCTCCCATACCACCTGGGAAACCAGTGGGATATGAAAACGCGGTGTTTGGTGGCTGCGAAAACGCAGAAATCGCGGGCTGCTGATTGACGCTGGACGTTGCGGCGACGTGCTCATTTGACTCCTCTCGAACCGTGGTATTAAGCGTCACGTCGGTCATCGCTGTCTGACGACAGCTCTCGATCAGCATGTTGGTAGTATTTAGGTTCTCATTGAGGGTAGTCATGAGGGACTGAGCCTCGAGCAGTACGTCATCAACGCGGGACTCGTGCACGAAATTGGCATATGCCTCCCCATCCTCGGAAGGATTCGAGGATTCTCCAACGTAGCTGAGCAGAAGTTGGCGTCTTTCCTGAACATGACGCAGGGCAACGCGGATGGCAGCCAAATGTGACTCGATCGCTTGTTTGCGATCTTCCAGACATCTTCGCTTGTCCTCCACGCGAGTGTCGAACGGCTGCAATAGATGAGTGGGGATCGTACCTTTGGCCACTTCCAACGCGATTATTGCCCTGGTCAGATCAGTCTTCAGAATACCAATCGATGTCATGATGATTGAATGCTTGCAGGTGGTAGACTGCGATTTCCAAGTCTGCAAAGAGTAAAGAGTGAGTGTTATGCTGTGTCGCAGGGTAGCCACGGCCGTAGACCACCTGCGACAGGGTACGCGAGTTTGAAGCGACGCTGGTCTTGCAACAACTGTGACATAAACAGGAGGGGATGATATATCTACCCAGAAAATGTGAACCATGAGCAAGCAATTGTGACATAGCAGTATGTGGGTGTTAGGAACGGAGACCGTGAAGAATAATTGTGAGACAAACTACTTGGACGGTAGGGTTACTAGGGGTCATAGTGTTGCGAGAGACCTGACGCGGGCCTCACAGCTTTCGGCTGCACCCGCTCCCTTGGCGCGCCCATGGCCATTCACACCCCTCCTTGTCCTCCGCCGGTGCGTGCCACCCGGAGCGGCGGAGGGGGAGAGATGCGACCACAGGGAGTAGGCGGGCTCTGTCCCAAACGCCAGGTCCCCTTGTAACGCTCTGACACCAGGACTTACCTAGCACTACCTAGCGCTGCATAGCCGTTACGCAATTACCTAGACCTATGCCGGGATAAGGGGGACGCACGCGGATTCGATCACGCCAGCCGAACGCGGGTTTCCCCACGCTCGACTGCGGCCGGATGCACCATGTCGCGACGGTTGCCGTCCTCCACTCCGTGTCTGCTTTATCCATCCTGCAGCATCGGTTGTCACGGAGGGGGTCGGCCGCTAGTCCGACACAACTGAACCAGAGGACTTACGCGGCGTCCCTTGCTTAAGCCTGCCACGCGGATGAATATGTAGTATTTTACATTGTCTCACATGGGATAGGCCCTACAGCCTCTGGACACGCCCACAACGATATGACGCCATACTGGCACACAGAACGACAGTTTCACCATCGTATACCAGATCACACTTCCCGCTATGTACGCGGTTATGATGCAATAGTCAATATATACAGTGTTTACGCAATACCATACTTTCATACAGAACAAGACACTCTTTGCTGGAACTTCTTTACGAGACCTGAAATAAACATTAAAACACGCAGTTATACCCACTACTCCCGTGGGACGCAGACCTCGCCCAGTTAGCTACGAGGTGGGTGTGGAGCCAGCAACGACCCCCGTTCATAGCGAGGCGTGCGAGCAGACGAGTGTCAAGCACTCGCAGAGGCCAAGCCAGAGGAACGGGGTTACCTGAGATGTTTGAAGTTGTAGTCGTCGGCAGGAGTCGTTGTCGTTGACGCGGCTGGAGCTCTTCTTCTGCGACCTCGCACGTCCACTCGACCATCAGGCGTTGACAGGAGTTGGGTTGCAGGCAGGTCGCCACTGGATTGGAGAACCATCGGGCAGGAGAAGTCGAGAGCAGCCGCCGCACGCCGTCGTCGTCGCACACCAGAATGAGGATGCCCGGCGCAATCGATAGGCGGGGCGCCGAGTTGTTTACGATTATCGGCATACGGTAGAAGTCGTGGCGGGACCAGGCGCGGAGAGGCCAGGCGCGGCCTTTAAGGAATTAAGTCGTACGGAAGTCACGACATCCGGAAAGTTCACCTCCGCCAACAATTCCACGATTGAATTTGAAGGTAGTCTCCAAATCAGGGAAGGAAGCCGCATATGCTCTTGGGAAGCATTTTTTCATCATTTGAACCAAAAGAGAGAAGCAGAATAGAACAACTGTACGGGAACTCTGTAAATTGCCACTCATGGATGTAGATGAAGCAGTCACGACTGCACAGGTTGAGAAGGTGATAAAGGAGATGAGCATATCGAAGGCAATAGGGCCAAACCGAGCTTCCTGATCATTAAATTTCTTGTAAGCCCGTTTTGCACCTTTTCAAGTTTGACTATGCTTTGCTTTTTGTGCGGACAATACACTGGTGTCCCATACTCAAGAATGGGTCTCACGTAGGTTTTAAAGGCTCTAAGTAATGCCGCGCTATTTATTGTTCCCAGTCCCCTGAATATATTGTTGACAGCCTCGGTGGCTCTGGTAGATACTGATTCGCAGTGCTTGTCAAAACTGAGGTTTCGTGTGAGGATGAATCCCAGGTCAGTGATCTGCTCGACATTCTCAATCTCAGTCCCTTCGACATTGTAAGTATGACAGTTATTTGAGGAACCTAGATGCAGACACTTCGTTTTTTTTTATAGAGGGTACTTTACCCCAAAATTGGAAAGTCGTTCGTGTTAGCCGATCAGTCTGCTCTCACCCATTGCCAAAGTTGCCGAACAACTGAACTGGTTATGGAGGAGCTTGCCGTGCATAACAACCAACAGCACCACCAACATGGTTTCCGTAAATTACATTCCACCACTACAGCACATCGTGTCGGACACCTCTTGGTCCAAGCTGCAGCGCGTCCAAAATTGTGCTCTGCGAATTACAACAGGCTGTTCTGAAAGCTCTCCAATTGAGCACTTACACGCCGAAGCTCGCATATTGCCAGTTAGAGACCACTGCCAACTCCAGGCGAAACAAATGTACATTAACATCGTGAAGCAGCCGAATCGTCCATCACGAAGAGCACTAAACCCGGTAAGAGAGAGATGTATCAGAAAGCCTTTCGCCTATGCTCCGTCGAAAGTAGATGTGCAGAGATGGACCGAAGCACAACAAGAACGCCTCCGTTTCTTGCGCGCGGAGCATACCCGATTCGTGAAGGAACACTTGAGCAGAGTTGCCATAAACTCCATCCTGGGAGTCGCACCTTCGAAGGTCAGCGAGACCGAGATGGAACTTGGCAGGCGTGCCAGGTGCACTATTTGCATAGGATTGATAACAGCAAACCTGACGAGTGCCCTGATTGCGGTAGTCAAGGGCATACTACTGCGCACCTGTTCAATTGCCCGAAAAGACCGACTACATTAACGACTATGGATCTGTGGACTAACCCTACGCTAGTGGCCGAGTTTCTGAACCTGTGACAGAACCCCTCTGTGGCTGCAAAGAAGAAGAAGGATTCTTCTTCTTATCGGCCACAACGAGCATCTTCTCATAGGCGCAGGAAGGCGGCCACATCGCACGGTTTCTTCCACATATCCAGAGCTGTCAGTGAAGTTGGTCGAGCTGGGCATGAAAATAAATGTAATGAATCATGCCCTGTGCCATGGCAGTCAGGACATACGTCGGGGACCGATGGATCGATCCTATGGACATAGGCCTTCAGGAATGAAGAATGTCCACAGCGAAGACCTGCCAAAATTACTCGGGAGCGTCTTGGTAGATCCATCTCACTATCATCGACCTTGGGCGGTACACCATCGAGTATAGAATTGGGAGGGGCACAGGAGAGGTACTCATTGACGAATCTGGTGTGCTCCATCTGCAGGAGCCTCTTTCGGTTGAGCTCTGAGGTCGCCCAACGTTGACGGTCATTTACAGAGACAGCAGCATACAACGGTGCACGGATGTTGCGGGAATGAGGGGGGTTGGATGATAGCAAGTGATAGTTGGGGTGAGCGACATTCCTGACTATGCCAATATGGAACTGTTGGGTCTGCAGTTGGCAATGCTGCTTTACAGGAAGTAGTGCACATTCTTGATGTAGATGGGATATAGGAGTGGACTTGGGGCATCCAGTGATGACACGTAGAGCAGCGTTTTGTGTTCGCTGAAGTTTGTTCCAGGACGTTTCCGTCAAGTGCCTTGACCAGACCGGGGCTCCATATTCCAGTACGGGCTGTATCATCGCCTTGTACGTAACGCGCAAGACTTCCTTTGAGCTACCCCATGTAGTGCCAGCTAGAGCGCGGAGTATGTTGTTACGCGCATTGGCCGCAGCAGCTCGAATACGTGAGTTTTCATGGAATCGCAATGAAGGGTCCAGGAATACACCGAGTAGACGAGGGTGTTTGGATAGGGGCAGCAGATTTCCTTCCCAGAAAACCTGGGGATGCAGTTTGTGTTCAGCCGTGGCAGTAGTGCACAGAGTAACGCTGGACTTCGTAGGCGAGACCTTTAACTGTTTTGATTCCAAGAATACGGCCAGACTGCTGAGGTATTTGTTCATCTCCGCAGAGGCGCGGTCAATAACAGGGTCAGTGCACACAATAGTGATGTCATCCGCATACAGACATAAGTGGATGTTAGGCGATGGCTTCGGAATATCGGACAGATACAGAGAGAATAGGCTTGGTGACAATACTCCACCTTGGGGAACGCCTGCCTTCAAGGGAACAGACTTCGACAAGTGTCCGTCGAACTTCACACGTATAGAGCGGTTTTTGACAAAGTTGTCGGTCCATCGTTTACACCAGTCGGGCATATCACAGTCCAGAATCGACTTCGACAGCAAGGAAGTGCTGACGTTGTCAAAAGCGGATGTCAGATCAACTGCGACGACCAGGCTTCTACCAGCAGGAGCTTTGCTATTGAAACCGGCAATTATGTGTTCCGTAATCGATGTGAGTGCGGTAATAGTGGAGTGAGCCTTCTTGAAGCCATGTTGATGCACATTATGTAGTAGTGCAGTTTGGAGATGCGGACAGATGATCTTCTCCGCTAACTTAGCAATGGGGGACAGTAGGGAAATAGGTCGATGTGAGGTTGCCTTGTCCTCAGGCTTTCCTGGCTTCGGGATCGATAGATCCCTGAAACAAAAAATCGGCCCACACAGAAAAAACTCCTCGTGGAGTTGTAGATGCCCGTTTGATGAGTCTCCTTGATCTTGGTAGCCGACTCCACAGATCCACCACGCGTAGGTTGAGCATCTCGGATCCAAGAAGGATTCATGCACATTGATCTCCTACCGACCGCTTGCCATCGATATGCAGACGTGCAACTTTTGGTAGACTACACTATAAATCGAGTCGTCGTCTATGGATCAAAAATTATAAAAGTTTGCGTATGTTAATGAGTTTTACTAGTAACGGGGAGGCGCTTCCAGATTTTCGAGTTTTGTCGAATACGCCTCTGCAAGGTGAACTGTAACGTATCTTTTTTTATATCCTCTGGTTCCGAGCCTGATTTAGTGTGTGCAACTGCGGACTTGCGTCGTGAGGGCGCGAAGCATAGCTTCCCTACGAGCTTCCGCGCCCGCCCCTCATCAGCTGATCGTGTGAGTTTTTTTCTACATTTTCAAGGTTTTTCCTAGTTCTTTGATCTTTTTCTCAGCTGTCCGCGCCCTCACAACCCAAGTCCGCAATTGCACACACTAAATCAGGCCGGGAACCAGAGGGTATGTGTCAAGCAAACATATTCAGTATTTTGAGATCCTCAGAAGATTTTAAGACAGTTGTCTTCAGGGCTTTTTTTAACACGTCATTTTCTCTAAATCAAATTTGTGTTCAACTTGAGTTTTGAGTGAATGAGTGCTGCTCCTTCATACAGATTGCATAGCCTTAGCGTGTTAAGAAACACTGAACCCCACTGTAGTGCTTGAATAGGAATGTTGCATAAATACGATGAAGGAATCGCAGCAGTCGGTTCTCCGTACATGACATGAATACTGCCGAAGAATGGAAGATACTCCAAACGCTACGTCTAATCGATGCTATGGTGAAATTGGCGCTATAGTGCGGAACTCGTCTACTCCAAAAGGGCCGACCTTGTCTCGCCCCTTGACCCGCCCACTTAAGAGTACCTCTTTACTGTTTTCTATTTTCTTCCAATATGGGCTTCTTGTTTTGTTTTTGGAATGCAATTTCCGCATTTGATGAAAATCGGTCGCACCTCTATGTAATACTACATTTCCGTGTGAACCTTTTTCCTCCTCGTTTTAGTTTTCCTAGTTTTCAGGTGATAGATATAGGAGAGGATAGTCAAGTGCCAGAAGATTTCACTGCTCAAGAAATGATCTCTGGTGTGTGGTGGCGTCATCTGGTGGCTGGTGGAGTGGCTGGTTGCATGTCTCGGACTTGTACTGCACCATTTGACAGGCTCAAAGTTTTTATGCAGGTTGTCGCTCACTTTCTTCTTTTTCACTCTTCTGCAATGGCATAACTTTGAGATCGAGTACTTCCATGAAGCGGTTGTGTTCTTTATCCGAAAATTGCCTTGTTATGCAGGACAGTGGGTCTTCACCAGGGCTGTGCGGGTTGTTCGCCGTTTCCGATTCAGTTCATATTGATGAATTTTCAGGTTCATTCAACACGGACGAATAATCTAGGTATGGCTTCTTCTATGCGGTTACTCTATGCGGAAGGAGGAGTAAAGTCGTTCTGGAGGGGAAACGGAATCAATGTCGTAAAAATTGCTCCGGAATCGGCTATTAAATTCATGGCCTATGAGCAGGTAAGATCTGTTGCAGTTGTGGTTTCAAAAATCGCATGTTTGGAATTCCAAGGGGAGTTCCACAGTTGAGACACCGTCATTCTCGACCGTCGTCGTCCTAAGTTCCTCCATTGTCGACGTTCAAAGGCATCGTGCGCGCTGGAAATCACTCTCGGTTGTTTGTGCACGCTCAACCGGTTCGGGCTAGCTAACATCACCAACGAAACTTGAGGCTCTGAAATGCGCACCTTAAGAGTTATGGCCACCTGAAAATTGCTGTGGGGTCGATCATCTTGCACTTTTTTCATAGAATGTTGATGCAACTCTCAAACAACATGGAAAACAATTATGATACAAACTCCACATGCGGGAAAACCTTAGAAGTGGCAGTTGCCAGGTCTCCAAATGCAGAAGAACTCTAAGAACGATTCCGGCGCAAACTTCTAACCCTTTTTACAGTGTACTCAAACTGATTTTTCTATACAAATGAATTGTTTTAGTTTGTCATTTTCTGACATTCTCGCTCACCAGATAGGCTAAGCTATACAAAAACATGAAAAAATAAAGGTTTTCTGCGCGTTCGTTGTCGTTAAGCCACCCTTTCATGAAGAAGCCCTAGGGCTCTTAGTTTTCTCAGGATAAGTCGCCCGTAGTTCGTTAATCATTCCTTCTTCCGGCACACATAGGTACGTAGAGAACTGCTCGGACAGGGTTGTTTTGGAGCAAAGATTATCTGCTCAACACGGGAAGGCATTGTACGCGCGGAAAACCATTAATCGTTTTTTGGGTTTGAAACATTGGTTGGGCCCGTCTGAGAGCGTAGGTAGGGTTTGTTGGGTAAGCCACACATTATTGTGAAGATATGGGAGATCTAATGCCTCGAATTCCGTCAAAAGAGGCCAACCCTTCGACAGCCATGTGGCATCAAATGAGAAAAGAAAGTAGCTTATCAACAAATGATAAGCTTATCCTCTGGTTCCGGGCATGATTTAGTGTGTGCAATTGCGGACTTGCGTCGTGGGGGCGCGGCGCATCGCTTTCGTACGAGCTTCCGCGCCCGCCCTCATCAGCTTATCTTGCTGCATTTTCCTTGTTTTTTTTCTTGTTTCTCACTTCTTTCTCAACAGTTTTTGGTTTTCTAATGATATGTTTGTTACATTACGACCGCTTGCTAATGTTTTGATTTCAGGAATAGCGGGAAGCAACGGTCAGGAATCGCCAATTTTCGGTATTTTTTTATTTTCATGTGGTTTCTAGACTTAAACAATTTTTTTTGTGTTTTTCGCTTATTTCTCTTTTTGCTGGCAAGCTTTTCAATGATCGGTTACCTTGTCGGAATTTTTCTATTGTTTCAGGTAAAATTACTCTAATGATGTATTTTTTGTTGTTATGCATTCCCCAAAATCTTTCTGCTGAGCATGGGTCATGTCCAAATGATTTACCTGAAAAATGATTTGAAATTAAAAAAAAACTCACAACCAGGATGGTTTTTGGAGAATCCAGCCTGCCTAAACAATAAAAAAATTCTGACAAGGTAACCGATCAATGAAAAGCTTGCTAGCTAAAAGAGAAATAAGCGAAAAACACAAAAAAAATTGTTTAAGTCTGGAAACCACATGAAAATAAAAAAATACCGAAAATTGGCGATTCCTGACCGTTGCCGACGATTCCCGCTATTCCTGAAATCAAAACATTAGCAAGCGGTAGTAACGTAACAAACGTATCATTAAAAAACCAAAAACTGTTGAGAAAGAATTGAGAAACCAGAAAAAACAAGGAAAATGCAGCAAGATCAGCTGATGAGGGGCGGGCGCGGAAGCTCGTACGAAAGGGATGCGCCGCGCCCCCACGACGCAAGTCCGCAATTGCACACACTAAATCATGCCCGGAATCAGAGGGTAAATGAGTGGAAGTTGATGTATCATTTTTTGATAAGCTACTTTTTTTCTTCATTTGATGCAAGATGACTGTCGGAAGGCCGGCCTCTTTTGGCGGAATTCGTGGCATCCGATCTCCCATATCTTCACAATAATGCGTTGGTGACCTAACAAACCCTACCTAACCTTCATTTCCCCGTGCGAAGCGGTTGTTTTTCGGAAACTTCAACTACGAAAATGAAGAAATCATTCTCAAAACCACATCGCTTCTATGATAGTGATACAGAAAAGTGCGAGTCAGGCCGGCCCAACCAATGATTCATACCCCCAATAAACGGCATGTGGTTTTCAGCGCGAACGATGCCTTCAAGAGACCGCGCCCCGCGGCTAATCTGCGCAGCCGAACGCGCTCCTCGGCCAATCAAATCATCAGGATTTCTTCTAGGAATGAACCCGTATAAAAGAATTTCCAAATGTCTCATGTCTTTCCACCAGAAATATAAATTCTTCCAGCTACAATGAAATGGAATCCTCGTTTTATGGAGAAACGTCAAAAATCGAGTTAACGGCAACGTGGGCACGCGGTCCCAAGGGCAAAACAGCAGTGTGGACTAGACTTGGGACCGATTCGAATAATATTCGAATAATTCGAGTATTCGAATATTTGATTCATTCGGGAATTTCAATTTTGGGGTTTATTCGAATATTCGATTTATTCGGAAATTTCAATTTTGGATTTGTTCGAATATTCGACTTATTCGGGGAAAAAATTTTTGAATTTATTCGAATATTCGATTCATTCGGGAATACAAATTTTGGGATTAATTCGAATAGCCGGAAAAATTCAGTGCCCCACATTTGAATTAGACAAAACCTATTTTGCTTACCTTTGAAATAGAAACCCTTTGCAGTATCTTTCTGCAAGTTGAGCTATCCATTTTTGTGTGTACGATTTCCGCTGTTCGTTCTTGTGCGCAGGTCTCCCGTTCAGGGTCAAGCAACCCGTTGGAAAAACTGCGATCATGGGTGCGATACCCCCTGCAGCGATGCCGAAATAGGCGACCTCCCCCCTCCACCATGGCCGCGCTGATTCCGCTTTTTTGCCCCGCCCACTTTATTTTTCCTTAGATAAGGAATTTTTTTAGCCGATTATGCATATTCGACTTCTTTACTTTTTATATTTTTTTATTCAGGTCAGTGATATTTGTGAAGGTTTCGACCTTGGTGCCAAAAAAATTAACAACAAAACATTTCATTCAGCAACATTCATTTTTTATCCAACAAACGCCCAACTAATATTTGAAAAATTGGGTTTTCAAAAAATTTTCCTTTGCGAACAGGAAAAATCGCCCAAAAGTGATTTTTTTTCAGTTTGGCCCAATTTTGCTTGTAATCAACTCAGAAACACTTCGAACGGTTTTCCACACAGTTTCAGCCCCATCAGACCGGTTTTTGAGTCGCTGGCCACCTAAATGCTCCTCGAAATCGGATTTTTCGGTATAGGGAAAAAAGGGTTTTCAGGACCTTCTGGTGTCTTTGATACTGCCATGAGGTGCTGTCTGAAAGCCAAGGCTGTAAAGGCCATTTGGAAAAAACGGCCTTTTAACACTACTTTTTCCAAGGGGGAAAATTTTTTATTTCTCCCTCTATATGCGCAGCTTTGATTTTTTTTCCGGTTTCCAAGTCTGTCTATTTTACCGAACAGCTGAGTTACGGCCCATCAGAGCATTGTGCGTGACACTGGAAGGCCCCCAAAAACCATTTTTCGCTGCTTAAAGGCACAGTCCAAACTCAGGGACGAAATCTGGGATTCCCACATAATTGTGAAGTAGACCCAACCCGTATAACACTTGCCAAGTGTGAGCTCTCAATTCCTCCGAATAAGCGAGATATAGGAGGAAGCCACCCTGGGGCGCCCACCTCGGGAAGCCACTTTGACACGCCCCTTTTACGATCTTTCGAGCTCAACAGTGGCGAGATGAGCGACGATTTCCAATCAGTAGCCCCGTTCTTCCCTTCATTCTCAGCCTCTCTCTTTATTCAGGCCGGCTCGTATACATCAGTTGCGAATGACGGGAGTTAGAAGCCTCGGACAACTCGTCCACCATGCTTCCGCCGCTTAATTTTTGAGGGGCCATAACTCCGTTCCCAGGGGGTCTTGAACGATTCCAGGGACATCATTGGAATCAGCGTAGAACCGTTTTTAAGATAGATAGGAAAACTTAAAACCAATTCTGAGGTTGGACTGTGCCTTTAAACAATTGCAATTTTGACGAGTATTTAGGTCACCAGCGGTGGACACACAAATCTGAATAACTCGTGGTTGTGTAGAAAACATTCTGTGGTGTAGCTGAGTTAAAATCCAAAAAAAGGAAGCGAAAAAACTTGGCGGTGCGACCCCCCCCAAATTTCAAGTTTGGTGGCGACCCCCTACTTCGGGAAGTTTACAACATTGCTTGACCCTGCTCCCGTTGCGCGCTGTACACAAGCACCAGCTCCTATGGGGCCGATTGGAGTCCCGCCGCCGGAAGGTGCGGCAGGTGCAACGGAGGGGGGGCCTCCTAAACAGGCAGCAGCGACCGTTTATCCACATTGTTTATAGCACTGAATACGCTGGAAGTTGGCAAGTTGAAACTTGTTGTAACTCGTAGAGCATTTCCACTGGCAAAACAGTGAGATGGAACACGTATGGATAAACAGTCGCTGCTGCCTGTTTAGGTTTTCTCCAACGGAGGAGTATCGATCATGCGGCGCGGCAGAATCGATCCTCCTTCACTGCACGCTGCCATTCCTTTCAGCGGCGGGACTCTATCAGGCCCTATCGATTAGGGGCGGTGCTATACGAAGCTGCCGCAACAGGCCGGACTGCTAGCCGTCGCCCATTGGCGCCGGGCCGCCTCCGCTAAACCAACAGTGTTCTCCTGCTCCCATTATTTTAGGCTGTCGCCGCCGTAATGGTGGATAGAGGGTATCCACGAAAGTGTGGCTGCTCCCTGTGCCCCATTGTGGCAGCTACTTGAAGGCACTGGTCGCGATGAAAAACCTTATCTAAAAATTTATAAAAATCAGCTTAGATAGAAAACAGCTGAAAAACCATGAAGGTAGCTCGGTGAAAAACGGGCTAGAATTGGAGTTTTTAGGGCCTGAAAATGCCAGTTCGTGCACACGTGCACAGCGCCTTAAAGGCAGTGGTCGCGCTCAAATATGCTCGTCTTCTTTTCCTCTGTAACCCCTTCTCTGGGTATAGAGTAGTAGAACCTGCAAGAAAAAATCGCGAAAAAATAGCTGTTCCGGGCCGAATTCGAAGCCTGAACTTTCTTGTCTTTCGATGGTGGACGAGTCCACCCCACATCATGGGCATCGATGATCTCTAATATCAAGAACATCAGCTGGCTTGAACTTGAATTTCAATCAATGAACTTTTGGATTTATGTACACATCTAGCCAAAAACATTGGTTGAAGTGCTTGCTTTCATTGTTCAACTGTTTTATTAGGTAAATTTGCATTCATTTCTTCCTCTGAGTGTCGATGAGTTTTGACTGCTTGGCATGAGACTGTGATCTTTCTGTGCACGTGTGCACGGACTGGAAATGTAGGGTCTTAATAACTCTAATTCTAGCCCGTTTTTCCCCGCACTACCTTCATAGTTTTTGAGCTGTTTTATATCTGAGCTGATTTTTGTAGTTTTTTCGATAACGTTTTTCATCGTGACCACTGCCTTTAAAAAAAGATCGCAGTCTCATGCCGAGCAGTTAAAAATCATCGACATTGAGAGGAAGAAAAACATTTAAATTTACGTAATGAAAAGAATTGATCAATGAAAGCAAGCACTTCAGTCAATGTTTTTGACTAGACGAGTCCGAAGGATAATGTTCATTGATTGAAATTCAATTTCAAGTTAGCTGATCTTCTTGATATCAGAGATCATCGCTGCCGATGATGTGGAGTGGGCTCGTTCACCATCAAAAGACAAACAGCGGTTTTTTCGCGATTTTTTCTCATTGGTCCTACTACTCTAAGCCCAAAAAAGGGTTTAGAGAGGAAAAGAAGACGAGCATGTTTTATCGCGACCACTGCCTTTAAGCCAATCTTCGATTTTCATGTGGGGGCAATCTAGGGTGCTGAACAGCAAAATGCGGTCCACGCGCCGGGATTCTGAGGATTTTCCTGTTGGTTACGGTAGGCGCCATGACAGTTGGGGAGAAGAACCTGACTTCATAATTCGAAAATCGGCATAGAATTCTCATTCAGCACCCCGAATTACCTCCGCATAGAAATTTTGAGTCCAATCCGAGACTTTGACCAAACTACCGCATACCCATCGTAATCTACCGCAGGCTGTCAAAATCGATAAACTGCATCAGATTCGCGTTGAGCACTACGAATCACCATTAGAGAAACGATTTGAGCTACATCGTAGCGTTCCGGAAAACGTCAAAAGTCGCGTTTTTCCTTCAAATTTTCCTCCCTGTGAGAAGCTTTGAACGAATTTAGTTGAAAATTGACAAATAAACCTCAGACTCGTGATCAGCACCCCAAATGACCCCCACCCACCCACAACCACCACTAGGAGAATCTTAAATCAAATCTGGAATATTTTTCTTTGACGCTTTCTGAACCCCTAATTGATTTAGGTAAACGCTCAACCGAAAATTGGTACATGTGGGAAACGGTATCACTTCGTGGAAACTCCGGGAAAGTGCTTTTCCCAAGGGTGTACAGGGGGGTTGTTTTGAGCGCTGAATACGATTGACCGTTTTTGGATTCTCGAAAGATTAGTATGCGTTTTTGGATGGTACAATAGGTATGCGAAACAGGGGAAATGCCTATTAAACTTTTTCAGAGTGACCATGCAGCTGTGAAGGGCATATTTGGCTCTACGTTCAGAGTCGTTCCGGAAAAGTACATTTTATCTGGGATGGCCACTTTGGCTAATAGAAGTTTCCTTGTTGGTGTTCCCCGTTTTGAAGGTAGTTCACGATAGAAACAGTCTCCTGGTTTCTTTTTTTTTCTAGAAATTAAAGTTCCGGGATGATATTAACCTTGGTTTCGAAATGTCGTATATTATTCGAATATTCGAATAGGATTCGACTATTCGAATAGTTTGGCCGACTTTTCGAATGTATTCATTTATTGGGGGATTTTGAAAGCGCCTTATTCGAATGTATTCATTCATTCGGGATTTTTTAAAAGGCATTATTCGAATGTATTAATTTATTCGGGATTTTTTAAAAGGCCGTATTCGAATTATTCATTCATTCGAAAACACGGGTCGAATGCCCATGTATAGTGTGGACACTTGGTCTCCTAATTGTTAGAAACGAACTCTCTCTGATGCCCCTGCACCTCCTATCGAAAGAATACGAGAGGAAGTTGCCGTGAGCCAGATTAGTCCACGGACAGTGTTTGCGATAGAATCGTCCCTGACAACTTTTATTCTCCTGGTGTTCTGCAGGCGAAAAAATTTGAACACATGTATTTTCGCAAAAGATTTTCTATCGATCTGTTCACATATTACCTTTTTTCTCAAAATTGATAAAATCGATCGATTATCGATCTAAGATTGATGAGAAACAGAAAGATCGATGGAGTATCATAAGCCGCACTTGCCTACAAAGTTGCGCCTAGGTGGCTCCAGGGCATGTAAAAACTAACGATTGTTGTTATTTTCGGAGCCGATTTCAGGTTCACGGCAATTCCTTCTCGTATCTCTTGACCCTCGTATCCCTTCAGTATAAAGTTCATGGTCTTCAGAGGTAATACCTTTTTAATCACTACATCTCTGCTCCGAAATTACCTTATGGGAGCAGTTGTGTGCGTTCACATGCGAGCAGGGGGAACGATAAGTCTAAGCTGAACACGCGGCGAATTTTTTCGTGAAAGTTGGGGACACTTTAGGTTTCTTCAAATTGCGGAAATGCGAAACTGCGAAATTTGTGCCCTTTCGAAAGGGACGTTCGACGAAAATGACAGACCTTACAAGGCGGTGAGGTGTGAACATAAGTAGAAAGAATGAGATTTGAAACGTTGTCTCCATATCTGAATAGTACCCTGTGGTGTCTGGCTGCTTTCAGTGCAAACGTCTTATCCAAAAGTATAAGGGATCTGAACTAACCATAGTGGAACGGTTCCTAGCCGGATCTGCAGGTGACCCTCTCTACTAGGAAGTTATTGTGGTAATTTTCATTCACATGTCGTTTAATATCACTTTAAGCTGGAGCTGTGTCGCAAACACTGATCTATCCCATGGAAGTTTTGAAAACGAGATTAGCTTTGAGGAAGACTGGCCAACTGGACAATGGTCTTGTACACTTTGCGCATAAAATGTGCAAAAAAGAGGGGCTTGCTTGTTTCTATAAGGTGAGTTGGTGCTCTGTAGGTCTTGCTATGTGTCGTTTGCCGCATGCAGCGAAGTTTCATTGTTCTTTGCCGTCCTCCGCCGGTTGGAGCGCACATGTTTTTGTGTGTGTGGTAGCTGCCACGGTGCAAGGAGACTAGCCGAAATAGCTATGCAAAGACGTCAATGTGCCTTGCTTAGCTAAACTGTTGGTGATCTGTAAAAGAACTGAAGGCGTCGTACATGCCGTAGACCACCCATAGAAAACTTGCCAGGGAATCCATTTCGGCGTATTCCGAAGCGACCAAAATGAAGTACCTTGCGAAGATGCCCTTGCTACAAGTAGTGAAAATTGCGGGCGTACCTTGCCCTAACCTATATATACCAAAAAGTTTCAAGCCTGAGACGGTAGCTGGACCTCAAAACCTTGAATTTTCTCCTTTTTAAAGGCATCGTACACGATGAAAACCATACTTGGGTTTTTGACGTTTTCGTGTTCTTATATCCCTATAGTGACTGAAGGTTGCAAAATGCCCCTACAAAAACGTCAATTTTTCAAGAAAAACCCAATTCAAGAAAGCTCAAAACAAATTTGAAGTTCCCGCCGACATCATCTTGGGATAGTTGCGCGAAGAACGCAAGGAACACTTTTACGATTCGTTCCTTGGAGCAGCGTTGGAAGCAATTCACCGAGGACGCCATTCAGACGAGCGATAATTTTTTCTCGAACGAAACTAAAAAGGGTTCTTAATCTGCTACGTCCATTGCTGTCAGCTGCTTTCGTTCGATGTCGAACGTGAAATCGAGTGGCGTATGAATTGCGCCCTACGACTCGTCAACGCGCGATCGCCGGTAGCGACCTCGGAGTTTTGTTCCTTGTAACAACGGATCTTTATTTATTTATTTATTATAGCCAATTACAAATAAAATCGTTAAAAAAGACAGAGAGATAGTAAAACATGATTGGCCACAAGACAGAAGGAAATAAATTAGTAGCCGATGGGCAACGAAATTCTAGCTGTAAACGCGCTATTATTGAAATGTAATCGACCCCAAGGCCGGCCCCCCAAACCCAGGAAGCCCTTTTGTGGTAAGCAAATCTCCATTCAGAGGCGATTTCGAAACTACAAACTTTCTGAGTGACATTGTTATGACCCACTAGTCCGACTGAACACAAAAGCTGGAATTGGGCTTTCATCGTGTACGATGCCTTTAAGTTCCGGCTGAGGGATGATGTTTGGGGGTGCTGAACACGAATATAAGGTTCGTTTGCGGTTTTCCGGACGGCTTAGGGAGATTACGGTGGGTATAATGCTATTTGTATTCCATCGCCTACAGTACTCGTCTGAAGAACCGAACACGAACCTCATATCCGTGTTCGGTATCAGGGATGTGCGGCAATTGCCGTTTGTCGTTTGCTGAAATTTTTGTTATTTTTCCGGCAAAACTCGGCAAAGCATTGAGAGGAAACGTCGCCTATGCTCGCGGCCATGTAGGCACCAGGGGTAATCCGATTATCCGTTGTTAGCTTAACCGTTATCCGGGGTTTTGACTTACCTGGGGTGGTAGCAAATGGGTTTGAAAACGCGAGTTACTCCGAGAGAATCTTTCGCGCTAGTACCGTGTTGCTCCCGCGATCCGCGATGGTACCGTGTTCGTCTCCCCCTCGTCCCGCGATCCGCGTCCGTTCCGCGATAGTTACCTAATCGACCTATCCGTTGACTTTCTCGTGCTCGTACCATGATGGTTCCGCGATCTTTACCAAGTTTACCGCGCTAGTACCGCGGTGAACTCGCGATCCGCGATGGTACCGTGATCGTTTCCCCCCGGTTCCGCGCTCTCATGCTGTAAATATTTGTAAAGCAGCGCGAAATACGGCACGGACAATACCTTATAGCTTCATGTTGATCTGACAGGCGACACCCGTTCGGCTGAAACACCGAGAGGGCATGAATGCGGTACGATCAGTGGTGGAGGCTGGCCAAATCTCGCGATCGTCCCGCGATGGTTCCGGGCTCAGTTCATCGCTGTTGTTCGATTTAACACCCAAAATACATAGATGTATAGACACGATTCGCCCTCAATTTTGGAACTGGGAGAATCTCGCGATCGTTCCGCGACAGCCCCGAGCTCGATTCCTCGTGTTTCCGCGGAGGAGCACGGCGGGAGCATCGATGAACGAACGCGGTACGCTCTCGGTTTGAGACTGGCAGAATCTCGCGATTTTTCCGCGATAGCCCCATGCTAGTATCCTCTCGGCTACTACCAGAAACCGGGTGGATTCTATCCGTGAACGATCGCGGGGAATTTTCTCAGAGTAACTCGTGGTAAGTTCTCGGTAAACTGCCGCAAAACACAAGTTTTTTATTTGACGCATGCCACGTTCTGAGCCACTAGATACAGTATAAAAAAATTCCCCAAAAAAAGGTTCATTCTGTCTTTTTTGGAAAAAATATTGGTTCAGAAAAAAGATCTTAAGATTTTTGAGCTCTTCTCAGATCGCGGTAAGTTCGCGCAAAACTGCAACCTAAGGCGAGCCGACAGAGAAATCGGAAATAGTGTGTGAATGAGGAAAAAGGTGGATAGCTTTCGAAGAAGTCCTCCGGAGGACGTTTTAGAAAGCTATCCATCTTTGTCTTTATTCGTATACTATTTCCATTTTCACTGTCATCTCGCGTTCATTTGACAGTAGATAGTCCAACTCCAATGTGGTGCTTTAGTTTCTGTTCCAGAGTTTCGACAGATTCTGGTGTAGCTAGACTCTGGTTCATTTCAAAAGAACTCCTGTATTCGAATATCACAGCGAGGAGCGGTAGCTGTTTTGTCAAAACCACCTTATCACTGGTTATATTTCACCGAGGCCCACCGTTCCGCTGCTGGTGGTAATCGAAATCGACAGGTCACTAGAGATTTTTCAGAGTCTAACAGGAGCAGGAAGCATTTGTACGACACAGAAGCATTTGTGCAACACACGTGGGCAGGGACACTGAAAAAGTATGCCGCGGCAGTGACAGGAAAGTACCGCGACCCTCGACTGTGCCGCGATAGTTCCACGGTAGTACCGCAGCAGCTCCGTGATGATTACTGTGCCGTGGAGATTCTGTTGCAGTGCCTTGAAGGTCGACAACGCCGCGACATTGCCCTGACAGTACCGCTGCAGTTCCGTGTTGGAACTGCACGAACTCCGCGAGGCTGCGTCAGCAAATTCGCGTCAAGTACTATTCACTGTTATGTGTGGTAGAACGAGGTTGTTGCTGGTTCAATAGCCCAAATTTGACGTACATCCCGTATATCCTGGGTCGCAATAACGGGGATACATTCTGTCCCTATCAGACAGATGACACCGCAGGTAAGTTTTTTTTGTTTGTACGTCCACCCAGTTGTATTATGACTCAATTCAAATGAGTTACTTGCAGTCAGTCCTATTTTTTGTCAGAGCGCAGCCACCGATCAGGGAGCCGCAGCGGCACAACCGCGGAGCCGCAGCGGCACAAGCGCGGGCCGCAGCGGCATCACCGCGGCACAGCGTCACTACCGCGGAGCCGTAGCTCCATGAAGTCCCACATGTCTTGTTTTTGCAATGGAACTTTGAAATGGAACTACTCCCTAGATTTGGATTTATTAGAATGCTGACCTAATTATTGGAAGGAAAGGGAAAAAAAGTAGATTGGCACATGTGAGTAACTTTTGGGTCAATCTAAAGGATGAGGTTTTTTGCCGTTCGCCGATTGCCGTTTGCCGGCCGTTTTTGGGATTTTCTTGCCGATTGTCGTTTGCCGAAATCTCAAAATGGTTTGACGCACATCCCTGTTCGGTATACTTGTTCTAAATGAAATTTATTTCAAATATCCGACTTTCCGACTATAGTCGGATATTCGACTTGTCGACTGTAGTCGGTTATCGCACTTTTTCGGATATTCGACTTTCCGACTGTAGTCGGGTATCGCTTTTTTTCGGATATTCGACTTGTCGACAGTAATCGGATATCGCACTTCTTCGGATATTCGACTTTTTGACTGTAGCCGGGTATCGCACTTTTCCGAATATTCGACTTTTCGAATAAAAAGTCGCCTTTTTCATCCGACTACGGAAAACATTTTTACCAGTGCAAGTGACTTTTTGCATGAAAAAACTGCGATTTTTCAATCATCCACTTGCGGGCGTTGGTGGCAGCTTAAAGGCAGTGTTCACGATGAATTTCATTTCCGATTTTTTCACATGAAACAAAGCGTTGGCCTCCAAGTGTTACCAGAATTACGAAGAAACGGCGAGAAACGCATTAAAACGCCGTATTTCAGTGACACTCTTCTCAGGCATGGACTAGTTGTCCGATTGGATGAATATGTTATCGGGGGTTGTGACCGGTGAAAAATGGGGTCAGCCGAAAATGGAAAAAATTTTTATGCAAAACAGTCTTAGTTAGGGTCCGAAGGAAGGGACGGAACAACAGATTGCGGAAAATGGCAAAGGACGGGTCCACAACCTTTTTCATCATCGCAACGAACAGTTCCTGTGAGAGTAAAGTGGCGGGGTGAGAGTAAAGGATTTGGTGCCCTTCTGATCCGTTTTTCTCAGTTTCTCCGTTATTTTAGTTCTACCCGGGGGTAAATCAATCGATATAGCGCATAGTCTCAAAATTGAAGTTTATCGTGAACACTGCCTTTAAAACATCACTTTTCCAACCAAATCAGACCATTCTGGCTGATTGGCGGACGATTCGGCGTTTCTTATATTTGCCAAAGTCTCGTGGTAAGACCTCTTATTTGGCGGAGGCTGCTAGCGATTGTGTTTTCCTTCTCCGATATTCTCCAATTCAAACCCAGCCCTGTTTGTGGACTTCGTTTCTCGCTGGCAACGTCTCAATGCTGAAATCGAAGGGAGCGGAATGAGGACAGAAGTAAATACCTATTCGATGGAGAGTGTTATCTAAAGTGACTAAAAGGTAGCGAAAGAGCAGAAAAACTCATTCCTGACTACTTTCTGAACTATCATCCTCGCTTGGACGCACCTGATACATTGCAGCGCACCCAGCAGTATAAGATGGCCTGTTACGATAATTTGCTCTGTTCCCTCGCGCGCTTGTGCGGAGCGAGGGCAGAGGGAGCGAGAAAGTGTGGGGAGAAGGAGACGCAGCGTACGAGCGCAGACGCACGCGGTGAACGGAAATAAATTTCACTCGGAAACAGAGGATAACTGAAGTTATTATCAATTGTTCATTATCTTTTTTAGAACCTGCCCAACTTTCTATGAGTTATTTTGGGAATAAATTCAAAGCTTCGCTAATTTTCTGTTCTACTAAGTCCCAACAGCTTTCGCGTGGCGACCGGAAAAGAGCCTGCGCCCCCCCCCTCCTGGAGCCCAGAGTTGCGCCCCCCCTGGTTACCGAAACCGAGGGTGCTTTACCCTGGTACAGACTGACGAGGGCTGACGATAGAACACCGCCCTGAGGAACTCCAGCTGCTATAGGAATGCTGTTGGAGACATGGTTCTGGAACATGACTCTTGCTCGCCGACCTTTGATAAAGGCCGATATCCATCGCTTCTGCCACGGTGGTATTGATGACTCCAATAAGTTTCTTGACAGGACTCCAAGGTTAACCGGGTCGAAAGCCTTGGCGAGTTCCAATGCGACAGCCACAGTTCTCCACGGCTTCTTAGCTTTGAACCCGTCAATAGCAAAGCCGTCGTTGTGGAAAGTAGCCATGTTGAAACAATTGCTTCTCTTTGTGCTCTGCTAGATCCTTCACAATGAGCTTTTTGGCTACCTTCGCAAACGGTGACGTGAGGCTAATCGGACAATATACCTTCACCGACGACTGAGGTTTGCCAGGCTTGGGCAGCTGGACGACTTTGGCTGTCTTCCAGTTTTGCGGGATGGTGCAGGAGCTGAACGAAGTAATAATAATATCAACGACGAGTGGAAGGATATCAGTTGGAAGCTTCTTCAGTACAGCAGGACAAATGCCGTCCGGACCGGGAGCTTTTGAGTTCCGCATAACCTTTATTATCTTCTCTACGTGCGCCACAGTGAACGCATCGGTCGTGCTCATGAGCGGTAGACGGCTTAGCTCTCTAACCGTTACTCTTTTCTGCGGGCCTCGCTTGGTACTCGTGATGGAGAAACTTTTGCCGAGAGAATAGGCGGCTTCTTTTTCAGACTTGAAAACTTTATTACCAAACTCTATAGTGGAGAGGATGGCTAGTGAGTATAGTGGAGAGGATGGCTAGTGAGCTCTTTCCAGACAGCTCCCGAAGTACCTTCTAAGTAGCCCCACAGTCCGTCTTGAAATCCAACTGTCCTGTGAACTTTTCCCATTCTTCTTTCTTGTGCCTGTCCAGATCCTTTCTGATCTCACCATCCAGCTGAGCAACGACAGGGTCTAGATGGTCTGCTGCTCTTCTGGCATCTTTACCCCTTATTTTCTGGAGAACTTCTCTGATGATGTTAGGATAGAACGTTTTAACGCGGCCAACAGGAATAGCCGCCTTCATGGCCCTGCGAATTACATCACACAAGTGATGCTGCTTTTGGTGCACATTGCCATTCCAGGGGTAATCGGCCGCTAGGCGTAGCGCAACCTCACTGAACAGACACCAGTGTGCTTGGCCTAAATTGAGATAAGAACGTTGTCGAACACCAGAATAAGGAGCAAGAGAATTTGAGAGATTGATGTGCACAAAGACGGGAACATGATCACTAGACAATGTTGTTGAGGTAGACCATGTGGAAGCGTTGGAAAGGTTGGAAGAGACTAAAGTTATGTCCGGGTCAGAAGATCGGCCGTTGGCAGGGAGACGAGTGGGCTGATCATCGTTTAAGATGACCAGGTCGCACTCCTCCGCCCATTCTTCGACGTCATTTCCTCTAGCATCAGAGCCAAGAGACGAGCAAAATGTATGAGCATTAAAATCGCCCGCAAATATAGACGAAGATGAGAGGGAGCAGTCGTAAAGCTTCCTAAGGAGTGGAATAGGGTTATAGGATGAGGGGGAAGAGATGGTAGGGGAGTGTAGATGTTGAAAAGCGAAAGGGGAGTTTAAAGAGGGAGATGGATTGGAAGGTACTCAAGAGTGCCATCCGTGGGGGTGTTGGGTATGAGGTGGGAGGGGAGAGAAGATAAAACAAAGGTTGAAACTCCTCCTCCAAGAGCTGACCTTGGAGCATGGAAGGCGGTATAGCCCGGGATGTTAGGATGAGGACGGGTAGGGGATGGAGAGAGCTTGGTTTCTTGAACCATGATCACGTCTGGGTGGTAAGTACGTGCGAAGAGAGAGAGCTCAGAAAGTTTGGCACGAAGACCGTTGAGATTGATATGTACAATGGAAAGGGGGCGATATGAGGAAGAGGAATCAGAGTTGGTAGGTGAAGAGCATATAACACAGCGAAAAGAAGTGTTATGATGCTTCACAGAACTGAGACCCGAACAAGAGAGGTGCACCCA
This sequence comes from Aplectana chamaeleonis, assembly GCA_029168955.1. Lineage (NCBI taxonomy): Eukaryota > Metazoa > Nematoda > Chromadorea > Rhabditida > Cosmocercidae > Aplectana > Aplectana chamaeleonis. The sequence goes on from JAPDOI010000010.1 coordinate 850,578, forward strand.
CCTTTGACATTTCTGTCGCATGTGGGACATGGGTACTTCTTCTTCTTCTTCTGAACGGGTCCAAGATTCCCTTCCACGCTGGCCCTTCGTAGGAGAATCCGAAGGAGAGATGCGGCCGGCCAGGAACCCTCCCTTGACAAAAACCCCCTTCGTGGAGGGGGTGACGTCGGTTTGTATAGAGGTGATCTTCTTTCCTCCACACTGCCACGGCGTAAACGTACGACAATCTCGGCAGCCAGTCGGACATTCATCCGATTATCCGATTCGGATTAAGTATAGTGTTCGGCACCTAAAATAATTTCCCTCCAAGAAATTTCGACGTCTAACAAGGGACGACCCCCCGCGGTAGGAGACGTCATGAAAAAAATTCTTCTGAAAGTTGTGGGGGATGGATAGAGTACGTTGGGTTTCACCTATGGACCATCCGGTTTAGCAAAAATTTGGAAAACATGAAAAATTCGCGTGCGCTTTCTCTTCGAGCAGCCACCATGGCTGTGCTTTCGGTTTTTCAGAAGCGAAAATTGGCTGGCTACTTTATCTAACACCCATCTACCTCAATCTGCTTTATTTGGATCAATAAGGAGAAACCCTCGGACTCACTCACCCTCGGACTCCAGATTATCGAAAAAAAATTTCTGCGTGATCGAGCCAAGTTTAGTAGTTTTCGATGAAGGGTCAGCAGATGTATTGGGCGACCGATTGTCACCTTCTGAAAATGAAAACTGCGGCCATGGTGATAATTCTTAAGAAAGGGTTCATCGCTTTGCTTCTTACAACGTCATTTCTTTTTCTACGATGTTCCGCAAACGACTTTTATGTGTTCGAGAAAGGTGTTTTCCTTCAGTCGAGAAAAGTAATACAAAGTTACAAGATGTTCTTCACATTACAATATTTCTCAATGAAACCAAAATGCTAACACAAAAAGGTGAGATGAATAATTTTTTGATTAAGGTGATCAAATGCTCATATACTACAGGGATTCAGGCGATAGAAATTGTAAATCCAGTAAGATTGGAAAAAGCAAGTTGAAATGTGAATGAGAAACCTCGTGGATAAACAATCGAATAAATGCAAGACAAATTTTCTCAGAAAATGCATTGCGGGAATCGAACCTGCAACCCAGCATCCTTCGTAGTTTAGCATTTCTCATCGTTATCCTCCCGACCATCCCTGCAAAGTGGCTACGGCAACTTCAATCGAGTGATACGAGGAACGAAATGCACAGCGAGCTCGGTAACGGCTTACATCTCACGAATGAGCCAGAATCAAACTGTTAAACCTTGTATAGGGCAGTTTTATTGTAACTTAATATGTGGCGAGCATATGAACTCACTCCAGCTGCTCCGAGTAGGAAGTTACAGGTAGTTTCAAATGGTTATTTCTTTTTTTTTCACGAATATCGGAAGGCCCGTAGGAAAAACCGAACATAGATTATTGTTACTCTATCCATCCCCCACAACTCTCAGAAGAACTTTTTCAGGACGTCTCGTCCCCCGGGGGGTAAGAAAAATTTCAGTTCAGTTCGCGGGGTCTTTCTGCCGTTTTGAACTCGTAACTTTTGGGATATAAGTTTGGGAAAAGGACTTTCACTTTCGCAACTAGCAGAAAGTGCGTCCTCGTAAGGTTTTGCTCACATCGGTCTACGCTGAAATGCCATGCCTTGTTAGCGATTCCAAGCCAGCATGATTTTTGTTTCAGTTTTTTTTCCATTGAATCAGTTTTTTTTTCAGGGGTACATTCCGAATCTTCTGGGCATAATTCCTTACGCGGGTATTGATTTGGCTATCTATGAGACACTGAAGAAGTTGTATGTTCGACATCACAAGGACAGTGCAGAGCCAGGTGTACTGGCTTTGCTGGCATGTGGCACTTGCAGTTCTACTTGTGGTCAACTTGCTAGCTATCCTCTTGCACTTGTCAGGACGAGATTACAAGCAAGAGGTATTCGCATATTACTTCTGGCTCATATTTTTTTCTGAACTTGTTTTGAAACACATTCAACTTCTGTGCCGGCCAGATTTCATGCGACTGGTTTCATAAGCGATATTGCCACAAGTTCGCGTTGGTCCGCAAGCCCAGATTTTCCCAGGCAGGGTTGAGCAGGCCGGTGATCAAATTTTACGACCCCTATCCCCCGTTGACCGTAATTTTTACGGCCCCCCCCCCCCGAGAAAACAAATCCAAAATGATGGCTAAAAATAAAGGTTTGAAATTCATAATTTTGTTATAGTCGGCCTCATCATAACAATAGAACTACCTTCCTTACATCAGAAACTAATCTCCATTTATATTGTTAGGAATTCATGCGCGACTTGCTACTCCTACCTCATTTTACCTTTCCAATTGGTTTGGAGATGAACCCCGAATTTTCCAAAAAAATTAACGAGCCTCCCAAAATTTTCATTTTTTTCGAAATATTTCCGAAATTTTTACGACCTTCCTCGCGAACGGTCGCAGCCCTGCTCAACCCTGTACCCTGGATTCCCTCTAGGTGTTATGCGAGAAGCTGGTGCGATTCAGCCGGAGCAGACTCCAGAGAGGCATTTGACCGACCTCGGCGGAGCTATGAACCCCCTTTGAATTTAAAACTTTAAAAAATCGGGAAAAAACGGACATTTCCGCGAACTCTTCCTAGGTGTAAGTAATCTATATTTGTTATCCAAATTTTTTCAAATTTGTGGGGGGGGGGGTATCGTGAATTTCCGTTTTGAGTAATATTTTCGGCGGACCCTTTTCTAGCACGCGTTTAGGCCATTGTTATACCAAAAGTTGCGACCGCGACAGGTGCGGTCAACTGTTACGAATCGTTCCGGAACCGGCCCCACACAATAGAAAAATGCTGTCGCAAGAACAGTTTGGAGCACCTGTCGCTGTCGCTGGCTCGAAAGGGAATGTTATGCCTGAAATGTGGAAACCGTGCGGTAATCGGTCGCTGCCGCGGCTGTCCGTCGCATAGCAGTGCACTGCGACGGGTGTCAGCGATAGCGACCCAGCCAAATCCAGTATCTTGCCGGGTGTTTCCTGGCCCCGAGCGAGAACAACGGCTGGCACTCAGCGACAGCAACGTCGCAGTGTTTTGCGACCGTGACAGGCCTGTTGTGGCGTATAGCAATGGACGTGGACCAATCACAACCCCGCTGCACCCTGAGACGGAGTACCTGACCGTTGTAGGCGAGTATCAGGAACCTTTATTGGCTGGAGAGAGTGGTGAATGAACATACATACCAGGAATGACCCCTTTTATAGGGCTAGCTAGTCTGGCAAAGAAATGATATTATGATAACGATTACATTTATCTTCTTCTTCTTTGCAGCCGCGAAGAGAGTAATTGCTATAGGTTCAGAAACTGGGCGACCAGCGTCGGATTCATCCAAAGGTCTATTGTATTCAATGTTGTGGGGTTCTTTTGACAGTTGAATAAGTGTAGGGTATAGTGGCGAGGACCACCACAGTCCGGGCAAACGTCGGGAGTGCTACTGTCGATCCTGTTCACGTAGGACTTCAGGAACGTTGAGTGCCCACAGCGCAACGAGGCTAGAGTGCATCTGGCACTTCTACTAAGCTGAGACTCAGACTCAGAAACTCGAGGCGGCACAGTACCCAGAATAGGATTAAGAGCCGCTCTTTCCAGATACCCTCGGACGAGCTGGGTGTGCTCCTCGCGCAACAGACGGAGGCGTTCTTTTTGTGAATCGTGTCATCCCTGCAGGTTGACTTTATCTGGAGCATCGGCAAAAGGTTTTCTGATGCCTCTCTCTCTTATAGGCTCAAGTACTCTCCAAGATGGGTGGTTGGGCTGCTTTACGATGTTGATATACAGTTGCTGGGCCTGGAGCTGACAGTGCTCCTTTACTGGTAGCACCCGTGTTTCGGCGTGTAAATGCTCGATTGGCGAACTTCTAGCACATCCGGTGGCGATCCGGAGAGCAGCGTTTTGTACACGTTGCACCTTAGTCCAGGATGAGTCCGACACAGGGTTGAGCAGGCCGTTGCGTCAATTGCCGATGTAGCTACGACCCCCCTGTTGAACGAAATTTTGAAAGAAAGATGAAATTTTCTTACGAACCCCTTTCGAGCAAAAAAATGGCTTAATGATTTGTCGCTCAAAAAAGGATGTGTAACTCAGAGAATTTTAAGACAAATTTGAAAAATTTTAAACTTGATGTTATAAAAGACATTTATCACTACCTGATTTTAGCTTACCAAGTGCTTTTAGCTTACAAAAACCTTCCTGCGGCTGCAAAGAAGAAGAAGAAGAGCTTACCAAGTGGCTTAGAGGAATTCATTTTTTTTCCTCCAGAAAATTCTACCAGCTCCCTCCAGTTTCAAAAAATTTCAGAAATTTTCCATCTTTTCCACGACCTCCCGTTGCCTCGGATCGCAACCCTGCTCAACCCTGGTCCGACACTAAGTGCTGCCAAACCGGTGCCGCATACTCCAGGGCGGGCTGCAGTATAGTCTTATACGTGGTTAGAATAGTTTCCTTACTGCTGCCCCATGATGTGTCAAGTCCAGGGCTACCGCAACGGTCCCGAGGGGCTTTCTCATGTTGAAGCCGTCGATGGCATAGCCAACGATTTCCAAAAGCGCCGTCGTGGTGGAATGTAGCTTCCTAAAGCCGTGCTGGTGATGTTGTTTCTCATTATGCTGAGCCAAATCATTGACGACAAGCTTTTCAGCAACCTTGGCTAGAGGTGACAAAAGGCTTATTGGCCTGTATCCTTTCGCTGATGACAGCGATTTACCGGGCTTAGGCAGAGGAATGACATTTGCTGTTTTCCAGTCTTGTGGCAGTGTGCAGGTTCGGAATGATGTGTTCATTAAATCAGTGAGCAGCGAGAGAAATTCACTGGGGAGCTTCTTTAGGACTGCTGGATAGATTCCGTCAGGTCCAATGGCTTTGGAATTACGCATTTCCTTTACAATCTTCTCCACCTGCGCAGGAGTAAAGGCATCAGCCGTGCCCATAAGCGGAAGGCGGCACAGCTCCCTTACTGTCTTTCGGTTTTGCGGGCCTCGCTTCGCACATGTTATGAAGAAGCTCTTGCCCAGAGCGTAAGCTGCATCTTGTCCTGACTTGAATACATTGTTCTCAATTTCGATAGTAGATACGGTTGCGGGTGTGGCTTTTCCGAAGAGTTTTCTCAGGACTTTCCATGTCGCAGCACCATCTGCCTTGAAGTTCAATTTTTCAGTGAACTTCTGCCACTCGTCTTTCTTGTGCCTGTCCAAATCTTTTCTAATCTCGTCGTCAAGTTCAGTGACCTCCGGGTCCAGATGGTTGGCAGATCTCTTTTCATCACTTGTCCTGATAGTATATCCCTGGTGACATTAGAGTAAAAAGTTTTCACACGTCCTTCTGGTATGGCCGCTTTCATAGCCTTCCGGATAGCGTCAGATATGTGACGCTCTTTCTGGTGCACATCGCCATTCCATGGATATTCGGCCGCTCGGCGGAGTGCAACCTCTCTGAATAGGCTCCAGTCTGCAAGGCCTAAATTGAGATAAGAACGGTGACGAATACCAGAATAAGGGGCTAGAGAATTTGAGAGATCGATATGGACTAAAATGGGAATGTGATGACTAGACAAAGTTGTAGAAGTGGACCACGAGTAGGCACTAGAGAGATTGGAGGAAACTAGCGAAATGTCTGGGCTAGAAGATCGGCCGATGGCAGGGAGACGAGTGGGCTGATCATCGTTTAGGATAACCAGGTCGCACTCCTCCGCCCATTCCTCGACGTCCTCTCCTCTAACATCAGAGTCAAGTGAAGAGCAAAAGGTATGAGCATTGAATTCGCCCGCGAAGACGACTGAGGGTGAGAGGGCGCAGTCACTGAGCTGCTTTAGAAGAGGGATAGGGTTATAGGTTGGGGGACAAGATGTAGTTGGGGGAATGTAGATGTTGAAGAGAGATGGGGAGTTTTGCGTGGGAGATGGATGGGGACGTACTCGAGAGTACCGTCTTTAGGGACATTGGGAATCAGGTGAGAAGGAAGAGTGGATAGCACAAAAGTAGAAACTCCTCCACCGAAAGACGATCTTGGAGCATGGTATGAAGTATAGCCAGTGATATTTGGGTGAGAAGAGGTAGCAAAGGGGGAGAGTTTGGTTTCCTGAACCATGATAACATCTGGATGGTGAGTACGAGCAAAGAGAGAGAGCTCAGATAGTTTGGCACGAAGGCCGTTGAGATTGATATGTACAATGGAAAGGGGGCGATTTGAGGAAGAGGAATCAGAGTTGGAAGGTGAGGAGCATAGAACACAGCGAAAAGCAGAGTTATGATGCCTCACAGAACTGAGACCCGAACAGGAGTGATGCACCCTCTTTTGGCATCCGAAGCACTGGACACTTGTTTTACTCCATGTGACATCCTTGCCGCACGTGGCGCATCGGTACTTCTGGGCGGGTCCAGGATTCCTCTTAACGCCGGCCCTTTGTAGGAGAATCCCTAGGAGAGCTGAGGCCAGCCAGCATCTCTCCCATAGCAAAAACCCTCTTCGTGGAGGGGTTGATGTCGGTTTGCACGGAGTTGATGTTGCTTCCTCCACACGGCCACGGCACGAACGTGCGACATCTCGGCAGCATTACATTTATTCGTAGTGAGTCTCATTGTTTCAACACTTTCCTCCTAAGATGAATGGTAGGCTTAAAACGAGACATTCATCTAACAGTCTATGTATAAGATCGTGCGAATGGATCCATTTCGAGACGTCTAGATGGTCTTCTTGGCGATGTGGTCGTTGTACTGGCTGTGGCGTCGTGCTCGGCGTCGCAGTTGTCGTCGACGTTGACTCGATCTCAGAGGCTGGTTCCATCGCGGCAGGTGGCATTTCAGCTTCTACGGGTTGCGTATGTCGTAGATCAGGAGTTTGCTGCGGTTCTGTAGGCAAATCCCAAAGAAGATCGAGAAGATTCCACTCATAGCAGTGTGACACATTCTGACGCATCTGATTGGCATGACGTGGTTGTATCGATCCGTCGCTAAGCACATCGTAGACAGCGTGACCATGTCGACCAAGAACCTTTCCAGGAACCCAGTTTGTTCGATTTGTCCTGTAGTCTCGAACCCATACATTTTCGTTAGATTCGAACTGCTTTGGAAGGACGCCATGGTGTTGATTGAATTGTTTTTCCATGGCATCATTTCTTGTGAAGTTTGTGCTTATTGGTGTCGTGAGCATTGTTAGCTTGGTTCGAATTTTCCGTCGGGGAAAATTTTCTACTGGAGGGAGTCCATTTGGAGACGATGCGCACGGCGTTCTTCGATAGACGGATAGGAACATTTGTAGTGAATCTGAACGCGTCTCTTGGAATTCCAACTTTCTCAGGGTCCTCTTGAAAGTGTCAACAAAGCGTTCTGCTTGATCATTCGATTTGGGATGAAAAGGTAGAAATCGCCCGTGTTCGATACCCTTAGCATTGCAAAATTCGAGGAAGTCTTTCGAGGTAAACTGATTTCCATTATCCGACACTAGAGTAGCAGGGTTCCCGAATTGAGCACAAAGTCGTGTCAGTTGCCGAATTGTGGCTGAAGTGCGCGTTGCGGCGTCCCTGGTGATTTCGGGAGAAGTCTTCGATGGCCATGAGTCTGCTCGAACGAAATCCATGACGTCGCGCAGTATATCATCCTTTGTGCTCTCTTCTGCGATCCGGTTCATGTCGATCGGCAGAATATTGTTTACAGCACGGCAAGTGGCCTCTGCTTCCATGGTGGCGTTTGCAATGACGACATCTTCGGCCGAAGTCGTTTGCTTCGCGATGAGCCGATATAATGCATCTGCTTTCCAAAATCCGTCGTTCGTCGATACTCGATCTTGAAATCGTATCCGAGTAAAATCAACGACCACCGCAAAAGTCGATTGGCGGTGTATGTAGGCAGTCCTATTTTTACTTCCAAAAATGGCTAATAGAGGCTTGTGGTTCGTGAGAAGCGTGAAGTGTCGCCCCATCAGATATCGATGAAACTTGCACACGGCAAAAACTAGCGCTAATCCTTCTTTCTCGATTTGACCGTACTTCCTCTCTGCATGGTTAAGGCCTAAGACTAGCGTGACAGATGGCCTTTTCTGTTCCGTTTGAAAAAACTTTAGAATTACTGCTCCGATTCCATAGTCTGATGCGTCGGCCGCGACGATGATATCCAATGTCGGATTGTAATGGGTGAGCAGTAGGGGTGACGTGAGAACTTCTTTTGCTCTGTCAAAAGCTATTTGATGCTCAGCTTTCCATTCAAATTTGACATCCTTCTTCAGCAACGCGTCCAGAGGAGCTCGTAATAGACTCATGTCGTTAACGAATGTTCCATAATAGTTTATCATACCTAGTATAGTTGTACAATTTCGAAAAAAATGTCGAACGAACGAAAATCGAAATTTTTTTTTCGAAATCTTTTCGAACGAACGAAAAATTAAAAAATTTCGTTCGAAAAAATTTCGAACGAACGAAAAATGAAAAAATTTCGTTCGAAAAAATTTCGAACGAACGAAAATCGAAATTTTTTCGTTCGAAAAAATTTCGAACGAACGAAAATCGAAAAATTTTCGTTCGAAAAAATTTCGAACGAACGAAATTTGAAAAAAATTTCGTTCAACGAAATTTCGAACGAACAAAAACGAACGAAAAAAATTTCGAAAAATCTTTCGAAAATTTCGTTCGTGTACAACTATAATACCTAGATATGATCGAAGTTGTGTCACGTCTTTTGGTGCAGGTATTTCAGTGATAGCTCTGATTTTGTTCGGATCCGGGCGGCGTCCATATTTGTCGATGATGACTCCAAGATAGCTGATTGCGGGCATCATGAAATGGCACTTGCATCCGGATGCGAAGACCATAGTTCTGGATCCTCTTGAACAAGGCTTTCAAATTGTCGCGGTGCTTTTCATTAGTGCGACCAGTGACAATGACGTCATTAAGATAAGCCGCAACTCCAGAAACACCAGCTATCATCGAGTCGATTACCTGTTGAAAAATTCAGGGGGCAGATTTCACTCCGAACGGCAGTCTGTTGTAGCGGAATTTACACGGTGAGTATTGATAGTCATCAGTTCCTTTGATTGTTCGTCCACCTCGATTTGCAGATAGGCGTCCGCAAGGTCTATCTGCGAGTAGAGTTCACCACCATTGAGCTTTGTGAAAATTTCTTCAGCTGTTGGCAGCGAATGTTGATCAATGCGTCGTTGAGACCAGTGGAGAAGCCAGCGCAGAGTCGGATCGCACCATTGCTCTTCTTCACAACAACGATTGTTGCCGCCCAGTTTGAGTGATCAATCGGCGACAGCACGTTTTCAGCGAGTAATCTATCGATTTCCTTGTCCACGCTGGGTAGGACTGCAAACGGGACGGGTCGCTCTTGTCGATAGTCAGGTCGAACACCAGGCTCCAGGAATAGCACTGATTTAGTCTTCGTACAGCGTGCGAGACCAACTGGAAATACATCGGGGAAACGTTGCTCCAAATCACTTACGACACTGCAGCGTACATTGTTGAGGGCAGCTGTTGCTTGTCGGCAATTGTACTGCTCCTTGAGTTGTCGGTATTGTGACATTTGCTCGCACCATGCCAGTTCCAGTAGATTGGTTGATTCGGTGACATAGCAGCTTCCTTTTTCAGAGGTAGGTTGGTGATGCCGGTCGACTATCGTGAAATCGGCCTCGAAGTGACCAATAATGTCCATCTGCAGTTTTGATGTGTGCTGTCGTTCGCTCGAGAGTAGAGGATCCCATACTTTTCCATGTTCTGCGCGAAATCGTAAGGTCAGATCCTGTGTCGAGCTGTAGTCGCGTGGAAGTTCCGTCGATTTCCACTGTCAGGTAAGTACGTGCGTCCAGCGGTGTTAAAATCGCGTAGTTGCAACGGAAGTTACGGCTTCTTTGTCGAAGTATTGGTTTCCTGCCAGGCAATTGTGCTGTTTCGCGATTTGACACAGATCCAGTTTCTCGTACCTGTTTTCGGGAATTGGATCGTCTTCGGAAATTGACTTTTCGGGAAAGATTTCTCTTCTTTGGACTCGTGGATTCGGCTTTTTCTGGTGAACCTTATTCACTTCTTTGCTTTCCATAGTGCGATTATCGGCACGAAGTGTAATGAAAGTCTCACATTCATTGATGAAAGCATCCAGCTAAGGTGAGGGATCGTTCTCTTTTAGGCAGTGGATTCTGTTGAGCAGTCGTAGTCGCATCTCTGAGTGTGAAGCATCAGTCAGTCTAGCAACGAATACGAGGCACTATAGGGACTCGCTATCAACGTTCTTCATCGCTGCATCCTCGAAGTTACGCTTTATCTTGTTTCCAAAGTCTTGATATGGGATGTACGATTGGGTCAGCGGCTCGCATGTTGATTGTAGAAACTCAAATCGTCGTCAAATTAGCGTTCTCTTGGGCCCGAACAACTTGGTTAGCTTGTCCACTGTGGTTGGTAGATCGATCTGGCGCGGCTCGAGTGGCAGGACGTGTTCAGAGTACGTCTTGTATGTCCGCCTGTCCAGTTTATCGACAACCAGATTCCGCTTCCGATCGTCCGATAAGGTCGCTCCACGGTCGTTGATCACCGGTCCATATAGTTTGAACCATGTGTTAAAGGTGGCGTCGTCGTCTTCTTCATAGCTGAATGTCGGGAGGTCTCTGACGAGTTCGCCGTAGGGATCAGGTGCAGAAACGGGTAGGGGTGCGGTGACGGGGGTAGGGGAAGTGGAGTAATTCTTATCCGCGAGTTTCGCCATTAGGGCGACGATCTGCTGGTTCTGCTGTAATTGCTGCGACTGGGTGGCAAGCAGTTGTGCCAGCCATGGAGGGGTAGCTTCAGGAGATGACGAGGGATCTTGCTCCTTAGGCGAGGGCATTTTTTTTTCATTTTTATGATCACTTTTTTTTTAAACGATCACATTTATACATAGTGATTCTCATTGTCTCAACACTGACGAAGGAAGGAAGACTAGTTAAATTCTGGGCATTTCTGAAGAGCTGATTTATTATCGCCATCAACGGACCGGTGGGTCATGGAGACATATAACTGCTGATAACGATGCTTCGACAAAAAGAGCGTCTGCTCGCTGCTGGTGATGATCGAAATCGAGGGCTCTTTCCAAATGCTCCAGAGCTTATCTAACACTCTGTGCAGTGTTACAGATTGATCTTCTGAGAATCGGGAAATTTTCGAAGGATTCGTTACCCGTCGTTAAGTGGAGCTTACAAGGAGAGTCTTATCAGTGAAAGTGGCTAGTACAAGAAAATAAGAATTCTCAGAACCATTAACATAGAATCCGAATACTGGGCGGTGCAAAATTACAAGTCTACCCTTTTTTCTTATCAGTGGATCCGGTAGGTTTGAGTATAGTAATACGGAAGAGTTATCAATGGGTACAAAAGTACGTAGGCAAGGTTCCAATAGATTTCGTTTTGCAATAAAAAGTAATGTTTTTTTCTGAAAAAAGCTATTCTCACGAGGTATTTGTATTTGTTTGTTGCAGGTTATGCCTGCATAATGACATATCACAAAAAAAAATGAATCAACCACAATGAATATGATGAAATAAGAAACCTATACATTAGCAATAGGCCTTAAAACAGGCTCAGTCGTCCTCAGTCATCAAGTAGTGATCCAGGATACGTTTGAAGGCCGAACAGATGCACATTTATAGGACCAGCTGTCGTTCTTCGTACATGACAGTATTTTCTCGCCCCAAATCATTATCGCCAGACCCTCCAGCTCCTTTCTCACCCGGTCATATTCTCGGCTCAGGTACCCCTCTCTGATGCGTCACACCAAGTGCGGAACTCTGGGCAAGCGATAGTTGTGACCTACCTCGAAGGTATCTAATCTTCGTAATCGTCGATTTGATATTTAGCGATTTCTGGTGACTCTATGCAGCCTGACACTATGACTGGTCAATTTCGATATATACTTAGTAACGAGGGGTTCTTCGGTCTTTATCGTGGAATCGCTCCAAATTTTGTTAAGGCAAGTTTTGAATTCTCTTTTTTTTAAATGACCAGTCTGTTGTTTCATATTTTAGGTGATTCCTGCTGTAAGTATTAGCTATGTCGTATATGAGCATGTGCGCAAGAAGCTTGGAGCAACAATGTCTTGAAGCCATCCCTAGCTAGTTCCCTTTCCTTGCTGAATTCACTTCATGAAGCCTGAAGAATTCTTCTCCCCATAGGCTATAATCTTCCTCTGCCAGCCCATCGGAGCTCTAATGCGTGTAATAGGTGTTATCATTCAGTATTTCGAGAAGAACTAATACATTATCAACAGTACGTGCATATTTGACGAGTTGTCCAGGAATTTGCTTTGGGAATTTCCGTTTCAACATCTCGTATGTTATGTGCATTTAATACTGATATGAATGTGAAGTATGAAATTTCACATATAAGTATGTATATATGTATGTACAAAGATTGTTTACATATATATTTAGCATCTGGTACAGTGTTCCTGTTCGTGATATACCCCCCCGCAGCACCCGTTACAAAGCTATGCAGTCTGCGTGGTTTCTACGAACCAACTATGCCATATGACTCCCTAAATGTTTAGAGTATGGCATGACATTGCTGAGTAGGGGTCGATACCGAGTCGCGCATAGATGCGCATTCAAAGCATGCCATCGCTTCGCTCGGCTTTGGAAGTATAAACCCGGCCATCACTTGCTACAGGTATTCACTGCAGAGAGGACGAGAATCCAGATGATCCGTTCAACGATGTGGACTGCTAGCGATCTCTGGTATAGGGAGATCGCGTAGTTTTACGCATTCGCTAAGGCCATTGGTATACTTCAAAGACAATCGGTCGCCGGCGACGGACACGGCGACGGAGTCGTCGTCGCCGCATTGAATTCCACGCGCTTTTGCGTACTGACATTTCCGCACACGCGCATCTGCACAGCAAACAAAAAAATCGATTATGGTCTTGTCATCACAGCCTATGTGGGATTCCGTGATATTTCCAAATGTTTTCACTTTCTGTTTCAATATGATCATCATTCTAGTCGTTTTATTTATCCCTGCTCTAAGTTGGTAGTTGGGGAAGCGGAAAATCTAGAAGTTGCCATATAAGAGGCAAAACACGTGGTCTTGGGATATAATCCATGCATTCGACAGCCTAGAAAAAATGTATAAATAAAAAGGACAATTTATAATTAATCGAATGATATAATGACAACACATAAACACTCAATTGAAAAAAAACTGCAATTAAACAGCTAAACCGAAACGTACAAAACTATAATGTCTTTTGATGTCACTATATTGCCCATGATATGCTAAAAATCATATGAAACAGCGTGAAATAGGTGAATCTGTGGAGTCCAGGGGAGCCAGCGACAGAGTATACCAGGGTTACGTCACTGAAAACTATAACACCCCTCAGCGACCTGTTTCGGCGACGGTCGCACGCAAACTGATCCCGCGGCCCACCCTGCCATAGCGCCGGTGCTGGTCCCGACACGATGAGTGATAGTTGTCCAAGCCTGTCGCTGCAGCGACAGAGAGGTATACCAATGGCCTAACGTTGCGCTCTGGGCTGCTCTGCTAGAATGCGCGGTGAATTTCCAGCGAACCTGCAGGGACAAGGGCTGCGTTCAGAACGCCCATGGAGAAAAAAAAGGTGCACCGGATTCGGCTCTGAATCGGCATTGTGCAACCCCGCTATTTCAAAGTCTAAGTTCAGAGAGTTTGTAGAAATAAGGTTTTGATTGCTTTGAAAGGAGCGTAAAAAGATGGGATTAGCGCTCAACGATAGTTTAGGATAGTTTTCTGAGACTTGAGAAAAGTGGGCAAGACCACGTGATTTTGGTTGGAAAAAGTTAATCTCCTATTTTTAAAGACGACGTTCATCATCTTAGTACACTTGACACTTAATAGACCGCGTGTCCACACTGCTCACCCACGCTAAAAAACGATTTTTTGGTTTTAATTCAAGAAAAATGGATTCCTATTATTGCGTTCTAGTACAGGCGGCTGTAAGAGTATCGGCTTCGCTGTCCCAACCGTTTTACCGTTAATGTTAGCTATTTCAACCGCTCGGGCATAACTCGTCCAGTTTTATCCCATAACAAAAACAGCCATTATTCCTGTATTTGCATGCAGTTTCGTCGGTTTTTTCGCTTGTTCCCCATACTACTAGCTTTAAACCTTAGATTTATGACATAAAATCCATACCATGTTTGAGCTTGTCTGCTGCCTCTAAGTGTTAAACTTGCTCAGGAACTCAGTGCTCGCGACCCGCGCGCATTTCAGGTCGTGCTCGCCACGCGCTCACCCCTCATTTTGGAGTGCTCGCCACCCGCTGCCCCCTCGTCTCCGCTCGCCAACCGCTATTGGTACAGCGGGTGGCAAGCACGAGTAGAAGTGGTATAGGGGGTCGCGAGCTGATTGCGAGCCAGTCGTCCGCTGTGTTTTCAAACATCGCAATTGGCGTCTCTTAACTCGACTTCGTTTTCTTTTTCTCTTTATGCCTCTGCTTTGATTTCTTTCGTTATTCAGAACATAGTATGATCATACAATATAAATTACCTACTATTCAACGTGATTGCTGTTACCCGTTAGCTAGACCCTTTGAGCGACCTCGTTGTCATTAGGCGAGGCAACACATAATTATCTAATGGGTGTACCCACAAGTACCCCAGATAGGTGTTAATGACTTGCATAGGATTTCCCGCGCAATCACGCCTCTATTATATTATTATCCTCACGCCAACGTGACATTCGAAACGCTTCCATTTTTTATTTTGGAACACCTCAAATTATTCCAAAAATGCATACTCAAATGATGAAAATCAACAAAAAATCGTTCATCTCTTTTTCATGAATTCCGAATGGCCCTTTTAATTCAGACATGTGACATATAATTTATGAAAGTCAATAATTGTATATTTATCCGAATACCCGGGTGAGTATTCGAATTTTCGAACGGTTTTCAGATTATGTATTCAATAATATAGTTATTTCTCCCTTGCTCAATAATTTTGACCTGACAGGTGCCCTAACATGAAGTTTTCTTCTTACGCATAATTCTTGATTTTCCGCTATACCCTGCTCCTATACATTCTAATATACTTTTTTTCAGATGAAAAAAATCTTCCGCTGACGCTCATTCTTTTATTCCCGAACCTGTCCACACGGAGCACGATGTGGGAGTGTGCGCCTATGGAGGTAAGATGCTCCTTTAATTGTTTGCAATTCATTTTCCCGAGCATATTTTAGGCGACAAAAGGATAGTTTCAAATTTTGGAATAGGGGCCCTATTTTATTTAAAGGGTATAGCTTAAAAGTCGGGAACAAAATTATACTGCCGTTGTGAAGTTCTTCTCAAGAACCTGAAATTTTCAAAAATTCAGAGCAGTTGGAAGAGCGAAGTACCCCTTGAGTAATTTGAGCCTTTTTTTTTCTTCGGAATAATCGTTTGATTTGTGCCTTTCAGCTTCTTCATTGGTTTTGGTAAAACGGAATGTGAGCGCAGGACGTCGTTTGACGCTTTGATGATAGATCCAATTCAACGGATGTAGGATTTTAACAAGTCGCTGTAAGTTATTCAAAGATTTGCTGTTACTTTTCGTACCCTTTCCATTTTTTTCACATAATTAGTTTTTCCACTGAAGCATTAATACAGCATCATTGCAGAGCTATACATTCCTCGAGGACGA
The DNA here is from genome assembly GCA_029168955.1 of Aplectana chamaeleonis. Lineage (NCBI taxonomy): Eukaryota > Metazoa > Nematoda > Chromadorea > Rhabditida > Cosmocercidae > Aplectana > Aplectana chamaeleonis. Next base: position 866,223 of record JAPDOI010000010.1, read on the forward strand.
AGACAATTCTCAAGATTACTATTTATATGTACTACTTTAGTCCACAAAAAAATTTTTTTTCTTCAGCGAAATCGAACACGGAAATGCAGTCAATTTGCAGGAATGGAAGAGCGAATGCTGTGTACATTGGAAGAACCATGGAGCCATGATGCCACGTGGATTATGTAATTATTTGTTTATTTCCTGAATGATTAAATTGCCATGTTCTGAAATCCTTGCTACAAAAACATGAAATAGTTCATAGCAGTGATTCGATATACAGATGAAATGTAATATTTAATGCGAAAATGATGTCGTAATAAGTAGTGTTAGAATACTATATTCATAAATACTGATATTTAAAGGAAGGTTCGAAAATACTTGGTACTATCTTAGACAAGGAACCAATGATTATCTAAGAAATTTTATAGTTTCCATAATGACACTGTTTGATAGCGATTACAAGTACCTTTATACTGTTTTTATGAACAAAATTTGAGTTCTCCTCAGTCTACAGTAGATCCACTATGCGATTATATATTAGTGACCAATGAGACTGATATGGATTTTACATCTGAAATCACGATTTTGACCATTATTTTGATTGAACGACCGCTTGTGAAAAATGTTGATGTGAATTTATATTGATTGCCGCAATAATATAATAATAATATATAGATTTGATTCAACTGTAAATAAATGTGACTGGAAAATTAGAGTTAGAGGTGGGAGAATAAGATTTGTTGGGGTATTAAAGAAATTGAATAATCGGGGCGTAAGCTAGTGGTAAGCAACCACGGAATAGTGCTTGTCACCCGCTACCATTTCATCGGCCACCAGGGGAAGGCGAGCGGGTGGGTGTGGTATGGCGAGCGCGCCGCCAAATTAGAGGTGGCGGGCAGCGAGCCCTGGCTGGTGAGTGCTCGCCACCCGCTGCAATTTCGCTCGCCGCCCGCGAAAAGGGTTGCTCGCCACCGGACTTTTGCTTCGCGGGTGGCGAGCGCCAACCTTCTGAGTGAGCTAGAGAGCTCATTTTTGGTCACGAAGCTTTACATACAAAATTAGCAGCGGAGCACGAAATTTCCTGGGCAGCCGAGGGCTGTGGAAACCTGATTGCGTGGATGCATCTGCCGTCAATCAACATAGGTCGGCCAGGCAAGTGCTGCACTCGTCAGGAATTGTGCTGGTGGCGTGTCATTTGTCGTTAACGCTTAATGGACCGCGTGTCCACACTGCGCATCCACGGATGTTTTGCCCCAGGGTCCTCGTGTCCACACTGCGCACCCACGCCGAAACTCGATTTTTTCGTATGACTTCAAGAAAAAACGGATTCCTTCTAATTATTGCTTTTGTATCTATGCTTAGTACAACTTCCATAGCTGGTATGCAGATATTAAGCGCCATCTACATCTTTTTAATATAGGCAATTACAGCAAAAATCAATTTGAGAACTCACCGAAATAATTGGCCGTGGAGCGCGCCGTTCCACTACGGGGGTTAGCCGTGGAACGCACGGTCTCCTAAGTGTTAATCGATTTCTACGCTTATTGCGCAAAATGCAGCAGGGAGTGGTGACTGCATGGGTATAGGTCTCTTGGTTGGGGAATCTCAGCCAGCTCGTAGCGACTCTGAGAATTTTTGCCGCGACTCCTCCGGGTCGGTGCCTGCCGGCGCCGAGCCGGAGGAGTCGAGGGTGGGATGCGGGGCAGCCGCGGAGGAGATACGGGAAAGACGCGGGCAGAACGCGGGGGGAGACGCGAAGATGATGCGGGGTTGTCGCTGGAAGCCTAGGGCTTAGCAAGCCCTCTCATCTAGACCTTTTGTTGGCAGTGTAGTTGTCGCCCATTTTCTCGCAATCGACCCATCACGCCAGCGTTCGCTGCGTTTGTGGTAGGTGGTCATCTGCGAGAAACTGGGCGGTAAATCTACTCCCAACAAGAGGTCTAAATGAGAGCCGCTTCTCAAACCCTGGACTCCGCCGCAACTAACCCGGGACTTCTCCCCCACTGGGTCCGCAGGCATCGAGCAGCACAGTACCGTGTTAGGACCGCGGTAAAGTTGTGGCTCACGACTCGTTCGACTACAGGGAGAACATTGTTCTAGTTTTCGGTGTTTTTGTGTAGGCCGGTTGGTTTTCGCCTGACGCGGTCATTCCTCATCTTTACCGAAACGTGCCGTCCTGGCGATCTGGCGGTCTCCTTCAAATATGCGCGAACAAACGAAGACGACCTTCCGTTGCCGCTTGAGATGGCGTTGGGAGATGTTGGCACCTCCCTCGTGTCAATCGTTGATACGTAAGAAGTCGATTTTGTTGTAGAGGTCTTCGTTGTGGCACATCCGCGGCCAGAAATATCCAAGCAAACGTCTAAACAGCTTCCTTTCCGTGCAATCCAACCTTTCCATCTCCTTCTTCGATGCTGCCCACGTCTCCGATCCGTACATCATGATAGGGCGAATAGCGGATAAGTAGACGCGCAACTTAACTTCCTTCGCGAATGTGGTAGACCACAAACACTTGGTAAGAGAATTGAATGCAGACGTAGCTTTCGCACATCGTTGTCGGATATCCGCTGCATAACTACTTCAGCAAACAGCCCAAATAGCAGAAATCATCCACCAGTTCGATACGTTGTCCGTCCACACAAACTCCCGCTGACGGCCTCTGAGAGACCCAAATTTGCTTGCATTTGTGGGGACGAAGTCGAAGTCCCTGCGCCACACTTCGAAGCGAGGTTCACAATTCTTCGCAGTTTTGCGTCGTTTTCAGCGAATATACTCCAGGTCGACAAGGGAGCGTCCTGATGGTGTTAGGATCACGTCCGCAGGAAACTGTTCTGCAACTCTACGCATGATGTCATCAACAGCGAAGTTGAATAGACAAGGTCCCGCTACAACTCCTTGCCTTACTCCTTTTTTTACCTCAAAAGCTAACGTAAACCCGACAGGTGTACGAACGGCTTCTGTTGTCCCTTTGTTCACGTCCTCGATTAACCGAACATACTTTTCCGGGACTCCATCTGCTCGCAGAGCATTGAGCAATCGATCACGATGAGGAGAGTCGAACGGGGCTTCAAAGTCCAAAAAAGCAAGCTGTAATGGCTTCGAATACCCCTGCCACAATTCAATTACTCTTCTCACGACGAACACTTGGTCGATGGTCGATCTTCCAGGTCGAAAACCGGCTTGCTCCTCTGTGGTTGTTTCCTCACGATGTTTGATGAGCCGCTCGAGAATGATACGTTCTAAAACCTTGTAAATGACACGCAGTTGAGAAATTCCTCTGTCGTTCTTGGGGTCCATGACGGATAGCTTCTTGTGAAGAGGTACGATGATCGCGTGTCTTTACGAATCGGGTATCTTTCGCTCATCCATATGGTACGGATAGTGTTGGTCATTTCACGAATCCCAGACGGAGGGAGAGCTCCCAACATTTCAGCAGTGATGTTGTCATCTCCACCTGCTTTTCCATTCATTTTCCGGACACAATTCAAAACCTCAGCCTTGATGGAGCTGGACGATTCAGTAGTGAACTGAAGTTATCCTTCTATACTGGCAGCGTCTCTACACCAACTGCGACTCCGTTTGCAGTATTCAGTATAGGCGAACATCTCTTCATCTTGCCGCTGTACTGTCGCTACAACGAGTAGGTTTTTTTCGAATTCTTCTCCCAAGCCATCTCGAAATCCTTAGCTCTACACGTCCACTCTCGTTCGCGATCGCACTGAAGCTGCGGACGCAACCTCCTCAGACGCTTTTCCTCCAGAAAGTTTCCTGCCGTACGGAGAGCCCTCACCTTGTTGTATGGTTTCCGTTTTCGATTAAGTCTGACGCATGGACCAGGCGGCTCGACGTGCGGGGTTGGCGGCCTCACTGGAGAATGTGGTTTCGATTCGCGCGGAGTGATCTACCGTCGCAGCCCCGTCCATTCATCAGACTAAAATTCTTGCGCGAACTCTAAGTAGATGATGTTTCCGCTGAGACGTGGGCGTACTTCTTTTCAGGCTGTACAGCCGGGAAAGCCTGTTTAGAAGCGTCCTGGATGCATTTGAAAAAAGAATTCGCGTCGCCAAGTTTTTTCTTTGCCCGTATCTTTGCCTATCGCCGAGCGATTACTCTGATAAATATTGCCGCGCCTCCTCCGCGACTGCCCCGGAACTCTACCGCGATCCTGGACTGTCCTGCGACTCCCCGCGATCCTCGACTCTTCCGGGACACCCCCGCGACCTCTTCTTGGATGAAGCTTCCGCCAAATTTTATGCTTATCTTGGAGTGAATCGCACGCTGATTACGATGGTATCCCTAAAATCGCAGAATGTTCTTAAAATTCAAACATCCATCGAGCGGTTATCGAGTTCAAAATTCAAGAAGGTGGCGTGGTCGTGGTGGCGAGCGAAGGGAGTCGGGCCAGTCTTGGTCCCTCATATCTCGCTTGTTTGGAGGAATTGAGATCTCGCGCTTGACACGTGTTATACAGGAGAGGTCTACCACACAATCAAATGAAAGTCACAAAAATCATGGCTAAGGGTCTTCTGTGTCTTAAAAGTCACAACCTCGATGGGAGGGCGCCGCACCGATTCCAAATGTGGGGGGGCGCATCTCACGGACCGAGCACACCGCTACCCTTTACCCTGGTTCGATAAGCCAAACATATTTAAGCTCTTGACCCAAGAAGGTTCAACTAAAAAAAAACCTAACAGAAAGCATGTACATGAATATATGAGAAATACGGTTATTTTTGATGATAGAGAACGCAATCAAATTCCTAATATGTGCCCCATCTTTAAGCAAGAAAAGCTCTAACGAGTTGTCTCCAAGACAAGTCATTGGCTGAAAAGGCGGCAACGCTGCACAGAAACAAGAGTTTTAGAGGTTTTGCGCTGATATGTTTATTATCAGATTTCTCAGCTATGAGCCTGGAATTCAAAAAGATTGTTTCCTTGACAGAATTATAAAAATCAAACAGCAGATTCTATCCACAGTAGTCCAATGACTATGATGATGATAAGAGTGTGGAAAACTTCTGCATCCATTTACGGCCATGATGAGCTGTGGGTCGGTGGAATGGTGACATGTTATCCGGGTGTTAAGGTTCGTTCCGATACTCTTGGAATAAGGTTCCGTATTACCGTGTGTTTGATGGATGGCACAAACGACATTCACATTGAGCCGTCACGGTTAAAGACTCGTTAGTTTCCCCAACTACTGCACAGGGTAGCTCGTTGGGCCCTTCTGTTCCACGAGGTGCACCAAAATGCTGCTCTCTTTCGAAGCTTTAAGTGCTCTTGTTGCTGCCCCAGGCTCCGGCAACAACCTCCTGCGCTTCAATGTTGCCCCAACTGCTGTTCTCGACACCACTGACAGCAAGGTCATGAGTAGGAATGAATATCGAAAAGCACTCAGAGAAACTCACGGCCCGTCCGCGGCGCTTTTCCATAATCGTCCGCAGCCGACGACCGGACGATCCTTCACCGAAGCCGGTAAAGCGCCGCGGATCGTCCTGCAGGCGCCGCGGATCGTCCTGAGACCCACCGCGGACCGTCCTCTCCGACACAGTCATGACCGGTCCGCTTCTGGAGAGATGCGTGAATGTCGTGGTCCGGGGCAGAGAAAGCCTTGCCTCGGTCCGGACAAGGGCGTAGCCTTTGCCGAGGTCTGCGGTGAGGAGCACCCCTCCCTGCGGACCGCGGCGAAAACCGCCACACCCCCAGCTGTGAGGATATCCCTATCCCCCCAGCGACCAAAAATATGCTGGCCTCCGGAGAGTGACTCGAAGTCACCTTCCAGGGCCGGCATCAGAATGCCGAATGAGGACTCGATTGAGTTGAGGCACCTTTAATACCTGCTGTGCATAAGATAAGCACATTAGGACGTAATCATTCGCTTTACCATGTTTTTTTCATGGTTGCCACTGCAGCCGTGCCGGTAGTCAAGTGAGATGTGAATGAGTGAGATGAGGAGGTGGAGTCGTTCAACTGCCGGTGCGCCCCGCAGCCACCCCCATCGAGAACAACAGCGCCGCGGATGAGCCGTTTGACCAACCCGCTATCAATGGTGCCACGGACCGTCCGGAAGGCTCATCTGCCGCCGTGGACGGGCCGTGAGTTTCTCTGAGCATGATACCATTCCACCAACCCACGGTTATTAATGGGACAAAGTTGTTTTGCACATTCTTATCACCCATAGGTTTACGGTGGATGAAATCTGCTGTTTGAATATTATAATTCTGTGTTTCCTTGTATTACGTTTCCAGTCTTCTTGCGATTTTTAGATCCAAGTTGCGTGAAATATTGTAAAAAAAACCGTAAGAGGCAATTACGTATAAATGTTGGTAAATACAAGAATTATACGCGAAATTTCAATTTATAACTGGAAAATTTCAATTCCAGAAATCGTAGAGAAAAATTTATCCATTTCGGGACCGAAAAAGTTTCGGCATTTTTTGAAAAAAGTTGGTGATCATGATGGATGGACACAGCTCTTTAGATGTACACAAAAACGGTCTGCTAGACCTTGACCTATGGTGATGAGGATGAACAGAGGAATAAATGAAACAGATCAGGGAAAACACTCAGAACTTCAAGTATTATGTGCATGAGTAAGCTTAGCTCGAAGGTTACTCAGCTAAAATGTACGTGGGTGCAGTTCATCATACTGGTTCTGATAATGTTATGGAGAGAATGGAGGGCTAGGAGTTCTCTAACAGCTGATGGCCTCAAAATGGTGGGTCGAATCAATCGAATTGTTGTAAATGAGTTGGATTCAAAGGGGATATTTCAACAGGAGAGAAGGCATTACAGCGACCGCTCGCTGGGCGTTAAAGAGGAAATTGATAAGAGTGAACGCCAGGAGTTTAATCGATACGACGACATAGCCGTAGAGTCGCGGAAGCTTCATCCGAGAAGAGGTCGCGAGGGAGTCCCGGAAGAGTCGAGGATCGCGGTAAAGTCCCGGGGCAGTCGCGAAGGAGTCGCGGCAATATTTCTCAGAGTAGATGCCTCGCGCGGGAACCAGAGATGCCCAGGGTTTCGGAGGCATCTAGTCTATTTTTGATACGAGAATTAACGTAAATTACGGAAAGTTTAGCCTCAGTTAGTGAAATTTTAGCTACAGCGCCCGCATATTCTACGTAAATTCTCGCTACGGCACCAGCGTATTCTACGCTAATTCTCGTTACAGCATTCGGTCGATCGACCCACCCAGTCCTGATTCATACTGGAAAGACTACCTCAGCTGCCATCGACCGCATCGCCGTTTCTTCCCCACGGCCTGCAGCATCCGAGCACTCAAAATTATCTTTAGCAAGGCTTTCCAGAGAGCGACACGGGGTCACCCTCCACGACCACCACAGAGTGTCGAGTAATCACTCCGTTCGTTGACGGGGTCAACACTTTTCAAACGGCATTCCTGCGTTCCGCGTAGCCGGCGCAGGTTTGAGATTGCATTTCAAGGCAGGCTGTCGCTGAACCCTTGAATTCTCGCTACGAGATTATAGGGAGAATATACGGGTTTAGCGACAGCGAGATCAATGCATCAAATTTAGCCTTCGTTTTTACGTAGAATACGCGTAGAATTTGCACCCTTGTACAGTCGACACTAGAATATGCGGGTTTTAGCTATCGTAGATAAAAACCTGTAAATTCTCGTTACATGGAATGGGGCGGCGTTACAGGCCCCGCACTCGGAGGCATCTAGCTGCGCTTTGGCAGAGTAACGCCGCCCCATTCCATGTAGCGAGAATTTACTGGCTTTAGCTACAATAGCTAAAACCCGCATATTCTTGTGTCGAGGCTACAAGGGTGCAAATTCTACGCGTATTCTACGTAAAAACGAAGGCTAAATTCGATACATTGATCTCTCTGTCGCTAAACCCGTATATTCTCGCTATAATTTTGTAGCTAGAACCTACGGATTTAGCGACAGCCTGTGTTGAAATCAGTGGTGTGCGGAAATTTCTTTTTTCTGGCCGTTTTGGCCTTTCTGATTTCTGTTTTCTGGAAAAATCTGCGAAAAACAGAAAAAATCAACGAAATCCGGATCTGCGGAATAGAAAGTTTCACCGAGTAAGATCGATTTTCCAATTAACTCTTATATTTTCTCATAGACGAGATGGTTTTAACTGCCTTTGGTATCGAACATTACGTGAGAGGCAAGCTTTCCATAACTGATGGAAAAGTAAATTTATGTCCAATCACAGAATCGCAGCTTACCTAGTCCTTTAAGAGGTACTAGTTGTGTTCAATCGCGATGGAAAAGTTTATTGTGGTATCTTTTTGAGAAGGTAGGCCTGGTCAAAGTGGAAATTCGGAGAAAAATCGCTCAAAAGCAAGCTATTGCTAGGTCACAGCTCGTCCCCAATTGACTAGATTTCTACAATTGCTTGTTTCGTGGTCTTTTATTTTGCATTTAAAGTAGTTGCTGGACACCGAGAGACTACTAACTTTTTTAGCGGCAAAATAGAAGGCGGAAAATACGCATTTATAAAAAAACCAGTTAGTTGGGGGTGTGCGCACACCCATAAATTAGCCTTGTTTTTGTGCGTTTTTATGCAGCTTCTCTCTTATTTTCACTTTTGTGATGACCAGACCTGCATTCTTATAGAGAAAATTGTGGAGAGCGCGAAGCGCTCACCAGATTTGACTTTGATCTCGTACCGCGCGCATGCCCTGTACCGAAATCACCTATACATGCTGTCACCAGAAAAATAAGCTGTACATCATTCGAAGAGTCTAATCAATACACATACAATACCCGCGCTAAGTTTTGTAAAAACGGGGAGCATCTGGCAGGCAAACGGCAAAAAAAGCGTCCGATGCACGTAACGTTTTTGAATGAAGACTTTTTTTGAGTTCTGAAAACGCTGTCATATTCACAGATCAAATCGCTACCTAATTATGTGACTTTTGTGCCGAAGTTCCCTAAAATCGCTTTGTTTTCGAAGGAAATAGTTTTTGCAATCGTTTTTCAAAATCGTCGCGCGCGGCAAAGTGCGGCGAAACTTTAAGCAGTATTTGTACAAGTAATGGGGGAGCAATCTGTATGCCTTCTTCATAAATTAGGTGCAGGAGAGAGAATCTCGAGTTTTGTGTTGTTTAAAGTCTCGAAATCCTTCATTTAAGAGTCCAAGGTTTTCGCAACAAAACATAGACTTTTCAGGTAGTTCTCAAGCGTGTTTAATCAAGGATTTCGAAAATTCCACCAACACAGATCTTGAGATTCTCTCACCTGCACCTAATTTATGAAGAAAGCATAAAGATTGCTCTTCCATTACTTGTACAAATACTGCTCAAAGTTTCGCCGCACTTCGCCGCGCGCGAAGTTTTTGAGAAGCGATTGCAAAAACTATTTACTTGAAAAGCAAATCGATTTTAGAGAACTTCGGCCTACAAGTCATATACATGGGTAGCAATTTAATCTGTAAATATGATAGCGTTCTCAGAATCCGAAAAAACTCTTCATTCAAAAGAGTTACATGCATGGGACGCTTTTTCGCCAATTTTGCCAGATGCTCCCTGTTTTTACAAAACTTAGCGCGGGTATTGTATCTGAGCCAAGTTTCATCGCAATCGGTCACCGCTCTCAAAAGATATGGCAACTGAATTGAGGCAAACCATCGCTCCGAGCGGGACCGGCTCCTCCCAATTATGACGTCATCGCCCGGATAGCGCCCTAGGGGCCAACTGGCACCGCGGTCCCTGTCCGGGGCCAGCTCGCCCCTCGGCCGCTGTCCGGTCGCTCTCGGGGCGACAGCAGTGACTTTTGGGTTTCGAATTTGTTTTTGATGCTTGGCTTTATCCTCCTTTCTCTTAGAAAAAAAGGTGGGAGATCCAGAAAACTAACAGCTTCTATTGTGGCCACAGAAGCACAGCTTCGCAGATACGGAAGAGGGGCTGCACTCTCCGTCGAAAAAATCGGGCAAGAAGACGAAAAAGACCATGAAGGCCAAAAAGACGAGGAAAACGGCTAAAGTCTAGCCAAAGAGGCTGAATATCATGACGGAGAGTCTTCTATGAGTTTGGATGATCTAGAAGTAGACTACGATTTGCCCTGGCTAATTATTGTTACACTCAGCTCCGGCTTTTTCCGTGATTATCGTCTTCAAAGATGAATTCTGATTGTTCATCCATTAAATGATCTCGTTGAACCGTATTTCTCTCCTATAGTGAAATTTGTTTGGTTTTTTAAAGCTTTTAGAATTTGTTCGATGGATATTGCTAATCGACATCAATACATGAGTATTGGTTCCGGCCGTCTTGCTGTGTGAAGATGGCGTTTTTCATTGCCAGATATACTTTTAATCAATGTCTTGAAGCAGTAGAATGTGGTATGCTCAAAATAGTTGAGATAAGGTGCTTCAGAAACTCAATTGTTGAAAACTGGAAAAATTGAGTTAGTCAAAAACATGACCATTCGATCATTCGAAAAATCGAGTTAGTCGAAAACTCGATTATTCGAAATTTTCAAAAATCGACTTAGTCGAAAACTCGATTATTCGAAATTTTCAAAAATCGACTTAGTCGAAAACTCGATTATTCGAAATTTTCAAAAATCGACTTAGTCGAAAACTCGATTATTCGAAATTTTCAAAAATCGACTTAGTCGAAAACTCGATTATTCGAAAAAATTTTCGAGTCGCAGAAGTATAGTGCGTTGAAAGCAGTGAGCTTCAAACGTCTACGTGATCTTATGTGAACTCGATCTATTTTCAATCCATTCGTTTCCGTGATTTCGCACATTGTCAGTATTCATGTCGTCTTGCCGGCTCGGAAAGCCTTTCCCTCAAGCGTCACCGAAACAAATTGAGTGTCGACCTGGGAGGTCAGTCAGTTTCTGTTGTCGTTCCAAGGTCGTCCCTACTACAGTTCGGAGCCATTTAGTGTTTCATCTCTTCTTTACTGAACTAGTGTTCGTGCCAGACGACTGCAGCTAGGAACGTATTTTCCTTCATTTACACTTATCATCCATTGGCACTCGAAACTGTATTAAGACATCTCGCCCAGATACCTAACTGTGGTCGGAGGACCTATATGCATCCAAGGAAGCCGCGTGGGTAGGGCCTATTTTACAGCAATCTTTACAACAGGATACGGATTAAAAGGAATTGCTTTTCTAAAACATGAGAAACTGATGGTTTCAGTCATCTGGCACTATATCAGTTCTTTAGTACTACCCCCTCTCTACCATTACCGGCTCCAAACTTTAACTAGGGTCGTCCTCCAAAAATTTGGTGAAGAAGCAATGATCTTGCGCCCGCTGTTGATTCTTTGCGCTGAGTTTTTCATGACATTTGTGTTTTTCTAGAGTTCCTATCCATTGTTTTCGTTGTTGTTGAGCACGTCGGCAACGACGTATAAATAAATAAATAAACAGTGTGGCATATGCCTTCTTAACTATTTTGTCAATGTGATCGGAAAAGTCAAGGTTTGAATCGAAATAAACCCCAAGGTCTTTCATAGATTTGCAGGCAGAAAATGTGACACCGTTAACTTGAAATTCAGGAGACTCGAGGTCGCCAAAATGCATAGCCGAACACTTTCAATATTGAGCGGTATATTCCAGCTAGCAGCCCACTCCATCATAACTTCAATTGAAGCTCTGAGCGCAGAAAGCACTTCCTCCTTATTATCTAGCCCATAGGAACCATACATTTTGATATCATCGGCGTATGCTTGGACTGTAATATTCTGATGTACTCTCAAACGCTGAGGCGATTCAATCGTATAAATTAGGAACAAAAGGGGAGATAATACTCCTCCTTGAGGCACCCCGCTGGTACAAGAGTAACTCGAGGAGAAGTTACGACCCACCTTGACAACCATATGCCTATCAACTAAGTACGATTTTAATCAATCAAGAAGACAGCCACGAAATCCAAGAAACTCTAGTTTTGCTAGGAGTTTTCTGTGACAGATCTTATCAAGTGCTTTCGAAAAATCGAAGAAAATTACGTCAACGGAGTCATCGGTATTCACCGACCGACTCCAGTCATAAAAGGCATCGAGTAAGTTTGTAGAAGTTGAAGCACCAGGTAAAAAACCGTGTTGCTCAGGAGGAATTAGTGAAGCCTGGCTAGGACAGGAAAGCATAGTTTTACTTATAATTCTCTCCATGACCTTGATAGGTGTTGGGGTGAGGCTGATAGGTCGAAAATTACTCAAATCCTCAGCCCCATGAATTTTAGGAATGGCTGTTACAATTGCATGCTTCCAAAAGTGTGGAACCTCCCCATGCATTAGTGAAATCGCGGCGCTCTGTCCGGAAACTGTGTGGCTTTTCTGATACAATTAAATCTCTCGCGGTCAGGAAAACCCCGGCCAAAGCGCCGCTTCGCGGCGCTTTGTCCGGGAACCATAAGCCGGGGGGTTCGCGCCGCTTCGCGGCGCTCTGTCCGGAAACTGTGTGGCTTTTCTGATACAATTAAATCTCTCGCGGTCAGGAAAACCCCGGCCAAAGCGCCGCTTCGCGGCGCTTTGTCCGCAAACCATAAGCCGGGGGGTTCGCGCCGCTTCGCGGCGCTCTGTCCGGAAACTGTGTGGCTTTTCTGATACAATTAAATCTCTCGCGGTCAGGAAAACCCCGGCCAAAGCGCCGCTTCGCGGCGCTTTGTCCCAGAAACTCATAAGCCGGGGTTCGCGCCGCTTCGCGGCACTCTGTCAGAAGCTGTGTGGCTTTTCTGATACAATTAAATCTCGCGGTCAGGAAAACCCCGGCCAAAGCGCCGCTTCGCGGCGCTTTGTCCGGGCTCATAAACCAGGGGTTCGCGCCGCTTCGCGGCTCTGTCAGAAACTGTGTGGCTTTTCTGATACGAAGCGGCGAGAGATTTAATTGTATCAGAAAAGCCACACAGTTCCAGACAGAGCGCCGCGAAGCGGCGCGAACCAGCATATGGTTCCCAGACAAAGCGCCGCGAAGCGGCGCTCTGGCCGAGGTTTTCCTGACCGCGAGAGATTTAATTGTATGAGAAAAGCGCACACAGTTTCCAGACAGAGCGCCGCGAAGCGGCGCAGAACCCCGGATATTTCCCGAACAAAGCGCCGCGAAGCGGCGCTTTAGCCAGGGTTTTCTGACCGCGAGAGATTTAATTGTATCAGAAAGCCACACAATTTCCGGACAGAGCGCCGCGAAGCGACGCGAACCCCGGCTTATGGTTCCCGGACAAAGCGCCGCGAAGCGGCGCTGGCCGGGGTTCTCCTGACCGCGAGAGATTTAATTGTATCAGAAAAGCCACACAGTTTCAGACAGAGCGCCGCGAAGCGCGCGCGAACCCCAGTTATGGTTCCCGGACAAAGCGCCGCGAAGCGCAGCCGGGGTTTTCCTGACCGCGAGAGATTTAATTGTATCAGAAAAGCCACACAGTTACCGTACAGAGCGCCGCGAAGCGGCGCGAACCAGCTTATGGTTCCCGGACAAAGCGCCGCGAAGCGGCGCTTTGGCCAGGTTTCCTGACCGCGAGAGATTTAATTGTATCAGAAAAGCCACACAGTTTCCGGACAGAGCGCCGCGAAGCGCGCGAACCAACTTATGGTTCCCGGACAAAGCGCCGCGAAGCGGCGCTTTGGCCGAGGTTTTCTGACCGCGAGAGATTTAATTGTATCAGAAAAGCCACACAGTTTCCGGACAGAGAGCCGCGAAGCCGAATTTGCGGGCCCGGCACCCCCGGTTTTATGAGTTCTGGGACAAAGCGCCGCGAAGCGGCGCTTTGGCCGGGCCAAGTTTTCCTGATCGCGAGAGATTTAATTGTATCAGAAAAGCCACACAGTTTCCGGACAGAGCGCCGCGAAGCGCGCAGAACCAACCTATGAGTTCCCGGACAAAGCGCCGCGAAGCGCGCTTTGGTCAGTTTTCCTGACGGCGAGAGATTTAATTGTATCAGAAAAGCCGCACTGTTTCCGGACAAAGCGCCGCGAAGCGTCGCTTTGGCCTGGGTTTTCCTGACCGCGAGAGATTTAATTGTATCAGAAAAGCCACACAGTTACCGTACAGAGCGCCGCGAAGCGGCGCGAACCCCCCGGCTTATGGTTCCCGGACAAAGCGCCGCGAAGCGGCGCTTTGGCCGGGGTTTTCTGACCGCGAGAGATTTAATTGTATCAGAAAAGCCACACAGTTTCCGGTACAGAGCGCCGCGAAGCGCGCGAACTCCCAACTTATGGTTCCCGGACAAAGCGCCGCGAAGCGCGCGCTTTGGCCGGAATTTTCCTGACCGCGAAAGATTTAATTGTACCAGAAAAGCCACACAGTTTCCGGACAGAGCGCCGCGAAGCGACGCGAACCCCCCGGCTTATGGTTCCCGGACAAAGCGCCGCGAAGCGGCGCTTTGGCCGGGGTTTTTCTGATTCCTGACCGCGAGAGATTTAATTGTATCAGAAAAGCCACACAGTTTCCGTACAGAGCGCCGCGAAGCGGCGCGAACCCCAGCTTATGGTTCCCGGACAAAGCGCCGCGAAGCGCGCTTTGGCCAGGTTTTCCTGACCGCGAGAGATTTAATTGTATCAGAAAAGCCACACGGTTTCCGGACAGAGCGCCGCGAAGCGGCGCAGAACCCCAGCTTATGGTTCCCGGACAAAGCGCCGCGAAGCTGCGCTTTGGTCAGATAATTTTCCTGACCGCGAGAGATTTAATTGTATCAGAAAAGCCAGACAGTTTCCGGACAGAGCGCCGCGAAGCGACGCGAACCCCCCGGCTTATGGTTCCCGGACAAAGCGCCGCGAAGCGGCGCTTCGGCCGGAGTTTTCCTGACCGCGAGAGATTTAATTGTATCAGAAAAGGCACACTGTTTCCGGACAGAGCGCCGCGAAGCGACTTGCAGACCCCCGGCTTATGGTTCCCGGACAAAGCGCCGCGAAGCGGCGCTTTGGCCAGGTTTTCCTGACCGCGAGAGATTTAATTGTATCAGAAAAGCCACACCAGTTTCCGGACAAAGCGCCGCGAAGCGCGCTTTGCCGGGTTTTCTGACAGCGAGAGATTTAATTGTATCAGAAAAGCCACACAGTTTCCGGACAGAGCGCCGCGAAGCGCGCGAACCCGGCCTATGGTTCCCGGACAAAGCGCCGCGAAGCGCGCGCTTGCCGGGGTTTTCCTGACCGCGAGAGATTTAATTGTATCAGAAAAGCCACACAGTTTCCGGACAGAGCGCCGCGAAGCGCGCGAACCTCACCCTATGGTTCCCGGACAAAGCGCCGCGAAGCGGCGCTTTGGCCGGGGTTTTCCTGATCGCGAGAGATTTAATTGTATCAGAAAAGCCACACAGTTTCCGAACAGAGCGCCGCGAAGCGGCGCGAACCCCCCGTCCTATGGTTCCCGGACAAAGCGCCGCGAAGCGGCGCTTTGGCCGGAGTTTTCCTGACCGCGAGAGATTTAATTGTATCGGAAAAGCCACACAGTTTCCGGACAGAGCGCCGCGAAGCGGCGCGAACCCCAACTTATGGTTCCCGGACAAAGCGCCGCGAAGCGCTGCGCGCCGGGTTTTCCTGACCGCGAGAGATTTAATTGTATCCAGAAAAGCCACACAGTTTCCGGACAGAGCGCCGCGAAGCGGCCTGAACCGGCGATGAGTTCCCGGACAAAGCGCCGCGAAGCGCTGCGCGCCGAGGTTTCCTGACCGCGAGAGATTTAATTGTATCAGAAAAGCCACACAGTTTCGGACAGAGCGCCGCGAAGCGGCGCGAACTCCAACTTATGGTTCCCGGACAAAGCGCCGCGAAGCGGCGCGCCAATTTCCTGACCGCGAGAGATTTAATTGTATCAGAAAAGCCACACAGTTTCCGGACAGAGCGCCGCGTCCTGACCGCGAGAGATTTAATTGTATCAGAAAAGCCACACAGTTTTCCGGACAGAACGCGCCGCGAAGCGGCAGCCGAACTGGTTCCCTGGCGAGAAGATTTAAGTGTATCAGCCACACAGTTTCCGTAAAGCGCCATGCCCAGAAATTCGCTGAACCAACCGAACCTGGTTTCCCGGACAAAGCGAAGCGTTTGCGCCAGGGTTTTCTGACCGCGAGAGATTTAATTGTATCAGAAAAGCCACACAGTTTCCGGACAGAGCGCCGCGAAGCGGCGCGAACCAACTTATGGTTCCCGGACAAAGCGCCGCGAAGCGGCGCTTTGGCCAGTGAGTTTTCTGACCGCGAGAGATTTAATTGTATCCAGAAAAGCCACACAGTTTCCGGACAGAGCGCCGCGAAGCGGCGCAGAACCCCAACTTATGGTTCCCGGACAAAGCGCCGCGAAGCGCTGCTTTGCCGGGATTTTTCCTGACCGCGAGAGATTTAATTGTATCAGAAAAGCCACACAGTTTCCGGACAGAGCGCCGCGAACGCACCTGAACCAGCCTGGTTCCCGGACAAAGCGCCGCGAAGCGCTTGCGCGCTCCAGGAATTTCCTGACCGCGAGAGATTTAATTGTATCAGAAAAAGCCACACAGTTTCCGGACAGAGCGCCGCGAAGCGCGCGAACTAACCTATGGTTCCCGGACAAAGCGCCGCGAAGCGGCTGCTTTGGGTTTTCCTGACCGCGAGAGATTTAATTGTATCAGAAAAGCCACACAGTTTCCGGACAGAGCGCCGCGAAGCGCGCGAACCCAGACCGGCTTATGGTTCCCGGACAAAGCGCCGCGAAGCGGCGCGGCCGGGGTTTTCTGACCGCGAGAGATTTAATTGTATCAGAAAAGCCACACAGTTTCCGGACAGAGCGCCGCGAAGCGCTGCGAACCCCCGGCTTATGGTTCCCGGACAAAGCGCCGCGAAGCGGCGCAGCCAGGTTTTCCTGACCGCGAGAGATTTAATTGTATCAGAAAAGCCACACAGTTTCCGGACAGAGCGCCGCGAAGCGCACGCGAGACCGACCGCGGTCAATGTATCTGGACAAAGCGCCGCGACAGAGCGCTTGCGCTTTTTTCCTGACCGCGAGAGATTTAATTGTATCAGAAAAGCCACACAGTTTCCGGACAGAGCGCCGCGAAGCGCGCGAACCCCAACCTATGGTTCCCGGACAAAGCGCCGCGAAGCGGCGCTTTGCGAGGTTTTCCTGACCGCGAGAGATTTAATTGTATCAGAAAAGCTACACAGTTTCCGGACAGAGCGCCTCCCGGACAAAGCGCCGCGAAGCGCCGCTTTGGCCGGGGTTTTTCTGACCGCGAGAGATTTGATTGTATCAGAAAAGCCACACAGTTTCCGTACAGAGCGCCGCGAAGCGCGAACCCCAACTTATGGTTCCCGGACAAAGCGCCGCGAAGCGCGCGCTTTGGCCGGGTTTTCTGACCGCGAGAGATTTAATTGTATCAGAAAAGCCACACAGTTTCCGGACAGAGCGCCGCGAAGCGGCGCAGAACCCCGTCCTATGGTTCCCGGACAAAGCGCCGCGAAGCGGCGCTTTGGCCGGGGTTTTCCTGACCGCGAGAGATTTAATTGTATCAGAAAAGCCACACAGTTTCCGGACAGAGCGCCGCGAAGCGGCGCGAACCCCCCGGCTTATGGTTCCCGGACAAAGCGCCGCGAAGCGGCGCTTTGGCCGGGGTTTTCCTGATCGCGAGAGATTTAATTGTATCAGAAAAGCCACACAGTTTCCGGACAGAGCGCCGCGAAGCGGCCCGACCCCCCCGGCTTATGGTTCCCGGACAAAGCGCCGCGAAGCGCCGCTTTGGCCGGGGTTTTCCTGATCGCGAGAGATTTAATTGTATCAGAAAAGCCACACAGTTTCCGAACAGAGCGCCGCGAAGCGGCGCGAACCCCCCGGCTTATGGTTCCCGGACAAAGCGCCGCGAAGCTCCGCTTTGGCCGGGTTTTTCCTGACCGCGAGAGATTTAATTGTATTAGAAAAGCCACACAGTTTCCGGACAGAGCGCCGCGAAGCGAACGCGGAGAAAAACCAGCTTACAGGTCCCCGGACAAAGCGCCGCGAAGCGTTGCGCTTAGGACGAGGGTTTCCCTGACCGCGAGAGATTTAATTGTATCAGAAAACCCACACAGTTTCCGGACAGAGCGCCGCGAAGCGGCGCGAACCCCCCGGCTTATGGTTCCCGGACAAAGCGCCGCGAAGCGGCGCTTTGGCCGGGGTTTTCCTGATCGCGAGAGATTTAATTGTATCAGAAAAGCCACACAGTTTCCGAACAGAGCGCCGCGAAGCACGCGAACCCCGGCTTATGGTTCCCGGACAATGCGCCGCCAAGCGGCGCTTTGGCCAGGGTTTTCCTGACCGCGAGAGATTTAATTGTATCAGAAAAGCCACACAGTTTCCGGACAGAGCGCCGCGAAGCGGCGCGAACCCCCTGGCTTATGATTACCAGACAAAGCGCCGCGAAGCGGCGCTTTGGCCGGGTTTTCCTGACCGCGAGAGATTTAATTGTATCAGAAAAGCCACACAGTTTCCGGACAGAGCGCCGCGAAGCGGCGCGAACCCCGGCTTATGGTTCCCGGACAAAGCGCCGCGAAGCGGCGCTTTGGCCGGGTTTTCCTGACCGCGAGAGATTTAATTGTATCAGAAAAGCCACACAGTTCCCGGCCAGAGCGCCGCGAAGCGCCCCCAACCCCCCGGCTTATGGTTCCCGGACAAAGCGCCGCGAAGCGGCGCTTTGGCCGGGGTTTTCCTGACCGCGAGAGATTTAATTGTATCAGAAAAGCCACACAGTTTCCGGACAGAGCGCCGCGAAGCGGCGCGAACCCCCCGGCCTATGGTTCCCGGACAAAGCGCCGCTTTGGCCGGGGTTTTCCTGACCGCGAGAGATTTAATTGTATCAGAAAAGCCACACAGTTTCCGGACAGAGCGCCGCGAAGCGGCGCGAACCCCCCGGCTTATGGTTCCCGGACAAAGCGCCGCGAAGCGGCGCTTTGGCCGGGGTTTTCCTGACCGCGAGAGATTTAATTGTATGAGAAAAGCCACACAGTTTCCGGACAGAGCGCCGCGAAGCGGCGCGAACCCCCCGGCTTATGGTTCCCGGACAAAGCGCCGCGAAGCGGCGCTTAGGACGGGGTTTTCCTGACCGCGAGAGATTTAATTGTATCAGAAAAGCCACACAGTTTCCGGACAGAGCGCCGCGAAGCGGCGCTTAGGACGGGGGTTTCCTGACCGCGAGAGATTTAATTGTATCAGAAAAGCCACACAGTTTCCGGACAGAGCGCCGCGAAGCGGCGCCAAGTTTTCCTGACCGCGAGAGATTTAATTGTATCAGAAAAGCCACACAGTTTCCGGACAGAGCGCCGCGAAGCGGCGCGAACTCGGCTAACGGTTATGAGCCTGGACAAAGCGCCGCGAAGCGGCGCTTTGGCCGGGGTTTTCCTGACCGCGAGAGATTTAATTGTATCAGAAAAGCCACACAGTTTCCGGACAGAGCGCCGCGAAGCGGCGCGAACCAACATGGTTCCCGGACAAAGCGCCGCGAAGCGGCGCTTTGGCCGGGGTTTCCTGACCGCGAGAGATTTAATTGTATCAGAAAAAGCCACACAGTTTCCGGACAGAGCGCCGCGAAGCGGCGCGAACCCCCCGGCTTATGGTTCCCGGACAAAGCGCCGCGAAGCGGCGCTTTGGCCGGGGTTTTCCTGACCGCGAGAGATTTAATTGTATCAGAAAAGCCACACAGTTTCCGGACAGAGCGCCGCGAAGCGGCGCGAACCCCCCAGCCTATGGTTCCCGGACAAAGCGCCGCGAAGCGGCGCTTTGGCCGGGGTTTTCCTGACCGCGAGAGATTTAATTGTATCAGAAAAGCCACACAGTTTCCGGACAGAGCGCCGCGAAGCGGCGCGAACCCCCCGGCTTATGGTTCCCGGACAAAGCGCCGCGAAGCGGCGCTTTGGCCGGGGTTTTCCTGACCGCGAGAGATTTAATTGTATCAGAAAAGCCACACAGTTTCCGGACAGAGCGCCGCGAAGCGTACGAACTCCCCAATTTGTTCCCGGACGAGTTTGGGACAAAAAGGCGAAGCGGCGCTTTAGCCAGTCTGACCGCGAGAGATTTAATTGTATCAGAAAAGCCACACAGTTTCCGGACAGAGCGCCGCGAAGCGGCGCGAACCCCCCGGCTTATGGTTCCCGGACAAAGCGCCGCGAAGCGGCGCTTTGGCCGGGGTTTTCCTGACCGCGAGAGATTTAATTGTATCAGAAAAGCCACACAGTTTCCGGACAGAGCGCCGCGAAGCGGCGCGAACCCCCCAGCCTATGGTTCCCGGACAAAGCGCCGCGAAGCGGCGCTTTGGCCGGGGTTTTCCTGACCGCGAGAGATTTAATTGTATCAGAAAAGCCACACAGTTTCCGGACAGAGCGCCGCGAAGCGACCGCAAGAGACCTAACTTTATGGTTCTCCGGACAAAGCGCCGCGAAGCGGCGCTTTGGCCGGGGTTTTCCTGACCGCGAGAGATTTAATTGTATCAGAAAAGCCACACAGTTCCCGGACAGAGCGCCGCGAAGCGCCCCAACCCCCCCGGCTTATGGTTCCCGGACAAAGCGCCGCGAAGCGGCGCTTTGGCCGGGGTTTTCCTGACCGCGAGAGATTTAATTGTATCAGAAAAGCCACACAGTTTCCGGACAGAGCGCCGCGAAGCGGCGCGAACCCCCGGCTTATGAGCCTGGGACAAAGCGCCGCGAAGCGGCGCTTTGGCCGGGGTTTTCCTGACCGCGAGAGATTTAATTGTATCAGAAAAGCCACACAGTTTCCGGACAGAGCGCCGCGAAGCGGCGCGAACCCCTTGGCTTATGGTTCCCAGACAAAGCGCCGCGAAGCGGCGCTTAGGACGGGGTTTTCCTGACCGCGAGAGATTTAATTGTATCAGAAAAGCCACACAGTTTCCGGACTGCGCGCCGCGAAGCGGCGCGAACCCCGGCTTATGGTTCCCGGACAAAGCGCCGCGAAGCGGCGCTTGGCCGGGGGTTTCCTCACCGCGAGAGATTTAATTGTATCAGAAAAGCCACACAGTTTCCGGACAGAGCGCCGCGAAGCGGCCCCAACCCCCTGGCTTATGATTCCCAGACAAAGCGCCGCGAAGCGGCGCTTTGGCCGGGGTTTTCCTGACCGCGAGAGATTTAATTGTATCAGAAAAGCCACACAGTTTCCGGACAGAGCGCCGCGAAGCGGCGCGAACCCCCCAGCCTATGGTTCCCGGACAAAGCGCCGCGAAGCGGCGCTTTGGCCGGGGTTTTCCTGACCGCGAGAGATTTAATTGTATCAGAAAAGCCACACAGTTTCCGGACAGAGCGCCGCGAAGCGGCGCGAACTGGTTCCCGGACGGGGGTTTTCTGACCGCGAGAGATTTAATTGTATCAGAAAAGCCACACAGTTTCCGGACAGAGCGCCGCGAAGCGGCGCGAACCCCCCGGCTTATGGTTCCCGGACAAAGCGCCGCGAAGCGGCGCTTTGGCCGGGGTTTTCCTGACCGCGAGAGATTTAATTGTATCAGAAAAGCCACACAGTTTCCGGACAGAGCGCCGCGAAGCCGCGCGAACCCAACCTATGGTTCCCGGCCAAAGGGCCGGGAAGCGCCGCTTTGGCCGGGGTTTTCCTGATCGCGAGAGATTTAATTGTATCAGAAAAGCCACACAGTTTCCGAACAGAGCGCCGCGAAGCGGCGCGAACCCCCCGTCCTATGGTTCCCGGACAAAGCGCCGCGAAGCGGCGCTTTGGCCGGGGTTTTCCTGATCGCGAGAGATTTAATTGTATCAGAAAAGCCACACAGTTTCCGAACAGAGCGCCGCGAAGCGGCGCGAACCCTTATGGTTCCCGGACAAAGCGCCGCGAAGCGGCGCTTTGGCCGGGTCTGACCGCGAGAGATTTAATTGTATCAGAAAAGCCACACAGTTTCCGGACAGAGCGCCGCGAAGCGGCGCGAACCCCGGCTTATATGGTTCCCGGACAAAGCCCCGCGAAGCGGCGCTTTGGCCGGGGTTTTCCTGACCGCGAGAGATTTAATTGTATCAGAAAAGCCACAGTTTCCGGACAGAGCGCCGCGAAGCGGCGCGAACTGGTTCCCGGACAAAGCGCCGCGAAGCGGCGCTTTGGCCGGGGTTTTCCTGACCGCGAGAGATTTAATTGTATCAGAAAAGCCACACAGTTTCCGGACAGAGCGCCGCGAAGCGGCGCGAACCCCCCGGCTTATGGTTCCCGGACAAAGCGCCGCGAAGCGGCGCTTTGGCCGGGGTTTTCCTGACCGCGAGAGATTTAATTGTATCAGAAAAGCCACACAGTTTCCGGACAGAGCGCCGCGAAGCGGCGCGAACCCCCCGGCTTATGGTTCCCGGACAAAGCGCCGCGAAGCGGCGCTTTGGCCGGGGTTTTCCTGACCGCGAGAGATTTAATTGTATCAGAAAAGCCACACAGTTTCCGGACAGAGCGCCGCTTTGGCCGGGGTTTTCCTGACCGCGAGAGATTTAATTGTATCAGAAAAGCCACACAGTTTCCGGACAGAGCGCCGCGAAGCGGCGCGAACCCCCCGGCTTATGGTTCCCGGACAAAGCGCCGCGAAGCGGCGCTTTGGCCGGGGTTTTCCTGACCGCGAGAGATTTAATTGTATCAGAAAAGCCACACAGTTTCCGGACAGAGCGCCGCGAAGCGGCGCGAACCCCCGGCTTATGGTTTCCAGACAACGCGCCGCGAAGCGGCGCTTTGGCCCGGGTTTTCCTGACCGCGAGAGATTTAATTGTATGAGAAAAGCCACACAGTTTCCGGACAGAGCGCCGCGAAGCGGCGCGAACCCCCTTGCTTATGGTTCCCGGACAAAGCGCCGCGAAGCGGCGCTTAGGACGGGGTTTTCCTGACCGCGAGAGATTTAATTGTATCAGAAAAGCCACACAGTTTCCGGACAGAGCGCCGCGAAGCGTCGCGAACCCCCTGGCTTATGGTTCCCGGACAAAGCGCCGCGAAGCGGCGCTTAGGACGGGGGTTTCCTGACCGCGAGAGATTTAATTGTATCAGAAAAGCCACACAGTTTCCGGACAGAGCGCCGCGAAGCGGCGCGAACTCCCTGGCTTATGATTCCCGGACAAAGCGCCGCGAAGCGGCGCTTTGGCCGGGGTTTTCCTGACCGCGAGAGATTTAATTGTATCAGAAAAGCCACACAGTTTCCGGACAGAGCGCCGCGAAGCGGCGCGAACCCCCCGGCTTATGGTTCCCGGACAAAGCGCCGCGAAGCGGCGCTTTGGCCGGGGTTTTCCTGACCGCGAGAGATTTAATTGTATCAGAAAAGCCACACAGTTTCCGGACAGAGCGCCGCGTAGCGGCGCGAACCCCCCGGCTCATGGTTCCCGGACAAAGCGCCGCCAAGCGGCGCTTTGGCCGGGGTTTTCCTGACCGCGAGAGATTTAATTGTATCAGAAAAGCCACACAGTTTCCGGACAGAGCGCCGCGAAGCGGCGCGAACCCCTTATGGTTCCCGGACAAAGCGCCGCGAAGCGGCGCTTTGGCCGCGGTTTTCCTGACCGCGAGAGATTTAATTGTATCAGAAAAGCCACACAGTTTCCGGACAGAGCGCCGCGAAGCGGCGCAAACGCCGGGGCTATGGTTCCCGGACAAAGCGCCGCGAAGCGGCGCCTTGGCCGGGGTTTTCCTGACCGCGAGAGATTTAATTGTATCAGAAAAGCCACACAGTTTCCGGACAGAGCGCCGCGAAGCGGCGCGAACCCCCCGGCCTATGGTTCCCGGACAAAGCGCCGCGAAGCGGCGCTTTGGCCGGGGTTTTCCTGACCGCGAGAGATTTAATTGTATCAGAAAAGCCACACAGTTTCCGGACACAGCGCCGCGAAGCGGCGCGAACCGGCTTATGGTATCCCGGACAAAGCGCCGCGAAGCGGCGCTTAGGACGGGGGTTCCCTGACCGCGAGAGATTTAATTGTATCAGAAAAGCCACACAGTTTCCGGACAGAGCGCCGCGAAGCGGCGCGAAATCTCCGGCTTATGGTTCCCGGACAAAGCGCCGCGAAGCGGCGCTTTTGCCGGGGTTTTCCTGACCGAGAGATTTAATTGTATCAGAAAAGCCACACAGTTTCCGGACAGAGCGCCGCGAAGCGGCGCAAACCCCCCGGCTTATGGTTCCCGGACAAAGCGCCGCGGAGCGGCGCTTTGGCCGGGGTTTTTCTGACCGCGAGAGATTTAATTGTATCAGAAAAGCCACACAGTTTCCGGACAGAGCGCCGCGAAGCGGCGCGAACCCCCCGGCTTATGGTTCCCGGACAAAGCGCCGCGAAGCGGCGCTTTGGCCGGGGTTTTCCTGACCGCGAGAGATTTAATTGTATCAGAAAAGCCACACAGTTTCCGGACAGAGCGCCGCGTAGCGGCGCGAACCCCCCGGCTCATGGTTCCCGGACAAAGCGCCGCCAAGCGGACAGAGCGCCGCTTTCCTGACCGCGAGAGATTCAATTGTACCAGAAAAGCCACACAGTTTCCGAACAGAGCGCCGCGAAGCGGCCCGAACCCCCCGGCTCATGGTTCCCGGACAAAGCGCCGCGTCGCGGCGCTTTGGCCGGGGTTTCCCTGACCGCGAGAGATTTAATTGTATCAGAAAAGCCACACAGTTTCCGGACAGAGCGCCGCGAAGCGGCGCGAACCCCCTGGCTCATGATTCCGGGACAAAGCGCCGCTTCGCGGCGCTTTGGCCGGGGTTTTCCTGACCGCGAGAGATTTAATTGTATCAGAAAAGCCACACAGTTTCCGGACAGAGCGCCGCGTCTGACCGCGAGAGATTCAATTGTATCAGAAAAGCCACACAGTTTCCGGACAGAGCGCCGCGAAGCGGCGCTTTGGCCGGGGTTTTCCTGACCGCGAGAGATTTAATTGTATCAGAAAAGCCACACAGTTTCCGGACAGAGCGCCGCGAAGCGGCGCGAACCCCCTGGCTTATGATTCCCGGACAAAGCGCCGCTAAGCGGCGCTTAAGACGGGGTTTTTCTGACCGCGAGAGATTCAATTGTATCAGAAAAGCCACACAGTTTCCGGACAGAGCGCCGCGAAGCGGCGCGAACCCCCCGGCTTACGGTTCCCGGACAAAGCGCCGCGAAGTGGCGCTTTGGCCGATGTTTTCCTGACCGCGAGAGATTTAATTGTATCAGAAAAGCCACACAGTTTCCGGACAGAGCGCCACGAAGCGGCGCGAACCCCCCGGCTTACGGTTCCCGGACAAAGCGCCGCGAAGCGCGAGAACCCCGTTGTATCAGTTAAAGCGCCGCGGCCTTTGGACAGAGCGCCGCGTCTGACCGCGAGAGATTTAATTGTATTAGAAAAGCCACACAGTTTCCGGGCAGAGCGCCGCGAAGCGGTGCGAACCCCCAGGCTTACGGCTCCCGGACAGGGCGCGGCGAAGGGACCCTTTGGCCGTGGTTTTCCTGACCGCGAGAGATTTAATTGTATCAGAAAAGCCACACTGTTTCCGGACAAAGCGCCGCGAAGCGCGCGAACCCGGCTTATGGTCAGACAGCGCCGGACAGCGCGCCGCGTCTGACCGCGAGAGATTCAATTGTATCAGAAAAGCCACACAGTTTCCGGACAGAGCGCCGCGAAACGGCGCGAACCCCCGGCTTATGGTTCCCGGACAAAGCGCCGCGAAGCGGCGCTTTGGCCGGGGTTTTCCTGACTGCGAGAGATTTAATTGTATCAGAAAAGCCACACAGTTTCCGGACAGAGGGCCGCGAAACGGCGCGGACCCCCCGGCTCATGGTTCCCGGACAAAGCGCCGCGAAGCGGCGCTTTGGCCGGGTTTTCCTGACCGCGAGAGATTTAATTGTATCCAGAAAAGCCACACAGTTTCCGGACAGAGCGCCGCGAAGCGGCGCGAACCCCGGCTTACGGTTCCCGGACAAAGCGCCGCGAAGCGGCGCGCCGCGTTTTCCTGACCGCGAGAGATTTAATTGTATCAGAAAAGCCACACAGTTTCCGGACAGAGCGCCGCGAAGCGGCCCAACCCCCCCGGCTTATGGTTCCCGGCCAAAGCGCCGCGAAGCGCCCCTTTGGTCGGGGTTTTCCTGACCGCGAGAGATTTAATTGTATCAGAAAAGCCACACAGTTTCCGGACAGAGCGCCGCGAAGCGGCGCGAACCCCCCGGCTTACGGTTCCCGGACAAAGCGCCGCGAAGCGGCGCTTTGGCCGGGGTTTTCCTGACCGCGAGAGATTTAATTGTATCAGAAAAGCCACACAGTTTCCGGACAGAGCGCCGCGAAGCGGCGCGAACCCCCCGGTTTACGGTTCCCTTTGGCCGGGGTTTTCCTGACCGCGAGAGCTTTAATTGTATCAGAAAAGCCACACAGTTTCCGGACAGAGCGCCGCGAAGCGGCGCGAACCATCCGGCTTACGGTTTCCGTACAAAACGCCGCAAAGCGGCGCTTTGGCCGGGGGTTTCCTGACCGCGAGAGATTTAATTGTATCAGAAAAGACACACAGTTTCCGGACACAGCGCCGCGAAGCGGCGCGAACCCCGGTTTATTCCCGGACAAAGCGCCGCGAAGCGGCGCTTTGGCCGGGGTTTTCCTGACCGCGAGAGATTTAATTGTATCAGAAAAGCCACACAGTTTTCGAACAGAGCGCCGCGAAGCGGCGCGAACCCCTTGGTTTACGGTTCCCGTACAAAGCGCCGCGAAGCGGCGCGCCGCGTTTTCCTGACCGCGAGAGATTTAATTGTATCAGAAAAGCCACACAGTTTCCGGACAGAACGCCGCGAAGCGGCGCGAGCCCCCGGCTTACGGTTCCCGGACAAAGCGCCGCGAAGCGGCGCTTTGGCCTGGGTTTTCCTGACCGCGAGAGATTTAATTGTATCAGAAAAGCCACACAGTTTCCGGACAGAGCGCCGCGAAGCGCGCGAACCCCCGGCTTACGGTTCCCGGACAAAGCGCCGCGAAGCGCGCCGCCGAGTTTCTGACCGCGAGAGATTTAATTGTATCAGAAAAGCCACACAGTTTCCGGACAGAACGCCGCGAAGCGGCGCGAACCCCCCGGCCTATATTCCCGGAGAAAGCGCCGCGAAGCGGCGCATTGGCCGGGGGTGTCCTGACCGCGGGAGATTTAATTGGATCAGGAAAGCCACACAGGTTCCGGACAGAGCGCCGCGAAGCGGCTCGAAATCTCCGGCTTATAATTCCCGGACAAAGCGCCGCGAAGCGCCGCTTCGGCCGGGGTTTTCCTGACCGCGAGAGATTTAATTGTATAAGAAAAGCCACACAGTTTCCGGACAGAGCGCCGCGAAGCGGCGCGAACCCCCGGCCTATGGGGCGCTTTGGCCGGGGTTTTCCTGACCGCGAGAGATTTAATTGTATCAGAAAAGCCACACAGTTTCCGGACAGAGCGCCGCGAAGCGGCGCGAACCCCCCGGCTTATGGTTCCCGGACAAAGCGCCGCGAAGCGGCGCTTTGGCCGGGGTTTTCCTGACCGCGAGAGATTTAATTGTATCAGAAAAGCCACACAGTTTCCGGACAGAGCGCCGCGTCTGACCGCGAGAGATTCAATTGTATCAGAAAAGCCACACAGTTTCCGGACAGAACGCCGCGAAGCGGCGCGAACCCCCCGGCTTACGGTTCCCGGACAAAGCGCCGCGAAGCGGCGCTTTGGCCGGGGTTTTCCTGACCGCGAGAGATTTAATTGTATCAGAAAAGCCACACAGTTTCCGGACAGAGCGCCGCGTCTGACCGCGAGAGATTCAATTGTATCAGAAAAGCCACACAGTTTCCGGACAGAGCGCCGCGAAGCGGCGCGAACTCCCCTTATGGTTTCCCGGACAAAGCGCCGCGAAGCGCGCTTTGTAGGTTTTCTGACCGCGAGAGATTTAATTGTATCAGAAAAGCCACACAGTTTCCGGACAGAGCGCCGCGAAGCGGCGCGACCCCCCCGGCTTATGGTTCCCGGACAAAGCGCCGCGAAGCGGCGCTTTGGCCGGGGTTTTCCTGACCGCGAGAGATTTAATTGTATCAGAAAAGCCACACAGTTCCCGGACAGAGCGCCGCGTCTGACCGCGAGAGATTCAATTGTATCAGAAAAGCCACACAGTTTCCGGACAGAGCGCCGCGAACCCCCCGGGCTTACGGTTCCCGGACAAAGCGCCGCGAAGCGGCGCTTTGGCCGGGGTTTTCCTGACCGCGAGAGCTTTAATTGTATCAGAAAAGCCACACAATTTCCGGACAGAGCGCCGCGAAGCACTGAACCAGCTTTAACTGGTTCCCGGACAAAGCGCCGCGAAGCGCGGCAGGTTTTCCTGACCGCGAGAGATTCAATTGTATCAGAAAAGCCCCACAGTCTCCGGACAGAACGCCGCGAAGCGGCGCGAACCATCCGGCTTACGGTTCCCGGACAAAGCGCCGCAAAGCGGCGCTTTGGCCGGGGTTTTCCTGACCGCGAGAGATTTAATTGTATCAGAAAAGCCACACAGTTTCCGGACAGAGCGCCGCGAAGCGGCGCGAACCCCGGCCCATATTTCGGACAAAGCGCCGCGAAGCGACGCTTTGGACGGGGCTTTCCTGACCGCGAGAGATTCAATTGTATCAGAAAAGCCACACAGTTTCCGGACAGAGCGCCGCGTCTGACCGCGAGAGATTCAATTGTATCAGAAAAGCCACACAGTTTCCGGACAGAGCGCCGGGAAGCGGCGCGAACCCCGGCTTATGGTTCCCGGACAAAGCGCCGCGAAGCGGCGCTTTGGCCGGGGTTTTCCTGACCGCGAGAGATTTAATTGTATCAGAAAAGCCACACAGTTTCCGAACAGAGCCCCGCGAAGCGGCGCGAACCCCCGGCTTACGGTTCCCGGACAGCGCCGCGAAGCGGCGCGAACCCCGGCCTACATTCCGGAGAAAGCGCCCCGAAGCGCCCCTTTGGCCGCGGTTTTCCTGACCGCGAGAGATTTAATTGTATCAGAAAAGCCACACAGTTTCCGAACAGAGCGCCGCGAAGCGGCCCGAACCCCGGGCTTACGGTTCCCGGACAAAGCGCCGCGAAGCGGCGCTTTGGCCGGGGTTTTCCTGACCGCGAGAGCTTTAATTGTATCAGAAAAGCCACACAGTTTCCGGACAGAGCGCCGCGAAGCGGCGCGAACCCCCCGGCCCATATTCCCGGACAAAGCGCCGCGAAGCGGCGCTTTGGCCGGGGTTTTCCTGACCGCGAGAGATTTAATTGTATCAGAAAAGCCACACAGTTTCCGGACAGAGCGCCGCGTCTGACCGCGAGAGATTCAATTGTATCAGAAAAGCCACACAGTTTCCGGACAGAACGCCGCGAAGCGGCCCGAACCCCCCGGCTTACGGTTCCCGGACAAAGCGCCGCGAAGCGGCGCTTTGGCCGGGGTTTTCCTGACCGCGAGAGATTTAATTGTATCAGAAAAGCCACACAGTTTCCGGACAGAGCGCCGCGTCTGACCGCGAGAGATTCAATTGTATCAGAAAAGCCACACAGTTTCCGGACAGAACGCCGCGAAGCGGCGCGAACCATCCGGCTTACGGTTCTGGACAAAGCGCCGCGAACCGGCCCTTTGGCCAGGGTTTCACTGACCGCGAGAGATTTAATTGTATCAGAAAAGCCACACAGTTTCCGGACAGAGCGCCGCGAAGCGGCGCGAACCCCGGCCTATATTCCTGAGACAAAGCGCCGCGAAGCGGCTCTTTGGCCGCGGTTTTCCTGACCGCGAGAGATTTAATTGTATCAGAAAAGCCACACAGTTTCCGGACAGAGCGCCGCGAAGCGCGCGAACCCCCGGTTCCCGGACCGCCGCGAAGCCGCCGGGTTTTCTGACCGCGAGAGATTTAATTGTATCAGAAAAGCCACACAGTTTCCGGACAGAGCGCCGCGAAGCGGCGCGAACCATCCGGCTTACGGTTCCCGGACAAAGCGCCGCGAAGCGGCGCTTTGGCCGGGGTTTTCCTGACCGCGAGAGATTTAATTGTATCAGAAAAGCCACACAGTTTCCGGACAGAGCGCCGCGAAGCGCGCGAACCCCGGCCTACGTTCCCCGGACAAAGCGCCGCGAAGCGCTGCTTACTGACCGCGAGAGATTCAATTGTATCAGAAAAGCCACACAGTTTCCGGACAGAACGCCGCGAAGCGGCGCGAACCCCCCGGCTTACGGTTCCCGGACAAAGCGCCGCGAAGCGGCGCTTTGGCCGGGGTTTTCCTGACCGCGAGAGATTTAATTGTATCAGAAAAGCCACACAGTTTCCGGACAGAGCGCCGCGTCTGACCGCGAGAGATTCAATTGTATCAGAAAAGCCACACAGTTTCCGGACAGAACGCCGCGAAGCGGCGCGAACCATCCGGCTTACGGTTCCCGGACAAAGCGCCGCAAAGCGGCGCTTTGGCCGGGGTTTTCCTGACCGCGAGAGATTTAATTGTATCAGAAAAGCCACACAGTTTCCGGACAGAGCGCCGCGAAGCGCGCGAACCCCGGCTTACGGTTCCCGGACAAAGCGCCGCGAAGCGGCGCGCTTTGCGCAAGCGGGTTTTCCTGACCGCGAGAGATTCAATTGTATCAGAAAAGCCACACAGTTTCCGGACAGAGCGCCGCGTCTGACCGCGAGAGATTCAATTGTATCAGAAAAGCCACACAGTTTCCGGACAGAACGCCGCGAAGCGGCGCGAACCCCCCGGCTTACGGTTCCCGGACAAAGCGCCGCGAAGCGGCGCGAACCCCCCGGCCTATATTCCCGGAGAAAGCGCCGCGAAGCGGCGTTTTGGCCGCGGTTTTCCTGACCGCGAGAGATTTAATTGTATCAGAAAAGCCACACAGTTTCCGGACAGAGCGCCGCGTCTGACCGCGAGAGATTCAATTGTATCAGAAAAGCCACACAGTTTCCGGACAGAGCGCCGCGAAGCGGCGCGAACCCCCCGGCTTACGGTTCCCGGACAAAGCGCCGCGAAGCGGCGCTTTGGCCGGGGTTTTTCTGACCGCGAGAGATTTAATTTTATGAGAAAAGCCACACAGTTTCCGGACAGAGCGCCGCGAAGCGCTGCAGAACCAGTTTATTCCCGGACAAAGCGCCGCGAAGCGCGCTTTGCCGGGGTTTTCCTGACCGCGAGAGATTCAATTGTATCAGAAAAGCCGCACAGTTTCCGGACAGAACGCCGCGAAGCGGCGCGAACCATCCGGCTTACGGTTCCCGGACAAAGCGCCGCAAAGCGGCGCTTTGGCCGGGGTTTTCCTGACCGCGAGAGATTTAATTGTATCAGAAAAGCCACACAGTTTCCGGACAGAGCGCCGCGTCTGACCGCGAGAGATTCAATTGTATCAGAAAAGCCACACAGTTTCCGGACAGAACGTCGCGAAGCGGCGCGAACCCCCGGCTTACGGTTCCCGGACAAAGCGCCGCGAAGCGGCGCTTTGGTCGGGGTTTTCCTTACCGCGAGAGATTTAATTGTATCAGAAAAGCCACACAGTTTCCGGACAGAGCGCCGCGTCTGACCGCGAGAGATTCAATTGTATCAGAAAAGCCACACAGTTCCCGGACAGAGCGCCGCGTCTGACCGCGAGAAATTTCATTGTATCAGAAAAGCCACACAGTTTCCGGACAGAACGCCGCGAAGCGGCGCGAACCCCCCGGCTAACGGTTCCCGTACAAAGCGCCGCGAAGCGGCGCTTTGGCCGGGGTTTTCCTGACCGCGAGAGATTTAATTGTATCAGAAAAGCCACACAGTTTCCGGACAGAGCGCCGCGAAGCGGCGCGAACCCCCCGGTTTACGGCTCCCGTACGAAGCGCCGCGAAGCGGCGCTTTGGCAGGGGTTTTCCTGACCGCGAGAGATTTAATTGTATCAGAAAAGCCACACAGTTTCCGGACAGAGCGCCGCGTCTGACCGCGAGAGATTTAATTGTATCAGAAAAGCCACACAGTTTCCGGACAGAGCGCCGCGAAGCGGCGCGAACCCCCCGGCTTATGGTTCCCGGACAAAGCGCCGCGAAGCGGCGCTTTGGCCGGGGTTTTCCTGACCGCGAGAGATTTAATTGTATCAGAAAAGCCACACAGTTTCCGGACAGAGCGCCGC
The DNA here is from genome assembly GCA_029168955.1 of Aplectana chamaeleonis. NCBI lineage: Eukaryota > Metazoa > Nematoda > Chromadorea > Rhabditida > Cosmocercidae > Aplectana > Aplectana chamaeleonis. Next base: position 898,111 of record JAPDOI010000010.1, read on the forward strand.
GTCTGACCGCGAGAGATTCAATTGTATCAGAAAAGCCACACAGTTTCCGGACAGAACGCAGCGAAGCGGCGCGAACCCCCCGGCCCATATTCCCGGACAAAGCGCCGCGAAGCGGCGCTTTGGCCGGGGTTTTCCTGACCGCGAGAGATTTAATTGTATCAGAAAAGCCACACAGTTTCCGGACAGAGCGCCGCGTCTGACCGCGAGAGATTCAATTGTATCAGAAAAGCCACACAGTTTCCGGACAGAGCGCCGCGAAGCGGCGCGAACCCCCCGGCTTACGGTTCCCGGACAAAGCGCCGCGAAGCGGCGCTTTGGCAGGGGTTTTCCTGACCGCGAGAGATTTAATTGTATCAGAAAAGCCACACAGTTTCCGGACAGAGCGCCGCGTCTGATCGCGAGAGATTTCATTGTATCAGAAAAGCCACACAGTTTCCGGACAGAGCCCCGCGAAGCGCCCAGAACCCCTCGGCCTATATTCCCGGACAAAGCGCCGCGAAGCGGCGCTTTGGCCGGGGTTTTCCTGACCGCGAGAGATTTAATTGTATCAGAAAAGCCACACAGTTTCCGGACAGAGCGCCGCGAAGTCTGAACCCCGAGAGATTTACGGTTCCCGGACAAAGCGCCGCGACAGAGCGCCGCGTCTGACCGCGAGAGATTCAATTGTATCAGAAAAGCCACACAGTTTCCGGACAGAACGCCGCGAAGCGCGCGAACCCCGGCTTACGGTTCCCGGACAAAGCGCCGCGAAGCGCTGCGCCGAGATTTCCTGACCGCGAGAGGTGCTAATTGTATCAGAAAACGACAGAAAGCGCTACACAGTTTCCCGGACAAAGCGCCGCGAAGCGCGCAGCCAGGGTTTCTGACCGCGAGAGATTTAATTGTATCAGAAAAGCCACACAGTTTCCGGACAGAGCGCCGCGAAGCGGCGCGAACCCCCGGTTTACGGTTCCCGGACAAAGCGCCGCGAAAGCGCGGGTTTTCCCGACCGCGAGAGGTTTAATTGTATCAGAAAAGCCAACAGTTTCCGGACAGAGCGCCGCGAAGCGGCGCGAGCCCCTCGGCTTATATTCCCAGACAAAGCGCCGCGAAGCGGCGCTTTGGCCGGGGTTTTTCTGACCGCGAGAGATTTAATTGTATCAGGAAAGCCACACAGTTCCCGGACAGAGCGCCGCGTCTGACCGCGAGAGATTTAATTGTATCAGAAAAGCCACACAGTTTCCGGACAGAGCGCCGCGAAGCGGCGCGAACCCCTCGGCCTATATTCCCGGAGAAAGCGCCGCGGAGCGGCGTTTTGGCTGGGGTTTTCCTGACCGCGAGAGATTTAATTGTATCAGAAAAGCCACACAGTTTCCGGACAGAGCGCCGCGTCTGACCGCGAGAGATTCAATTGTATCAGAAAAGCCACACAGTTTCCGGACAGAGCGCCGCGAAGCGGCGCGAACCCCCCGGCTTATGGTTCCCGGACAAAGCGCCGCGAAGCGGCGCTTTGGCCGGGGTTTTTTACTTACCGCGAGAGATTCAATTGTATCAGAAAAGCCACACAGTTTCCGGACAGAGCGCCGCGTCTGACCGCGAGAGATTTAATTGTATCAGAAAAGCCACACAGTTTCCGGACAGAGCGCCGCGAAGCGGCGCGAACCCCTCGGCCTATATTCCCGGACAAAGCGCCGCGAAGCGGCGCTTTGGCCGGGGTTTTCCTGACCGCGAGAGATTTAATTGTATCAGAAAAGCCACACAGTTTCCGGACAGAGCGCCGCGTCTGACCGCGAGAGATTCAATTGTATCAGAAAAGCCACACAGTTTCCGGACAGAACGCCGCGAAGCGGCGCGAACCCCCCGGCTTACGGTTCCCGGACAAAGCGCCGCGAAGCGGCGCTTTGGCCGGGGTTTTCCTGACCGCGAGAGATTTAATTGTATCAGAAAAGCCACACAGTTTCCGGACAGAGCGCCGCGTCTGACCGCGAGAGATTCAATTGTATCAGAAAAGCCGCACAGTTTCCGGACAGAACGCCGCGAAGCGGCGCGAACCATCCGGCTTACGGTTCCCGGACAAAGCGCCGCGAAGCGGCGCTTTGGCCGGGGTTTTCCTGACCGCGAGAGATTTAATTGTATCAGAAAAGCCACACAGTTTCCGGACAGAGCGCCGCGAAGCGGCGCGAACCCCCCGGCCTATATTCCCGGACAAAGCGCCGCGAAGCGGCGCTTTGGCCGGGGTTTTCCTGACCGCGAGAGATTTAATTGTATCAGAAAAGCCACACAGTTTCCGGACAGAGCGCCGCGTCTGACCGCGAGAGATTCAATTGTATCAGAAAAGCCACACAGTTTCCGGACAGAGCGCCGCGAAGCGGCGCGAACCCCCCGGCTTACGGTTCCCGGACAAAGCGCCGCGAAGCGGCGCTTTGGCCGGGGTTTTCCTGACCGCGAGAGATTTAATTGTATCAGAAAAGCCACACAGTTTCCGGACAGAACGCCGCGAAGCGGCGCGAACCCCCCGGCTTACGGTTCCCGGACAAAGCGCCGCGAAGCGGCGTGAACCCCCCGGCCTATATTCCCGGAGAAAGCGCCGCGGAGCGGCGTTTTGGCTGGGGTTTTCCTGACCGCGAGAGATTTAATTGTATCAGAAAAGCCACACAGTTTCCGGACAGAGCGCCGCGTCTGACCGCGAGAGAATCAATTGTATCAGAAAAACCAAAGAGTTTCCGGACAGAGCACCGCGAAGCGGCGCGAACTCCCGGCTTACGGTTCCCGGACAAAGCGCCGCGAAGCGGCGCGAAACCCCGGCCTATATTCCCGCAGAAAGCGCCGCGAATCGTCGTTTTGGCCGCGGTTTTCCTGACCGCGAGAGATTTAATTGTATCAGGAAAGTCACACAGTTTCCGGACAGAGCGCCGCGAAGCGCGCGGAACCAGCACGGTTCCCGGACAAAGCGCCGCGAAGCGGCGCTGGCCGGGTTTCCTGACCGCGAGAGATTCAATTGTATCAGAAAAGCCACACAGTTTCCGGACAGAGCGCCGCGAAGCGGCGCGAACCCCGGCTTACGGTTCCCGGACAAAGCGCCGCGAAGCGGCGCTTTGGCCGAGGTTTTCCGGACCGCGAGAGATTTGATTGTATCAGAAAAGCCACACAGTTTCCGGACAGAGCGCCGCGTCTGACCGCGAGAGATTTAATTGTATCAGAAAAGCCACACAGTTTCCGGACAGAGCGCCGCGAAGCGGCGCGAACCCCCCGGCTTATGGTTCCCGGACAAAGCGCCGCGAAGCGGCGCTTTGGCCGGGGTTTTCCTGACCGCGAGAGATTTAATTGTATCAGAAAAGCCACACAGTTTCCGGACAGAGCGCCGCGAAGCGGCGCGAACCATCCGGCTTACGGGTCCCGGACAAAGCGCCGCGAAGCATCGCTTTGGCCGTGTTTTCCTGACCGCGAGAGATTTAATTGTATCAGAAAAACCACACAGTTTCCGGACAGAGCGCCGCGAAGCGGCGCGAACCCCCCGGCTTACAGTTCCCGGACAAAGCGCCGCGAAGCGGCGCTATGGCCGGGGTTTTCTTGACCGCGAGAGATTTAATTGTATCAGAAAAGCCACACAGTTTCCGGACAGAGCGCCGCGAAGCGGCGCGAACCCCCCGGCTTATGGTTCCCGGACAAAGCGCCGCGAAGCGCCGCTTTGGCCGGGGTTTTCCTGACCGCGAGAGATTTAATTGTATCAGAAAAGCCACACAGTTTCCGGACAGAGCGCCGCGAAGCGGCGCGAATGGTTCCGGACAAAGCGCCGCGAAGCGGCGCTTTGGCCGGGGTTTTCCTGACCGCGAGAGATTTAATTGTATCAGAAAAGCCACACAGTTTCCGGACAGAGCGCCGCGAAGCGGCGCGAACCCCCCGGCTTATGGTTCCCGGACAAAGCGCCGCGAAGCGGCGCTTTAGCCGGGGTTTTCCTGACCGCGAGAGATTTAATTGTATCAGAAAAGCCACACAGTTTCCGGACAGAGCGCCGCGAAGCGGCGCGAACCCCCCGGCTTATGGTTCCCGGACAAAGCGCCGCGAAGCGGCGCTTTGGCCGGGGTTTTCCTGACCGCGAGAGATTTAATTGTATCAGAAAAGCCACACAGTTTCCGGACAGAGCGCCGCGAAGCGGCGCGAACCCCAACTTACGGTTCCCGGACAAAGCGCCGCGAAGCGGCGCTTTGGCCGGGGTTTTTCTGACCGCGAGAGATTTAATTGTATCAGAAAAGCCACACAGTTTCCGGACAGAGCGCCGCGAAGCGGCGCGAACCCCCCGGCTTATGGTTCCCGGACAAAGCGCCGCGAAGCGGCGCTTTGGCCGGGGTTTTCCTGACCGCGAGAGATTTAATTGTATCAGAAAAGCCACACAGTTTCCGGACAGAGCGCCGCGTCTGACCGCGAGAGATTTAATTGTATCAGAAAAGCCACACAGTTTCCGGACAGAGCGCCGCGAAGCGGCGCGAACCCCCCGGCTTACGGTTCCCGGACAAAGCGCCGCGAAGCGGCGCTTTGGCCGGGGTTTTCCTGACCGCGAGAGATTTAATTGTATCAGAAAAGCCACACAGTTTCCGGACAGAGCGCCGCGAAGCGGCGCGAACCCCCCGGCCTATGGTTCCCGGACAAAGCGCCGCTTTGGCCGGGGTTTTCCTGACCGCGAGAGATTTAATTGTATCAGAAAAGCCACACAGTTTCCGGACAGAGCGCCGCGTCTGACCGCGAGAGATTCAATTGTATCAGAAAAGCCACACAGTTTCCGGACAGAACGCCGCGAAGCGGCGCGAACCCCCCGGCTTACGGTTCCCGGACAAAGCGCCGCGAAGCGGCGCTTTGGCCGGGGTTTTCCTGACCGCGAGAGATTTAATTGTATCAGAAAAGCCACACAGTTCCCGGACAGAGCGCCGCGTCTGACCGCGAGAGATTTCATTGTATCAGAAAAGCCACACAGTTTCCGGACAGAGCGCCGCGAAGCCGCGCGAACCCCCCAATTTACGGTTCCCGTACAAAGCGCCGCGAAGCGGCGCTTTGGCCGGGGTTTTCCTGACCGCGAGAGATTTAATTGTATCAGAAAAGCCACACAGTTTCCGGACAGAACGCCGCGAAGCGGCGCGAACCCCCCGGCTAACGGTTCCCGTACAAAGCGCCGCGAAGCGGCGCTTTGGCCGGGGTTTTCCTGACCGCGAGAGATTTAATTGTATCAGAAAAGCCACACAGTTTCCGGACAGAGCGCCGCGAAGCGCGCGAACCCCAGACGGTTCCCGGACAAAGCGCCGCGAAGCGCGCTTTGGGGTTTTCCTGACCGCGAGAGATTTCATTGTATCAGAAAAGCGAGCGCCGCGAAGCGGCGCGAACCCCCCGGCTTACGGTTCCCGGACAAAGCGCCGCGAAGCGGCGCGAACCCCCCGGCCTATATTCCCGGAGAAAGCGCCGCGAAGCGGCGTTTTGGCAGGGGTTTTCCTGACCGCGAGAGATTTAATTGTATCAGAAAAGCCACACAGTTTCCGGACAGAGCGCCGCGTCTGACCGCGAGAGATTCAATTGTATCAGAAAAGCCACACAGTTTCCGGACAGAGCGCCGCGAAGCGGCGCGAACCCCCCGGCTTATGGTTCCCGGACAAAGCGCCGCGAAGCGGCGCTTTGGCCGGGGTTTTCCTGACCGCGAGAGATTTAATTGTATCAGAAAAGCCACACAGTTTCCGGACAGAGCGCCGCGTCTGACCGCGAGAGATTTAATTGTATCAGAAAAGCCACACAGTTTCCGGACAGAGCGCCGCGTCTGACCGCGAGAGATTCAATTGTATCAGAAAAGCCACACAGTTTCCGGACAGAGCGCCGCGTCTGACCGCGAGAGATTCAATTGTATCAGAAAAGCCACACAGTTTCCGGACAGAGCGCCGCGTCTGACCGCGAGAGATTCAATTGTATCAGAAAAGCCACACAGTTTCCGGACAGAGCGCCGCGAAGCGGCGCGAACCCCCCGGCTTATGGTTCCCGGACAAAGCGCTGCGAAGCGGCGCTTTGGCCGGGGTTTTCCTGACCGCGAGAGATTCAATTGCATCAGAAAAGCCACACAGTTTCCGGAAAGAGCGCCGCGTCTGACCGCGAGAGATTTAATTGTATCAGAAAAGCCACACAGTTTCCGGACAGAGCGCCGCGTCTGACCGCGAGAGATTCAATTGTATCAGAAAAACCACACAGTTTCCGGACAGAGCGCCGCGTCTGACCGCGAGAGATTCAATTGTATCAGAAAAATCACACAGTTTCCGGACAGAGCGCCGCGTCTGACCGCGAGAGATTTAATTGTATCAGAAAAGCCACACAGTTTCCGGACAGAGCGCCGCGAAGCGGCGCCTGAACCCCACTTATGGTTCCCGGACAGAGCGCCGCGTCTGACCGCGAGAGATTTAATTGTATCAGAAAAGCCACACAGTTTCCGGACAGAGCGCCGCGTCTGACCGCGAGAGATTCAATTGTATCAGAAAAGCCACACAGTTTCCGGACAGAGCGCCGCGTCTGACCGCGAGAGATTCAATTGTATCAGAAAAACCACACAGTTTCCGGACAGAGCGCCGCGTCTGACCGCGAGAGATTCAATTGTATCAGAAAAACCACACAGTTTCCGGACAGAACGCCGCGAAGCGGCGCGAACCCCCCGGCTTACGGTTCCCGGACAAAGCGCCGCGAAGCGGCGCTTTGGCCGGGGTTTTCCTGACCGCGAGAGATTTAATTGTATCAGAAAAGCCACACAGTTTCCGGACAGAGCGCCGCGAAGCGGCGCGAACCCCCCGGCTTACGGTTCCCGGACAAAGCGCCGCGAAGCGGCGCTTTGGCCGGGGTTTTCCTGGCCGCGAGAGATTCAATTGTATCAGAAAAGCCACACAGTTTCCGGACAGAGCGCCGCGTCTGACCGCGAGAGATTTAATTGTATCAGAAAAGCCACACAGTTTCCGGACAGAGCGCCGCGTCTGACCGCGAGAGATTTAATTGTATCAGAAAAGCCACACAGTTTCCGGACAGAGCGCCGCGTCTGACCGCGAGAGATTTAATTGTATCAGAAAAGCCACACAGTTTCCGGACAGAGCGCCGCGTCTGACCGCGAGAGATTCAATTGTATCAGAAAAGCCACACAGTTTCCGGACAGAGCGCCGCGTCTGACCGCGAGAGATTCAATTGTATCAGAAAAACCACACAGTTTCCGGACAGAGCGCCGCGTCTGACCGCGAGAGATTCAATTGTATCAGAAAAACCACACAGTTTCCGGGCAGAGCGCCGCGAAGCGGCGCGAACCCCCCGGCTTACGGTTCCCGTACAAAGCGCCGCGAAGCGGCGCTTTGGCCGGGGTTTTCCTGACCGCGAGAGATTTAATTGTATCAGAAAAGCCACACAGTTTCCGGACAGAGCGCCGCGAAGCGGCGCTTTGGCCGGGGTTTTCCTGACCGCGAGAGATTTAATTGTATCAGAAAAGCCACACAGTTTCCGGACAGAGCGCCGCGAAGCGGCGCGAACCCCCCGGCTTACGGTTCCCGGACAAAGCGCCGCGAAGCGGCGCGAACCCCCCGGCCTATATTCCCGGAGAAAGCGCCGCGAAGCGGCGCTTTGGCCGGGGTTCTCCTGACCGCGAGAGATTTAATTGTATCAGAAAAGCCACACAGTTTCCGGACAGAGCGCCGCGTCTGACCGCGAGAGATTCAATTGTATCAGAAAAGCCACACAGTTTCCGGACAGAGCGCCGCGAAGCGGCGCGAACCCCCCGGCTTATGGTTTGCGGACAAAGCGCCGCCAAGCGGCGCTTTGGCCGGGGTTTTCCTGACCGCGAGAGATTCAATTGTATCAGAAAAGCCACACAGTTTCCGGACAGAGCGCCGCGAAGCGGCGCGAACCCCCCGGCTTACGGTTCCCGGACAAAGCGCCGCGAAGCGGCGCGAACCCCCCGGCCTATATTCGCTACCGATTGCGAAGCCTCAGCGGCACTATCGCGAAGTCGCTACGACATTGCCGCTGCGACTCCACGATAGTGCCGCAACGGTGCCTGCAGGAGCCGAAGCGGCTTCCCCGCGAAGCCGCAGCGATTGATTGTACGGCGCCTCAAGGTAGATTCTGCATTGCAAATGCATGCATGCTGCCGCGCAGCCCATCGACGAACTCGAGCCCGCAAATACAGCGAATCGTGGACGCAGCCCCGCTGCGAGACTTGTTTCGTGCTTGGTAGTCACGACTAAATGTCGCTTAGAAAATTTCTGACATCAATGTATTCGGCCTCACACTGAAGCTGGCTGCCCCTCAGTCTTCCTGAAAACCTTCACAAGCAGCGCTTTGTCTTGCTCGCATCACACTGCACTGCGTCGCGGCGTTTATGGTACGCTATGGAAGGGAAAGCGGTGTTTCATTAACTGGGTCTACAGCGCCTTCATGGCCAAGAGTGCTTTTTTGCCACAGCCCCCCTCTTTTTATGGACCCAGTGAGCTGCTATCATTTCATCTGCTAGGACTCAACAAATGATGTATGACCATACGGAAAGTATTTACATTGCTGGATGTAGTGCAGAGAAAGATTTTCTTTGATTTCCGTGAGGTCCCACATGTATTATTTTTTGTTCATTTGATGCTTTGAATGGGAACCATTCCTTTGAATCGGAATCATTAGAGTGTTGACATAAGTACTGGAAAAAAGGAAAAAAAAACGTAGAGCGGCACATGTAAATCACTTTTGGGTCAACCTAAGGGATGAAGTTTTTGCCGTTTGCCGGCCGTTTTGGGAAGTTTTTTTTGCCGACTACCGTTTGCCGAAATCTCAAAATGGTTTGCCGCACATCCCTGATCCCCAATCGAGATTGCTACCGATAAGGTAAAACACGACTAACGCTGTTATATCGGCAATAGTGATCCAGACCAAGTTTACCGCCATAAAGGCATTTGTCCCGCTTTACCGTATCGGAACCAGTTTCGACAGAAGATCTCTTGCCAAAATGAACATATTGTCAGCATACCCGTGTACGAAAGGTTCAGCTGTAGACTTGCACCTCATCTCTTAATATTCCAGAACATCGGTTTCGCTGTAACTGAAAAAGGGACAATTGTCGCGTAGTCGCTGGTATGACAACCGGGTAGGCTGAGATTTACAATCACGTGCCGTATGAGTACGTTCCCAAAATAGGAAGCTCCCAACTGGGATGAAAGCCCATGGCTGAGGAAAGAACTTGCCCAACTTGTTTGAGAACATGTTGTCGTTGGCTTATCTGCTAAAAAAGTGTGGTACGTGAGAAGGCTTCCCCCAACCTACCCCTAAAGCTGCACGTTGGTGCTCTAGTAATGTTTCTGTATTAGTTGGGGCGTATCGGGCGAGTTTTGTGGCAAACCAGTGTGAACTTGTTTTGTTCTCCTTTTACTGCAAGATTGGAAAACTCCGTATTCATTGCCAGATCAGTGTCATCGTTGGTCCCTTGTTTTTATTGAGGATCCGCGACGCACTTGCCTTGGGGCATTGATGGAACCACTCGAAGTGTTTCAATTCCTACCTTGCAATATTTGCACGGAATCTGTTCCATGCATGATGCACTTATGAGCGTATAAGTCTTTTCTACATATTTTCAACAACAACAACAACCGGGGGCCGGTGATGAGTTTTAATATGAGAATACTCAGCCAGGCTCTTACTCATGAATAAGTTTGGTGAATACTGCCGAAATGTAATTTTCGATCGTTTTCAATATTCCGTGCAATGTATTTGAACGATAATAACCTACCATAATAAATGAAAAAGCTCTAGTGCTGAAGCTCTGGTTTTAAAGCTTCTCAACTTACCATCTGCTCTATCCCTTGCTACACTTTAAGTCTGGAACCTACTGTATTTTTTACCATCCGGAAAGCGTCCAATTCATCTTCTCACGTTAGGCAGGTAGCGTAAACCTGACGGCTCGTGTGATTCTGACATCACTTTACGTGGGGCAGCTCGCGTTAAACTGGCGGCTCTGTGGCATCTATGTCGCGGTATGTTGGCGGATTGGAGGTGGCGGTTTGTTCGCGTTCAACACCACATTTACTACCACCCCCGATTTCTCCAGGGTCAAGCAGGGCGTTGCGTAAATTCTCGAAATCTGAGCGACCCCCAAACCATCGAAATTTATTTTCCAGAATCCAGAATTTTTGCGATTTTCCCATCCGGATGCGCCATTTCCGGTCAGATATACTCTATTTATCTTGAATTGCACAAAACGCGGTCCGCCAATAGTCCTCTAATTGGCCCGCTAGTACCGTAGTGTATGTCCACGACGCGTTCTCGGCAGACCCGGGTGTGCACCCGGTGTGCAGAGCAATCGATTCGTCACTGCCGTCACTCGTCCCACCCTGCCACCCGGGTCTGCCGAGAACGCGTCGTGGACGTACACTACGGCACTAGCGGGCCAATTAGAGAACTATTGGCGGACCGCGTTTTGTGCTATTCATGATAAACAGAGTATAGATTGTTTTGTCATTTTTTTTGGAAAATCAAAACATGTAACATGTTCAATTACTAAAACCGTCAGGCGCCGAAAATTCGTTCAGCAGTCGGGCTCAAGCGTCTTAAACTTGCGCATGCTAAGATCTTTCCCATTGGTGACCAAAAATATATATGGTTGTGCCACTCGAATAGATTCGAATCGATATATTCGAACAATCGCCATTTGAATACGTACTGTGCTTCTCTGGGCCGAAGTCCGGTCCGCGATTGCGTCTCGACACGCTTTGCGGCCGCGCGCATTCGAGTCGGAAGAGTTTCCAGCGCAGCAGCCGCTCTAGGTGGGTTTTAAAAACTGAAAAGTAAACAAAATTTGAGTAAACTGTATGAAAAAAGCCGTATAGAGTTGGCTTTGGCGCTGGAAACTCGACTGACTCGAGCGCGTGCGGCCGCAAAGCGTGTCGAGACGCAATTGCGGACCGGAATTTGGCCCAGATAAGCACAGTACTCATTATCGGAAATTCTGAAAACGCACCATTCGCATACTATGCAAAAATCTGACCTCAAAACAACAGGGTCATTCGAATCTATTCCATATTCGAAGCCTACAATTCGATTGAACACTCTAATACTTAAAATTTTGAATACTTTCAAATAAATCTGCCCCGTCGTCGCTATTTAAGGTATAAGATAGGTGGCCATGTATTCCATTGGCAGGCATGACCACGTCGAATGATTTCGAAATTACTAGGCGCCTCGCCGTGTGCAAAATGTAGTAACACAACATGGCCTGATGTGCGTCCTCACCGCAGTTTCTGTGTTCGTCAGCGCTGCAACAAATGATTGTTTTGATTAGTTCCACCTCATTTAATGTGTAATTGCACCCAGTGAATCTGTATCTAATAATATGTTGACGAGGGAGTCAAGTTCTAAGTTGTTGGAGAACCCTCAGTAGTTTTTTATTCATAGTATTCCTAACCCCTTAGAAATGCCACAATTGCAAAAAAATTATCTCAGAAGCATACCGATTCCTGCAAGCTGCAAGATTACTAAACCAAATGATACGAAGTTGTGGCATAAACGCAACCTTTTTAGACACATGAACCAGTTGAGAGCTCGTGGAAATCGGTCCGCTAATCCTCGGAGGGCGGCCTGGTGGCAATTTGGGACAGGAAGTTGACCAATTTTTGCAAATACTTTGTCCGGCTTTTTTTTTACTGAGAAATGTTCACAGCGGTCATTGAAGGCAGTATTCAATGATAATTTCTATGTCAATATCGTTAGCTGAAACGAAGGGTTGACTATCTGGCACAGCTTAATTTGTTAGATATTGTGTAAGAATGAATGAATGAAAATTTTTTGAGGGTAACGATTGAAACCACCTTTAACCGAATCTATTCGAAACTCGGAACTCGAAAAAAGGGGTCATTCGAATGTATTCGAAGTTCGAACCTCAAAAAAAGGCCATTCCAAATCATTCAAAAATCGGACATTAAAAAAGGGTCACACAAATCTATTCGATATTCGGTCTTTTCGTCCAGGGCTCAACTATACAAAAATACCACGAATTTTCAGGATCTCTTATTCAATCTTAGTCCAAAATTTTTTCGATGCCCCCCAACCTTCATTTTCGGGACAAAATTTATGCGACCCCTTCACCACCCGTTACGAAATTCCGCAACTCCACTTGACCCTGCGTAATTCGAAAACATCAGAGACTCATGGGGAGCGCTTCAACTTTGGACTCTTCGCTTGCCACCTCGTTTGGGCTGAATATAGCTACGCCGAAAATTGGGGCAACAGTCTGCTTAACCATGCTCCTGGACGGAGAGTTGACAAAAACAATTTACCTTTGGAATCTGACGAGTAGATTAGTGCAGATATCCGTCTCTATTCAGCATAATGGAGATCAAGCTCCTTTCACTAAGTCTCCCTGTTGTCGGAGAACTCGGTCACGTTAGGTCGCTGTGATGTCACAACACGCTGCTTCACCGTCCCAAAGCTCTACCACTACCCAGGATTTCCTTCTTCTTCCAGACTTCAGAGATTAATTGGCTTTAGAGAGTAAGAGAATTATTCCACACTAACTGAGACATCAAAATGACCTCATTAGGCAGATATAGGAGCGCCTAAAATCGCGGCGCGTACGAATCATCATAGATATAAGCTTGCCAGGGATTACAACTTCGGTATCTCGAAAGTTTGTGGAATGAATGATACCATTTACTCTACCACGCAAGGATACGAAGTTGTGAAAATTTTGCAGGTCTCTACATTTTAGTGGGATGAAGGACGACTTCCACAAATCGTGTCATTTTCCACATTCTTTTGATCTACGTCATCTCGTTGACGTATTCCTTCTTATGCGCCCTGTTCTTCATGGCTCTTTTGTAGTGCAGCATTTGATTTTCAGCATTTGGTACCGTGAAATTTCCTCGTTGTCGTGAATTGAGTGGTAGTGGGTGCACCCGGTTGGCTGTTATCATCGGGACACTCTTGCAGAAGCGTACAACCGTCAAATACGAATATTCAGTACAAGAATGTGAAGAGAAAACAACACGCTCCAACCCGTCATAGCCTGTTAACAACAGGTTCTAACTGGTCAAGATATGCTACACGACTACTACTGTGCACGTTATTGCAAGGGTGTCCATTTTGAGTCACCCTACCCGGCTGACTCAAACATGTCATTTTACGCCACGACAATTTCGTTCTCCGTACGTCGTTAGCGTTCAAGTCTGTTGCCAGTGTGTGCCTACTGATTGAATGTATGAATTTTATATCTACATATATCTACCAGTGTTCATATAGGGTCTTACACCCTTTCAAGCAGTCAGTTTGTCATTGTAAGATTTTAACGAGGGCCACGTCAATAAATCATGTTCAAATAATCAAATCGATGCCTGTAGTATGACGTTGGTGATCCTTGTAAGGTTGCGCAATTCTAAAGACTGGTATCACTATCAGCTTCCCGAATTATGCTTTGTACGTTTTAAATCCCGTTCAATTAACACGATAGTTGTTGTTCGACGCGTTTTAACATGGAAGAAACCTGTCCAGATTTTCCATCATTCTGTGTGACTTTCAAGTTTACCATTCATATAGAGAATCGATCACTCTTAAGATGTTCCATCGTCTTCAACAAAACATAAACTCTTCGAAAGCGATGTCCTCACTGTCTCATGCAGAACGGGCTTGTGTGGCCACTGGTGGAGCGTATGGTGGTGCGACGGACAGTAGTTCTGGAGAAGGCAACAAGGCAGGAGCTGGAGGAGCTTAGACTCTATTGAAACAATGGAGTCAAGTGGACCGACAGCTGGTAAAGGAGGACCTTCGCGACTCTATGTACCACCAGGTCGGAAAGGTTTGCGTAGGGAGAGCACCACGTGTACCTAGGAGCTTTTGGGCGAAGATTTGGTGTGTTATTTTTGACGATTCTTGTATATAACTGCACACTAAGACGCAAATCATATTCCTTAACGCTAACGCGTCACACACGGCCGTGGCATGGACTGTGAATGCTTTCTACGCGCATGCCACGCTTGCAAAGACCGTGAATACTAGAGTGTTGCCCGAATATTCGTTTCTTCGAATAATATTCGAATATTTCAATATAAGAATAATTCGAATATTCGAATATCCAAAGAAGTGGATTCTTCGGTTTATTCGACTAATCGAATATTCAGCATGAATAATTTCAATATTCGACAACGTCGCACCCCATTTTGCACTGACTCCCAGCGCGGCAACGATCGATATTCCGTCTGCCTTCCTGTTCGGTGGAGCTGGGTCCCGAATGGATTTGCCTTACTACAGTGCGCCATAATTATTTCAATTTGGGCCAGTCTAAAGTCATTTGTTTCCCTACCCTTGCTTTTTTCTCAGGCTGTTCTTGTTTATTCTTTTTTCTGCTCTTGTTTATTTCTGACAACTATTTTATTGTTAATACTGGCCGCTCTCTCCACTAATTATTTTGTTTTGAAATGGTCTGGATGGTCGATGGCCGTGAAACGTGTTATTCTGTGATTTCGGTTGAAATTTTTATTCGAATCGGGGCCATCGACCACCCAGATCATTTCAATCATCTGTATTCCGTGCCTCTGGTCAGTCTGAAAAATGTGAATGTAGTGATGCCAATTTAATGTAGTTAATGTGAAAGAATTATAAAATTCAAACAGCAGATTAAATCCACTGTAACGCAATGGTCATGATAAGAGCATTGAAAACAATTCCACTTTCTACTTAGCAGCCGAAGCTCAAAAAATGCTGTTTCTATGGCAAAGTCTAATCTCTACACGGATCTCTACGATAAGGTAGATACCCGGTATGGGGAGAAGTGTAAAAAAATCAACTATAACCATTCCCGTTATTCTCCTCCTGGTATGCGGGAAATCTCGTCTGTGGTCTTTGAAACCTGATTGACGGGTTGGGATACCTTTGAGAAGACTACTCAGGATGGAAATTTACGACTGAATTTTACTAGAGTACGAGAAAAAATTTAGTAAATTTTTAGAGAATTTCACCAGATTTGGGCAAAGATTAGTCGAAAATTTCACGTAAATCTCTAAAATTTATTCGAAATCTACTAAATTTTTTACTAGTATTCTACTCGTATTTTCACTAAAATTTACCAGTGTTTTACTAGTCGTCTTTTACTAAAATTTACTGGCAAATTATTCGTTTCTTCCTAAAAATTATTACGATTTTCAACACAAATTTAAGCGGAACTTCCTCGCATTTTGTTCATTTTTCGATACACTCATTATATTACAAATGACGATATAACAGTTCATATGAAAATATTTCATCTCAAATTTACAAACACAACAGTAACAGTTCACTGATCAACAGAAACATTAATTTACGAACACCATCACACCGATGACCAGATTCTCAGAGTGCAAAAATTGAAATCCTATATACAGAGATATTACTTTTGTCTTTCCAGGGTTGCTATAACTGCCTCCACGTCATGCATGTGGTTTCTGAGAGATCGTGCATCTTCACGACACTATTACGTTGATCGCAGCATTCTTATAATTGCCATAGTAATGCGCGTTGGATCTTGGAATTGTTTCTTCAATTGTTGTACTGCTTTCTCGCAAGAATCTCCTCGTCGCGGGATCTTTTTATGGCTCTTGCTGCATCGCCTCTACAGCAGTTCACCAAAACTGATATTTTCTCAATGTTGCTGTACGGCTGCCTATGAACTAGCGCCTCAAAGTTCACAAAAGGCATCAAAGTCGGCTATTTTTTTCTGAAATTTTTCTATTTTCTGGCCGTTTTGGGCCCTTCTGTTTTCTGTTTTCTGACAGAATCGATTTTCTGTTTTCGGAATGTTTGAAAAATTTCCGCACACCCCTTTTTGAGATGTCTTCTCGTGAGGTTTTCCCCAAGTTTCCAAGCTCAGTCCATGTCCTTAAGGTTCTGCATGTGCTTCCAGAACATATCGCCGATCATAGCTTCTTTATGACAAGGAACACTAATTCTCCCATCATCATCACAGAACGTTTGGAAAGAAGTAGTCCTGTCGAAATGTGTTGGTTACAGTCGCGACACGTTTCGCCAAGCCAGATGTCTCAACTTAGTCGATTCGCGAGAGTGACGCCGATTTGAACTATCCGTCATTTTTCATTTTCTTGATTAACCCGAATTTCATTTTTCAAGCCGTCGATAGTTATTTTGTTTCTTTTTTTTCAATTCAGAATTGCTCGTATTCACAAGTAACTAGGGAACCTCGCATGGTGCTTTACCGGATCAGAAAGCTAATGAATGTTTTCCAGTCAATTCTGGCGCGCTCTTTTTGAATCTGAAATCGAATTATGCTACGGACATCTGCGAAAAAGTTATAGCCTGTCACAGTTCGCTGTTCTCCCTACAAAAACTGCCCAAATATCGGAGGAGGGCAGGAATATCATCAAAAGGAAGAAAATTACCGTCGCTCAACGGAATCTCTTGTCATCGGAAGCTTCTCCTAATATACTCAACGGGCAAGACCTTCTAGACCAAGTGATCCGCTATGAGTCTCTAGTATTGACTCTACCTTCAGGCTTAATTCTGTCGCCGACCACATTTGATTACACGATATCTGGAACCAGTGGGGTGAAGTCAGGAAACAGATCGAGCAATCCTAGCAGCAGCTCTATTTTTTTTTGAGGACACAACTTCTCCAGTTGTCGGCCAGAAAAACTGCAAAAGCAATACAAAAGACGAAAAACCTAACAGTCGATCTCATAATAGTCTTCATGAGCTATTTCAACGGCCACTGCATGGGAAGAAGAACTCTCCAATGAGAAAACGACGACAGAAACATGCCGAAGACAGCCATCCTCGAAAGCCCCCGACTGCAGGAGCAGCCAAAGAGCAATTTTGTAAAATGTCTTAATCTTTTGTGTATCCGACCGCAAGACAAACGCGTCAACTCCTCCAACGAACGCAACGAAGACCATCGACATGGCTGTCACACACGAGCAGATACCATTCGAAACTACAGCGATCCAGTGAAATCCGAAGAACTTTGCCACAACTTTGAAATATTTGTTGTAAGTCTAGTCATTGTACCTGTGATAGGGGTTGGTCTAGATTCTGCGTTCTGTAAGATTTTATCGCTACCGCTCATTGCCAGCCGCCCCAGTGTTGTGAACTGTAGTTACAACCTAATGTATGTATGTTTAAATTAACTTATAAACAGAACAGGATAGCTGTTATTATGTGTTATAGGGATTCTTGATGAGTGTGTCCAGAGTATTTTCCCATCTTTGATGTGGCGCTATATGAAGAAGGCTGTCAAGTATGGCTATAAGTCATCTACAGCGCGGTGCTCGCTTTGAAGTATGCGCGGCTCATCCTTTCACGGTATGGGTGATTGCGCAGATCCCTGGCGTTTGTTATGGGACCGCCTCCCTTACCTTATAAAAGGCGGATTTGTTCTGTATTTTTGTTGGTTCTACTGGTGCAATAAACCAATAAGCCACGATCGACTCATATATAGTCAAAAGCATTGTTAGTAGGACCTGGTGAGGTTGCGGACTCGTCCTAACATACGGTAGTTTGTTAGTGGTATCATTTATTTTTTTCCGGAACAGCTTTGATAGATCGGTGAGTCTGTGTTTTCGCCGAAATGACTACATCTGTGGAAGCAATGAATACAAGTGAAAATGTGAGAGTGTGAGCAAAAACTCACCGACCATTTTTAGTTACTTCGAATAAATGAGTGATAACACTATCAAGCTAACAGTATGTTAACACTTAAGAGACCGCCTGCTCCACGGCGAATTTCCACAGCGGACCGGTGCGCTCCACGGCTAATCGTTTCCGTGGGTGCGCAGTGTGGACACGCGGTCCGCTGGGAACCATTTTGATCGGAGCAGGCTTTCTTACTTAGACAACCAGTATTCCGTTTCTACTCCACCTGAGAGTATGTCGCTCCACAGAGATCTGGAGTGAGGCCGTGGTGAAGCAACGATCCACCGCTTTTCGCGGACCTGTTTTTTTTTATTTTGGAAGTTATTCCAGCTTTACTTGCACAAGGCTGGTAAAGAAATGAGCGTTTGTTTGTCGACTTCTAGAATTTTCTTCAGGTTACAGGTAATGGTTAGGATTGAGCCGTGCTAGGCTGACCAGGAGTATTGAAAATTTGAAAAATGAACAGACATCTCCTTTGTGATACCCTAATAAACCTCATGTAGAACTTTCGGCGGTCTCAAATACTTTGATCTAACAAGTTGTGAGATGCGACCGACAGAAACTTTATCAGAAATCTGAAAATGGGAATCAGATTCGTGATCAGCACCCCCTCCTCCTCAATGGTCACGTGAGCGAAGTCGCACCAACACGTGAAACGTTTACAAACGGATGACGAACGACAGACGCCAGCGAAGCTTTAGAAAACTGTGAAATGTACACCACTTCATTGTTCAGCGCCTCCAAACATACCCCGTAGTTTAATTTCAGTAAAATTTTGAGCACTGAACTATTTCTATGTTTTCACCCCTTTCCCCCGAGTTACTCCCCACTCGAATTTTAGCGAAAATTTAAACAAAGTTGACCGATGGCTAATATACCGCAGTCGAAGGAAATTTCATTGGAAATTGAAAAGTAAACACCAGAACCTTGTGCAGCAACTCGAATAACCCTCGAGGTCAATGCGGCAAAATTTTGAACGATGACCTACTACAGTTATCTCAAATAGGTGGCACTACTATTTCGACATTCAACTTTAGAACACCAGTCCCGTGATAAGCATCATTGATACCCCTTCCTAGCCAAGTTTGGAACGATTTCTTCCCAGCCAAAGAAGCTCGAAAAATCGAAAAGTGCCATTTCCGGAGATGCTTGTAAAATTACTAGGAACACTGAAAATGCTTGACCACTGTGAGTGTAAATAGGTTACATCATAAGGAACCTATCCGTAATTAAGAAAGACTCCACGCAAGAGAAATATAAAAAATATTGAAAGTTTTATGGCGTGGGTGCGCAGTGTGGACACGCGGTCCGATTGGCAAAACAGCCGTGGGTGCGCAGTGTGGACACGCGGTCTCCTAAGTGTTAAGAATCCGCAACCTTACCAGGGCCTACTTCCATTGCTGTAGACTATACCACAGAGCCACCCAAGACTTCATCAGCTGAAAGGCAGTGGTCGCGCTCAAATATGCGCGTCTTATTTTCCTCTCGGAACCCTTTTCTGGGTATGGAGTCGTAGAACCTATAAAAAATCGCAAAAAAAAAAACGCTGTTCTAGGCCAAATTCGAAGCCTGAACTTCCTTGTCTTTTGCTGGTGGACGAGCCCACCCCACATCGGCATCGATGATCTCTGGTATCAAGAACATCAGCTGGCTTGAAATTGAATTTCAATCAATGAACCTTAAGATTTATGTGCACATCTAGTCAAAAACATTGACTAAAGTGCGTTCTTTCATTGCTTAACTGTTTTTAATAGGTAAATTTGCATTTATTTCTTTCTCAGAATGTCGATGATTTTTGACTGCTTGGCATGAGACTGTGATCTTTCTGTGCACGTGTGCAGGAACTGGAAGTTTAGGGTCTTAATAACTCTAATTCTAGCCCGTTTTTCACCGCGCTACCTTCATAGTTTTTGAGCTGTTTTTGATCTGAGCTGATTTTTGTAGTTTTTTCGATAAAGATTTTCATCGTGACCACTGCTTTTCAAAAACAAACTTTTACTAGCATTGAGCGTGGGGCGCCGCTGTTTATTTGTCAGATATCGCTTTGGTGGATTGTCTAGTTCAGAGCAAGTTCTAGTAAAGCGGCTACGACCCCCCCCCCATTTTCCTTTCTTTTCAAAATGAATCCCAAGATTATACGACCCCTGGGACCAAAATTTTTTAAAGCTTCATTCAGTGTCTAATTGTCAATTATGTCAAAAAAGTGTAAATTTTTCAAACAGCTCCTCTGTAAATAATCTGATTTTATATTGTTGAAAATGCATACACCTCGCACGCGACTGACCATTCCTCCCTCGTTTTACCTTACCATGTGGTTTGAAAAAATCCTATTTTTTTTCCAAAAATTTAACGACCTCTCCCCCTAATTTTCATTTTTCCCCGAAATTTCCAAAAAATTAACGACACTCCATTGTGACCAGTCACAACGCTGCTCAACCCTGGTAAATTGCGAATTGGCGATAGGGTCTACTGCAGCGCAGAAATAGCTTTTTTGATGAAAGGGAAGGGTAGCGAGCTTCTGACCTACGTCTGTCGGAAAACGGGACACGCTTATTCAAACCGGTATATGCTACACGGCAGAATGTTCTGTATGCGATATCAGCAGAGAGATAACTCTGAAAGACATTCCACCAGTCAATAGAGGAAAGGGGTTCTGATATAGCGTCTAGTTGGGTCGGTTAAAGGTATCGTATGCGCTGAAAACCACTTTACGTTTTTTGGGTTTAAATCATTGGTTGGGCTCGCCAGAGAACGTACGTAGAGTTCCTTGGGTCACTGACGCATTATTGTGAAGATACGGAAGGACGAATGCTTCGAATTCCGCCAAAAGAGGCGGGCCTTCCGACAGCCATTTGGCATAAATAGAGAAAGGGAAGTAGCTTAACAGGAAATGCCACGTCAACTTCCACTCGATATAACTTGTTGGTAAGCTACTTGCCGTTCTCTAATTATGCCGCATGGCTGCTGGAAGGCCGGCCTATTTTGGCGCAATTCGAAGCATTTTGCGTCGATCTCCCATATCTTCCCGATAATGCGTCGGGGACCCAACAAACTCTATTTGCGTTCTCGGGTGGGCCCAACTAATGATTAAAACTTCAAAAAAAAACGGTGGGTGGTTTTCAGCGCGTGCGATTCTTTCAAAATCAGGCAAAGGAAGTTCATTCCTGTCCTTTGCAAGTGGAACTGTGCTTTTAAAGCTAACGGGATTATGATCATAGGAGGCAAATGGGGGTGAGATCGAAATATTGGATCTCAGCGGAGTAGACGTGAGAATCTAATCAAGAATAGAATTACCGCGAGTAGGTTTCTTCGACAGCTGTGTAAGTCCAAAAAAAAAATTTCTGCGTTCGAAGGAATGCAGAAATTTTTCGGCTTGAGAACATTTCGCGATACCAATGCTCCAGTTGACATCCAAATTAAAGTCAACCAAAAGCATCATTTGTCTCTCCGAAGAACAGAGATCAAGAAGTGTATCAATAAGAGATTTTTCGAGCTCAACAGTGGTAACGTCATCGAAAGCGTAGAACACGGTGGCCTATAAACCAAAATAATGCGAAAGAGAATTGTACAGGTTGAATCATGACCCTCAAGACACAGTAAATCAGAAATGAGGTCGGAGACAGTGGTGATCGGCATGAAGTTCAGGTAATCTCGCGTTAGACAATAAACGCCTCCACTTTTGCGATTGTTTCGGTCAAATGGAAAATCTTGTACGGATAGTCGAGAGTTAATTCAGAGTTTAATAATTTAGACGAAAGCCACGTCTTCATAATAAATACAAACCCAAGTTTCGAAGTCGGCAAAAAAGGTGAAGGTGATGAATTTTGTTGGACAAGCTGCGAAGATTGAACAAGTAACATCTTAATTCTCATGTGGGTCCGGGTTGAGCTCCAAGTTTCCCGAAACACTTGATTTCGAGAGGTCCATCGCTTCACCCGATGCACGGGGTCTCGACAAGTCCTGCACACCCGGTAAACAACCTAAACACGAGCGCTCACGACACTACTTCCTTAGCTCCGAATCCCGTGCTCTTTTCTCATTGGTCATACTCCGGCGAACATACACGCCCCTTAAAGGCACAGTCCAAGCTCTGGAACGAAATCTGAGATTTTCGCAAAATTGTCAAGTAGACCCATCCTGTATAACACCTGCCAAGCGCGAACTCTCAATTCCTCCGAATAACCGAAATATAGGAGGAAGCCACTCTGGGGAGCCCACCTCGAAAAGTCACTATGGCAAGCCCCTTTCACGATCTCTCGAGCTGATCAATGACGAGATGAGCAATGATTTTTAATTAAAAGCCCCGTTCTTCCCTTCAATCTCAGCCTCTCACTTTCTTCAAGTCAGTTTGCGTACATCGGTTGCAAATAACGGCAGTTACAAGCCTTGGACAACTCTTCCACCATGCTTCCGCAGTCCAATTTTCGGAGGCCCATAAAACCATTTCCAAGGGTTCTTGTACGATTCAAGAGACATCATTGGAATCGGCGTGGGACCGTTCTCAAGATAGGGTAAAAAACAGAAAAACGATTCTGAGGTCGAACTGTGCCTTTAAGGTGGATCTTCGAAGGGGAGAAGTGATTTCAAGAGCTGCAGCCCATTGCGACCTCTTCGCAGGCACCACCTCAACCGAACGTGAACGCTCCCCGGTATTCACACCCATGCGGGAAACCTCAGCAACTATATTCGACATTCAG
This sequence comes from Aplectana chamaeleonis, assembly GCA_029168955.1. Lineage (NCBI taxonomy): Eukaryota > Metazoa > Nematoda > Chromadorea > Rhabditida > Cosmocercidae > Aplectana > Aplectana chamaeleonis. Next base: position 920,427 of record JAPDOI010000010.1, read on the forward strand.
AATATCGGAAAGAGAACTTATCTGCATGAATCTTTCTCTTAGACGGAGTGTGCCACGGAACGCGCATGCTCAGCCATCTGCAATCTTCTGCGCGAGAGCTCAGAGGTAGCCCAACGTTGATGATCAACAACAGACAGAGCAGCATAGTGCGGTGTGCATATGTTGCGAGTTTGGGGATCGGATGATAGGAGGGAACAGTTTGGATGGGTCGGATTATTGACGGTGCCAATAAGGATCTGCTGAGACTGCAACAAGCAGTGCTGCTTAACGGGGAGCATGCCGGTTTTCTGGTGGGGATGATGGATAGGCGTCGATCCTGCAACCAGCCTTAGCGCAGTATTCAGCGCTCGCTGCAGTCTGCACCGAGAGATTTCAGAAAGATGTCTAGTTCAAACGGGGGCACCATATTTCAAAACAGGCAGCACCATGGCTCTATATGTGCATTGTACGCAGATCTTCTATTGTGCTGCCCCAGGCGGTGCCAGCAAGGGCACGCAGAATGTTTTTGCGTGAATTGGCTGCAGGAGCACGTAGAGCCTAGCTTGCTCAGATGAGTCAGGGCGGCGCAAGAAGCGGAGCGGTCGGTCTTAGCGAAATGCAATAATGATAAGGAGATTTTGACATGATAAACCCGATGAGCCCTACTTGGACCGGCTCAAAATGAGGGAGATAGACTATATACGTGTGTTCTCGTGGAAATGTTGAGAGATCGAGGAAAGATATTTCACACCTGTACTTGGTGTCTTCGTCAAAATCCCAGTCTTCCCTTCGGTGGCGGAGAACCGGAACGTGTCATCCTCCGTCACGATTCTATGAGCACTTGTACCCGCCGCGATCTTATGCTCCGTCCATAGCAGACGTCCTAACGTCAAGTGACGGTAATGTGGCGCTGGGGGTTTGCATCTTCAGCATTTGTTATTGATCTGACTCCAAAGCGACGACTGCAGCTGGCCAGTCGTTGACGGTGGAGGCATAGTGACCGTAACGGCTGTCACTAATATTATCGATACCATCGTTACCCACGAGCCGTCCTCGGGCACGTTGAATGCGCCAGCCGTCTAGCGTCATGCGCCAGCGTTTGAGCGCTGGCGCATGATGCTCCGACGCCCTGACGCTTTGCCACTGGTCGTCTGCTATGGACGGAGCCCTAGGTGGTCCTTTATCTGTCAATTAAGTCCACTTAGGAAATGAACTTTGTATAGCGTATCAAACCTCTAGGTCACTTACTATTCATATTTCGAAAGGGCAGGGAAACCTCGTGTGTTGTCAAGTTAACGGAGGGTGAAACACCGCGGCCTGGCGAACCCAGTTCACGGGCAACCCCTTTGTCACCTTGAACTTGTGTTCGTACTTTTCTACGTTTCGTGCTGTGTACGGCTAACAAGTGATCCTCACACGTCACTGACACCGAAGATGGCCCAACAATCCTGTGTTGGACGAAAAGGGCAAATACAGGGGGTGTGAAAATACAGGGCGGGGCCAACTTCTAACCCACGTAGCGGCATTGTGGGTCGTTTTTGATACCTAAAAATGCGTAAGCATTATGTTGTAAGCCATACGCTTTGATTCACGTAGTTATCTGAACCACGTTTACGAGCGTGTATGCTGCCCTTAACACGCGAGGTTCCTGGTTTCCGCCTTTATCCGGCAGATATGTGTATACCGGATAAGGCACCATATAAAAAGAGTGCTGTTACCATTGTATGGTTCACTTTTGAAATAGACTTCTACCACACGAGTCGTCCAGCAGTCTACGGTATTCAGGAGGAATTGTATACAGCTTTGGGGATTCAAATGGCTCATTCTTGTTTGAACACGATGAAAAGTTTTAACACTGTGATAAGCATCACAGCGTAGCTTGATATGGTAGTTTTCAACACGTGATCACGTTGTGACGTGCTTATCACGTGCACAGCCGGTATAAAAAGCGCCTCTTTTTACTCGAGTCCTCATTCAGCATTCTGATGCCGGCCCTGGAAGGTGACTTCGAGTCACTCTCCGGAGGCCAGCATATTTTTGACCGCTGGGGGATAGGGGTAGCCTCTTGGCTGGGGGTGAGGGGGTTGTCGCGATCCGTGGGGAGCGTGGTTCCTCATTGCAGACCGCGGCGAAGATTACTTTCTTGTCGTGGACCCAGGCAGGGTCCTTCTCCGCCGTGGGACCGCGACAACTCGGGGCGACATGCTTGTGGTGAGTATTAAAATGAATGACCCGTAAAGTCAATGAAGTCATCGTTGGGCTGCTCGTTGGGGTCTCCCGCTAGGCATTTAGGTAGTGTCCCAACCAGGGATGAGCCGATTTTCGTTTTCCGAATTCCGATTTCCGCAGGTTTTTAGGCCGCGCAATTCCGCTTTCCGATTTTCGAAAAATGGGTGTGGAATTCGGAAGAAAATGCGGAATTAATCTAAACATGCATCCACTGACAGAATTTAGGTGTTGAGACTCGCCAACTTTGTGAAGACCTGTTAAATGACTTATTTTCTATGAGATCCAGGTAAATGCATAATTGTAACTCTGTAATTCGTTAGTCGCTCAACGAGCCGAAACCCTCGTTAATCATTAGTCCTTAATCGTGAGTCCTTAGAAATCCAAACTTTGACGATAGACACTGATAAAGCCGAAAGAACAAGAGTGAAAAAAGGAGACATGGATAGCTGCGTATATTACTAAAATTTCATATACGTATTTGATAGAGATTAAAATTCAAATCTTAGATTTTGGTTGAGATAGCTACGGAAATAGAATTGTATGCACAGAAACGCCTCAGTTTCAATGCTTACTTCGCACGCGTTAGGTGAATGCTGTAATTTGTCGTTGTCATAGGCGGCAGTCATGAAATTTAACACAAATCGTGGCGGGACCAGCATAGGAACAAAGGCACTGGCCGTCGTAGAAACAGTTGTCGCGTGTATCCTCTGTTTCCAAGTGCGATTTATTTCCGTCCGTCGCGTGCGTTCTTGGGCGTACGCTGCCTCTCCTTCTCCCCACAATTTCTCGGTGTCTCCAACCTTGCTTCGCACGAGCGCGCTAGGGAACAGAGTGAATCTGACCCGGAACCAGAGGATAAGTCGCAGCGATGTGTCGCGGAGAGCTGAAAAACTGCAAATTGATTGATTGATTGATTTACTACGATGCTTAAAACAATCGTATGAAAGCAAGAAAAACAATAATGAAATACATCACAAAACAGACCATACAGGTTTCAACGAGTAAAAACAAGCTTTCCGGGAAAGTTAGTCCAGACAACTCAGGAAACTGCACCCTTAAGAAGCTTGGATTTAGCAAAGCGTTTAAACCTTGGAAACTCCATTGTCTCCGAAATCGAACTCATAAGCGCATCGTACGCTGACGCGGCCCTGAAGAAAAAAGCGTGTGATGTAGTGTTAGTTTTTGGTCTACTTATCCTTATTTTGAATCGACGTCCTCTCGTCCTTGATCGAAAGAGCTTCGAGAATTGTGAGAAATTAATTTTCACTTTAAAATTCAAAAGCTTGTGCACCATGCACACATCAAACAGCTTTCTTCTAGATTCAAGCGAATGAAGTTTGAACCTACGATTCCTTACCTTCGATTTGGGGGTTCGACTGTACACTATACCACCTCTCCTAATGTAAAGCTTCCGGGAGAATTTGTTCTGACATTTTTCCTTACAATCGATATACTTTCTCCTGCATGGATTGAAAACTGTAATCCCACACTCCAAAATTGGTCTGACATAAACTTTGTAGGCCTTTAGTTGAGTGGTGACATTGTTTGTAGAGAGGGCCTTGAATAAACAAAAGGTTTGGAGATGTGCCTTACGCTGGATACTCGCAATATGCTTCGAAAAATCCAATTTGTGGTTGTATAAGAAGCCAAGATCGTTAACGACGTCCACTGAGATAATAGCCTGATATCCCATGACGTAGCTGATATCAACTTCCGAGCTACCCAAACGCATGTGGATGGTTTTGTGGGGTGCTAAAGGTAGCTGCTATTCACGTGACCACTGCTGCGCAGCTAGAATCGCATCTTGGATTTTATTACAATCACTGAGTGAGCCAATTCGACGATAAAACTTCAAGTCATCAGCATATTGTTTGCAGACTACACCAGCTTCGGAGAGAACTGTTGGCTTCTCCAGCCACAAAATGTTAAAGGCAGCGTTCACGATGATCATCCTCGTTGACTTTCCACACTGAAATGATAGGCGAGAAGGATCTTATGCTCCCATAGTCGAAAGAACGGTAGAAAACGAGCCAGGAGCTGCAAAATGACGGCTGCAAACAAGCGTTTTGGTGCCCCAGACACGCCCCGTGCCCCAGATCCGCCCCTCGAAAGGAACAATTGAAGAATCAGATTATAGGAATGATCAAGTGAAGGAAGTGTTGATAAGTGAGCTGTTTGCTTCATTGCACTGATAGGTATCATCCTTCTAGCGGTCAATTCCTCCACGCTCAAAAATCAACGTAAACAAGAGAGGGCCTATTTTTGCTCAAAAACTCGTCTTTCGTGTCCTTTTTAAGCATGCTTTGCTGTACAGGGCACCAGACCTTTCGTAAACCGTGGAGATATCGGAAGTGAAATTTATCGTGAACACTGCCTTTAAGCAGAACCGGGGAAAGTACCCCACCCTGGGATACCCCACCTTTCGCATAACGAACGGAGGAAAGAGATAATCTGACCTTCACCTGGAATGTCCTCTGATTCAAGTACGATTCAATCCAGCTAGCCATCAGGGGGAAATCCCAAATCTGCCGATGCCTGTCGTTGCCACTTTCGTTATCGCTGTGCAGCGCACTGCGATAACGAAAGTGACAGGTTTGCAGGGCGGGAGCTCCGCCACAGTCGGTCGCTGTCGCCGTGCAGAGCGGCAACGCTTTTCTTTGTATTCCCATACTGCGTATAGTGATCATGAATTTTCTAACAACTTTTCCCCGTTACTTTTCTTTATTTGTTAGCTGTTTGACTTAACACTCGGAAAGCCCGTTAGTGGTTGAAGCCGTTAATTGTTAGTCGCAATTACGCACATCCTTGATGGGATCCCCAGGGAATCAGGCATCTAACTCATAACGGTTTAGCGCCAAGGATGGATATGTAAGTATCTGGGGAATGATTATTTGAGGGTGACGACGCTTTTAGACCAGAGGTTCGAGGACATATTTTCCGAAGCCAGCAGCTAGTATACCTTGTTACGATTTCCGAATTCCGATTTCCGCGGATTTTCAGCCTCGGAATTCCTTTTTCCGATTTCCGAAAATTTGAATCTTGTTTCGATTTCCGATTTTCGATTTCCAAAATTTTAATTTTGTTCCGATTTCCGTTTTCCGAATTCCGAAATTGAATTTTTTTATTCCGCTCATCCCTGGTCCCAACAGTGATTGTGACGTCATCACGAGCGTCGCGATGCTTTTCTCCCGGTGCCCTTGATTCGTATGACTATATATATATATATATATATATATATATATATATATATATATATATATATATATATATATATATATATATATATATATATATATATATATATATATATATATATATATATATATATATATATATATATATATATATATATATATATATATATATATATATATATATATATATATATATATATATATATATATATATATATATATATATATATATATATATATATATATATATATATATATATATATATATATATATATATATATATATATATATATATATATATATATATATATATATAGATTATTTACTGCTATGCCAAATGAGGTTTTTAGGTGGAACTTTATTAACGGCCTGACGTTTCGACTTTACATCTTCTTCAGAGGCCTAGAAAGTGGTCCGAGATTTATTTATTTGTAAATCTGTCCTACCAAGCGCCTCCTCCCCCTGACAGTTCTGACGTACTGTAGGGAGCATCGCAGAGGACACGGAAAGATAGGAAAGCTCACCCCGTAAGTCCACCTTTTGAGCGGAAGATGTCCGCTGCCACCGTGTTAGTATACTAGTAGACGCCACTGAGAGTTACCGCGCTTCCTCTGCATAATGATGAAACAGAAAGGAAAACATCATAACTCACAATGTTGTACAAAAGGCAAGAGGTCACTGGTTATCATGGGGCGTTCGACTCTGCTGTTCATTAGTGGGTTCTTTACGTGGATCCAAAACGCCTCCAACGTTTTCCTGGCCGATATTTCGCTTTCGCAAGCTAAGATCGTACACCTTATATCATAGTCATCCCCGCTGTGATTGTCCGTTCTATGTCTTCCAAGCGGTGTTCTTGGGTCATTACGCCTTTTTCCGGCTAAATGTTCTTTCAGGCGTATCGCCAGCACTCTTCCGCTTTCCCTATATAGGTTGCGTGCTGCATGTCTGACACTCGAGCTGGTAAATAGTGCCGACCTGATAGCAATCACCTAGTCTTGCATAGGAACAAACGATACAGCCATATGTAGTGCAGCACCTGTCGTAAACTCTGTTCCTTACCAGTTGACGTTTAATGCTGTCGTTTGGGATGTTCACTAGAGCAACATCGTCATTTAACTGGGCTCGTACGATACACTGCTGTATAGCATCAGACACTCTATCGGAGAAGAATGGTATGCACAGCGGAATTTTGTTTCGACGTTCAGTATTCCGGCTTACATCATGAGCCCTACGTCCGTACTCTGGTGTTACGTAGCCATTCATCGCTGCTATTTCGACCGCCATGCTACGTGATTCTTGCCGCTCTGCTTCGCCAGTGCACACACCTGTAGCCGTATGGAACATATTCTTAACCACGGCACGCTTAGCAGCTCTCGGATGAGAAGATGTTGCATGGAGCAAGATATTCTTTGAACTGGGCTTACGATACCATTTTACGCTAAAATCGCCGTTGCACACTTTCACCTGAGTGTTAAGGAAAGGTAGCCAGCCTTCTTGTGGTACCTCTCGCGTGAGCCTGATAGTCTGCGACTGTGCATTCAATATACGGAAACATTCATCCATTTCGGACTGCGTAGACGTCATTATGAAGCAATCGTCGATGTACCTACAGTACAATAATGGGCGATGTTCCAATATTGGCTGTTCTATTCTGCTCATAAAGCAGATTGCTAGCACAGGTGCTAGTCGCTGGCCCATCGCCAACCCTCTTATTTGTGAAAAATAAGTTCCTGCGCACTTGAAGATGTTACAATTCAAGCATTCTTTTACTAAAGTCATGATGACATTTTTACATAGTCCAAAGGTGTTTACGTCTCCAACGTGCCTGTCCAGAAGTTCTGATAAGGCTTGAAGCGCTTCGTCGTTTTGAACATTTGTATAGAGTGATGTAACGTCGAATGACTCTGTGACGCAGTTGTCATCGGGATTTGAGTTGCGCAACATTTCAAGAAATCTGTTGGTACTGGGGAGGTGGGATGGGATGAAGGTCAGTAATTGGTTCACGATAGTGTTAAGGAACCATGATATTCGGTCGGTTGGACCACCGACGCAACTGATTATTGGTCTTATCTTGTAGGTCTCCGCCAACATGGACGACATTTCTCGAGATGTGATTTTATGCGTCTTAATCAGGCTATAAAACACTGGACAGCTCGCATTGTCAGACCTAAGCCTGCCTAGGAATCTGGCATTTAGGCCAGCAGACTTTCCGATGGTCATCCAGACATGATTAAGTCGTCTGCATTGGGCCGCGAATTCGGCAGCGGAGGATAACTGATAAGTGGAAGTATCCCGCAGGTGCAATTCAGTTATTTCGCGATCCAATGACTGTGGGATTACCACAAATTCTCCGCCCTTGTCACTGACAGATATGCGTAATGTTCCGTTTGACCGCAGCTCACGCACCTCGTCAAAGCCTTGCCATTGCTCGTGGGTCAGGTTGGTACTTCGGAACCCACGGAATCTGTTAAGCACGCCCAGTACACCTGTTGATAGAATTCTGAACTTGGCGTCGCTTTCGGGAACTGGGCTCTCTATAAAAAGAGCTTGGAAACGGTACGATTGGAAATTGCCTATCAGTAGAGTTGCCTGCCGATGCCAAGTTGTTGTTATTAGCTCTTATGCGCAGCATATCTTTGACTTTTGCAGCCCGCCTACGACTCTGCGAAATGTAAAGGCGTTAATGTTTTGTGTTGGGGCGAAGGATGGGCCTAGACTAAGAAAATTTACAGCATTTTCTGAGATTTGCGCATCCCCTATAACAGTGACCCTTGTCCTACGATTTTCAACAGTAGCGTTACTGATACCAGTGGCTTGATGGTTGTTTACGTGTGAACGTTCCCCTCTGTCCGAGTGACTCCGCGAAGAGCCCATAAGTGCGTCGTACTTTGCACAAAGTCGGGACTTAGCCCTAGATCGAACAGAATCACAAATCGTTCTCGACTCACCCTCTAACCTCCTCCAAGTCTGTTCAGGCAAAAGACGTCGGCATGCTTGCTCTTTAGAAGTACATCTCAAAATGCAAGAATACAGTACACGCTGATTCTCTCTGATCACAACACGTAATATCGAGCGATATATGTTCACAATCATCGAGTGATCTTCTGGTAAACGGCAGCATGCACCAATCCTCTTATTTGTGATGAATCGCGGAAGCAGGTCGGTCGCTTTGCATCGCTGGAGGAACTTCAGGGACTGTCGAGTGACCACCACTTTTTGTCGGAGCGATAGCGCTTCGTGCACCAAGGAGAACAACTGCGGCGGTATTTCGTTTAGTATTCTCCATGTTCTCCGTTCTTCGAACCTCGGCATCGTATCTTAGATTCTTTACTGCTATGCCAAACGAGGTTTTTAGGTGGAACTTTATTAACGGCCTGACGTTTCGACTTTACGTCTTCTTCAGAGGCCTAAAAAGTGGTCCGAGATTTATTTATTCGTAAATCTGTCCTACCAAGCGCCTCCTCCCCCTGACAGTTCTGACGTACTGTAGGGAGCATCGCAGAGGACACGGAAAGATAGGAAAGCTCACCCCGTAAGTCCACCTTTTGAGCGGAAGATGTCCGCTGCCACCGTGTTAGTATACTAGTAGACGCCACTGAGAGTTACCGCGCTTCCTCTGCATAATGATGAAACAGAAAGGAAAACATCATAACTCACAATGTTGTACAAAAGGCAAGAGGTCACTGGTTATCATGGGGCGTTCGACTCTGCTGTTCATTAGTGGGTTCTTTACGTGGATCCAAAACGCCTCCAACGTTTTCCCTGGCTGATATTTCGCTTTCGCAAGCTAAGATCGTACACCTTATATCATAGTCATCCCCGCTGTGATTGTCCGTTCTATGTCTTCCAAGCGGTGTTCTTGGGTCATTACGCCTTTTTCCGGCTAAATGTTCTTTCAGGCGTATCGCCAGCACTCTTCCGCTTTCCCCTATATAGGTTGCGTTGCATGTCTGACACTCGAGCTGGTAAATAGTGCCGACCTGATAGCAATCACCTAGTCTTGCATAGGGGCAAACGATACAGCCATCTGTAGTGCAGCACCTGTCGTTAATTCTGTTCCTTACCAGTTGACGTTTAATGCTGTCGTTGGGGATGTTCACTAGAGCAACATCGTCATTTAACTGGGCTCGTACGATACACTGCTGTATAGCATCAGACACTCTATCGGAGAAGAATGGTATGCACAGCGGAATTTTGTTTCGACGTTCAGTATTCCGGCTTACATCATGAGCCCTACGTCCGTACTCTGGTGTTACGTAGCCATTCATCGCTGCTATTTCGACCGCCATGCTACGTGATTCTTGCCGCTCTGCTTCGCCAGTGCACACACCTGTAGCCGTATGGAACATATCCTTAACCACGGCACGCTTAGCAGCTCTCGGATGAGAAGATGTTGCATGGAGCAAGATATTCTTTGAACTGGGCTTACGATACCATTTTACGCTAAAATCGCCGTTGCACACTTTCACCTGAGTGTTAAGGAAAGGTAGCCAGCCTTCTTGTGGTACCTCTCGCGTGAGCCTGATAGTCTGCGACTGTGCATTCAATATACGGAAACATTCATCCATTTCGGACTGCGTAGACGTCATTATGAAGCAATCGTCGATGTACCTACAGTACAATAATGGGCGATGTTCCAATATTGGCTGTTCTATTCTGCTCATAAAGCAGATTGCTAGCACAGGTGTTAGTCGCTGGCCCATCGCCAACCCTCTTATTTGTGAAAATAAGTTCCTGCCCACTTGAAAATGTTGCAACTCAAGCATTCTTTTACTAGAGTCATGATGACTCTCTTACATAGTCCAAATGTAACTACGTCTCCAACGTGCCTGTCCAGAAGTTCTGATAAGGCTTGAAGCGCTTCGTCGTTTTGAACATTTGTATAGAGTGATGTAACGTCGAATGACTCTGTGACGCAGTTGTCATCGGGATTTGAGTTGCGCAACATTTCAAGAAATCTGTTGGTACTGGGGAGGTGGGATGGGATGAAGGTCAGTAATTGGTTCACGATAGTGTTAAGGAACCATGATATTCGGTGGGTTGGACCACCGACGCAACTGATTATTGGTCTTATCTTGTAGGTCTCCGCAAACATGGACGACATTTCTCGAGATGTGATTTTATGCGTCTTAATCAGGCTATAAAACACTGGACAGCTCGCATTGTCAGACCTAAGCCTGCCTAGGAATCTGGCATTTAGGCCAGCAGACTTTCCGATGGTCATCCAGACATGATTAAGTCGTCTGCATTGGGCCGCGAATTCGGCAGCGGAGGATAACTGATAAGTGGAAGTATCCCGCAGGTGCAATTCAATTATTTCGCGATCCAATGACTGTGGGATTACCACAAATTCTCCGCCCTTGTCACTGACAGATATGCGTAATGTTCTGTTTGACCGCAGCTCACGCACCTCGTCAAAGCCTTGCCATTGCTCGTGGGTCAGGTTGGTACTTCGGAACCCACCGAACCTGTTAAGCACGCCCAGTACACCTGTTGATAGAATTCTGAACTTGGCGTCGCTTTCGGGAACTGGGTTGGGCTCTCTATAAAAAGAGCTTGGAAACGGTACGATTGGAAATTGCCTATCAGTAGAGTTGCCTGCCGATGCCAAGTTGTTGTTATTAGCTCTTATGCGCAGCATGTCTTTGACTTTTTGCAGCCCGCCTACGACTTTGCGAAATGTAAAGGCGTTAATGTTTTGGGGTGGGGCGAAGGATGGGCCTAGACTAAGAAAATTTACAGCATTTTCTGAGATTTGCGCATCCCCTACAACAGTGACCCTTGTCCTACGATTTTCAACAGTAGCGTTACTGATACCAGTGGCTTGATGGTTGTTTACGTGTGAACGTTCCCCTCTGTCCGAGTGACTCCGCGAAGAGCCCATAAGTGCGTCGTACTTTGCACAAAGTCGGGACTTAGCCCTAGATCGAACAGAATCACAAATCGTTCTCGACTCGACACGAATATCATGGTTCCTTAACACTATCGTGAACCAATTACTGACCTTCATCCCATCCCACCTCCCCAGTACCAACAGATTTCTTGAAATGTTGCGCAACTCAAATCCCGATGACAACTGCGTCACAGAGTCATTCGACGTTACATCACTCTATACAAATGTTCAAAACGACGAAGCGCTTCAAGCCTTATCAGAACTTCTGGACAGGCACGTTGGAGACGTAGTTACCTTTGGACGATGTAAGAGAGTCATCATGACTCTAGTAAAAGAATGCTTGAGTTGCAACATTTTCAAGTGGGCAGGAACTTATTTTTCACAAATAAGAGGGTTGGCGATGGGCCAGCGACTAGCACCTGTGCTAGCAATCTGCTTTATGAGCAGAATAGAACAGCCAATATTGGAACATCGCCCATTATTGTACTGTAGGTACATCGACGATTGCCTCATAATGACGTCTACGCAGTCCGAAATGGATGAATGTTTCCGTATATTGAATGCACTGTCGCAGACTATCAGGCTCACGCGAGAGGTACCACAAGAAGGCTGGCTACCTTTCCTTAACACTCAGGTGAAAGTGTGCAACGGCGATTTTAGCGTAAAATGGTATCGTAAGCCCAGTTCAAAGAATATCTTGCTCCATGCAACATCTTCTCATCCGAGAGCTGCTAAGCGTGCCGTGGTTAAGAATATGTTCCATACGGCTACAGGTGTGTGCACTGGCGAAGCAGAGCGGCAAGAATCACGTAGCATGGCGGTCGAAATAGCAGCGATGAATGGCTACGTAACACCAGAGTACGGACGTAGGGCTCATGATGTAAGCCGGAATACTGAACGTCGAAACAAAATTCCGCTGTGCATACCATTCTTCTCCGATAGAGTGTCTGATGCTATACAGCAGTGTATCGTACGAGCCCAGTTAAATGACGATGTTGCTCTAGTGAACATCCCCAACGACAGCATTAAACGTCAACTGGTAAGGAACAGAATTTACGACAGGTGCTGCACTACAGATGGCTGTATCGTTTGCCCCTATGCAAGACTAGGTGATTGCTATCAGGTCGGCACTATTTACCAGCTCGAGTGTCAGACATGCAACGCAACCTATATAGGGAAAGCGGAAGAGTGCTGGCGATACGCCTGGAAAGAACATTTAGCCGGAAAAAGGCGTAATGACCCAAGAACACCACTTGGAAGACATAGAACGGACAATCACAGCGGGGATGACTATGATATAAGGTGTACGATCTTAGCTTGCGAAAGCGAAATATCGGCCAGGAAAACGTTGGAGGCGTTTTGGATCCACGTAAAGAACCCACTAATGAACAGCAGAGTCGAACGCCCCATGATAACCAGTGACCTCTTGCCTTTGTACAACATTGTGAGTTATGATGTTTTCCTTACTGTTTCATCATTATGCAGAGGAAGCGCGGTAACTCTCAGTGGCGTCTACTAGTATACTAACACGGTGGCAGCGGACATCTTCCGCTCAAAAGGTGACTTACGAGGTGAGCTTTCCTATCTTTCCGTGTCCTTCTGCGATGCTCCCTACAGTACGTCAGAACTGTCAGGGAGGAGGCGCTTGGTAGGACAGATTTACGAATAAATAAATCTCGGACCACTTTCTAGGCCTCTGAAGAAGACGTAAGAGTCGAAACGTCAGGCCGTTAATAAAGTTCCACCTAAAAACCTCGTTTGGTATAACAGTAAAGAATCTAAGATAACGATGCCGAGGTAAGCGAAGAACGGAGAACATGGAGAATATATATATATATACTATATATATATATATATATATATATATATATATATATATATATATATATATATATATATATATATATATATATATATATATATATATATATATATATATATATATATATATATATATATATATATATATATATATATATATATATATATATATATATATATATATATATATATAGATATATATATATATATATATATATATATATATATATATATATATATATATATATATATATACTATATATATATACCAGAGGCGTCGCTGGCTGACGCCGGCCTTCTGCCGTTGGGGTCTGGCTACGCTGAGTCATTTAAAATGGCTTCGCCGGCATCTTAAGTATAAGGCGAATGAATCGAACTCCGCTAATTCTATGTGAGATGGCGTTCGAAGCCTTCTCACGCTTGCCGGCCATCGCCGGCCTCTGTTGCTGGGTACGGTTGCGCCAGCACGCGAGCTGGTTCTCGACGAAAACGCTCGAGGAATCAGAAATTACAAACTATTTCAAACCATGCAAACCCTGCTAACCTCCTTTCTTATGCAGTTGCACACCGACCCTTACCTAGCTTTAAGAGGTCCTAAAGTGGTAGTTCATTTATATTCAATTCTGTAAAGATAAAGACAACCGCTGTTTGAGATTTAGTAAACGCCTCCATGACCAACCGACACCCTGCTACCTTTATTGCCAAATGAAGTATAATGATGTTTGTGTTTTTCTGGATGCATATTTTGATTAACTCACATTTCCATCGTATATAAACCCGATTTAGAAAGGTTGGTGCATATAAACAGCTAAGCAGTTGAAATGAGTGGTTAAGGGGAGGACGTGAAGAAAGGCGTGGTATACACTCTCTTATAGATGCACAAAACGATTTTGAAGCTCTGCGCTAACCCACTTCGGTCCCGCACACTTTCTACGGCGTCCGGCGCACTCTACCTTGGGTCCCGCACACTTTTTTTCGGCGTCCTCTGCACTCCCACTTGGGTCCCGCACACTTTCTACGGCGTCCTACGCACTTCCACTCTGGGTCCCGCACATTTCTACGGCGTCCTACGCACTTCCACTCTGGGTCCCGCACACTTTCTTCGGCGTCCTGCGCACTCCCACTTGGGTCCCGCACACTTTTTCGGCGTCCTGCGCACTCCCATGGGTCCCGCACACATTCTTCGGCGTCTTGCGCACTCCCACTTGGGTCCCGCACACTTTCTACCGCGTCCTACGCACTTCCACCCCGCACACTTTCTTCGGCGTACTGCGCACTCCACTTTGATCCCGCACACACTTTCTATGGCGTCCGGCGCACTCTACCTTAGGTCCCACCGCACACTTTCTACGTCGTCCGGCGCCTCCTCTACCTAGGTCCCGCACACTTTTCTACGGCGTCCGGCGCTTTAGTCCCGCACATTTCTACGGCGTCCTATGCACTTCACTGGGTCCCACACACTTTTTCGGCGTCCGGCGCACTCTACCTTAGGTCCCGCACACTTTCTACGGCGTCCTACGCACTTCCACTTGGGTCCCACACACTTTCTACGGCGTCCGGCGCACTCTGGGGTCCCGCACACTTTCTACGTCGTCCGGCGCCCTCTACCTAGGTCCCGCACACTTTCTACGGCGTCCTACGCACTTCCATGGGTCCACACACATTTCTACGGCGTCGCAATCTTCACTTGTCCACACACTTTCTACGACGTTCTGCGCGCTCTTGAGCCGTACCCGTAAGGTAGCCTGTCTTGAAAGTCAAGCCGAATAAACGGTCAAACAAACACACAGAGAAACGCACACATACATAAACACACACATGCATCACACAAATTTACAAAATATATATAGTAGGATATATATATATATATATATATATATATATATATATATATATATATATATATATATATATATATATATATATATATATATATATATATATATATATATATATATATATATATATATATATATATATATATATATATATACATATATATTATATATGTATATATATATATATATATATATATATATATATATATATATATATATATATATATATATATATATATATATATATATATATATATATATCCTACTATATATATTTTTTGGTAAATTTGTGTGTAAATGCGTGTGTGTGTTTATGTATGTGTGCGTTTCTCTGTGTGTTTGTTTGACCGTTTATTCGGCTTGACTTTCAAGACGGGCTACCTTACGGGTACGTGGGTTCAAGAGCGCGCAGAACGCCGTAGAAAGTGTGTGGGACCCATGGAAGTGCGTAGGACGCCGTAGAAAGTGTGCGGGACCCAAGGTAGAGTGCGCCGGACGCCGAAAAAAGTGTGTGGGACCCATGGAGAGTGCGTAGGACGCCGTAGAAATGTGCGGGACCCAAGGTAGAATGCGCCGGACGCCGTAGAAAGTGTGCGGGACCTTAGGTAGAGGGCGCCGGACGACGTAGAAAGTGTGCGGGACCCTAGGTAGAGTGCGCCGGACGCCATAGAAAGTGTGCGGGATCAAAGTGGGAGTGCGCAGGACGCTGAAGAAAGTGTGCGGGACCCATGGAAGTGCGTAGGACGCGGTAGAAAGTGTGCGGGACCCAAGTGGAGTGCGCAAGACGCCGAAGAATGTGTGCGGGACCCAAGTGGGAGTGCGCAGGACGCCGAAAAAGTGTGCGGGACCCATGGGAGTGCGCAGGACGCCGAAGAAAGTGTGCGGGACCCAAGTGGAAGTGCGTAGGACGCCGTAGAAATGTGCGGGACCCATGGAAGTGCGTAGGACGCCGTAGAAAGTGTGCGGGACCCAAGTGGGAGTGCAGAGGACGCCGAAAAAGTGTGCGGGACCCAAGGTAGAGTGCGCCGGACGCCGTAGAAAGTGTGCGGGACCGAAGTAGGTTAGCGCAGAGCTTCAAAATCGTTTTGTGCATATATAAGAGAGTGTATACCACCCCTTTCATCACGTCCCTCCCCCTTAACCACTCATTTCAACTGCTTAGCTGTTTATATGCACCAACCTTTCTAAATCGGGTTTATATACGATGGAAATGTGAGTTAATCAAAATATGCATCCAGAAAACACAAACATCATTATACTTCATTTGGCAATAAAGGCAGCAGGGTGTCGGTTGGTCATGGAGGCGTTTACTAAATCTCAAACAGCGGTTGTCTTTATCTTTACAGAATTGAATATAAATGAACTACCACTTTAGGACCTCTTAAAGCTAGGTAAGGGTCGGTGTGCAACTGCATAAGAAAGGAGGTTAGCAGGGTTTGCATGGTTTGAAATAGTTTGTAATTTCTGATTCCTCGAGCGTTTTCGTCGAAACCAGCTCACGTGCTGGCGCAACCGTACTCCAGCAACAGAGGCCGGCGATGGCCGGCAAGCGTGAGAACTTCGAACGCCATCTCACATAGAATTAGCGGAGTTCGATTCATTCGCCTTATATTTAAGATGCCGATGAAGCTGGCAAATGGGCCGGCAGTAGCTGGGACCCCAGCGGCAGAGGCCGGCGTCAGCCGATGACGCTGCTGGTATATATATATATATATATATATATATATATATATATATATATATATATATACTTATATATATATATATATATACTTATATATATATATATATATATAAGTATATATATATATATATATAAGTATATATATATATATATATATATATATATATATATATATATATATATATATATATATATATAGTACTGTGCAAAAGTCTATCTGTTTTTGTTTTTCGACCATAACTCATTTGCTAGCAGAGCAATCGGCTTCAATTTTTTATCACAATTTCAACACAATGATAGAACAAACATACTACAAAATCATCTCTAAACAACACTTACAACCAAAGTTATAAACAAAAAATCGAATTATGACAAAAGAGGCTAATAAAGGACATTATTTTGAAAAAATATAAATACTAAAAAAAGGCTAAAGAGCGAAACGGTACTATGTTTCTGAATAGTATACATCTAGTACTTGGTAGCCATACCGTTGGCATCGATCACCGCCTGACACCGTCTAGGCATAGAGGCCACAAGGTTGGTGAGGCTCGGGACAGGAATAGACTTCCAGGCTTGCTCGAGTTGTGCAAACTTTTCAGTCGCTTTTTGAGCAGTTTTGCCCTGAACTGCCCGTCCCAATTCTACCCAGAGATGTTCGATTGGATTTAGGTCCGGAGATTGACTCGGCCAGTCCATTACGCGGATGCGGCGCTGGTGGAACCAATCCTTGACCAGACGAGAAGCATGTTTCGGATCATTGTCTTGCTGGAAGACAAAGTCCCTACGCATTGCAACTCGCCCAAATGGAAGCATATGGTTTTCCAATATGCTCTTGTACATCTCCTTATCCATAGTACCTTCTATGCGGTGCAGGGGACCGACACCATTCGCGTGAAAGCAGCCCCACACCATGACAGCGCCTCCACCATGTTTAACGGTGCTGACCTGATAGCGCGGATGCAGTCTGGAACCTACTGGGCGTCTAACGTGACTTATTCCGTCTGTCCCAATAAGAGTGTACTTGGATTCATCTGACCAGATGACTTCAGACCACTGTTGCGGAGTCCAGTGAAGGTGGTCTTTGGCCCACTGCAGACGTGCTTTACGGTTCTTCTCAGAGATCATCGGCTTCTTGATAGGACGTCTTCCAAACAGGCCTGAATCGCGTAGGCGTCTTTTGACAACATCCACGGAGATCTAAAACAGAATACATCAAAAAATATAGGTCATACACTACGAAAACCAACCTTAACATGATAATGCTCTACGAGCTCCTTGCGGATATCGGGGGCTGTCATCCTCGGATTCGCCTTGCTCATTCTTCTGATGAGTCGATCTGTTGTAGAAGATGTAAGACGAGGCCTTCCCGTCGATTTCGCTCGAACTGGTTGTTTCAGACTTGCTTGAATTGCACGAATAGTCACATTGAACTGTTGTGCTAGGAACGCTGTCGACAAGCCCACGGATCGGCCTCGGCAGATGGCCTCGCGTTCTGCTTGTGAGAGATTCTTAGAGCCCTGGGGTCTAGCCATTCTGTAAATGAGAAATAATAACCATAGGCTGTAAGAAAACGAGAAAAAAAACAAATTATAAAAAAATTTGAAAATGGTCAATTATACGAATTTGGGAAAAATCAATTATATATATATAGGCCACTTGAAACATATTATCGCTGACATGTGCAGCGCATTTAGAATATGTTTCCCCATATGGGAAAAAAATTTTGTTCCAAAACGGTTGCAATTTGCAAAAGTTATGGTCGAAAAACAAAAACGAATAGACTTTTGCACGGTACTGCATTTTTGTTCGAACACAAAATCATTAACAAGTTTGGTCAGCTCAGTGTCTGGACGAGCTCTGCAGCAATAGTAGATAACAATGTTCCGACGAGTCGTTGTAAGGTGCTATTCATACGCGTCAGCGCCAGCGCGCTACGCTCGTCACGCGCTTGCGGAGACTATGAAAACGCCAGCGGGGACGCCATGGGAGAGCGGAAAAAAGTGCACCTTAACTTTTTGGGAGTGTCGTCACGCCATTCAGTCTCCAACGCCACGCCTGCGCATCACACGCTGGCGTTAAGGAGTATGAATAGCGCCCAGACAGCAATCACTCTGATTGTGTCGAAGTTGAATCAAGTCGAATTTCTATGATCGAAAAGTGTACAAATCATTGTATTTTCGTTGAAGAAATCGGCGAAATTTCACTCATTTTCGCGTCGCCAAAATTGAAACTCGTCGCGTCCTCAAGTGTGTAGGGCCTCATGATATTGTGTGCCGTATCATGACGGTAGCGTTTCACAGCATAGTTGTACACGAACGAAATTTTCGAAAAATTTTCGGAATATTTTTCGAAATTTTTTCCTTTCTTTTCGTTCGCTCAAAAATTCGTGAAACGAAATTTTTTCAAATTTTGTTCGTTTGAAATTTCGTCGAACTCAATTTTTTTTTCAAATTTCGTCCGTCCGAAATTTTTCGAACGAATTTTTTTCATATTCGTTCGTTCGACATTTTTTTCGGAATTGTACAACAATATTTCAAAGGAAGCATGCATTATAAGAAATGGGAAGCGATCAACGAGGGCAGCGTCGTGGAAAATAAGCAATGCTCCGTCAACTGCGTGTGCGCTTTTTGGGAAGTAGCGTTTCTTTCAGAGTGTGCGCAGTCTTCGAAGGTGATCAGCGTAACTTCTCAAGCGTGCGCCGCGTCATTGAGATCGGGATAGCGCATCGTTGGGGGGGGGCGAGCGCGCTCTGAGGAAAACACATAGCTCTCAACAGGAAAAGTACTGCGCGACTGAGTAGCGAAAGTGAGAAGTGCTTTGCTTGGAGCGTGCTAAATCTTGGGAAATGAGTAGCGCTTCTCAGGGAAATCGGGGGATACTCCGCGCAAGGTCAAGCGGGGTTGCGAAATTTCGCAACGGGGGGTCGCAAAAATTTGCGTCCGAAAATGAATGTTATGAGGATCGCCAAAATTTCGGTCCGAAACTGAGAATTTCGTGGATATCCCATGAATTCTCGTTTACTTTTGGTCCCCAAGGGAAGGATCGTCGCATTCGGTTTTAGACGCTTGGGCTTGACTACTGAACCAATTTTCGGCGTCTGACATTTCTAGTAATTAACTATAAACTGCCCGACCTCGGAAAGGGGGATTGCAAAGATTTTGATTTAAAAAAAAACGTGACGAGGCCGCTCCGATCTCGAAAAATTACGCAACGCTCCGTTTGATCCTGACTCCGCGTAAGACTCCTGATTGGAGAAAAAACACATACCTACGCGGAGTCATACGATCAAGGGCAGCGGGAGAAAAGCATCGCGACGCTCGTGATGACGACACAATCACTGTTGGGAACAGGGATGAGCGGAATAAAAAAATTCAATTTCGGAATTCGGAAAACGGAAATCGGAACAAAATTAAAATTTTGGAAATCGAAAATCGGAAATCGAAACAAGATTCAAATTTTCGAAAATCGGAAAAAGGAATTCCGAGGCTGAAAATCCGTGGAAATCGGAATTCGGAAATCGTAACAAGGTATACTAGCTGCTGGCTTATGTCCTCGAACCTCGGGTCTAAAAGCGTCGTCACCCTCAAATAATCATTCCCCAGATACTTACATATCCATCCTTGGCGCTAAACCGTTATGAGTTAGATGCCTGATTCCCTGGGGATCCCATCAAGGATGTGCGTAATTGCGACTAACGATTAACGGCTTCAACCACTAACGCGCTTTCCGAGTGTTAAGTCAAACAGCTAACAAATAAAAAAAAGTAACGGGGAAAAGTTGTTAGAAAATTCATGATCACTATACGCAGTATGTCAATACAAAGAAAAGCGTTGCCGCTCTGCACGGCGACAGCGACCGACTGTGGCGGAGCTCCCGCCCTGCAAACCTGTCACTTTCGTTATCGCAGTGCGCTGCACAGCGATAACGAAAGTGGCAACGACAGGCATCGGCAGATTTGGGATTTCCCCCCTGATGGCTAGCTGGATTGAATCGTACTTGAATCAGAGGACATTCCAGGTGAAGGTCAAATTACCTCTTTCCTCCGTTCGATATGCGAAAGGTGGGGTATCCCAGGATGGGGTACTTTCCCCGGTTCTGCTTAAAGGCAGTGTTTACGATAAATTTCACTTCCGATATCTCCACGGTTTACGAAAGGTCTTGTGCCCTGTATAGCAAAGCATGCTTAAAAAGGACGCGAAAGACGAGTTTTTGAGCAAAAATAGGCCCTCTCTTGTTTACGTTGATTTTTGAACGTGGAGGAATTGACCGCTAGAAGGATGATACCTATCAGTGCAAGGAAGCAAGCAGCTCACTTATCAACACTTCCTTCACTTGATCATTCCTATAATCTGATTCTTCAATTGTTCCTTTCGAGGGGCAGATCTGGGGCACGGGGCGTGTCTGGGGCACCAAAACGCTTGTTTGCAGCCGTCATTTTGCAGCTCCTGGCTCGTTTTCTACCGTTCTTTCGACAATGGGAGCCTAAGATCCTTCTCGCCTATCATTTCAGTGTGGAAAGTCAACGAGGATGATCATCGTGAACGCTGCCTTCAACATTTTGTGGCTGAAGAAGCCAACAGTTCTCTCCGAAGCTGGTGTAGTCTGCAAACAATATGCTGATGACTTGAAGTTTTATCGTCGAATTGGCTCACTCAGTGATTGTAATAAAATCCAAGATGCGATTTTAGCTGCGCAGCAGTGGTCAGGTAAATAGCAGCTACCTTCAGCACCCCACAAAACCATCCACATGCGTTTGGGTAGCTCGGAAGTTGATATCAGCTACGTCATGGGATATCAGGCTATTATCTCAGTGGACGTCGTTAACGATCTTGGCTTCTTATACAACCACAAATTGGATTTTTCGAAGCATATTGCGAGTATCCAGCGTAAGGCACATCTCCAAACCTTTTGTTTACTCAAGCCCTCTCTACAAACAATGTCACCACTCAACTAAAGACCTACAAAGTTTATGTCAGACCAATTTTGGAGTGTGGGATTACAGTTTTCAATCCATGCAGGAGAAAGTATATCGATTGTAAGGAAAAATGTCAGAACAATTTCACCCGGAAGCTTTACATTAGGAGAGGTGGTATAGTGTACAGTCGAATCCCCAAATCGAAGGCAAGGAATCGTAGGTTCAAACTTCCTTCGCTTGAATCCAGAAGAAAGCTGTTTGATGTGTGCATGGTGCACAAGCTTTTGAATTTCAAAGTTAAAATTAATTTCTCACAATTCTCGAAGCTCTTTCGATCAAGGACGAGAGGACGTCGATTTAAAGTAAGGATAAGTAGACCAAAAACTAACACTACATCACACGCTTTTTTCATCAGGGCCGCGTCCGCGTACGATGCGCTTATGAGTTCGATTTCGGAGACAATGGAGTTTTCAAGGTTCAAACGCTTTGCTAAATCCAAGCTTCTTAACGGTGCAGTTTCCTGAGTTGTTGGACTAACTTTCCCGGAAAGCTTGTTTTTACTCGTTGAAACCTGTATGGTCTGTTTTGTGATGTATTTCATTATTGTTTTTCTTGCCTTCATACGATTGTTTTAAGCATCGTAGTAAATCAATCAATCAATCAATTTGCAGTTTTTCAGCTCTCCGCGACACATCGCTGCGACTTATCCTCTGGTTCCGGGTCAGATTCACTCTGTTCCCTAGCGCGCTCGTGCGAAGCAAGGTTGGAGACACCGAGAAATTGTGGGGAGAAGGAGAGGCAGCGTACGCCCAAGAACGCACGCGACGAACGGAAATAAATCGCACTTGGAACAGAGGATACACGCGACAACTGTTTCTACGACGGCCAGTGCCTTTGTTCCTATGCTGGTCCCGCCACGATTTGTGTTAAATTTCATGACTGCCGCCTATGACAACGATAAATTATAGCATTCACCTAACGCGTGCGAAGTAAGCATTGAAACTGAGGCGTTTCTGTGCATACAATTCTATTTCCGTAGCTATCTCAACCAAAATCTAAGATTTGAATTTTAATCTCTATCAAATACGTATATGAAATTTTAGTAATATACGCAGCTATCCATGTCTCCTTTTTTCACTCTTGTTCTTTCGGCTTTATCAGTGTCTATTGTCAAAGTTTTTTTTTCTAAGGATTTCTAAGGACTCACGATTAAGGACTAATGATTAACGAGGGTTTCGGCTCGTTGAGCGACTAACGAATTACAGAGTTACAATTATGCATTTACCTGGATCTCATAGAAAATAAGTCATTTAACAGGTCTTCACAAAGTTGGCGAGTCTCAACACCTAAATTCTGTCAGTGGATGCATGTTTAGATTAATTCCGCATTTTCTTCCGAATTCCACACCCATTTTTCGAAAATCGGAAAGCGGAATTGCGCGGCCTAAAAACCTGCGGAAATAGGAATTCGGAAAACGAAAATCGGCTCATCCCTGGTTGGGACACTACCTAAATGCCTAGCGGGAGACCCCAACGAGGACTTCATTGACTTTACGGGTCATTCATTTTAATACTCACCACAAGCATGTCGCCCCGAGTTGTCGCGGTCCCACGGCGGAGAAGGACCCTGCCTGGGTCCACGACAAGAAAGGAATCTTCGCCGCGGTCTGCAATGAGGAACCACCCTCCCCACGGATCGCGACAACCCCTCACCCCCCCCCCCAGCCAAGAGGCTACCCCTATCCCCCAGCGGTCAAAAATATGCTGGCCTCCGGAGAGTGACTCAAAGTCACCTTCCAGGGCCGGCATCAGAATGCTGAATGAGGACTCGAGTAAAAAGAGGCGCTTTTTATACCGGCTGCGCACGTGATAAGCACGTGACAACGTGATCACGTGTTGATAACCACCATATCAAGCTACGCTGTGATGCTTATCACAGTGTTAAGACTTGTCATCGTGTTCAAACAAGAATGAGCCATTTGAATCCCCAAAGCTGTATACAATTCCTCCTGAATACCGTAGACTGCTGGACGACTCGTGTGGTAGAAGTCTATTTCAAAAGTGAACCATACAATGGTAACAGCACTCTTTTATATGGTGCCTTATCCGGTATACACATATCTGCCGGATAAAGGCGGAAACCAGGATCCTCGCGTGTTAAGGGCAGCATACACGCTCGTAAACGTGGTTCAGATAACTACGTGAATCAAAGCGTATGGCTTACAACATAATGCTTACGCATTTTTAGGTATCAAAAACGACCCACAATGCCGCTACGTGGGTTAGAAGTTGGCCCTGCCCTGTATTTTCACACCCCCTGTATTTGCCCTTTTCGTCCAACACAGGATTGTTGGGCCATCTTCGGTGTCAGTGACGTGTGAGGATCACTTGTTAGCCGTACACAGCACGAAACGTAGAAAAGTACGAACACAAGTCACAGCACGAAACGTAGAAAAGTACGAACACAAGTTCAAGGTGACAAAGGGGTCGCCCGTGAACTGGGTTCGCCAGGCCGCGGTGTTTCACCCTCCGTTAACTTGACAACACACGAGGTTTCCCTGCCCTTTCGAAATATGAATAGTAAGTGACCTAGAGGTTTGATACGCTATACAAAGTTCATTTCCTAAGTGGACTTAATTGACAGATAAAGGACCACCTAAGGCTCCGTCCATAGCAGACGACCAGTGGCAAAGCGTCAGGGCGTCGGAGCATCATGCGCCAGCGCTCAAACGCTGGCGCATGACGCTAGACGGCTGGCGCATTCAACGTGCCCGAGGACGGCTCGTGGGTAACGATGGTATCGATAATATTAGTGACAGCCGTTACGGTCACTATGCCTCCACCGTCAACGACTGGCCAGCTGCAGTCGTCGCTTTGGAGTCAGATCAATAACAAATGCTGAAGATGCAAACCCCCAGCGCCACATTACCGTCACTTGACGTTAGGACGTCTGCTATGGACGGAGCATAAGATCGCGGCGGGTACAAGTGCTCATAGAATCGTGACGGAGGATGACACGTTCCGGTTCTCCGCCACCGAAGGGAAGACTGGGATTTTGACGAAGACACCAAGCACAGGTGTGAAATATCTTTCCTCGATCTCTCAACATTTCCACGAGAACACACGTATATAGTCTATCTCCCTCATTTTGAGCCGGTCCAAGTAGGGCTCATCGGGTTCATCATGTCAAAATCTCCTTATCATTACTGCATTTCGCTAAGACCGACCGCTCCGCTTCTTGCGCCGCCCTGACTCATCTGAGCAAGCTAGGCTCTACGTGCAGCTGCAGCCAATTAACGCACCAGGCTTTCAAAGAATTATCTTTGAAATTTTTCTATATACATGGCGACAAACGAGATAGATTACTAAACATCGCACAAAGTCCGTTTCAACATCAAGGCTGAGGCACGCGTAGCTTCATGTATATGCGAAGCGTCCGCTCGCGACTTGCTTGCTCAAACATCTGCGTCCAGGTCTTTTTTCATGATTCTCATCTCTCTGGCAAACTTGGGCGTCGACAACAGGTCGATAGGTTGTCATCTCATGAACCGCTCCCTGTTGACAACTCAAATCGCACGTATTGTCAGCCTGAGACCTGCCCGTTGCCCAGCGACGTCCGCCTGTTGTCTGGCTGTTGACAACTCAGTGTGTCGCGTTTAGCGGCCTATTCTACATCTGTTCACATCCTACGGCACTGATTGTTCTGTCTACGTGGCTACCTATTCGATATACCTGCATTCTACACTTCGTCATACAGTCCTTTTTCGGTCTTATTCGAGCTTGCCACAGATTTCTATGACCTCTGCAAGCTTGAGCCGTTCTACCTTATTTCTTCTTCCACTATTCCAGCTGCTCTTCCAGCTCATTATACGAATTCATAGATTGACATTTGATTAGACTTTGAGTTTCGCACAAACTATTTATTCTTCAGCACTGACATACACTAACAAAATCTACACCGTATGAAATATGTGGCCGTATCGACTGCTCATAATAATTAAAATGTTCGCTACAAGAAACTACAAAATGAACGGCTTCATGAGAGCCAATACAAAAATTAGTAATCAATGGAATCATATAATCCCGCGTGGCGATCATCCGTAGACTGGAACTTGTGACAGGTCGTCGACCTCGTGAGCGGACCTCTTGCGCTTCTGAAAGCATTACTTACAGAACAATTTTTTTTGAACAGCAAAGGGTTCGTAATTCTGTCAATAACGACTCCTCCACGCTAAAGCGATTTTTGGCGGACAGAGGCGCTTCAACTACAAAAAAATATCTCCTAAAATCGATGTTCTACTCAGAAAACCGCCGCATTCAATGCGTGTCGAATATGCATTCAATTCGAGTGACCACACCCATCAAAAAGCTTCAACACAGGGACACGTGCTCCAAACAGCAGCACGTGCCCAAGTATAGTAGACCTACACGGATTGGTCGATGAAAGGAGTGATCCCGCCCCATAATCCCATCTCGCCTTGAATTTATTTTCATAAATTTCACGACAACCTGGGACGAATTGACAGGATCCTGCATCCCCATAAAAGGATAAAGATGCTAGAAAATGTTGGAAAAATACCAGCGCACGAAGGTTCAAACAGAAATAATTTTAGGATTAGCCGTGAAACTATTTTTTCTGCAGTTGCACACCTACTCACAGAGAATTCTAATCTGTGCTGCCTTAGTAGTTGAGCTGCCTTTAAAATACTGCCGACGTTCTTAATTCACCGCAAAATTTGGCTAATGTAGAAAACTTTCAGACTTTAATCAAATCTGTCCCACAATCAGAAAATATTCGCCCCTGCGGTTGCATACAATTCAACTGACGTCTTTCTTCTCTCTCATCCCACTATGACTCGCAAAACTGCGAAACACGTCAAAAGTAGTCGATGTCAAATGCGTTATGTTTGGTGCAATCACGTGCGAAACACGCGAAACTACGTGCAAGCGAAAATATCCTCACATCACTAACAGCAGCAGGGGTGCGTTCCAAGAACGTTCCACAAAGCCGTGGGAGGAAAAACAACCTTTACATGGACAACTCTGCTTTCCTTGGATGCGAATTATAACTGAAAATTGCTCCCACGTGGCCGTGGCCACATTTCCATGGAAACATTTTGCCACGGGAATGTTCTTGGAACGCACCCCAGATCGGCTGCGGGTTCTCAGCACCCCTAGAATACGATTCCACAAACTGAAGACAATCAACGATTCGCGCGTGAAATCCGTTCGTGGCTGCACTAAACGCCAAATATCTCGAATGAAGCTGGGCTCCCTTCCTCCTCGTGTCGCCTCAACGAGGTTTTCCACGGAGGCTAGGAAACCTAAATTCTCCCGGCATTCGCCTCGCCCGGCGCGTCGCGGGCAGTCTAAATCGAGCGCGCTTGCTTGTTGATTATGAAACCGCGGACAAAATTCTTCATGTAATGTAGATAGTTCCAGATTAGGCCAAATACTTCTGATGGGGTTAGTTACACGGATTTAAAAGGTGTTTGCCGAATATTAGGGTGAATCCCCGTGACCTTCTCGCGACGCGCCGTGGAAAACGAGTGCTAGGAGAACTAGATTTCCTATACTACGTCGAACTCGTCCACCACATCCCAGTCTGCCCATACAACGCCCCAATTACTTTAGCAGGCAGGTACAGGGGACGAACGGAGTACGAGGTTGCGTCGGTGATTGGCGATCGCTGCCGACGCCACCCCGTACCCCGTCCTCCCCCAACTCCGCAGGCATTGTGCAACTGCAGAACAAGCGCCGCCACGAATAATTTGACGGCTAATTTAAAAATTAAAGAACCAAAATAGGAAAAAAGAAGAATTACGGAATGGACATCGTACCTTGATGGGTCTGTGTAGTTCTAGCGTTGCTTCGCGACCTGCTCCGAGAGCGGTCCTTTGAGCGCAACCAGCAACGCGCTGAAAATGAAAAATCATGAAATTGAATGAAAAAAGGTTCATCTTGATTACAACATGGAACGTTAAGGGCCAAAATTTAGGTCAACGATTTGCAAGTGGTACCTGCACGCGGAGGGGTATCCGGCGTCGAATTCAGGGGTGACCGCTCCTCACCAAAGGACATCTCATCTGAAAACAGTCTAAGCTGATGAATTATCGTGACGCGAGACTATCGAACACTGACCGAATGATTCCGTCGTCAAGCGCACTGCACGAGGAGTGCTCCGTCCATGTGACCCCTCTGATCTCGGCTTTGTTAGACTGCGACGCCCTAGAGAGATGTCAAAAATACGAATAATGTTATTCAGCCCACCCCCCCCCCATTCGGCTCTCGTAAACAAAATTGATGATAACCAATTGATAAAGTGTAGGGTATAAAAGAAGTGGAGAGCGGTGTGTCTTCATTCACGCACCTTCCTCCTCCAGGGGTTAGCAGGAGAGGCTCTCCATGGACTAGAATGTAGGAAAACAGCACCACCGGTGGTCAAGATCTAACAAAATCGGAATAAAAACTTAGAAATATTTAGAGCCAAATCGAGTGAGCCGATTGGGGGGGGGTGGGCTGGATAAGAGCACCCTCAAAAATACAGCGAGAAGTTCGAGTTTATCTTTGGATTTACCTTTCGGCGTTGTTTGCTCGCTAATCTCGTTGCGGCGCCGACTCATCTGAAGACAATCACACTAAAAACAGTCCCTGAAACTTTGAATGAAAACACCGTTGAGAGGGGGTAGAATAACACATTTCGAATGCGCTACTTCTAAACACCATTTGATCTCCTTTTCTCTTGAATTTATCCGTATTGCCCCCTCCCCCAGAGAAAAAAAAAGAAAACGGTATTGGTGGAACGGATTCGCGAAATAGGCAAAATTTTCCTCTTAGCGTTCCTCATTGTCTTCGAAAACCACTATCGCAAACACGTTTTTTCAAAGACCGCTAGAAATAATTGCTTGAGCACCGCTCCATCCACTTAACGAGGTACGAATACATAAAAAATAGACTCATTTTCAGAAAAAAGTCAAATTGGTAGACAGAAAAGGGAAATTTTCCTTTCAATTCAATTGAGTTCTGGGTGAGCGTTACTGTCGCGCGTTCGTTGCGGGACCACATGCAGTTATTCGGCCTCGACCTTCACTTCCTCACAATCGGGGTTGAGCCGGTAGTTGAGTGTGGTTTCTCACATATTCGGATTGGTGGTTTGTTAGATGGGTAAGCAGGATAGTTAAGAAGTACGAGATAAATAAAATATGATGGACTGTGAGCCTTTCATAAACACATTCGGACAGAAAAATGAGTTTCTTTATAAAAATTCCTCCGCGAGAATGTACAGATCATTACCATTATTATTTTTTTCACATGAATATACAGATCATAGTCGAGATACAAAACGCTTCTCGCCAAACTCAATGACGACAGAAGGTCCCAGAATTTTGTAGGCGTTTCTCACTTTCAGGTTAATTTCACCCACTTCAAAGAAAAACTCGTTGGCAACTCGAACCAATTCGAGTGCTGTGATTGCGTCAGCCCTTGCTCCATGATCGGTTAGCGCTAATTGATCACTTAACGAAACGAACGGATCTGATGTAGAGAACTCTTCGAGTAGCACATGACACTCAAGTGAAGCAGTATCGTATAAAAATGCAACTATATTTCCAAAACTGATGAGATCTTCGTGCTTAAAGCATATACAGTGCTGCGCAGTGACGGAACTTCGGTTCCAATAGTGCAGTGACGAATATACCTTTCCCATGTGACACAGGCGAGAGCTGAAATAAGCTCATACAGACTTCAAGTCGTATCTACCACGTGTCGCAACGAAGTACCTTAGCGTGAAATTCTCGTAAGTAAGAAGCTCAGCACGATGCGAGGTCTTTAGTTCATTCCATTTCAGGGTGGAAAGCTTGGGAATGTGCCAATCTGGGATGAGGTCTACATATGAAGGTATCCTGAAAAGCAGAGCTCATAGCTTATCGTAGCTCATCGTTCAAAGTCATATAACCATTGATGATTTAAGCCTACCTGTGGAACAACTTATTCCTCATCTTTTGCTGCAGCTTTCTAAAATGTTCATTTCCTGATCCTCGAGTTTCGTTTTCGAGCATCCCAACGAGGTCTTTTCTCAGAACAAAGCTAAAAAACAGACAAATGAAGGCTCAATTCTGTAAAAGAACGATAAGATAAAAGTTCGAGATAGAGAACATCTAAAGTGTTGTGCGGATCACCCCATGCAGCTTTATTTCTAATTAAAGTTGTCTCGTGATTTGTTGTGCACTGGTCAATCCTCAGCTGCATGCGCCTATGAATGCTTTCAAATGCACTGGCGCTCCAGTGATAAGGTGTACCTGTATAGTCCAAGTCCTCCAGCAAACAGTGGTCAAGCAATACCTAAAGCAATAATAATAAAATAAGAGTATCAATCGTTTGATATTACCCTAACAATACTCACATGGACCTTCAAAGTAAACATCGATTTCTTTATTTCTCCCCACAGTTGTTTCATAGCGGCAGCTAAGCATTGCAGCATGTGAATGCGATTTTCACGGAAGTCAGTTGTCCTCTCTAAGATTCTGGCTAGTATTCAGTACGAGAGGGTCGCAACACTTCCAACCACGTGTTTACAGGGAAGGTTTCCAGCAATCAACGGGAACGCAGCAAATGCAAACTGAAAACGATTTCACTTTTAGCCTGGCTTCAGTAGATCAAATCTGACAAATGAACTCACAGCATCCTTTTCCGCTCCTGTCATAGAGCTCCAATCTGTGAAACCAAGGATGAACTTAGACGCGTAAGTGTAATTCTTGATTTTCTGAAACGCTCTTTCCAGATCCTCTTTCGCAGCTCGAGATACAGAGAATTCAATGGCCTTCGGGTTGCTTTTGAACATATCTTTAATGTTTTCGATTGAACCTCTGTTCAAAGCATTTAGTGAATAAAAACAATAGCTCTTACTATTCATTATATCGCAATTAATTCCTTCAGACAAAATATGTAGGGAATCACCGCGACATCGCTCCATGGTTATAAATTGCATCATTTGTGTTTTTCCTAAAGTTTCACAAATGAACAACATGTTCATATTAATGCGAATCAGTCTTAACATTCAATTGAGGTAGGAATAATTAGACCTCTCAATCCGTTAGCATTTATGCTAGCATCGTGTAGAGTTTTCGCTCTTGTACGACGATCCGCAGTGCGAGGATTCCGAATATACCAATGCAGTCGGTTGTCGTCGCCTTTATCGCCCGGATAGGTGCAGTAGTGACACCCATTCCGCGACCTCCACCGCGGTGAGTTATATAACCCCTTCATTCCCTGGTAAAAGTTTAGGTTCACTTTTAAACAAAGACCACATAATGGAGGACTACGTCTTCCAGGGATCGACAATTACCTCAAAATCGATTATGCCATTCTCCAAACGGTGAAAGACTTTCCAAGCAACCGCGGTACTGTCACGCACGATTATACCAACTCTTCCAAGCCTTAAAAGTTCTGCATGCAGCCTGCAAAACTTTTTTTTTCATACGTTCAAATACGAGGGGTGATCGCTGCTGCAGTAGTCATACCACCTACCGTGTAAAAAGGTTCCTTAGAATGATTTCTGAAGGCGAGTGCTTCATGGAAAAAAGGACACCCGCAAGAAGATTGTTCTCGATCTCGTTTTTTTTTTTTTTTTGATGAAAAGGCAGCCCTTCCAAGCGATTATAAACTGGATATGACTGAGACCTATATTGCATGCTGCTTCGACAAATTTTATCAAAATAAGTCAAAGGCTATTGATTTACTGCACTAACTGTGAGAGTTTTTTGAAGCGTACACCATCAAAACCAATAGTCAGGACCAAAATGAGCTCCCGCCTCTCAAACTGCTCCCGGGTCTCAATGCTATCCTTATAAATGTCAAAATCGCTAGTGTTCCCTTTGCATCTGTCTTCGTCGTTGTATCCCTGAGTAAGTCGCCTTGTATAGTTATCTGTTAGATGTTTGAAAGTTCACTATTACCATTGCTGTGTGAATACTCTGATGAACGTCCTTCAATGCGTCAATGACTTTCTCACTCAGAACTATGTTTAGCTGAGACTCGATATTCAGTAAATGAATAGAACTCCTTTCGCTCATTTTAGCTCTTCTTGGAGCAACACTGAAAGGAGCAGTTATTCTAAGCCGTCAATGGAAGAAGTGGTATGATTGATTAGAACCGACTGTCTAATTCGGCAAGATCGTCTAGAGCAGACCGCCTTTGCATGCGGTAGGAAACCATCACAAGCATTACAGAAGTGAAAAACCGAATGCTCGTATTTAGAGAATAAATTTGATAACAACGACCGGAACTCAGTTTTAAACTGTAATTTGAAGATATTTCTTGATAACAGCTCAACAACAAAAAGGTATTGCTTCACTCACAGGGATTGTCGGTGGATCACCTCCCGATCTAACTTCATGAAGGTCGTCTACGAACCGCAGGAATGAGTTTGAGAGACCAAAGTGACACGTAGTTTCCCATATAAACGAGTTGTTGATGATTCAGCAATCTCGAAAGGGTTCACAGGAAGTGCAGAGCACCTCTGAAATGGAAACCTGGATGGTACCGAGAGCCTGTGGTGAATCTGCCGCCTTGATGTCGACCCAAAGCCGAAGCGGCAGATTCCCGGCAGATTCCCATCAGAATCGCGTTAGAATCAAAAATCGCCTTGATTCGGCGCGGATACCACTGCCTGCCTCGTTCAGGCGAAAATGCGGCAATGACTATGAGAATTGCGGCCGTGAAATAGCCGCCAAATAATGTCGTCGCGAAATTGCCAAAAATAGCCGTTAAATAAAGGTCGCCGAGAAATAGCCGCGAAATAGCTAACCAGGAGCAGCTGCGGAGCCTGGGAGAACTTATTTCTCGGCTTCTCTCGAATTGGACAAGAAATGGCCGAAAAATGACGGTGGAATAACGTGATTTGTTCTCAATATTTTCCCGGCTATTTCTTGTCCGTTTCGTGAAAAGCCGAGAACTAGCCGAGAAATAGCCCACCAAGAGCCGCTGCGGAGACTGTTGGGCTATTTCTCGGCCAAAACTCTCGGAGAATAGCCTTTCGCCGCGAATCTACCGTGGTAAAAAGCTCTCATTGGAATGATAGCTGTGTTATCATGAATCGCTAATTTTTTTCCGAAATGTTTGACATTCCTTAACTCGAGAGTTTTTTAAACTAAATTTGGCTTACTTAGAACTGGTCTATGATCGTCATCTCGATCTTCATCGACATCAGGAATTTCCTGGAATCCTTGCGGTTGCCCTTGAAGAGCAGCTTCCGGACGATCCTCGTCAACCATCTCATCATCGGCAGGAAGAGGCGCAGCCACTGTCCTACGCACTTGGGGGAGGGAGGCTGGAAATGGATGTGAAATTTGCCACGCTATTGTATTGCTTATTGTTAGGGTTTTTTTTTAACTTTTTCTCACAACTAACCGTTGACTTCGGCTATTGTTCTTTTATCCCTCCTTGATCTTCGCTGCGACATCTTGTGGCTTCTGAGACGTAAAGGGTTACCAGCGATTTTCGGGAATTTGAAATATACAGTTGACCGCAATGTTAAAAGGACATGGTGCGGTCGCGGACTCGCACTGAAACTACGGTAGAATCTGGCACTTTGCCAGATTTCGTCATCGATCGGCGTCACAGCTGATATTCTCGTGAGCAGAGAGACGACGGTTGGTGCCGATCGATGACGAAATCTGGCAAAGTGCCAGATCTTACCGTAATTTAGTGCGAGTCCGCAACCGCACCATGTCCTTTTAACATTGCGGTCAACTGTAACTATTGCGAGCTCTCGGAAACGTTGAATTTGAGGAAACCATTATACTTGTACACGACGAAATTTTTCGAATATTTTTGTTCGGTTTCGTTCGTCCGAAATTCTGTCGAATCATTAGACATTTCGTTAAACGATTTTTTTTTCGATTTTTGCTCTTTAAAATTTTTTCGAGCGAAATTTCTTCAATTTTCGTTCGCTCGAGATCGAATTTGTCGAAGTTTTCTACGAATTTAATTCTATTTTGAAGCTCCTCGGGTTCTATTTTACGCTGTTTCGTTATTCCTCGGGCCATGATCGCGACTTCAGTGGAAATTGATCACGTGTGGAATATTCATTCTCTGACTGAGAGTTGTAAATAATGCGCTGAGTCCGGTTCCGAAAAAAGTTTCAAAATTTCGAAGGCGTCTCTAAAAAATCTTCAACTCCGAACGAACTTCTAATTCAGTCCAAAACTTTCACAAGACATGAAAAAAAGCCGAAAAGTTATGGAAAGTCGAACGTGGGATATGAAAAAAATTCAGCATTTTGATTAGTTCCAAGATTCGTTCGTTCCACATTTTGAAAAATTTTCAAAATTTGTCCGTTCTGAGTTTATTCGATTGAGTTCTTTTTCATTTTTTCGTTCGTTCTCAATTATTTCGAACGAAAATTTTTGGATTTTCGTTCGTTCGTAAAAAATTTCGAACGAGAATTTTTTTTCGATTCTCGTTATTTCTAAAATTTTCGAACGCTTTTCATTCATTTTTCGTACTATTTTTCATTTTTCGTTCCTGCGAAAGTGTTTCGAACTAAAAAAATTCAAATTTCGTTCTCGACATTTTTTTTCGAATTTGTACAACTATAGAAACGATGCTAGATGCGAATTGATTGCAAACAAAAGTTCATTAACAGATGAGAAAAGACTTCCGAGCACTAGAAATGTCAGAATCAAGGGAAGAATTGTGTCTCGTGCTCAGTGTGAATCGATGATCTGTCCAGATGATGAAAGAGGGAAAAAGGTATCGTTGCTGACTCCTGTGGCGACACTAGTTCAAATTTTCGAAACAACTGCAAATTTTGGTGTCGAATAGTCCCTATAGTCTGAAAGCGTGCAGACTGGGTTGCCTCTCCCAGGGGAATTACAAAAATTTTAGGTGGGTGATAAGCGGACGTCTGTGTAATGGCTGTGCGACAGCTCGATATCGACCAGATCATAACTCGCGGCCACGGCCCCGCCGAACATCGGCGCGTTGGCCAGCGGTGACTCATGGTGGGCGGATCAACCTGTTGTCGACGCCCCAGTTTGCCAGAGTCTGGAGTGTATCAGTACTGCTAAGCCGCGTACTGTCGTTTTCGGGGTCAGATCCCTGTCCGCATTTGCGTACTACGGCTGATTCATCATGCGACATGTGATAATCGTGCTGGGACCACTTGATCCCAGCGCGATTCACCTTTCTCTTAGCACGATTATCACGTGTCGCATGATGCAACCGCTGTGGTCCTCGATTGCGGACCGGAATTCGGCTCCGAGAGCGATAGTAATTTAAACCTATTCAAAATCTGCCGACATCAAGACTGTGCCTCACCCGGCTTGTCGCATACGCCACGCTACCGCTCGCGCGGACTTTTCGGTTCAAAATCAACTTTTTTTTTTCTTTTTTTCCGTTTTCAGGCCCTAAACTGTTGTTCATTCAAATCGCCGAGCTGTAGCGCAACACAAGGCTGTCAAATTTATGCAACAACGCTTTGCACGGTGAATTTTCTTCGTCGCGTTTTGGGATGGCTACGTCTTTGGATTCGAATTTTCCACGGATCTGTTAATATCAAATCTGCGGCGCACGTGACGCGACCGCTCACTCGGAGTCGCGTGGACGACTACTGGCGTAATCATTTATTTATTCGAACAAACAACAAAACCGCGAATAGTCGAAGTACGTTCTTGAACAAGTTCTCATCAAAATCAAACAGGTCTTCGCTACGTGGCTCATGAATGCTTATGAATAACTCACCGCGTGGTATAGCATCGCATGGCGTCGACCGCGCCGCGTTGTGATTCAACGCTGCGGTAGGAATGAGCCGATGATCTGGGGACCATCCGTAAAGTTCAATTCTCTACATTTTTTCGAGACGTTGATATTTAGTAAATAGCCACTTCTCGAACAATAGCAGGCCCTGGGCGCAACCGGCTCCGCCTCTCCCCGCCCACTGCAACCGAAACGCAGAGGAGTTGATATTTGAACTTGCGTTGCATTTCGGTTAAGATTGCAACGTGCAGTGCGTTCAGGTTGCTCTCCGGGCCACATGCGCTGACTGACGCGCGCATTTCGAAATTCGATGAATCAATTGAAACAAGGAAGAGCATTTGGGCTTCCTGCGATTTTTGAGCGGAATTCTCACTGGTTCTCTTGTGGGGCTTGTAATTGATTTCCTCTGCTTCATTTGTGCTCAATATTGGACCATTCTAGAATTCACTATATTCTTCATATTTGTGCAATATTAAGAAAGTTTTCAAAAAATGAAACGTTAACATGACTTTCCGACCGCATTTTGCAAATATTCATGAAGGAAGTATTTCGGATTTATTTAACAATTTGGAAAAAAATGAGAAAAACGAATCGCTCGGATATTTAAATTTGAACATCCACTCCGAAAAAATTATAAAGTCCGAAATCGGAAAAAAAAACAATTGATTCGGGAGGGTTTTAATTTAATACGCATTTTGTGTGTTCTAAAATACGATATTCAGCTTATCATCTGTTTCCGAGCGAAATTTATTTCCATTCATCGCGTGCATCTGCTCCCGTACGCTGCGTCGCCTTCGAGATCATTAGAAGGACTGAGAAAGGGCGGTTTTTACGAATACCTAATAATTTCAGGGAAATATACCCAATAGTTGGAGGAAATCAGGTGAAGTCATAAGATTAATGGGTGAAGTTGTGAGGGAAATTGTGACGGAATCAAAATTCTAAGCAGGGGAAAGTGTATTAAGCTTAAAAGTATTTCATAATCAGCACTAGCTTAGAAAAGGGACAATTAAGGGTCATATATATCCAAGGAAATTCAGTAGGGTGGGGTGATTCGGTGAATGTGTGGAAATCGTTGGATTCTTCCTTAAAAAATCGATTAGCTAAAATGGATGCGATAATCGATCAGCGAAGCGTCTGAACCACTTCGAGGTATCAATTTTTGCAACTGTGTTGCTTAAATCGGTTTATAAAAAGCGCCCGGATCGCAACTATCTACGCTGTATGATATACTATGACGTCATCAGCCGACAGTTGCTCTCAGAGCGCTGCGTGAATCAATCTCTTCGGTAGCACCCGGAGCGCAACGTATGCGGGCTGGATCGCAACACATGTGGCCCGGAAATCGCCAATTTTGTCACCCTGAGCGCAACATGGACGCGGCTGCGGGTGCGTTCGGGGTGGGCTCAGGGCCTGCTATTGCCTGAGTTGGAGTGACTGCCTTTTCAGCCTGTCTGTAACATCGGCATGGATCCTGAAGAGACTTTGCGTTCCCCACTGGAGGTTGGCGCAAACTCGGTGCACCTATGTTAAAGCACATGGCACCGAGTTTGCGCCAACCTTCAACAGTGAACGCGAAGCCTCTTCCGGATCCACGCCGACGTTAGTCGCTGATGAGCTATCCATCTCGTTGAATTCCCTTCTAGCCTATCCCTACCCGTTGATGACTCGGGGATCTCCCGTGGATTACCTTCCCCTCATGTTTCTCTTCCTATTCTTTCTGCTCTCTTCTTCCTGATTCAACCCACGCTCTTATATCGTCACCCGAGTGAAACTCTGCCCGCGGAAATCGATCCATTTCGCGTGGACTTCGCTCATTGAGCGAGACAAGCAAGACAGTGAGCTTTCGACACCATCAAAAGTGGGGGTGTGCAGGGTGCTGGAGAGGCAGAGACGCAGACACGCAGCGAGGGACTAACGATAAATTACTTCTTCAGATATGAGAAACCAAAGGATTTGCCCGAACTCAAACAACAAAACATTACATCATTGGAAAACCCTTACCACCCCAGCATTCTAATTTTGGGGAAGCGGCTGATCGTGGCTATCGGAGAACAGATAGAAGTTATCGATGATAACTACACGATTTTGAGTTTGAAAAGAATAGATGGCAAAAAATCTAAGGTGGTTTTCCGAACTATTTATCATGTACAGCGAGCAGCTGCAAATATTACCAGCCCCTGAGAGGGAGTACGGGCCTTCTTGGAAGGGCTGCAGTCAGATCGCTCATTTGACGTCGCTGCGAACCACTTTTCACGGCCTAAATTTTCTCCAAGTTCTCCACCATGGGTGGATTCAGACACAGTTGATGAGAAACATTGCTACTCTCTGTAAATCTAAGCAAGAGGAGGCTTGTGGCTGTAGAAATGGTGACATATTCGGGTTTAGAAAGTCAAAAACCGAGATTTCGCAGAAAAAGTCGGTCAGCAGCAGACAGTTTATTAAACTGTTGTCTATCACGTTAACACTGTTGAGGTGGACGTGGAATTACGTCAAATAACCAGAAAATACTTGAATTTCCCCTTCGCCAACTCGATTGATTATGTTAGCCCTATATGCCTTGTTTGGTCGTAAGACATGCGAGAGCTCAAAAGAAAGAGCTTTTGATGCTGATTCGAAAAATGTTCTTCTTTGCTCAAACGGAGCACTCTGAGCGGAGTTATGACGAAAAGTCGCAAAAGCCGCGATTTCGCGACTTTTGCGGCTTTTTTGAGAAAATTAGTGCGGGTATGGTATCTAAGTCAGCAGCTGAATATTTCTACAAAGCGTCACTGCATTTGGACCGACAGTAAAGTCGCCATTGCATGGACTAAGTCGACGAAAGAACTCTCAGTCTCTGTGAAGAATCGAGTGAAAACCATCAGAAAATTGGCAGGCGATGCTATTTTACGACATGTTCCTGGACCAATGGACCATGCAGACATCGCTAGTCGAGGATGTGCCATCGAAAAACTGTTCAAAGATAAACTTTGGTGGAATGGACCAGATTTCCTTCTTCAGAACGAGTCAGCCTAGCCTGAAAATAAGGAAGCGGACGAGATCGGTCTCCCTCCAGAAAATCATTTCATATCAATTTGTTCATCAGCCACTCAGTCACGCCAATCCACAGTCATCGTCTCAGAGCGTTCTAGCTCATGGAATCGCATCCCCAATACGATGAATCACGTTGTTACTTTCCTTACCCGATTTTCTTCAACAGCAGCAACACACTTCGGCAGCAGCCCCATTGGAAGACGGTCTAAAGCCCGTATTATCTTTTTTCGCATAGCTCAACAAGAACATCTCCCCATTGAAGAATTACACCGCCAATAAAACTTGCTCAGGTGCGACCGAACAAGACTATTTCGCGTCCATACAAGAATACTAAACTCTTCTTTGCCTGAAGAAACTACATCACCTGTACTACTTCCAAAGAAAAGTCTCATTACCGCACTCTTCGTACAGCACGTTCACTAAAAGAATCACCACTGCGGCATAGAACAAACATTGATTGAACTACGAAAATCCGTTTGGATACCTAAAGGAAGAGCTACCGTAAAGAATATCATTCACAAATTCCGCTTCACTTGTAAGAAGGCCAAGGCGAAGCCCTTCAAGCTTCCAGATTTTCCCATCCAACCAGATTAGCGCGTCAACAAGCCGAACTATTCTTTCGAAAATTGTGGCATAGATATACTGGGACCAGTACAGTATCGAAATGACACCGGCAACATCGACAAATGCTGGATACTACTCTGGGCTTGCTTAATTTAATTTTTTTTTGCAATAGTCACAGACGTCATTCAATATCTCACGTCCTGCACCTTTTCCCATAGACTTAGATGTTTCATCGACACAAATGGATCACCGAAGAGAATCATCTCCGACAACGGCAAAACTTTTCGAGCAGTAGTCAATGCTCAAATGGAAGAACCTACAGAATCAGTCCACCAAACGATGTCATGAATACCACTCAAAACATTCAGTTTAAAGGCAGTGTTCACGATACAAAATGTGTTTCAGTTTCCACTAGGAATGGGAAGTGGAGGGGCACACTGTAACGTTGACGTCGTAAGAACGCATGAAAACGAGCCAGGAAGAGCCTTAACAGAGCTCGAAGTTGCCACTTTGAGCGCAAGGCAAACCCCAAAAGCGCAACACACGCCCACCGACGTGAACAAATGAATGCTCGGGATCGTGAGATGAGCGATGCTTTCCAATCATTAGCCCCGTTCTTCCCTTCATTCCCAGCTTCTCTCTTTACTCAGGTCAGCTTGCATAGATCGGCGGCAAAAGACGGAAGTTGCAAGCCTCGGACAACTCGTCCACCATGTTTCCTTAGCTCAATCTTTCAGAGACCATAACTCCGTTCCCAGAAGGTCCTGTACTATCCCAGAAGCATCATTGGAAGCACAATGGGACCAGTTTCAAGATAGGCGAGAAAACAGAAAAGCGATTTCCATCGCGAACAGTGCCTTTAAATTCATTACAGCATACAGTCCATGGCAAGGTGATGTCTACGAAAGAATGGTTGGAATCTTCAAATCTGCCTTCAAGAGGGCAATCAACAATCGCATCCTTTCTTTGTTTGAATGACTAAACGACTCTTGCGAAGGAATCCGAAGCGATTTGCAATTCTCGACCTCTCACCTACGTAAGCGATCAACTCGAGTTTATCTCACTTCGTCCGGTAGATTTCATAAGACCGACGTCTCCACTATCATCACCAAGACTTCTCGAATGAAGGCAGCGGATGGAAGCCAATATTTTCTACCATAGACCAATTGATCAGAAACTGAAGATGTGGTTTGGATCTTCTAAAGAAATTCTGGGACAGATGGTCTACTGGATATTCCACTAGTCTACGTGAAAGGCATCGAACATCATTTCCGCATCCAAGATGTTATCAGCAAAACCAGCCTCAGTACGGTGATATTGTACTCATTCAAGATGACAAACCTAAGCGAGGAATATGGATAATGAGACGAATATGTGGATCTTCAGACGACTACTGTAGATCAGTTCAAGTCCAACTTTTTTTCAAGAGGAGTTATAACAAGACCAATAAACCTAGTCATCAAATATGAAATATCGTGGGACAAGAAACCAACCAGCGAGGGACAAATTATTTCTTCAACGTTGCTTTATGAAGAATAAAACTATGAAGCAATCGATATAATCACTTTGTGTTCTTGTTTTGTATTCCGCGGGAGTTCATCCGACAGATCTGTGTATACCGGATAAGGCCCCATATAAAAGAGTGCTGTTACCATTGTATGGTTCATTTTTGGAGTAAACTTCCACCACTCGAGTCGTTCAGCAGTCTTCGGTATCCAGTACACCGCTGTTGAAGTTCATGCGCGAGCAGCGGCGCACCGCAGTCGACTCCGTTGCCAGGGATGCGGCCCCAAACATTTAATTGCTCGGGATTTGCTGAGCTACATTACTTCCCAAGCGTCAGACCTTAAAAAAGTTTCTGTACCAACATGTAGTATGGGCGCAGTGAGGTCGAATCCGATTGTGATGAAGCTGACTCGGATAGTGACGAATCCACTTTAGGAGAGAAAGATGTGGCGGAAAACGACACCGGAATAGTAGACTGAACGCGTGTCTTCTAATGCGCTCTACGACTAAAGCAACAACATCAGTCGAATACCTCCAAGCAAGTCTCGTTTTCTGGTCACCACGATAATTTGTTGTAACCTTTTTCAATATGAAGGTTTGTTAGTACCGTTCCAACTGCTCATGGTAACTATTGCTCTGAAACTTTCCGAAACCGGTGGTATGCTTGTTTCTACGAATAATATATTAAGATTACATTTGGTTCTAGAATGGTTTTTGGTTGAATGCACGGACTTGAATCTTCGGTGCTAATGGGAATTTTTCTTATCCGTTATTCTGTCCGAATTATCCGGTTTTATCCGATCGGATATTCGATTACCGATTCGCTCGAGAATTCTCGTTTGCGCCAGTATCCGTTTTATCTGATAACTCGCTTTTGCAAAATCGGCAATATCCGAAAATCCGATCAGACGCGATTTTGGCCTTCGGATGGAATGTATAGTGTCAATGCTGTAAAGCTGCCAGCGAAGCGACCGACGAGAGCGGCTTTTGCCTGCAAGTTTCAATTTCTGTTGTCGTTCCGAGCGGAGCTTTTTATCAGCAGGCTAGCCTTTTGCTTACCCCCATATGACCGCCATGTTCCCGCGATCAGCGCGAAGAGGCCTTTCAGCGGTGTCGATTCGATTTGAGTACACTGTCAAGAGGGAACCAGAGCGGGATGTGGCCTCTGTTCACAACAATGGAGGATTTCACCCGTCTTTCGCATTTAGAAGCATCAAATAGCCCATTCAAGCAGAGTGATCTCAAATGCGGTTCTTCCCGCTCCTCCATTTTTGTGAACTGGGACTACAACCCAACCAAACCAGTCAGTGCGATCAGCGCCGACTGTACGTGTTTGAGTATAAAAGTGAAGTCCCAGCCATCTAGAGCGACCTCCAGCTTCAACGGTAGCTTATGTTGAAGTTGATCTCAAGTAGATTGCTAAGTTCTCTTCACAGTTCTAGCAGGACAACAATATGCACTCAGCTATGCACACCTACCCCCACTCTAGAAATCTAGCGTTTCGAGCGGAGGCTAAACGATTTTTTCGCATGATCGGGACATTGAGCAGAACTCGCGATATGATAGAATAATCCCGTTTGTTTCGATCGTATGTCGCGAGTTCCGGCGTTTGCCGCGCGCATAGTTTCGCTTGCGCTTGAAACGCGTTGGACAGGGACGACACTGCTTTGTACAGATACGCGGAGTCTCCTCTCGCGCCTT
The DNA here is from genome assembly GCA_029168955.1 of Aplectana chamaeleonis. NCBI lineage: Eukaryota > Metazoa > Nematoda > Chromadorea > Rhabditida > Cosmocercidae > Aplectana > Aplectana chamaeleonis. The sequence goes on from JAPDOI010000010.1 coordinate 962,539, forward strand.
GCTCTCACCACAAGATCAGAACGACGCTCTCCTTTTCCTTTTCTTCATTACTCGTTATTCATTTCTGTCATTACTCTTGTTCTCTCCAAAACACGTGTCAATTGTCTCTCCATCTCCAGAATTCTGAAGTCTATTCAAATTTTCCTGCTCCACGAAAAATACGGCAGGTTAGTCCAATCAAAACATTACATATGCGTATTTTATTGGAACACACAAATTTCTAAATCTTTAAACTCAGTTCCAATTTTCTCGTCCGGTTTCATTGATATGAAAATTTCGCAGAAATCTGAAAGAATTTGGAGAGTTATGGATTTTCAATTTACCCGAAATTCGCATGAATTTTACGTTCGTTTCTTGAAAATTTTGGTAAATGTTGATCCGTGATTCTCAAGGCGGAGTAATTTTGTGGGAACCTGCAGTTACTCACGAAGGAAAAGTTTTCTAAAGCAAATAACTTTGGAGAAAAGTTCTATAAATCATCCATTATATTATTTGAACATCGGTTTGGGCTCCCAGTAAATTTGAACTGTCTATGTCTAGTAGTCGACGCTATGTGCCTTGGAAATCTCAAAATTCTTCGACACAGCATGCAACCTCGCCTCCTGTCGCGAATGCGAGATCGCTCCTCCATCGATCCTGGGTGTTGCCGTCTTGCAGATACCTGTTAAGATAGCTTCCACGTCGACACCCTTATCATCGTCGACGCGGTAGCTATCTCAACCGGCATTCTACTCATCAGCATCCACCGCAGGCGGTCTACATCCGCTCTACTCCTACTACTTCCGCGGTGCCCTGCAAGGCGACGAGCCTTCCTCTCACTCGTCTAACCATACTCCAGTGCCCCCCCCCTCCTTATTCCATACGCCCTCACTTCCAAGCTGGAGCTCTACCAACCACTCATCTACTTCACCCCACACGACCCAAGTACTAACATGTCTTATCATGCATTCTACTTGCTCAATCCACATGCACCTACTTTTGCCCAATAAACTTGTTCTAACTTCCACGTGCACAGCGATGAAGTAGTGGTTCACTCCACGGCTTATCTTTCCAATTTCCTTTCTTATGTGCGGTCATTTTATTAGTATGCAGTTTATTCCAGTGCCGCCTACTCCAAGCCGCCGGGACAACGCGATTTCGTTCAGGATAGTCCAGTGCAGGTAAGTCCAGGGGGGATAGTTAGTCCTAAGGGAACCCAGGGGGGTTAGGTGGTGGTATCCCCAGGGGTTTAGGTGGCATTGGGGGTTATCCTAGGCTGACCCGGGATCCCTGGTCCACTGCCGATACGCAACATGGTGCATCGGACCTGTTAGTGAAGCGATCCCGCACGCGCCGTGTGACGTCACAAAACACAAAACTCTCTGAGGCGTCGTGGCGCGGCTTGCCGCACCGCGACCGCCCGCGGCTGTGACGTCACCAACGAGTAACAAAGCGGTAAGATGGCCACTACCACGGGTTGGCGAAGGATTTCGGGTCTCCACACTCAACAACCTTCCTCCCCCAGGGCAATACATAATTCATTTAATGGATTTTTTTGTAAGGGTAATACAGTAACTAAGGTGCAAAGTTACTTCCTAGTCCCGGATTCTGCACTTGTGTGGCAGGCAAGGTAAGTTTCCATGGCCATGGGCAAAGGCGGTTTCAATACTTAGGTACGTCGGCTTAGTTTGGGTTTTGTGGGCCTTTAGGTGGATAGAGCAGGCGACTCCGCCCCCTTTGGGAGGGCCGTGCGTTTGTGAGCGGAGTGCCCAAAGGTTTTGCTGGTCGTCGTCCCAGGTAGGAAGGGAAAGCTTTAGCCGGCCAAAAAAGTTAGACTCTAGAAGGTAGAGCGCACCTAGGGAAGGGCCCTTCATCCTCCTACTATGTGGTCTGTACAGCCAATTTAGGTAGCTTGGGTATGGTGTTCGGTATACAGCACTGCTTGCTCGCTGATGGCTAACGCTGTCGGGTTAGGAAATCCCCCCCCCCCTATCAGCTCGCTCCCATCTCTTCTCTGACCACTTCTGGTATGACCCAAACATTAAATCCCACCAAAATTAATTGTGTCAATTACCCACCCATCCCCACGACACTGGACTGTCCGAACGAAACGACGGCGCCGGAGACTGCAAAAAAACATAAAAAAAATAGGCCTGTCACACTAGTTTTGTAATCAACTCACTGTTATAAAAAAAAACATATCACTACAACTCGTTCCACAACATCTCATTACAACTCGTTCCTTCATCCTCTTTTTTCCACTTCTTACTATATACCTAACTCCCAGCCCTCCCCTTCTCAATTTTGACGTCATTTCAGGTCTAACTCAAGCTTGGAAGTGTTTTCTTTCTTGGTCTAGTGGAGAGATGCCATCAATGGCCTACCTTAAATGTCAGCTCACAAAAGTGGTCAATATTCTGAAGTCCGAGGTATCCATTTTTGATACTTCACTTCTGGATCGCTTTGATTCGGACGTTAAGAACGGCGATGCATCTAACCTAATCCATGAGCGTAAGAGTATGCTGCTCAATACGACCAGCATTTTCAAACGCACAGTCAATAATGCAAAGACTGCATGGGACAAAGTGGAGCACTACGCTGAACATAATCCATCTGACAACGGAGAACCCGATCTCCTGGACGAATTTCTAGCCCACTGGGACGCCATTGGAGCGAGGAATTAACAGAGGAGGCAGATGACCTAGTTGTCAAGATGGAAACAGCTTTTGCTCTGCTCCCCGTTGCACTTAATTCACTTAATTCAACCAATTTGGTCACAATCAATCAGTCGTTGGATGTTGAATCGGTGCTACCTCAAGGCGCTGAGCCAGCACCCGAACGATTGACGTCATTGGCTCCGCCCCCTGCTAGTCGCTCAAGGCAAAATAACGCCTTGTCCTCGGACGTTCGGCAAATGCCCAAATTCGGTTATGATAATCTACAAGAATGCAATTTCATGCATCCTATGGCATCAGGCGGAACAGCGATTGACATGGGGCCAACCATTGACAACAATGCGGTACCTGTTGGTGGCCCACCGCAGCCCCATGGTTACCAAAATAATAACACATCATTTTACTACAATACTACTACAAACAGATCGGAACAGCCCATAAAGCTTCCGAACTTGGAACTTCCTGAGTTCAGCGGCGATATGAATGCGTTTCCGGAGTTTTGGGAGCTGTATTCAACAGCGGTGCACAATAATAATAGTGTACCGACGGCCCTAAAATTCTTGCACCTCAAAAGCAAGCTCAAAGGCAACGCAAAAGACCTTATCGCCTCTGTTCAGCTTTCACAAGGCAATTATCAGGAAGCCGTCAATATTTTACTTAATACATATCATCGCCCGGATGTGCTTCGGAACAGGCTTTGGGGCAATCTCGAAGTCATGGCTCCTTCAGGTGGAACTCCACTTGCACAACGCATCACGCTGGGCAAGATTAAGGCTATGTGGGTCCAACTCAGAAACCTTGGAGAACAACCTGCCGCCACCGGAGCAATGAAAGTTGTCCGATCCAAGTTCCCTCACAAAACGAGAGAAAAGGTCGGAGAGCTTAGGAGAAGGAACGACTGTTGGACAGTAGACGATTTACTTCTAGCTCTAGATCATGTAGTTGATCAGTTCGAGGTAATGGAAGATACTGATCCAGCACTGTCAATTCTTTCTCATTCCAATATAGTTCAATCTAACTCTCTTTCTCCTAACAGGAGATACTCCAATTCATCTTCCCGCAATAACAATTACTCCATCTCTCCTAACCCTCGCCACGCCAGTCTTTCTAGAGATTATTGCCCGTTTTGTCACCAATCAGGACACAGGCCGACAAGATGTAGAAAGATTGTGAGACCGGGGGAGAGGAGAGACCTGGCGACTAAACGACAACTCTGTTGGAAATGTCTAATGTTTGGACATCGTAGTACTGAGTGCTCCGCGCCTACATGCTACATATGCGGTCGTGGTCATCATGCTTCACTATGCTTTGATACAAAACGAACGTGTAGTCCAGAACATGCATCTCCACTAAGACAGAGTCGCTCTGGGAAGAGATCTTCTGATCGAAAGCAATCAGGTTCATACCCTCATCGTCAATCGAACGGAAGACCACGCTCTTCAAGTGTGTCAGGTCAAAGTCGTTCTCCTCAGAGAGATCGGGCTAGAAGTCGTGAAAACTCCCCTCCACAGTGAGGTTCAGGCAAAACCCTGGGAGTACACGCACTTCGCATACTAATTCAAATATTCAATACAATAGCCAAATCAACAATAATATAATGGCTGTTCATGAGAGTTCCGACGAGTCAGAAATCGAGGAATTTGAGTTCGAAGGAAACGTATCAATAGTCAATACGATCCTGACGGAGAAGACTTCTCCCGCATCGGCTCAGGTCGTGGTGTTTGAGTCTCATCCGTCATCAACGAAACAAAACCCGAGATTAATGACAGTCGAAGCTCTCACTCATAATCACAAAACTAAAGCTGACCAACTGCTTACCATATTTTTGGACAGCGGATCTCAGCATAGTTATATATGTAAGGATACAGCGATGTCCTTGGGGCTGCCTTGACCGACCCTCGGGACATAACTGCACTAACTTTCGGTGGGCATAAGCACACTGAAAGTTCTTACAAAACTAAAATAATAGTACAAAATCAGGTCACTGGTGAACCAATGCGTTTAACTCTTCGAACGCGGAGCGTTATCACTACAGTACCTAAGACTTCATCGTTTAACGACGACTCCAACCCAAACCAGTCCATTACGACGGGCTACGTAAACGTCGACGTTCTCATCGGAATGGACTACTACTGGGAAGTAGTCGAACTTAATACTCATACTCAACTTCCATCGGGTCTCATCAGGTTAAATACCAGATTTGGTCCGGTTGTGTCAGGTTCATCAAGATCCACTAGGTCTAGTCGTGTGCTTTCCTCTATTAAAGAGAATCACGAGAAACCGGAAGAAACGGACTCTTTAGTTCGGGATTTTCTGGGTTTAGACCTCGTAGGAACTAATGATTCCGTGGACACAACAATTTCCCACCTAATACAACAGTTCTACAATACCGTTAAAATTATAAATGGGTTAATACCCGTGAAATTCCCATGGAAGACTGATCATCCTTTTCTTCCTGATAACAAAGCTCTTGCGGTACGTAGACTGGAAAACCAGTATACAAAACTTCAATCCAAACCTCAGGTGTGGAATGAACACTGCAAAATTTTTGAGCAACAACTGGAATCAGGAATCATTGAAGAGGTTGATCAACAGTCTCCATTAGGGAAAAACGTGTACTACATTCCACACCAAGCAGTCTTCAAAGAAGACAGCAATACTACAAAGCTGCGCATTGTCTTTGATGCATCTAGCCATCAGAAATACGTACCTAGTTTGAATGATTGCGTGCATCAAGGACCAACTCTGCTACCCGATTTATGCGGGACATTTTTGCGGGCACGGCTTACCCCCATACTTATCGCGTCCGACGTAGAAAAAGCATTCCATCAAATCCGCCTACAGGAGGATCAGAGGGATGCTACGAGGTTTCTCTGGCTGAAAAATACTTCAAAATACCCTACCAGAGACAACATTCGCATTCTACGATTTACGCGTATTCCATTTGGCATCAATGCATCACCATTTTTGCTAAGCATGTCCATTACGCTCTTGAAAGGAACGATGAAAATCAACTACGCGAGGAAATCTTGGATAACACCTATGTTGATAATGTGCTGATCAGCGCCAAAACCGTTGACGAAGGCATATCCAAACAGAGGAAATGCAAAGAGATTTTCAAAACTATGGGTATGAACCTACGGGAGTTCGTATCTAACAGCCGCGAGGTTGTAAAAGTCATTCCCTGTAAAGATCGTATGAAAATGGACAGCACCTGTAGTAAACTACTAGGTCTTAAATGGGATTCCAAAGCGGATACACTCTGTATACCCGCTAAAGGATTATCGAAGGATGTCACCTCGAAGCGAACGGCTTTAAAAGTCTTTGCGTCCACCTTCGACCCATTAGGACTTCTTACTCCATTATTCGTCAAGGCGAAGATTTTTATTCAAGATCTTTGGCTCAACGAACACACGTGGGACGATCCTTTGGATGATAATACTACCGATAAATGGAGAGACATCATTCAAGGGATTCACGGATACGCGGGGGTCGTACCCAGATTTATCGCACATCATTCCGAGTGCAAATACGAACTCGTCGTATTCTCGGATGCTTCTATACGAGTTTATGCTTCAGTCGCATACTTAGTATGTAGACCGAGGAATGGATCACCGTGTAGCAATCTGTGCTTTTCGAAAGCCAGATTAGCACCTCCAGGAAGGATAACTATTCCAAGAATGGAGTTGCTGGCCCTTACCTGTGCGGCAAACATAGTACAATTTCTTCGCGCCCAATTAAATGTCCCACCAGATTCGATACAGTTCCTATCTGATTCGCAGATAGTCCTGTATTGGATTCATTCCAAGAAACCACTTAGGACGTTCGTGAGCAATCGCGTAAAAAGCATACAAAACGTACTGCGCGAGCTTACAACTGCCAAAATTCCAAGTCGGTTTCATTATGTTAATTCGAGTTCTAATCCAGCGGACAGCGCCACCAGAGGTCTAACCGCATCGGAAATCTCCAACCATATGTGGTGGTGCGGCCCTAAATTCATCCTTAAAAACCAAACCAATTGGCCTTATTCAAATATGGATTTTACTTCCAGTCCAACACTAACAAAGGACATGGAGGTGGAATTTAAAAATGTCAATTCGGTCATAAATACTCCATATACATCATTTATCCCATTTAAACGTACGAACTCGTACTCTAAACTGGTTCGGGTGACGGCTTGTGTCCTAAAATACGTCGGAAAACTACTTTCCGAGGTTAAGAGAAGACATACTGATTTTCAATCAGGCTATCATCCCACATTAGATGGGATAGATACTACTTCAAACGTGGTTAGCAGTGACTTTGGAGCTGCAGAGCTTCTCATAATTCGCGAACATTATCGCGAAGGTGTGCTGCAGCTGAAAAGTCGCGCAGTTCAACGACTTCAGTTGAGGCTGGACGACAAGGGGATATATCACGGTGTAACAAGGATGGCTAATGCGCATTTGGAGGAATCAGCGAAAAGCCCTATTTTGCTTCTACCTGATCACACACTGACGCACATGATAGTTCTATACTATCACGTAAAGCTTTTCCACGCTGGGTCATCCCACTTAGTTTCACTTCGCCGTCACCGACCATCAGCTGGCGGCGGGGGAATTCTATGAGCGCCTCCGCGAAGGCACATATACGGCACCCCCACCAGGCTGCCGTCCAGGGCGCCCATACACCCTGACGTTGCGGGAGCGCAACCGCGGGGAGGTGACGCCGCCGCCGCTTTGACGCAGGGCGCGGTCACCTCCGAGCGGTTCGCCCTCGGAACGCGGGTACTCTCCGGACCAGCGTCGCACTGACGACGCTGGTGCGGACAGTGATGTGACCTGGTGAGGGCGCCGTATAGCCTGAGAAGACTACTCCATTTTTTTCTGCTCACAAATCCTTATGACATGCGTGCGCCTCGATATTCAATTCGCGCAATATTGAGACTCACTCATGTCAAAATACTCCAGAATTTTTTTTCTAAAAAATAACATTATCAATTAAGGACAGTGCTCTGTCTCGATTTTCGATTCGTGCATTATCGAGGCTTCCCCTCGTCCAATAAAATACTCCAGATTTTTTATCCTTCTCAGTTTTTTCGTATCACACCAAAAACTTTGGGACATTGGTGTAACCTACTTTCGTCGCACAATTTGGGATACACTGATGCCCACTAAAATACTCCAGAGCAAACTTACTCGATACATACGAAACTGATGTTTCTCGAAGCTCAGAAGGCGTAGCATCGAGAACCACCAGCACTAAAATGAGTAAGTATAGTGACATTAATGCACCCCGCAATTCATTTCGCGCAGTTCCGAGGCGTATTGATGTCCCACAAAATACTCCAAGTTACGCCACCAGCCGTATAGCATTCCAACTGCTCCAAGGGCGAGATTAGTAGGCCGTAGGGAGTAGATCAACTTTAGTTCAGGTTCCGCGCTAATGGAGATGGTGGTATGATGCTATATCGCACTTTGGTGGTGCGATGCCATACCATTGGTGGTATGATGCCGTGCCTATTTAGCACGAAGTCGCGTCTAACGCGATATCTCTTGTATGTAAATTTTTTGTGAGTAGTCCATCTAAGTTTTGGTTTTTGTCCAAGTTTGTAAACTAAAATTTTTGTCCGCCGATGGATACCTCAGTATACTCGTTAAGTGTGGGGTGAGGTTTTTTTAATAATCCAGTTCCAACTTCTTAGTGAGGCCCCCCTAAATTCAAACTAATAACTTTAAAAAAAATTAAACAAAAATAAATAAAAAATATATACATAATTCACCACGAAGACTCGTCACAGAAGCGGCAGCTACGCCTTGCAGTTCCTCTTGAGGCCGAGGCTTAAGCCCAATGGGATCTCTTTTTGTTGGGGGAGTGTCGCGAATGCGAGATCGCTCCTCCATCGATCCTGGGTGTTGCCGTCTTGCAGATACCTGTTAAGATAGCTTCCACGTCGACACCCTTATCATCGTCGACGCGGTAGCTATCTCAACCGGCATTCTACTCATCAGCATCCACCGCAGGCGGTCTACATCCGCTCTACTCTTACTACTTCCGCGGTGCCCTGCAAGGCGACGAGCCTTCCACTCACTCGTCTAACCATACTCCAGTGCCCCCCCCTCCTTATTCCATACGCCCTCACTTCCAAGCTGGAGCTCTACCAACCACTCATCTACTTCACCCCACACGACCCATGTACTAACATGTCTTATCATGCATTCTACTTGCTCAATCCACATGCACCTACTTTTGCCCAATAAACTTGTTCTAACTTCCACGTGCACAGCGATGAAGTAGTGGTTCACTCCACGGCTTATCTTTCCAATATCCTTTCTTATGTGCGGTCATTTTATCAGTATGCAGTTTATTCCAGTGCCGCCTACTCCAAGCCGCCGGGACAACGCGACTTCGTTCAGGATAGTCCAGTGCAGGTAAGTCCAGGGGGGATAGTTAGTCCAAAGGGAACCCAGGGGGGTTAGGTGGTGGTATCCCCAGGGGTTTAGGTGGCATTGGGGGTTATCCTAGGCTGACCCGGGATCCCTGGTCCACTGCCGATACGCAACACCTCCCCTTTGTTGGTTCCTATTCTGAAACAGGACAAGTGTATTATTTTATTTATATGACCATTCAGGAACTGCACTATTTTAGACTGGGCTGACGTGGAGCCGCGATATGGGCTCTTCCAATTTTCAACTTGTCTGTTTTGCTAACAGTTTTCGCACTGCAATCTACACCGTAAGTTCAAAAATTTCTTAACCTTTTTCTGCAACTTGCTGAGTAAACGTGCCTGTATTTTTAAGTGTATCCAAAGTTTCGGAAACATTGTATTGTTTGAAGACGGAAAAAATGGATGAGATGGTAAAGTTGAGGAGCTAATAATGGATAATAATCAGGGGAAGACATATTCCAAACGGCCCTCTGACATGCTGTAAGGTTCCCGAATAGTGCTTTCAATAGGATAATTGGATTTTTTTATTTTGACTTGGGCGTGATTTGGGTTTGAAATGTTTCTCCGAAAATCAAAGAATTTGTGAAAAATGCGAGCGAAAATTCTATTCATACTTCATTCATCTTGAATCTGTAACATGCGCTGCCAGAGAACGCCTTATGACTTTCTGATATTCTGTAGACACTTTCTATATCCCCCGGAAATTTATTTATTTATTTATTATTTATTATAATACGTCGTTGCAGACGCGCACAGAATACAAATACCCGCCGTAGGCAGGTCAAAGCAATTATAGTAATAAAATACACACGGCAGTTAGCCAACAATTGCAACTTGGAGCTAATAAAAAGGGCCACGAATCAAGAGTGTATCATCAGGAAAGTACGTAGAGCAAAGATATCACGGTCATTAGTTGTTATGGACTTAGCCATTCTGAGTTGAATCAGGGTAAATTGAATTTTGAGAGCTAGAATGGATATGCAGGAAGACTGTAATCAAGCAGTTCTTAATTCAATTCAAATGAGTTTCAAATTGAAAAACCATCGTGATCTATGATATACGAGTCATTACATTTGTAGGCCCTACCCACGCGTATTCCTAGGACGATGTGTCCTCCCACCACTGATAGGTATCTGGGCAATAATTCTTTATATAGAGTTCAAGAAGGTATTGTTATGTAGGGGCTGGTTGTAGGTACTCTATGCTCGATTGGATCCTTTATAACCGAGTTCTAGCTCAATATATTGTAATAGTTTCGCGAACGATGTATACAGAGAATGGGCAAATTCTTGGCTCGGAGCTTGAACAACGAAGACCTTACAAGAATCAAAAAGGGAACTAGACTGATGATTTACACAGTTGAATACGTCGCCGAGAGCATCTATATAATAAAGGAATCGAATCAGAGAAGAGTTCGTCAAGTCAATCAAGCATATCATAGAGCCGATATGTCCAGAAAAAAAGCTTGCACAGTATCCAGCAGACTTTCATTAATAGAGTGTCCATTTATGAACCATACGGAATCAGAAAAATCTAGAAATCAGAAATGTTAAGTACTTCTAGGACATCCATTTTCTTCAGGCGCCTCCTAAAAATTGATGCATTCTGAGCCTCTAAAACGCCGTCTGGTAACATTTGTAACCATCTAGCCCCACGCGAGAATAGCGAATTGAGTAACTTGGATTGATGGGATCTACGAAAAGAATTGAACTGTATCGAAAAAATACCTGTTCTTCCTCTACATGGTCTGAAAGTCCAATATTTACTGGATCTCAACTTCAATTCACCTCGAAGAACTTTGAAACAAAAGATCATGTCGTTCAACACGCGCTGATAAAGTAAGCTACGCAGTTTGAACATTTTCAACCTCTCTCTGTAACTTGGCATAGACAATGGGGATACAGAGTTAGGAGTACATCTATATAGTAGAATACGAGTGAAGGTTTGTTGAACCTTTTCTATCTTTAATTGCTCTTTTTTCTTAAATGGGCTCCAAATCTGGGACCCGTACTCTAGAATCGGCAGTACATATGCTTTGTATAACCTGATTAATACAGAAGAATCGTTATATCTAATGTTTCTCAAAATAGCAAATAGTACTGCAAATGCCTTGCGTACCGTAAGATCAATATGGTTTCCAAAGTCCAAACTACTATCTAGATGTACGCCAAGATCTCGAACATCCGAAGAAGTGTTAATCTGACAATCATTGAACTTGTATATGCTCGGGGTGCCAATCCCAATGTGAAAAACTATTGTTTTCGAAAGATTGACAGGAATCTCCCATGATTTAGCCCACTCCACCATGTTGCAGATAGACTGGGCCAAAGCATGGGAGATCGGGGTCTTGGTGACTTCGTTATAGATCCCGTATACCTTAACATCATCTGCATACATTTGTACTTTGATTGACGGATGCGTTTTCAGTCTCTCTGGCAAATCATGAGTGTAGGCAAGAAATAATAAGGTTGACAGTACGCCACCCTGTGGCACCCCACTAGTGCAATCAAAGCTTTTGGAAAACGAATTACCCACTTTCACCACCATCTTTCTCTCAAATAAGTAAGATCTAAGCCAACCTATCAGTGGTTCCCTAACTCCCATTTGATGGAGTTTCAGAAGCAGCTTTTCATGAGGAACTTTATCGAAGGCTTTAGAGAAATCAAAATAAATCACGTCTACGGATTGTTTATTACCTACAGCTGTATGCCAGTCAAACAGACAGTCGGCTAACAGAGTAACAGTTGAGGCACCTGCTGTGAAGCCGTGTTGCTCAACAGGGATCGACTTGTTACTTTTGAACCAGGCAACTAGCTTATCACGTATAATTTTCTCCAGTACTTTGACAGGTGGAGGAGTTATACTTATTGGCCTAAAAGCGGTTAACACCTTAGCATCTTTAGTTTTCGGAATAGCAGTAATGATCGCGTTTTTCCATAGTGCAGGAACTTCGCTAAACATGAGTGAAATATTGAAAATCATTGAAAGAGGCCTGCATAACGAGGTAGCACACTTCTTGTAGACTATTTGAGGTATACCATCGAAAGTTGCAGAAACAGAACATTTCAGACTATTTAAAATCTTCAGTACATCATAAGGCTGCGCAGTGAAGTCACTAAAGCAACCTGATTGAACACATTGACTAGCAGCTGATCGATCTAGCATCAACCTGTCATAGTTGTTTGTATAGCTACCACTCCTCGGAGAGAAAACTGAGGCAAAATATTTAGCCAGAACTTCAGATTTTTCACTGTTTTCTACATACCGGTTGCCAAGATCATCCTGTAAAACCGGTAAATTGAATCTGGCTTTTAATGCAGACTTCATCGGCTTGAAAAACGATTTTTTATCAGCATTGAGTGTAAGGCGCCGCTGTTTATTCGCCAGATATCGCTTTAGATGACGGTCTAATTCAGAGCAAATTCTAGTAAATCGTAAATTGGTGGTGGAATCTACTGCAGTGCTAATTAAGCGATTTTTTTGATCGATTAAGTTAGAGATGTGTGAAGGATAGCGAGTTTCTGATCTACGTCCGTCGGAAAACGGGACATACTTATTCAAACCGGTATATAATACACGACAGAATATCCTGTACGCGTTATCAGCTGAGAGATAACCCTGCAAGACATTCCACCAGTCAATAGAGAAAAGATATTCTGGTAGAGCGTCAGTAGGTTTTTAAAACCCACCACGACCACAACCCGATGGACCGTTCCCCTTATAGGAGATTCTCTGGGCGCCAATCTGCCGCAGATCCGGTCCGAGATGTTATATTTCTACTGAACTTCACATGAACATGCCGGTAGACCCGAAGGTCTATCTCGGTGTGTCAGTTCCTCAACGATAGGAACAAGCACTATTGTATTGGGGGAGAGCCACTACCCCTAACTCTTAATCCGGGTCGACCTCGCTCGAACCAGCAACGTTCAATTTATCGAGCAGCCAAGCTGTTCTGTGGAAGCGTTTAAAATAGGACTTCCACACTTCCCATTTTTCGGGTAACTAGGCGTTACTCGAAGCTCTGATATTGAGTGCCTTTCGGTACTCAGTTATGCGGTGACCCGCATTTTCCCCTTTTCAGGGATCTAGAAAGTTCACAGACCTGTACGGAGTTATGGTTGTTGAGCATTCGCTCCACATCCCAATACTCCCTTTTCTTACCTGCGGAAACTACTTTAGTTGCGTTTCCAATTATGAAACTCACCTGTATATTTCGGGATCATGGTCACTGAGCTCTCGCTCAGTATTCCACTATTCCCATTTTCTTACTCGTAGAAATATTGTATTTCTACTAACTCTATCTTTCGGGTAACTCACCATTACCGAAACACTCTAATCGTGAGTACCTTCCGGTACTCAGCCATGCGGTTACCCGCTCTTTCCCTTTTCTGGGCTCTTGTGATTCACAGACCTGTTCGAAGTTATGGCTGTGGAGCATTCGCTTCACATCCCATTACTCCTTTCTTAATCTTCGTGGACTGCTTCATTGCGTCCACATTTACTTTATCGAAATATTTTGCTGAAAACGCATTTCTACGTTTCCTGCTTATCCTACATCGCCATTTGACAAGTGGCACTTTATTAATCTGTTGGTACCCATTTGCGCACTTCTTTCTATTTTCTCCAAAATCTACTCGGTGCTATCGGGTAGGCTTATCATATCTATGTACCTTCTAAGGTTGGGCGTGCACTCTCCGCACGCTCCTATCACTATTGGAATCACTTCTACCCTTGTGAGGTAGTCTCTCTGTAAGGCTGCCTTTAGGTTAGGTCCTGGGAAGTATTTTTAGTTAGCTCGGTTAAAATCAGGCAACGGAAGTTCATTCCTGACTTTTGCAAGTAGAACTGGGATTTCAAAACTAACGGCATTATGATCAGAGGAGGCAAGCGGGGGCGAGATCGAAATATTGGTTATCAGCGGAGTAGACGTGAGAATTAAATCAAGAATCGAATCACCGCGAGTAGGTTCGTTCACCAGCTGCGTAAGTGCACTGCATTCAAAAAAACGCAGAAAATTTTCAGATTGCGAATTTTTCGCGATACCAGTACTCCAGTTGACATCTAAATTGAAGTCACCCAAAAGCACTATCTGTCTCTCCGAAGAACAGAGATCAAAAAGTGTATCAATAAGAGAGCTGTCATCGGAAACTGTAGAACACGGTGGCCTATAAACCAGAATAATGCGAAAGAAACTTGTGCAGGTTGAATCATAACCCTCAAGACACAGTAAATCAGACTTGAGGTTGGAGACAGTGGTTATCGGCATGATGTTTAGGTAATCTCGCGTTAGACAACAAACGCCTCCACCTTTGCGGTTTTTTCGGTCAAAGCGGAAAATCTTGTGCGGAAGGCCGAGAGTTATTTCAGAATTCAATATTTTAGACGAAAGCCACGTCTCCGTGATAAATATAAGATCAGGTTTGGAAGTCGATAAAAAAAGGAGAAGGTGATGAATTTTGTTGGACAAGCTGCGAGAATTAAACAAGTGGCATCTCAAGCCTCGTTTGGGTCCGGGTTGAGCTCCACGTTTCCCGAAGCACTTGATTCCGAGATGTCCAGCACGTTTCCCGATGCACCCGGCCGCGAGGGGCCCTTTTCGTCTCCACCCACACGCGGTTTCGGGACCGAAATACTTGATTCCGGGAGGTCGTGTACGTTTCCCGATGTATCCGTCTGCTGGGGGGCCTCCGCGTCTCCCGGTACACGCGGTTTCGGGAGGTCCACCGCTTCATCTGATCCACGGGCCGACAGGTCTTGCACACGTCGTGGCTCACCCCGGTAAACAACCCAAACACGAGCTTTTAGTCTATCATTTCGCGTACGACACTCTTTCCGTAGCTCCGATTCCCGTGCTCTTTCCTCATCGGTCATACTCCGGCGAACATACACGTTTCCCATGGTGGATCTCCGAAGGCGATAAGTGTTGGCAAGAGCTGCAGCCCATTGCGACCTTTTTGCCAGCACCACCTTAACCAAACGTGGACGCTCCCCGGTATACGCGCCCATGCGGAAAACCTCAGCGACGCTATACTCGACGTTCAGAATATCAAAAAGAGAACTTATCTGATCATCAAGATGTTTCTTTTTCTTGGACAGAGTGATTTTAACATCAGGCTCGGACAAACCATATATTACCAGACTGCGTTCTCTTTTTTCGGCATTGACCGCCTCGCGAGAATCCTGTGGTAATTTTGTTACTAATGCTTTCACCAATCCATCAATAACAGGGTCCTTGTTGCGTTCCAATATGGCTTTAGTGATCGCCTCAGTTGACATTTTTGAAAAGTCATTCTGAGCTACATCATCGCTGTCCGTATCAGAACGCACCAATATGTCAGTGGCCTGGCTGCTTCCAACCTTGTTTTGGATTGACTTTGTTGATCGACGAGTTTTTGGGCCCATGATCTAGCAATTATATGGGGACTATGACAGGTTCAATCAAAAAGAAACTCAGCCGGATAATAGAAGAGGATGGTGCCGCACGAAATCTTCGAACGAAATCGTAAATATCACTGATAAGGTCGAGTACGACCGCTTAACGGAGCTATAGTCGAGTTGACCGCTCACGAAGGCACCAAATCAAAAACTGATTGCGGTTCACAGTTGCAGGCGATCGCTGGGGCAGCACGCAGACAAAAGGCGGGGGGGGGATTGTGCCGGGACCCAGTGTTACCAGCAGGGTCAAGCGAGGCTGCGAAATTCCGCAACGGGGTGGGGCTGGGGGTCGCAAAAATCTAGGCTCGAAAATGAAGGTCAGAAAATGAAGATCGCAGAAATTTCGGTACAAAAATGAAAATTTGGTGGAGGCATTTCAGAAATTTTCGATATTGTTGGTAACCAAAGGGAAGGATCGTATCATTGCTCAGGTTTAAGACGCTTGAGCCCGAATTAGACGAATTTTCGGCGTCTGATAGTTTTAGTAATCAAATATAAACTGCCCAGAGTTGCGCCTAAGGGGGGGGTTGCAAAAATTTTGGAGTTTGGAAAAAGTTCATGGTGGGGGGTCGCTCCAATCTCGAAAAATTACGCAACGGCCCGCTTGACCCTTGTTACCAGTGTGATTTTGCTTGCAATGCGTGTCGCAATTAAGTACCGGAAATTTGTTCCGATACGAACAGAGCTTACCTTCACTTGCTCCACTAGCCAGCCAGGTTGCATGCTGCGTGAAATTCGACGGGTGGACCACTAGTGCTGAGCGGAACCTTTTCTCAGAGTTGCGGAAAGTATGACTTGACCCCGAAAAAAAAACAATATTTGAATGGGATGCATTTGTTCAATGCGTGTATCATAGGAGATAGTTTTGGTCATTTAATCATCGTACGTTTTTGGTGGAGTAGATTTTTCAGTTGTTTGTTTTTTCAATGGCCGTTGAGAAGACTAGGCAGGGATCGCGCTTACATTGAAGTTAAAGGTCGTGTAGGGCTATTGGAGCTTATTTTTAGCCATTTCTTCGACATTGTTCTGATGAAGGCCCCGAACACTTTGAATTCTGATGGGAACTCGGAGACGGTTTTTATGGTGTGCAATGCCTTTTATACCCAAACCTAATCGGGTTTATACGAAGACGAGTTCTAATACTCCCGTATCTGGGTTACAGCTTAACAAAATTTTGGTGATGTAACCCCCTTTGTTCAGCGCGGGCGGTTGCGACGCAGTAAACACTGATCTGTCCAGTCAGTGCGGAGCAATTGTCGGGGGGCGATCGCCTGCGCTAACATCTGCAGTCACCGTTGTTTGAACCATTTTGACCGTTTCTGGTGTATGAAACCACACACTAAGTAAGGCGTGTTTTGCAATTTGCGAAGAAAAAATGTTTTATGTTCAATAATCATCATCGACGCGCATGCTTGACACATTCGAAACTGAAATATAACGAAGAACTTTTAGTCTTTTTTTCGGTATCGATTTTTTTAACAACAAAAAATTTTCCATTTTGGTGTGGACTGAGGGCAAGAGACAGCTTGAAAGTAGATGTAGACGAAGGTAGCGGGGTGCGCGAAGCGCGCGCGTTGGATCATGGGATTTCGTTTTAACGCAGGCTGTACTGTTGCTATCAGAACAAACTTATGGTCCGCAGTTGCAGATAAACACTGTAGCAGCACGCAGCTCGAAAATCATCTCACTAATATCACGCGGTCCCTGCTCAATTATTTGTTGTCCTGCACGATTATCTTCGAGCTCTGAGCTGCAACAGCATTCGTGTGGAAAAGGGGACCGGAATTTCGTTTTGATAAAAAGAGTATATATACCAAACCAACACTGGAAGTTCAGAAAATGCACAAAGATCGATAGCGGCGAATTTTCCCGACTTCCTACATTTCAAAATCTCTAGACTGGAAAAGAATTTGGGAATTTTCTATAGTGAAAACATTGAATATGGACATGAAATTTTTTTATTATCGGGGCTGCGCTTCTACTCATGATGTGATTTGAGAGAGACCGGGTTTTTCTGTGATAGGGAGGACCATTATTCTATCCGATTTTTTTAACAGCATTAACCTTTTGCTCGGTGATTTAAACCAGTCTTGTATATTTCACTCTTGTGAATCATATTCGTCGCTAGTTTTTATTTCTGAGGATTTTGTTATCCGTTATTGAGTCTTGTTATTCCAGCCGTCACTGTTTAATGCGAAGATTCCTCTTGTTGTGTTGTTAAGTGTACCAATGAATAGAGAAATACTATCCACGAAGTATTTTCTTCATTATGGCTGGATGTAGAGGGGTCTGATGCTTAAAGTGAGATGCAATCGCCGAAGTGTTGGTGGATCGAAACGCCGGATGTTTCGCAGAGAACTGCGACGTCAGGCTGGCGACATCCGACCCGGCGATTGCAGGGCGAGCGCCACTGTGCGCAGTTGGATAGCCGCAGTTTTCGGGAGAATGGCCGAACATTTCGGGGCTGCCCAACCCTGTTTAAGCTTTCGTGCGCAAGCATTGCAACGCTAGTCAGCTGTTTGGGTGCCCACGAGGACCTGAGCATATACAAGCCCCGAATTTTCGGGCCACGTAAGAGATGGACGATTTGCTGAGTTTCACGCTGTCGATACGTACCACACACGTGTAAAATAAGGTGACCGTGGTGAGAAGTATGCCGTCGTTACTGACCTGGGCGACTTAACGGCCTTCATACCAAATTGTCCAAACTCTCACTCTTCGCACGTACTCATCATCCGGATGTTATTATGGTTCAAGAAACCAAACTTTCTCCCTCTACCACGTATCCCCAACCAAACATTCCAGGCTACACTGCCTATCCCATCCCAAGGACAGCTCTTGGAGGCCGAGTTACCACGTTTGTGCTTTCTAACTTACCATCTCATCTAATTCCAAATGTTCCTAAGGACGGTACTTTCGAGTACCTTCCCGTTCACCTACCTTTCAAAACTCCATTATCTCTATTCAATATTTGCATCCCTCTCTCCACTTTTCGTCCACCAAACTACAACCCCATACCTCTTCTTAAGCAGTTGCATGACTGCTCTCTCTCCCCATCAGCTGTCTTTGCAGGTGACTTCAATGCTCACATGTTCTGTTCTGCGCTTGAGTCTGACGCCAGAGCGGAATACGTCGAGGAGTGGGCTGAGGAGTGTGATCTGGTTATCCTCAACGATGATCAGCCTACTCGTCTCCCTTCCTACGGCCGACCTTCTACCCCGAACATCTCCCTCGTTTCACCCAATTATTCAAACGCTTGCACATGATTCACTTGCACAACTCTTTCTAGCGACCACATTCCCGTCTTCCCCCATATTTATCTCTCAAACTCTCTTGCCCCTTATACTGGTATTTGTCAACGTTCTTATTTAATTTAGGCCTTGCTGACTGGGTCCTGTTCAGAGAGGTTGCGCTCCGCCGCTCAGCTGGGGATGGCGATGTGCACCAGAAAGAACGTCACATATCTGACGCCATTCGGAAGGCTACGAAAGCGGCCATACCTGAAGGACGAATAAAAAGTTTCTACCCTAATGTCACCAGGGAGATTCTACAGAAGATCAGAACAAGACATGAAAAGTGAGCTGAGAATCATTCAGACCCTGAGGTGGCCAGGCTGGATGAAGAGATAAAAAGGATCTGGACAAGCACAAGAAAGACAGTTGGGAAAAGTTAACTGAAAGGTTGAATTTCAAAGCCGACGGAACAACGGCGTGGAAAAAATTGAGGAAGATATCTGGCAAGTGCGCCCCCTCCTCGAACTCTACCATAGAGTTCGAAAACAACGTCTTTAAATCAGGACAGGCTGCCGCATGTGCTTTTGGCAAAAAAAATTTCATCACACGTACCAAGCGAGGCATACAAAACAGAGTCACGGTAAGAGAACTAAGCCGTCTGTCGCTGATGAACGCTACTGAGGCCTCTACTCCTGCTCAAGTGGAGAAGGCTATCAAGGAAAAGCGGAACTCGAAGACTCTCGGACCTGATGGTATCTCAGCAGCCATCCTGAAGAAGCTTCCCACGGAACTTCTACCGATGATTGCAGATATCATAAACACTTCTTTCCAAACCTGCACTCTACTCCAAGCATGGAAGACCACCAATGTGATACCCCTGCCTAAGCCAGGCAAATCGCAAAGCACGGCCAAGGAATATCGCCCTTTTAGCCTGTTATTACAGATCGCGAAAGTGGCCAAAAAAACTAATCGTAAGGGACCTGGCAGAGCAGAATGAGGCACAGCAACATCAACATGGGTTTAGAAAGCTTTACTCCACCACCACTGCTCTTCTGGGGATTGTTAGCTATGCGGTCGAGGGTTCAATACCAGAAAGTCTCTTGGAACAGTGGCCGTTGCCCTCGATCTAACCAAAGCATTTGATTCTATAAACCTAGGAATTTTGCCCGAAAAACTATTGAGGTCCTCGCTACATTCGCTGCAGAAGCGTTGAATCGCTGATCGCTTGAAATCGGTCCACCCTGTAGCAGCCGATGTGCCGCAGGGTAGAGGTTTGTCACCTGCTCTTTTCAGCCTGTATATTGAAGACCTACCTGAGCCTCCTGAAGATATGAAAATTGTTGCGTATGCCAACGATACCACCATCATGTGCCGTAACCGTGACATACTTAAAAACTTTCTCGATAGTATGATGCTCACAGTTTCCGCGGCGAACTCTTCTGTTTCGGTATTCTCATCAGACCCAAAGGAATACAGCGCCCAACCTGTTGTCAGGTGGGATGGTGACCTCTTGCTTACAGCAAAATTTCCCAAACTGCTGGACCTCGTTTTGGATCCGTCGCTGAAGTTTCACAAAAAGCTGAACAGAAGCAGGCAATTATCAAGGCAAAGCTTAATGTGTTGAGAGCTTTAGGAGGAACGTCCTGGGGTTGCAGCAGAGAGACAATCTTGACGACATATCGAGCTATTCTGCAGCCTGTATTTAGCACCTTCACCCCGATGCCCGTATCTTACCAGTGAAAGAGCATTGTCAGCTCCAGGCTCAGCAGATGTTCATTAATGTCCTTAAGCAGCCTGATCATCCGTCGAGAAGACTTCTAAATCCCGTAAGAGTGAGATCGACCAGAAGGCCGTTAGCCGATGCTCCGAACAAAGTGAATGACAGAGATGGACCGACTCGAATCAAGAACGGCTTCGTCTCTTACGCGCGGAGCAGACCCGGTTTGTGAAGGATCATCTCGCCAGAGCGGCCGTCAACCCTATCCTCCGTGATGTGCCGCCCAGGGTATGTGATACCGATTCCGAGCTCGGTAGGCGCGCCAGGTATATCCTCGCTTCGTTACGCTACGGACATTCTCTATTGCTTATGTCTTACCTGTACAGGATCGACAATAGCCAGCCTGACGTGTGCAAGGACTGTGGAAACTAAGGCCACAACACTAAGCACCTATTTGATTGTTCCAAGAAGCCAACAACGCTCAGTACAATAGACTTGTGGACGAATCCAGTGCTTGTCGCCCAGTTTCTTAACTTGTGACAAAACCCCTCTTAGTGGCTGCAAAGAAGAAGAAGAAGGAGAGTGATCCCGATAGCCCGTTTGCCGCGAGGCTACGTGACGCGTCCCCAGGTTGCGAATAGGGGGTTAATCGCGGACAAAAAGCGGCCGGTGCTTGCCCTGAGACGCAAGTGGATCCAGGGCGGGACTCCCGGCTCCTGCTGTGCCAGACCGACTCATATCTTCTGCTACATACGTTGGCTCGCTCATGCGCAGTCGTGTGTGGGTGTGTTAGCTCGTGTGCAGACTGTATCCTGCACATCGGTTTGGTCAAAAGTCCGCATTCAAGTGACAGGGAAGTAACCGAGGGGCGTTTCAAAAACTAAGCCCCTTGTCCACTCCGGAATAGACCGGCAAGCTGCTCGGATTATACCCAGCCCTCGCGTAGAATCCGGCAAATTATCTGCGAGTATCTTTATCGTCCCAAACAGTAGCAGCAATGGGCCTCACTCCCCAGACCCCGAAAAATTCCCCGATACGTTAGCGTTTTGTGCAACCAGTACGGAGAGGCTGCAAAAATCTCAGGGCCAAAATAGGCTGCCAAATACAAGAAGACTACGATGGCGATCTGTACTTTCAATGCGCGTTCGCTTCAATAAAGTACGACGTCATTAGACTGACCGAGACGAGAAGACACCGACCCCTGCATGCCGTTTTCGATACTGGAGAAGAACTCTTTCTTGGAACATGCCACAGTAATGGAGTTGGTGAAGTGGGTGTCTTCGTCAACACGCCCTAAGCCATGAACATCGATTCGTTCGAACCTTTGACGACCCGAATCGGATGCGGTTGAAACGATGTGGATCAACGTCTGCTTTGACAGTCTTCGCCATTACGCACCAACATCGTGCCATGATAAAGATGAGGTCGAAGCATTCTATTTCGAACTGGGGATGTTCTTCAGAAAAGACCATTTCTTCTATAGAGTCATCGTCGGTGATTTGAATACCAAGATTGGCTCCAGAAGGACGCCTGAAGAGCACTACATCGCGACCCACTGACTGGAACGGAACGAGCAGGGTAAAGATCATCTCAGTTCATCATGTCGGCCAGAACAATCCATGGTAACCTACAGCTCCAGAAGCCCCTCTCGCAACGTTGGACGTGGAAATCTCCCTGTGGACGGTACCACAATGAAATTGACCACATCATCGTCAACCGTAGATTTTGCCTAACCGATGTCGCTGTTGTTCCAAAATTTTACACTGGAACGAACCACCGTCTTCTCCGCGCCAGGTTTTCCTTTACACAAAAGGAGCAAAAGGCCGTGAAGTTTAAAAGAGAAGCTCGAGAGCCACCATTAACTGAGAACTCTTTATCGCACTGGCTAGCTGCTAGGAAGATTCCCCTATAAGTACCATCGAAGAAGACTATAATCGGTTTGTTAAGCATCTTCACTGTAGTGCCAAAGAAGTAGAGAGCTCAGTGACCACCTTCCGCAACTCCTGAGCTGATTTGCAACGTGGAGCTGCAAGAGCAACAGGCAACTACAAAACCAAGATAAACGCACTTCGACGCCCCGACGGAACAGGCACTACTTCCAGAAGGGCAATGGAAAAGGTCATCCACGACTTCTACTCCGATCTCTTCGATACCCACGTCCATGTGCCTCCATACCAACTGAGGCAGGACGACTATTTGTTCCATCCGTTCTCCCTTCCGAGATCCGGCATGCCATCATGTCGGTGAAATTTCGTACTGCACCCGGTCCCGATAAGATTAGACCCGAACACCTGAACAACCTCCCACCGGCCCTGATTCCCACGCTGGCACGGCTCTTCACCCGTTACCTGTCGGAATGCAAGGTACCATCTCAGTGGAAGACCAACAAAACTGTGTTATTGTACAAAAATATGGAGTAATAAATTTGTTTCGCAATGTTACACAATGGTTTTGAAGACATGACAAAGGAGTGACACGAGTACGAATTTCTGATGGCGAGGCTTTAAGGTGATAGCCTAAATTGAAACTGATACCACGATTTAGTAAATGAGTTCCTCATTCAAAAACTATTTTGAGAACTTAAGCATGGGTGCGCGCAAGATGTGGTTTATGATGTCCTATAACATATTAAATATTCATCAAGTTACGGCAAGCCCAAGCCGAGATATGCTCGATTCATTGGCCCGTAGTAAAGCCGGCGAAAATGTCAGTTTTGCCTAACTGAATCATGTTACGAAAAGAAATCAAGCGAACAGCACATAATTCAGACGTGCGTTTTGTAGGATAGCGAACTAAGCTGAGTAAGGAAGGTTAGCAACAAAAAAGATAAACAGAATCACTGTCAGATCTGACTGAAAAGACTCCGCTCTGACTGACTTCTTGGGTGGAGAGAAGAGAGACAGCGTGCCAGGTCAGGAGAGCGCTCACGACTTTTTTAAGGAGCGACGGAGTAACTTAAACAATTCAGAAGAGATACCGGCTTATCATTGTATCAATATCAATATCAGCTTTAATGGAACAAGCAGCATCTCATTTATTGAGAAACGGAGCGAGAATGATGGGCGGTTGTTCACATCACAGGTATGGTTTTCGTTTTCTTTCTAGTTTGACTCATGTACCAGGCGGCTGGCCGTGTGGGGTTGGCGGCCTCACTGGAGAATGGCGTTTCGATTAGCGTGGGGTGATCTACCTTCGCGGCCCCGTCCACTCCTCAGACTAAAATGATTGCGCGCACTCTATATCCCCCCGTCATCGAGACCGAATGCAAACTACCGCTTGAATGCAATCTACCGCTCTATACAAATTCGGACTCGTCTGAGCCCTGTCTAAATCATTTCGGTCTCGTCTTATCACCCACTTAGATGATCCTGACTGAGTGGTGGGTTCACTTCGGGCCATTACCTTTGAAAAATTGGCCTTCGTATACTTACAAATGTGGCGCAGTAAGTAGCTTCCGGCTCATTGTCCTAATTTCAAAACCTAGTAGACCTGTGACTAAAAAACACCATCTGCTTTTCGATGAGAACACTGCTGCTTTGTTCAAGAGACGAAGGTATTATGAAGTTCCGGGTATCGCCGTAAGTGGCCTAGACGTCATAACGGAAGACCAACTCAAAGGCTTCGGACGCCCGATCAGAGCCGCCAGGCCGACACGCACTGAAATACAGCCCGTCGCATAATTATAGGGACACTTGAATTTTCGTTCTGTTTTTTGCAGCTTTGTAACTAGAGCATGATAGTGTGGACCATTGGATTTCTTGGTAAAAATCTACTCACAGACCAATTTTCAGCGAGTTTGGCTGTCTCTGGAAGGTTTCGCGCTTGATTTTGCTCAGATAGTCATTTTCGACCGTCGCATAATTGTGAGGACACCCAATTTCTTTCTCATGTTTTTCCACTTCAGGGGTTTTCTGATAGAGAACATTTTCCGTCGCTCATTCGTTACGAAATGTACAACTCCAACGGCTGCGATGCTCTCCGACTATAGAAAAATCCCATTTCTGCCCACCACGGATTGTCGAATCGAGTTCTTGATAGAAAAAAGGCGCTTACAAACAATTAGAGGAATCCAGCCTTCTCGAACCTGAAACTCATAGATTTCCACTTTATTCTCTCAAAAATTAGGAAACCGACTCAGAACTCAAGCTCAGTACGTCAAATGACCCTCCAGTGAACTTTTTACCCAAGTTCGTTCAAGAACTAATACAAACGTCACGCTCAGCTCAGCTGCGAGAAATACGAAATTTTACAAGCTAGAAATTTTTTTCGCAAGCGTCCTCAGCAAAATCCGAATTCAGATTCAAGAGCGCGTGCCGAATTTGACTAAAGGACATTCATCAGCTTTCTGATCCGGGGCAACACCATGCCAGGTTTCCTAGTGAGAATAGAGAATCAGAGCTCACCGATGAAGAGAAATCTGCTGGTAACACTTGTATAACCTGTATCACCTGTCCTCCCGTTGATCCTCGACAGTGTCGAGCGGGTGCTAGTAACGTCTCCATTTGTTCCTATCGCGCTCATAGTTGGCCAGGAAATCCTACTCGCTCTAGGAACACGAAGACTCTCATCCCTTTTGTCAAGGCACTTGGTGGAAAAAAACCGACCATCGTGTTGGAGGACGGCCAGTGGTGCGCATGGGGTCCCGCGGTAGCCAATCTGTTACAGCTCTTGTCCAACGGTAATCCTCAGAACGCATTACGTGTCCGGCTCACCTGATTTTCGACGACTTACCATATTCGACAACGTCCCTGAATTTTTACCGTCTGCGTAGCTCGGAACTCCTAACTCCTTCTCTCACTTGCGTGAAACATGACACTCCAAAAATCGTCCTCTCGATTGCGCGGTGAAGGACGCGGATCGCTCTTCCATCCTGCTTACGTGATGCCCACGTAAGCAGGATGGAAGAGAGCATAAGTTAAAGCTGGAAGAACTGTGGATTCGATCAGGTGGGCACGGAGATGGGTATTCATCGTCTTCATCACGACGTCCTCGACGGTTTCAAAAGCTCCCCAAGCTGCTCCTTTTCTCTTGCTCAACTCCGGTACTAGATCGTTCTTCATGTTGAAATCGCGACCTAGACACACGTAGCTCGAACATTCAGAGATGTTGTTTTTTTTTTCATGAACATCGTTTTCGTCGAATGCAGCTCGAGACCGACTCTTCCACATGCGTTGTCGAAGTCGGTCAGCATTCGTTCGGCTTGCCTGATGGGTGGTGTTATGAGAACAATGTCATCAGCGAAGCGAAGATGATTAGGCTGCCGACAGTCGACTTTCACTCCCATATCTTGCCATTCCAACTCGCGCCTAGCGTTTTCAAGAGAGACAATGAAGAGTTTCGATGGAATGGTATGAAACCCCTCCCTTCACATCGACGACGATATCTCTGTAAAATGGTGAAATGATGGTTGTGAAGTTGCTGTACAGCTCACGAAGTATCTTCTTATATTGACTAGGAACACCCTGGTTTCTCAGGGCTGCAAGAACCGCTTCTGTTATATCGAGGTCGAAAGCCTTTTCCAAGTCGAAGAACGTGAGGCAAAGCGAAGTCATGTACTCTCGCGAACCTTCGATAAGCTTTTTACCTGTGTGGATGTGATCAATCGTGCTGCATCCTTTTCGAAACCCTGCTTGCTCGCATGGCTGTCCTTCGTCTAGCGCTCCGTCGATCCTGTTGAGAATGATACGAGTGAGCAACTTGTAGACACCAGACAGCAGGTAGATAGGGCGATAGTTGCCAATGTCGTGAACGTTACTTAGCTTAGGTCGCTATCCTACAACACGCACGTCTGGATTATGTGCTGTTCGCTTGATTTCTTTTTGTAACATGATTCAGTTAGGCAAAACTGACGTTTTCGCCGGCTTTACTACGGGCCAATGAATCGAGCATATCTCGGCTTGGACTTGCCGGAACTTGATGAATTTCTAATATGTTATAGGACATCGTAAACCTCAACTTGAGCGCACATATGCTTGAGTTTTCAAAACAGTTTTCGAATGAGGAACTCATTTACTAAGTCGTGGTATCAGTTTCAATTGAAGCTATTTCCTTAGAGACTCGCCATCGAAAATTCGTACTCGTGTCACTCCTTTGTCATGTTTTCAAAACCATTGTGTAACATTGGGAAAAAAAATGTATTGTCCCATATTTTTTAAGATGAACTCGGAATGAGCTTGAACATTTTCGCACCTCTTAGAAATCTCATTTCGACGTGCATGTGGAATGGCTCCATGACGAATTTCAGAGGGATGAATCAAATATGCCGGGAAAAATAATTTTCTCGCAATGTTGTATGGTGTTTTAAAGGTCCTCTGATGGCGAACGAGTGGTACGGGTTTGGATTTTTCACGAGCCTGTTTTTTTTTTCGCCTCGTTTTGTAGTCGGTTTGATTTCTCTGTCACGTATGATTAACTGCCGTCGTATTGCATACGTCCGCTCTGAGTCCAGCTGCAGCTTTCGATCGCTGAACAGTTGCCAAAAAAAGCCATCCAACATGCTGTGTCTCCTTGCCCATTTCAGATTTAGAAGGGTGTACGCCTATATGAGACAACCAAGATAACCAGGATTGGAAACTTTTTCAACTTCAAAAACGTCCATCGTAAGAGCTCCAGTAACCATGTCAAACGCCAAATTATTTGTTATTCAGTAAATGTTTAAGAATGCAAGGAACTTGACATCTGCGAAACATTTCAACAAGAGTTTTCATAGGCGAGATTGGACACTCTATCCTCCATCACGGAAGTGGGGAATATTTCTGTTCACCGCGTGAGTGGGCGCGAGTACGCTTACACACATGCACGCGGAGGAACAAAGTAAATTTGGCTTCAGAATAGAAAATAAACATCCCCCATTTTGAAGTGGAATTTACTGCTGTCAATCGCGTGCGTGAGCAGGCGTAAGCTGCGTCACGTTTTTCCCCACACTTTCTCTTCCCCGTTTTGCACTTACACGTGGAGGGATGCTAAATTTGCCTCCGAAATATACTATAGATGCAGACACATGCCGTAGGCAGGACAAATGATTTCAACGTGTTCAATCAAAGAGTCGCCTCGTCCGCTTCCCAGGCATTATTGTCCTTATATTTGTTGCGCAATCTATTTTCAACGGAAATGACAAATGTTATTTATATGTCCAACAACCAGTTTACAGGAATATACCTTCGCTTTCTTTCATGCGTATACCTTATAATATCCATAAATATACACATCATTCAAAAAACATCAAGAAAAAAGGAGTAGAGCAAAAGGAAAAGAGAATGAACACAGAATGACAGGTGCACTTCGGAACACCTCAAGGGAGGGGAATCGACAACAAGCCGTAAGTAAAAGAAAAATAACAAAGCGAACTAAAGAAAAAACAACAATGTGCAAAGAGACTCAAATACTCTACAGACTGCACTCATGATATGGTCAGCAATCAGATCATTCTTGATGGCGGTTTCATATGAAAGGCATTCGATAGCAATGCTCGGCTGCTTGTTTCGTCCATGATGCGCAGTTCTCAAAGGTATTCACCGGCGACAGAACTCACAACTCTTTTCCCGACTTTGAATGGAAGAAATTGTGGATAAGTTCGATGGGAAACGGAAATATTATGGTCGAGTTCTTCTCCGCGCTGAAAACAGAAAACTTGATGGCCTTAAAATTGATAAAGATAATAAATGTGATAAGCCCTATGTAAGTGAACAGACGTACTGAAGCCCAACCAACGTTAGTGCAGAGAAACCTGGTTACGTCTTCTCTTTATCATCACACCGTTCATTGAAAATGGTTTGCCAGAAATAATGGTTTAATAAATTGGGTAA
This sequence comes from Aplectana chamaeleonis, assembly GCA_029168955.1. Lineage (NCBI taxonomy): Eukaryota > Metazoa > Nematoda > Chromadorea > Rhabditida > Cosmocercidae > Aplectana > Aplectana chamaeleonis. The sequence goes on from JAPDOI010000010.1 coordinate 990,810, forward strand.
ACTGTGGAGAGCCTTAGTGAAAGGCCTCTAACAAAGGCGCTTTCACTAGTTTATTCTCATTTTCATCAGCTCAACTTGAAACCGTTGATGACTAGTCTCGTGGTGGTAAAGGGTGAGAAATGTCAACCTTTCCAGCCAAGGAATGCGGCTAAAAATCGATATGCTGTTTATGCACTGTGGCGGTGGCTTGTCGAGTATGGACCCATCCTGAGCTTTGATACTGAGCCGGAGATAACTGTTATCTCATCTTCAACACGACACTTGTCATTATCCTTGGAGGTCAGCTGGGAGACATCCGGCTGTTCCCTTGAAAACGAGTTAGATAGGAGCCGCTGTCCGCAAAACGAGCATAACGATAGAACGACAGAACTTCGCAACACGGTTAACCAGTTCATAGGCCAAATGTATAAGAAGGACAACGCTTTTCGCAATCTTAGCAACAAGGCTCATTCACGGCGTTGCTTTGATGTTCCAGAGGAAATCTATGTATGCACATAGGGGGTCAGTGACAGTTACCCAAATCGATTCCAGACAGATTCTACGGGAGCAAGGGTCGCGGTGAACCTCCGCGAAAGTTGTGATGCGAGTCATTCAAACTTCCGCTGCTATGCTGTGTCGAAAGCTAGTAGGGCTCGAAAGTGGCGTGCTCAACGTCATGAAGAAGGACACAGTCTAATCCGAGCGCGCGGAGCGTCGTGAAAAGTGAGTAGAGTTGAAGAGGAGCACACACAGCGTCGTGAAATGTCAAGGGGAAATAAGAGGAGCGCGCACAGCATCGTGAAAAGCGAAGAGTGTTCAAAAGCACAGACTTCTGGAAAAGGAGTATGGCGAAACACACTTTCTAGCCGTCTCTTACCTTTTGTCCGAAAAGACTTTGAGGTGAGGTAGGAACCAAACGCAGCGCAGCGGTTCGAGTATTTTTGCCATTTCATTTTTTATTAATTGGAAGTAGTATGGATCGGTAAGTAACTCATGCAACAAAGCGCAACAATGGTGGCTTTTAATTTCTGACGATTTTATTATGAGTGTTGAATTTTTTTGTATTTTGTTAGCCGCATGTCGTTCAACGAACTTTCAGAAAGGCCATAAATCATAACTGCGCTTTGGTCGCGATCTACCTCTGCGTCTTTGGAGAAACCGTCACTGATAAAACTTTCGTGCTTCTTTAATAGGCGTTCGAGGGGAAGTATTGGACAAACTTCTACAATTACGCAGTGATATTACTCGCCGACATTGATCTAATACAAAAAACAACAAGAGAAGCGTATCACATATGTTGACGTATAAATTCCCCGCTGCTAGTTTTTACATATTTTTTTTTGAAGTTTCGACACTGCATCTTCAGTCGAGTGTGGCATACCGGCCCGTAGTAAACCCCCAGTGCGCTGAGATGAGCTCACTGCATGCGGTCACCTTGTGCAGGGAGGCATGGCCGCATCAATCGAACCGTCACACGGTTGGCGATGGCTGGTCTCCTGTGGGTGGAAATAGTGGCCACACGGCTGGCTCGACGCACTTGTGGTGCGAAGAGGGTCACCTCAGCGCCTGCTGGCAGCTGTTGGGGCAAGGAGAAATAGCACAGGTTGCGCGAAGATCGCAGCGCGACGGTCATTTGAACCCCGTGAGTTGCCCTTGCAACTTACGGTTCTCGCATGACGGTCGTCACACTCCCCAGGATTGCGCTCCACATTCTCGTACAGTAACCCGAAATCAACGGCCATAACCAATTCATTCTGAGTGAGTGGATCTTCTGCGAGCGCAAAACAGCTGATAGCAGCCGTATTTTTCAATATCAGTCTAGTAATTCATTCTTATAGTGCAAAGATGAGTTTTCTAGCATAAGAAATTGTTCTTATAACTATTTTGGTGTTTTCGTACCCATGCGTGGACTGTACTTGATGTGGGGAGGTTCCTTTGTTTTTTTCATTTTTTTTTTTTTCGGTAAACAGTTACTAGGGTTGTTTTTGCACTGTGTGATGGACACTGTGGAACGTTAACCGTTCTGCAGTTTTCTGTTGCTTGCTAGACTCCTTTTTTGAAGCAAAACGTTTTATGGAGCTGTGAGGGCGTTCAAATATTCGGGTTTTCATTTTTCGGCCTATTTAGAAGCACGACATTCGAATATTTAGCAAAAAAGAAAATCATCCAAGAGTACTCTTGATTTAATTAGAATTCATTCGAAAATTCGTTCGATCACTGTTATAAAATATTCGAGTATTCGATTTGAATAGAGGTCAGGTTTTCGACATTATTAATTTGAAAACATTCAGAGGTCTTGTATGATGAATGCATGCAATTGGATTACTTTATGAGGTCTCATTCGAAAAAGTTATTCTATCTTAATATTCATGTTTTCTTGCTGATCTTTGCTTAGCAGGGCTGCTGCCGCGGCTTGCTTGCTATACGGGGTACTAAAATTCCCTTAGTTGGCAAAACTTGTTTCTCCCAGGTAGACTTTTTTTCAGTTCAAGTGAACTCCTGTTTTCGATTCACAGCGCGGAGCGGTAGCTTTTTCGTCGGAACCTCCTTATCACTAGTTATTTTTCACTGGTGATAATCGAATATTTCACTGGTGATATTTCTGCTGCTGATAATCGAAATCCACAGGTCACTAGGGGTTTTCGAGAGTCTAACGATATGCTCCTCAAACTCTAAACGGCCCAAATTACGTGACTGGGCGAAATTTTAATACGCCACACAATACCTGCACCCTTTCACACCAAGTATTAAAGTACTAGCATAATAAATTATGAAAAAACATTCCCCGTAGCGAAGATAGGAAATTCCACATGTCGTTCATTGCCCTCTGCTCCATCTAACACATTTATTGCACAGTCAAGCACTATTTCGTAAAAGGCATGCATTACAATTTATTTGCAAAAATATCCGACTTGACGAGAATCGAACTTGAGACACGCGCGCCCAATCCCTCGTCGGTAACCACTTGGCCATGCGTCGCATACCCCAACCCTCATGTCCACTCTTTGTGACCACTGGCCTTTCTCATTGAGTGAGGGCCTCTCGCCTGCCATTGATCGCTCATCACTGTATCAGCCGATTGCACGGGGCCGATGATGCACCTCAACGCACAGCCGTCTTGTCATCTCAGCGCGGAAGGGTTGTTTACTACTCAGATACTCGCGGCTTAGTAAGGCAGCACGAGGGATTACTAACGCATTTACTCGTCGAGGTGTAAGCCCCTTTCGTTCCCCCAACTGCTGCCCAGGGCAGCACGTTTGTGTTCTCTTGCTCCGCTCACTGCCCCAACTGCTGCTCGTATAGTTGCCCCACCTGCTCCAGTCGTCGCCCCAACTGCTGCTCTTCATTGTGGCCCCAACTGCTGCTCCTCATTGTGGCCCCAACTGCTGCTCTTCTCTCCCCAGCTGCTGCTCTTCATTGTGGCCCCAACTGCTGCTCTTCATTTATGATCTTTCCTTTCTTTCTCATAATCCTTCTCCCGCAGGAGATATGTCGAGCTCAGCATCAGTGCTGGGTCGACCAATCAAAAATAGAGACCTCATTGAGGCTCATTCATATCTACAACGGCTTATTTATCCTTGATTATATCCTTTGATCTTCGCTACAGCTGATGGAAATGATGCTGCCACTACGGGCCTTCACATGCCCACCCTAGGCGGCCTCGTATCTGGCACGAGTTTTGAGGAGCCGTTCAACACAGGCCTCGGTCAGTAGTGATTGTGAGTCTCCAAAAACATTTCTTGACACAAAATTTCTCTATACCTTGAACAATAATTGATTTTCACTCAGTTTGTGGGACTGTAGAGATGTGAATTAGGCGTGATAACATGTTTCTCTCATTTTGAAAAACGATTTATTTATTTATTTTGTATCAATACACTACATAAGGTGAACGTGAAAAAACGGGCGTAGAGTATGATACAGCAGAAAAACAAATTGAAAAAATACCACGCAAGACGAATACTCGAAGCTTTGCGTTTGAAAGCAGGAAAAGAACTGGGTACATTCTCCAAATTTAATTTCAAGGAGACGAATGCTGATCCAGCCCTACATGTGAAACTGTTTAATCTGAGATTAGTTTTGAGACCCCATACCAATTTTCTCAGACTTTCCACGTGTAGAATTATGACTTTCTTTGTAAAAAATAGTTATATTCACATATTCCAAGAATAAGTTCCCCTCAAAGATATATTTGAGTCGCTGAAATTAGCACTGTTTAGAGGAACTCTCAGGGTTGAACAGAATTCAAATATCAGAGTATTCATCATTTATTGAATGGTGGTTTCTTCTCTTCAAAAAACAACGATTTTAGAATTTCTTGAACATTTTTCTTATTTCTAAATTATTACCCTGGACATTTTTCGGAAGAGTTTGAATTATTATTTTCATTGAAAGGTTGTTTTGAAAGTTGTCGGCTTTGAATTCTGTAGGCATTGTGCTTTTCAGGAAGAAAGGTATGTATTCCCAATTTCGCCTAATTTTCGGCAAACCATCGGCGCTCAGCATTTTAAAAATACAAGTTTTTGTCATTAAACCGAAACAATTGGTTTTTCTATCAAAAATGCGAGTAAAGTTTGAGTTCAAGGAAACGCATTTCAGAGTGAGAAGGTGATTTTTTAAAATTTTCCGTTTACATCTTTAAGATTTAAAAAAAAAACAAATTGTAGCAAATCTGAAAGAACAAGCTAAAAAAATCGTTCTAAATGAGCCGGACGTCTCTCGATTTTTTAGCCGGTTTTACACAACCACCATCCAATGAGAAGAACGACTCATCCTTTTTTCCAGAACGATTCATCTGTTTTTTAGCCAAGCTGAACCGTTTAAATTGCTCGCAAAGAACTTCTTTTCTCGAGTGTGCCATTTTAAACTTTAAATTGACATTTTCTTCAGAGTGAAACGACGTTTAATTTGATAATCAGTGAAATACCAAAAGTTTTTTGAAGACTTGATGCAACGAAAATGTGAATCTTGCATAAAAGTACCACGTGTGAGAGGACGCGCGCTGATAAAAATGAGATCCCGCGCGCAAATCATTAGCCGCCACCGCGCGTTTAGCCTAAGATTGGAGTCATAGAAAGGCGACCAGTTGGAGATGAAATGAAAGTGTTGAAAAATGGCTTCGAGCAGTTGGCGGTTAGTAGCGTCAGGTCGCGGCGATTTTGCGATTGGATGGCAGCGTGTCTTGGTCGACGGCGCCTGGTCTTTAACTCGAAGACAAACTGGCATTGAATTGACAAACCTTTGCTGCAGATTCGTGAGGAGATATCGTTTGACTTCAACTCCCTCTATTGTTTTGCGAGCAACAGATGTTGGTACAGTCGACCTGATAACAGGACTGTCGAAAAAGTGTACAGCGGGGAAGGTATGCGAAAATCATTTCGATGCACTCACTGATCCAGAAATATGAAAACACCAGCAATGTCAGAAAAACGGCTACAAACGAACATAAAAAGACCTGTGCGGCCCTAAACCTGAGTGTTCCGCTCACGCCACGCCCACTCCTTTCAACCGGTTCCGATCCGTAAACTACTGAAAACCCGGCCTTAGGGGTAACAACATACATCCAGGAGGTTACAATCCACTTCGCTCAATAAAACTTACCCCATTTGATAATCGGTTGCCTTCTTATAGTCGTGGGTCACTTCAGTCAGACACTTTATCGGTAGCCGTTGAGGAAGTGGGCGTGGCGTGAGCGGACATTCAAGTTGGGACCGTATAGCTATTTTGTGATCGTTCTTAGCCGTTTTTCGGCACTATTGATGCATTGAGCCCCAGGTCTTTCGATTTACGTTGAAACCCGAAGTGTTTTGATCGTGGGCACTGCCTTCAAGGTATTCCATGTGATAGGGCTGGAGATCGATTGGTTGTGTTAACTCAGTACAACTTCCCAGGAAGTGGGCATGTTCATGTTCTTAAAAAGGAAGAACTCTCCATGTGAATCATGAGTATGGTCGTAGTTACCTACGGAAGCACTTTGAGCAGTGTTACCACACTAAGCTGGCCACAACACAGAGCAGCAGCTGGGGCGACAATCGGAGAAGGAGGGCAGCACGTGCTTCTCGAGCAGCAGCTCGTCCCCTTGTGCTGCTCTCGCTATTCTAGTAAAAGTGAGAGATAGTTGCGCTCCTTGACAGCCCACGATCGTCTGAGATGAAGATTAATCGATTGCTTAGATTCCATACACCTTGCTTGGGGGAGAAAAGAGAATTGGTGAATTGACATACAACTAATCAGATGTCTATATGTGCATGCTCAAAACAAAGAAGTCCCCATGCTGATTGTAAATATGCTCGTAGCTGTCCAAACGGACCACTTTGAGCAGTGTTACCACACTAAGCTGGCCACAACACAGAGCAGCAGCTGGGGCGAAAAATGGAGGACGAGGGCAACACGTGCTAGTAAGAGCAGCACAAGGGCAGCACGTGCTGCTCGAGCAGCAGTTCTTCCTCTCGTGCTGCCCTTGCTATCCTCGTCGAGGTGAAAGCCTATTGTGCTCCATTACGACCCCGAGATCCTCTGAGTACGGGCCCGTACTTCTTCCATTCAGCTCTTTCTTTGCTTCCAGCTTGATAGAATACTTTGGATTTTCATGCCTTCATTTGAAGAAATTCTTCAGAAACGATTGAGTGTAGTGGAACGTTTCTACTGTTTTCCATTCTGACATTGCCGTCTATTGACAGAACACTACCAAGAATAACAAAAAAGTACTAACTAATGTATGAATAACTAACTATATAACTATACGGTTGATCCCACAGTTTTGCAGCTGGAACTGATTTGATTAGGCGGAAGATACCAAAGTTACAGATGAAAAAATTAGTCAAGAGCGAGAATCACGCTTCAGTGAGAAATTCGACTTATGTTATAAACTAGCACTCTGATAGATAAGAAGGCCAATCAACTTTGACAGCTTTGGTAAGTTGCCAGTAATTCCCAGAAACAGTAAAACAGCCGAAATGTGCTCTCCGAACTGCAGGAAACTTCGTGGAGGAGAAGCGTCTGAGGAGGAAGTTGCGTCGGCAGCTTCAAAGTGACCGCGAGCGAGAGTGGACGTGTAGAGCTAAGGAGTTCGAGAAGGCTTGGAAGTAGAAGAATCCGAGGAGAACCTACAAGTTGCTGCGACAGTATAGCGGGAAGTTTGAAAGATGTTCTCCTGTCTTGAACATTACCAATGGAGTTGCAGTTGGTGATGCGACGCTGCCACTATGGAAGGATTACTTCAGTTCACTACTGAATCGTCCAGCGCCATCAGTACCTGAGCTCCCACATGTTCAGAGAGCACACTACGATGTCAGTGACGAACCGCCGACTGAGTCTGAAGTTTTGAATTGTGTCCGGGAAATGAAGAATGGAAAGGCAGGTGAAGATGACAACATCACTGCTGTAATGCTGAAAGCACTTCCTCCGTCTGGTATTCGTGAGATGACCAACACCATCCTTGCCATATGGATGAGCCAAAGGATACCCGGTTCGTGGAGACATGCGATCATCGTACCTCTTTACAAGAACTTTCCGTCACGGATCCTAAGAACTACAGAGGAATCTCTCGACTTCGTGTAATGTACAAGGTTTTGGAACGTATCATTCTCGAGCGACTTATCAAACATCGTGAAGGAACGACTAGAGATGAGCAAGCCGGTTTTCGACCTGGAAGATCGACCATCGACCGAGTGTTCGTCGTGAGAAGAGTAATTGAATGGTGGCAGCGGTATTCGAAGCCATTACAGCTCGCTTTTTTGGACTTTGAAGCCGCGTTCGACTCTAATCATCGTGATCGATTGCTCAATGCTCTGCGAGCAGATGGAGTCCCGGAAAAGTATGTTCGGTTAATCGAGGACATGAACAGAGGAACAACAGCGGCACTTCGTACACCTGTCGAATTTACGTCAGCTTTCGAGGTGAAAACAGGAATAAGGAAAGAAGCCGTAGCAGTACCTTATCTTTTCAACCTCGCCGTTGATGACATCATGCGTAGAGTTGCAGAACAGTTTCCTGCGGATGTGATCCTAACACCATCAGGACGCTCCCTTGTCGACCTGGAGTACGCCGATGACATTGTGTTATTCGCTGAAAACAACGCTAAACTAAAAAGGATTGTGAACCTCGATTTGGAGTATGCCGCAGCCTATAGACTTCGTCTTCGTCCCGACAAATGCAAGCAGATGTGGGTCTCTCAGAGGCCTTCAACGGGAGTTTGTGTGGGTGGACAACGTATCGAACTGGTGGACGATTTCTGTTATTTGGGCTGTTTGCTGAAGAACGATGTTAATCGAGGACATGAACAGAGGATATTCGACAACGATGTACGAAGGCTACGTCCGCATTCAATTCTCTAACCAAGTGTTTGTGGTCTACCCCCATCGCGAAGGAAGTCAAGTTATGCTTCTACCTATCCGCTAGTCGCCCTATCATGATGTACGGATGGGAGACGTGGGCAGTACCGAAGACGCAGATGGAAAGGTTCGATTGCACGGAGAGGAAGCTTTTTAGGCGTTTGCTTGGATATTTCTGGCTGCGTGTATGCCGTAACGAAGATCTTCACAAGGAAATCGACGCAGTACATCAACGCTTGACACGAGGGAGGTGCCGGCATCTCCTACCGCCATCTCAAGCAGCAATGGAAAGTCGACTTTGACTGCTCGGGCATATGCTGAGAAGAACGCCGGATCGTCTCATAGAGCACGCTCTAAGAATGCTTCTAAATCCTGTCTGGAAACGGCCACCTGGGCGTAGGCGAAAATTGTGGACGGATGTGGTTAAAAAGGATTTGAAGTCACTCGGCATCGAAAGATAGTTCAGGCGCAATGTTTCGTTTCGCAGGAAATGGAATAGTGACAGCTGGATGGAATGTGTTCAAAATGTGTCTGAAGACCGTGAAAAAAAAACACGACTGACTACTAGAACAGCACACCTCGGTGTAGATGCGGAATGACAGTGTCAGGCGAAAACCAACCGATTAAGTCAAGTAAGTCAGCAAAACAGCCTGAACTAAACATACGGAACAGTAGTTTTTTTTTCAATCTTCAAAATGAATTTCAGAGGCCATCAAAATACATTAACAGTGGAAAAAGCAGTGCTTTCAAACGGTTTTGCACACTTCTCCAAAAAAAAGCATCGAGTATTTTGAAAAGTGCGCTGGGTCGAGTGGCAGGAAGCTTTGGCATCAGCCCAAATTCAGCGTCGCTGATGTTATCAATCCCTTCAATCGCTATAGGTTTTTCTACAGTCTGTATTGAGGATTGCCGAGCTACGACACAATAGCTAATCCATCGCCCCGTTACTTCATCTTCATGTCTCAAGAACAATGCACGTAGACTAACAAAACGAATAACGATTATGCATTGTCTAACAAAAGCTCGCACGCACAAAACTTCTACAAGACAGTTCCAATAACATTAACAAATGCAAAACTAACAATTAATTAACGAAAGTATAAGTGTCTATAACAAAAAATAAACAGCAGATAATGAACGACTGGCTTAAAAAATCTAGCCTGCGTTCTGATTATTGTCAAACAAAATGTTTCAAAGTTCGTCGCAGCGTAAAGTCTTTACACGATCTGAACACTGGTCACAAAGAGATATCAAATGGTATTGATAGCATCAAGCTGCCGCGCCACGATGAGAGTATAAATCCTCAAAGGCAGCATACAGGTTCGTAAACGTGGTTGGGATAACAATGTGAATCGAACCGTATGGCTTACAACATAATGCTCACGCAATTTGAAGCGTCCAGAACGACCCACAATGGCGGTACAGGAGTAGCAAGTTTGGCCCACTCCCCCTGTATTTGCCCTTTTCCTGCGACGCAAGGTTGCTGGATCATATTCACCGTCAGTACTGTTGGTGGATTGCCTAACAAGTGAACCACACACGTTACTGACGGCGAAGATGGCCCAGCAACCCTGCGTTGGAGGAAAAGGGCAAATACAGGCGGAGTCAAAATACGGGCGGGGCCCAACTTGCTACTCCAGTGACGGCATTGTGGGTCATTTTTGAAGCTTCAAAATGCGTAGGCGTTGTAATCTGAGCCATAACATTCTATTTCCGTAGTTATCTCAATCATGCTTAGGAGCGTGTATGCTGCCTTTAATAGTCTATTGTGAACGATTCAACAGCAAAACCAATCAACTACAACGTTTCCACGGTGCTAGTCCCCTAAATTCCCGCATTATTTCGACGAACATCTTGTAGGACCATTTTCTGCGTCGGAGTCAGATACTGTTCCTCGCGTACAGCTATTCTATTCCTTTTGAAGCCTTGTTGAGTGAGAGTTTCGAGCTGCACAAGTGTCTATGCCGAACATGACACCACCTCAGTACCGCTTCTGATCCCATAAAAACTAGTCGGCGTCACAATGCTACAACTATGAGCTGCTGCATAAACAGGAGCATCGCCAACATCACCTTCTGTCCCCGGTAGAATCTCCCAGGTGAGTAATTTTCCTGTGTTCAATAATATTTAAGATTCACATATCTACCAATAAAACGAGTAACTTCATTCGCGTCCATAAAGGAAGACAACGCCTTCTCAGCTTCGGTTGGTTGATTAGGTGTTTGAGTATTACTACTAAACAGCCACCGCAGCCCCATGACAAAGTTGTGGTCGAATCCATATCAAACACCTCCACTGGCATTATGGAATCCACCATATAGATCAATCTCTTCTTTTCAACGTTGAATCCATATCTCACACCTCGTTGATTGATTGCATTCTGTTAAGCAGTAAGGTATCTAGAAGGCCGATTCACAGCGATAGAAGGCTTCTGCACAATCACCTCCAAAGCTCCATCATCCTGACTATTGCAATGCAAGATAGCAGACTGACACTTGTTGCAGTTCCTGCATTTGCTTTGGGCCACAGAAAAGAAAGTCTCTTCATCATTCGTCGAAGACCCGGAGAATTCGCTGACCGGAGATATTTTGATATTTGCGACAAGATCTGAATCATAATTCTGGTCGGTTGACTGGTTTCGTATGTGTGTGCGTGACCCCACTCTGAGCTCTGGTCGCTTCTGGTCTTGAGCAAGACCACTCTGCTGACGGGTGCGGGAAGGGTGGCACGCCGCGCGCGGCGAGGACGAGCGACGCGTGTTGCGTCGCGGCGTACCACCGTCGATTCATCGATGTACCGTGTAGTCAACACGAACAAAATAACTGCATTTTAGTTCAAGAACCGTCTTTGGATGCTAAGACATCACATCTCCTTGTTAATAACCCAGAAATACGGAATTCTCAGTGAGCGCTATTAGCACTTACCATATTCACAGAAATCGGGCGAAAAAAGTCATTCTTAGGTTACCGATAGACGCTCGCTTCTACGAGCCTCATTTATTTTACCTTCTTGCACTGGTCCTAACATATGATTGTTTCCAAACATCTCGTCTAAGGGGAATTGCACAATCAACGCTTGGTGGCACACCGCTACGCCACACGCAACGCATTCTCCCAGCCGCGCGCGGCGTACCACCTGGCCGCCGCCCCTCTGCAGACTTCTTACGAGATGATTTCTCCTCTCTCCCTTTACCTGAAACTACCTTTGAACTCTCATCGTTGTGGTTACCCACGAACAAGGAACTTTCCTTCACCCAGCGACTCCAAGCGTTTTGTCATTTTACGCATGCAATAAAATATACCGGTTAGATCATGCATTTTTCCCTGTTTCCAACCACTTCAGATACTGGGTCTAAACCTACTGCCAGCCACCTACATACTGTGCTTCTCTGGGCCAAATTCCGGTCCGAACTTGCGTCTCGACACGCATTGCGGCCGCACGCTCTCGAATCGGAAGAGTTTCCAGCGCCGCAGCCGCCGATCTGTCGACTCTAGGTGGGTTTTGGAAACTGGAAACTGAAAAAATTAAAGAAAACTGTATCAGAAAAGCCACACCGAGTCGACTTTGGCTCTCGAAACTCGACCGACTCGGGGGCGTGCGGCCGCAAAGCGTGTCGAGATGCAATTGCGGACCGGAATTTGGCCCAGAGAAGCACAGTAATTGCGGTGGTGTAAGGATTCGTCTGATGAATACTGGCTTCTAATTCGCTTTTATGAGAATCTATTGGTTAATGATACTTTTCATGATAAACACCCGATCCATGCAATATAAAAGCAGAAATAATCAAAACAATGACATTACCAACAAAATTGCACAAAATAACAAGTGTAGAAATAAAATGTCATGACCATTACTCACCTAATACTATTGAGCGTTTGCAAGTAACGCAATTGTATCGCGCACGGTGAAGAGGCTATCTGAAAAGCAAAAGATGATATTTTGGTTGTTGAAGTTTCGATATAGATTGCCTGAAAGAGGGAGGGGTGAAAGCCTGAAAGAGTTTCAGAGCTTTGGTGACCTGTGAGTTGCTCTATCAAACGTACCTCCCTCCACGATAAGTTCAACAAACCCCAACAGCTAGAGTGAGAAACCGAGAATGGCACAGCAACCAAACCACACCGTTTTCACCAAGGACGAGCTCTCGTATCGACAAGACAGACAGCAAGGCAGGAGGCAAGCGAACCCGCCGGGTCATACACGGCAGGATAACTTGCAGTATATGATCCGGCGGGTTCACTTGCTTCCTGCCTTGCGGTCTACCTGCTCGACACGGGAGTTCGTCAGAATATGAGAAATATATTTCTGAGAACCCAAATAATTTTGAATCTGCAAGGTATCACACCTTTTTTACCACGTCTCCCCAAGCAAAACGTGGACCAAATAGTAAGAAGAAACAAATGATATGATGGGTTTCTTCGGCACATCTCAGCGTGTGCATACAGTAGCGAAATGGCCCATGATATACTTCGTTATCGAGTTTTCGAAGAATCGCTCCAGCCGCGAAACGGCTGGAAAAGCTTGGTTTTGCCTAGGTCTTGTGATCACTTAAAATTTTATAAAGTATTCAACAAAACCTTAGAACAAGTTCTCTGGAGATCCCCTCTGGGTATGCTAGAGGGTCAAGGATACACCAGCTGACAAAACTTGAGCCAAATCATTGAGCATAGAACGGGCTAGCGCGAGTGATTCGTGCGTCACTTGTCGTTAGCTATGGACGCTTCCTGGAAGAAATCTAGAAAAATCAGAATTTAAACAACAACGAAAAAGAGGATACCTTAGAGGAATCAGTTATGGAGGATGGAAACAGCTGCAGCGCCAGCGTTACCTTACGCCAACACGTTACCAATACGTTATAACTTGTCAGGAAAGGCACTGTACTCGTACACTGCTAACGAGATTTCCTGTGCCACTCAGGAAATCTTGGCAAGACTGCTACACGATGGCAACCGCCAAAATACACGTCAGCACTAGCGATCACTGCTTTTCTGGTAAATTGGGGAGAAAACTGCACTCAAAATAGAATTAGCCAACCAGTTAGTTGACCACTATTTCGATACTAGTTCGAAAATTTTGATGATATGTGACTGATATCACGGCGTTAGGGGTGTGCATACATGTATGTTGGTACCTGCTCGTTGGTGCCCCTGCATCTCCTGAACCCAGCAGACGTTTGATTGTACACAGGGAACGTTCGAGCGATATAACGTGCACAACTATATCGCGAAAATATCCCATACATTGCATAAAGGTGTCGCCGTCCGGCACACTAAGGCCTCTTGTTCAGAACACCTTAGGTCTTGTACCTAGGGAGTCATGGAGCCTTTGGCCACAAGCCACCTTAAATTCCGGTCATTGTCGAGCGATATCCAACAACCCGCGCTGTCCAACCTTCTGAGCTATTGCCATGCACCATTTGCTGCTTTGCGAGAAATTCGCCTCAATGATAGACCAGTCTTCATCGTCGGAGAGTACGCTATCGACTGCGGTACTGATGATAGGAGGGTGGGAGGCTGTGCGATAGCTGTAAAGAACGGCTACAATGGTATAATCGAGGAATTTGGCTCAACTTTGTGTAGGAATGCATGTGTGCGACGGCGAGATCACAGAGGATTTAATCTGTGGATAGTGGTCATGCGCCCACCGAAACCGCCGAAGACAATTCCAAGGATGCCTTCGACGAGGAACTCAGTACGTTTCTGGCCAGGAAGCCTCGTCAACATGTTGTTGTCGAGGGAATCGACGCAAACGCAATGATGGGACTTGATCAGGAATCCGAAGTACTCGGTAAATAGTTCTACCCACTGGAGCAAACATCGGACAATGGCTACCGCCCTGTCGACTTGCCTCTTTTTCTTGCATTCAGTACATTTTTCTTTTTAAAGGCAGTGTTCACGATGAAAAATGTGTTTCAGTTTCCACTAGGAATGGGTAGTGGAAGGGCACACTATAACGTTGACGTCCGAAGAACGCATGAAAACGAGTCTGGAAACGCTCCAAAAGAGCCTGAAGTTGCCACTTCGAGCGCAAGGCAAGCCCCAAAAGCGCAAGACACGCCCACCGACGTGAACAAATGAATGCTCGAGATCGTGAGATGAAGGATGATTTCCGATCACTAGCCCCGTTCTACCCTCCATTCTCAACTTCTCTCTTTACTCAGGTCAGCTCGCATACATCGGCTGCGAAAGACGGAAGTTACAAGCCTCGGACAACTCGTCCACCATGTTTCCTTAGCTCAATTTTTGAAGAACCATAACTCCGTTCCCAGAAGGTCTTGTACGATTTCAGAGACATCATTGGAATCAGCATGGGGCCGTTTTCAAGACAGGCGGGAAAACACAAAAACGATTTCTATCGTGAACACTGCCTTTAATCATTAATAGTTTGAACATTTTTTTTCGTTAGATGACCTCTTTTTGAAATTCACTAGTCTTAATTAAATGATCTGCTTAGATCATTAAAAATTTCCTTTGAGCTGTCTTGGAGTTAAAATTTTTCCAGGCGGTTTTTGAAAAACTACCCGTTCTTCGCTCATAAAATTTTTGCACTTTGAAGGCAATGTTTACGATAAAAAATGTGTTCCAGTTTCCACTAGGAATGGGTAGTGGAGGGGCACACTGTGACTTTGACGTCGAAAGAACGCAGAAAACGAGCCAGGAAGAGTCCCAAAAGAGTCCGAGCGCATTGAAAACCCCAAAAGCGCATCACACGCCCACCGACGTGAACAAATGAATGCTCGAGATCGTGAGATGAGCGATGATTTCCAATCATAAGCCCTGTTCTTCCCTTCATTCTCAACTGCTCTCTTCACTCAGGTCAGCTCGCATGCATCGGCTGCAAAAGACGGAAGTTACAAGACTCGGACATCTCGTCCACCATGTTTCCTTAGCTCAGTTTTTGAGGAACCATAACTCCGTTTCCAGAAGGTCTTGTAAGATCTCGGAAACATCATTGTAATCAGCAAGGGGCCGCTTTCAAGACAGGCGGAAAGCAGAAAAACGATTTTTATCGTGAACACTGCCTTTAAGACTAATCTTTGAACAGAGCTGTTTTCTAAGTCTCCGTGTAATTTTGCGTCGAATAATGTTTTCATGTTGAGAAAACTACGTTTCCAGTCTCTCAGCCGATTTCAATTTATGAAGTAACATTTCTTTCACCAAAAGCAATCAGTTTTTTGTTCATAACTTTTTACCCTAAAAGGTAGTCCATTGGTTAAGGTTGTTTTCGAAATCCCCATAAAATTTTGCATCGAATAGCGTTTTCAGTTTCAAAAAATACGTTCCCCTTCTACCAGCCGATTTCAATTTATAAGTGCATTTTTTCGCCTGAATTTATCGGTTTTTCGTCCATCGACTAGTGCTTCAAGTTTGGAAAAAATATTTTCTCGATCCTTCAGCCTAATTCATTTTACGAAACAACGGTTTTTCTCCCATAACTCTTTAACCGTTGAAGATAGGGTTTTTGTGAAGATTGTTTTTGAAATCCACGTGAAATTCTGCGTCGAATGATATATCGGGTTCCTACATAACTTTGCTTGCCCCATAAGTCAGCCAGGTCGGTGAAGCCGAACCCCGCCGTAGGCTCCAGGAGACTTACACCATAGAGGCGAGAGCACCCTTTGTAGATAACTATGGAGCTCGGCTCCACCGACCTGTCTGACTTATGGGGCAAGCAAAGTTAGGAACCCGATATATCATTCGACGCAAAATTTTACGTGGATTTTAAAAACTACCCTCACCAGAACTCTATCTTCAACGGTTGAAGAGTTATAGGCAAAAAACAGGTGTCTCGTAAAATGAATTAGGCTGAAAGATCGAGAAAATATTTTTCCAAACTGAAAACACCAGTCGACGCAGAATTCCATCTAGATTTCGAAAACAACCTTCACCAAAGGTCTTTCTCCAAGCACAAAAAAAGTTATGGACGAGAAACCGAAGATTTCAGGCGAAAAAATGCACTTTATAAACTGTAATAGGCTGATAGAAGTGAAACGTGTTTCTTGAAACTGGAAACGCTTTTCGATGCAGAATTTTATGGGGATTCCGAAAACAGCCTTCACCGAACGGCTATCTTTTGGGGTAAAAAAGTTATGGACGAAAAACAGGCATAAGACACCCACCCAATCTTGAAAATGACTTACATGGGTGTTGGATCGCTTTCATTCTTTTTCGGGACGTTTCATCGGTTGCCACCGGTTTTCCCAATGGTGAAGGTTCCCTACTTCACCTGCTCAGGTGTGAAGGTGGGTGGAGTACATGGCTCCACCCAACGAAGCTATGTCTGCGAGCCGATGGAGTATGTTCTACTAATCGAGGACATGAACAACGGAACAACAGCAGAAGTTCCTACACCTGTCGGATCTACGTCAGCTTTCGAGGTGAAAACAGCAGTAAGGCAAGGAGCTGTAGCAAGACCTTTTCTACTTAACTTCGCCGTTGATGACATCATGCGTAGGGTTGCAGAACAGTTTCCTGCGGATGTGATCCTAACACTATCAGGACGCTCCCTTGTCGACCTGGAGTACGCCGACGACATTGTGTTATTCGATGAAAACAAAGCAAAACTGCAAAGGATTGTGAACCTCGTTTCGAAGTATGCCACAGCCTATGAACTTCGTCTTCGTTCCAACAAGTGCAAGCAGATGTGGGTGCATCTCTCAGAGGCCTTCAACGGAGGTTTGTGTAGACGGACAACGTATCGAACTGGTGAATGATTTCTGTTATTTGGGCTTTTTACTAAAGAAGTCAAGTTGCGCATCTATGTACTTATCCGCTATTCGCCCTATCATGATTTACCGATAGAAGACGTGAGCAGCACCGAAGACGAAGATGGAAGGGTTGGATTGCACGGAAAAGAAGCTTTCGGTCATTTGCCTGGATACTTCTGGCAGCGGGTCTGCCATAACGAAGATCTCTACAACGAAATCGACGCTTTACATCAACGCCTGACACGAGGGAGGGCCAACATCTCCCAACGCCATCTCAAGCGGCAACGGAAGGTCGTCCTCGTTTTTTCGAGCATATTTTAAAAAGACCTTTGGATCGTCGTGTTCAACACGCTCTAAGGATGCTTCCGAGTCCTGTCTGGAAACGGCCACCTGGACGTAGGCGAAAGTTTTGAACGGATGTAGTGAAGGATAATTTGAAATCACTCGGCATTGAAAGGCAGTTCAGGCACGATGTTTTACTTCGCGGGAAGTGGAATAGCGACTGATGGACGAATTGTGTTGAAATTGGGGCTGAGGACCGTGACAAATAGGCACGGCTGACTACTAGGACGGCACACCTCGGTGACAATGCGGAATGACCGCGCCAGGCAAAAGCCAACCGATTGAGTCAAGTAAGTCATCACAGCGTAATATCAAGGAAAAGACAACAATATTATCGAAAAAGGGCTTCTCCATGCAAAAGTGAATTGGTTCAAACAGACAACAAAAATGGAACAGTGGGAAAATTGTGTGGCGAGAGTCTACTAAAAATGAACAGAGTTTCCCAAAACCGACTTTGTATGCTGACTTTCCAAAAGGCGAAAACGAACCATTGTGGTAGTTTACGAAGGAGAGCTTGATGGTTTTCGAAAAAAAATATTCGTTTGACGAGATCTCATGGGTATACTTCTATTTGATGTTGATCTTCTCTGTTCCACCTTTCCTAACAACTAGAGCGGTGTTTATGAAGATCAATCTAACATCGTCTCCTGTCTTGAGTGATAGCTATTAAGGGCACATACATATTTTTACACATGTGTTCATCGGTATTGGAGAACTAGAGGAGAGTTCCTGTTGGGAACCACAAAGTACTCTCGTTTAGAATACCGTAGCGGTTTGTTTTCGCCATGTAGAATGGTCAGCATACAGAATCGGTTTTATGAAATAATTGCAATTTTTTGTGAACTCTCCTCACTCGATTTTCCTAATGTTCCCTTTTTGTTGCAATGTTTCAGTCTAAACGAATCAAATTTTGCTCAGAGGAGCCCCTTTCTGATGGATTAACTATTGCGGTAATTCGTAGAAGCAGAACAGCGTTGAAAAAACGGATACAAACGCTTTCCTAGAGGCAAAAAAAACAGTTTTGAAGATTATTTCAGTGGTCACGGTCGGAATCCTTGAGTTCAGATTTTACCATCGACACCGAAAGGGCACCATCACTGCCACGCTTTGACATGCGATCATCAGCAATGGTCTTTGATTCGAGGAAGCAATGGGTTTGTGAAATGACAGTCGAAAACCTTCGGAAATTTTTGTCAGGCAAAATCTGTCTATTTTAAAGGAAAACCACCACCGATGATTGCAGGTCGACGTGTGGCATTGATACAGACGTGTGGGCGTTCATGACAACTACTGTACAACAACCGAGGCCATTACTGACCAGTATATTAATTTTGGTACGCTGTTACAGCTCTGAGACCGAGCTTGAATCCGTTTTTCTAGCGCTTATCTGCTTCTTAGGGCTACCATCATTGTATTTTATTGAAAACTTAGGAACGAAGTATATCGTGAATTGTGCCGTAAATGAGTTAACGAATATAGAGACGTTACCAAAAGCACCATGTTCCTCCGTTTACCTATCATGGAAGGGAGGCTGCGTTACTTGCTGGTGTCCAAAAACGCTTTTGCACAAAAGATCACCTACCACTTCAGCGGCTTCCCGAAGAGCTTGCGATGCCTTCTGTTCGCCCTCGGCGGCAATGACCTGTAGATTTGAAAGTGAGAAAGAATAGCTTATGTACATATATAACTAGCACCCAAATCGGCTGAAAGGAAGTCTCTCACACACCTTAGCTCCTGCTTCTCGAGTAGCTTCAGCCTCAGCGGCCATGGCGCGTTGCAATTGCAATGGCAACCGTACGTCTTTAACTTCTACCCGTTCTACTTTCACACCCCATGGGTCTGTCGCCTCATCGAGCGTGCTCTGAAATTAACTTGAACAAATACCAGTCGGCGATTCAAGCTAGACTCATCCGCCTCTTATCTGATTCAAACTTTTCCAACTTATGTAATTCAACAGCCAGCAATCGAATCATCTTCGCTTCGCTGACGACGTCGTTGTGATAACACCACCGATCAGTCATCAGAAAGAATGCTGACCGACTCTGACATTAAGACGATTCTCTTTCCCGAGCATCACCGAACAGGTATTGGAGCAGCGTGACAGTTCTGCTCAATCTCCCTAGCTCCGCGTCGCTTCTATTGTAATCTGGGCTCCTTCAAGTTGCCCGGGCAGCAACAGCAATGGCCCGCACACCAACGACAGTGGAACGGAGATCGGGAAAAAAGAGCCAAACTGTCAGGCGTCCCCGATTTATACGTATTCAGAACGGCTCGGAGCTAAAAATCTTCTGAGAATGCAAATGGATGGGTCAATCTCTGCCTGATTCTAGGAAATATGTCTTCATAGGAAACGGATGCGTTCCCGGTGCCCCAATCGTTCACAAATAGACGACTTCCTCTCTCTGAGTGTATCAAGCTGTGTGCATCTAAGGTCTATCCGAATAAGAATGTCCGCCCACGCGGCCGGCGTGCATGTTTAGCCGCCGTCGCGGAGACATTTTCCCACTTTCAAGTCGATTAGCAAGAATATTAGACGTTTATTGGTAATATCCCAGTAGATGTTTACAGCCGTGGGAAGGCTTGCCCAAAAACGTCTTCGCGACGGCCGCTCGACGCGCACGCCAATCGCGTGAACGGACAGTCCCTCAGGTCCCGGATTCAACATCAAAAACGATTAAGTATCCGTAGGTAACAAGCACCTTGCAAAGCTTTCAAACCCATCGAGGATGTTTTAAAGGCAGTGGTCGCGATCAAATATGGTTGTCGTCTTTGTCTCCCTAAACCCTTTTTTGGGTCTTGAGTAGTAGGACCTATGAGGAAAAATCGCGAAAAAACCATTGTTTTGGGCCAAATTTGAAGCCTAAACTTTCTTGTCTTTTGACGGTGGACGAGCTCACTCCATATCATCGGCATCGATGACCTCTTATATCAAGAACATAAGCTGGCTTGAAATTGAATTTCAATCAATGCAGCTTCGGATTTATGTACACATCTAGTCAAAAACATTGACTGCAGAGATTTATTTCATTGCTCAACTGTTTTTATTGCGTAAATTTGCATTTATTTCGTTCTCTGAATGTCGATGATTTTTGACTGCTCGGCATGAGACTGCGATCTAATTCGTCATCGCTGTGCACGTGTGCACGAACTGGCTGCTTTGGGCCTTAGAAACTCTAATTCTAGCCCGTTTTTCACCGCTCTACCTTTATAGTTTTTCAGCTGTTTTTTATCTGAGCTAATTTTTGTAGTTTTTTCTATAACGTTTTTCAACGTGACCACTGCCTTTAAAGCTGACGGGGAACAGATAGTTCCGTGCCCACATCGTCGACTTCACAGTTCTTCAAGCTTTCAAGCCTTTGTACAGCTCCGGAGCTGAGTTTGCTGATTTCAATATAGGTATGAAGATAACCCCTCCTACATCACATGCCAAAAGCGAGACCTCAGTTGCTACAAATACGCGAAGTTGAGGAAAACATCACCCTCAGCAAGAGGCCACTTTGCCCCCCCCCCTTTTGCGACTTCCCGAGCTCAAAAGTGGCAATGCATTTCAATAAACGCCGATTTTTTCTTGCTCCTAACAATCTCTCTTCATTGAGATTTGCCTTCGTGCATTGGTTGCGGCTGACGGGATATACAGACCTCGAGCAAGTCGTCCACAACACTTCGGCATCCAGATTAGGGCAATTTTGAGGGGGTTATAACTCCGTTTGCAGGGGGTTTCAAGCGATTCTGAACTTGGCAGAGTGATCAGGGCGTGGCGCTCTCCTAACGTGAGTAGTGAAGCTGAAGTGGTTTCTAGGGTGTCATGTGTCTTTTACGTACCGTGGCATTACGCAAGCAGTGTGACAATGCGGCGCGCGCCACTCAGCGCATAATCAAGAAGCCCATTTTAACTGAAAAGCCGCTTCGCACAAGCGAAAAAAGGGGACTCAGTGTTCCGAGCTACGCCGATTTTCGAATATCAGGAACGCGATCGCCTAGGCTATGTTACCATGGTTCGTATTGAGGATGACGGCTGGGAAAGACCTGTTGCCAATTGGGCACTGCCCGACCACAGACGTATAGTCCTTTCGTAAAATCTAGTCAAGCAAATAGACGGAAGGTGACCTTTTCCGGTTACCCGAGAGACGTCCGCCACACTGCCTCTGAGGAGTTTTCGACCGCCAAGGCGAGTCCAAACGCTAGACTAGAATTTCCGAGGCGGCCATACTTCGAGGCGGCTAATTCCACAACACTATGATCTGACTTTCTCACTGAGAAACTTGTAAAAATACATGAATGTCTTTGCGTTCCCACTCGGACAAAAAAGCGGACTTATCACCAAGCAACATAGGAACGAATTCAAAGTCAAGGGCGATTAGGTGGCATTCTTGTGCGCGGTCAGCTCTAAATGGACACGTCGTCGTTACGGATGACAAAAGTAGGAACTAAATATTGCTGCAACTCGTCCTATATGTGTGACTGCTCACAATCAAGTGGATTGCAGAGCACGCTTATTCGCAGTACGTTCCAAATAAGAATTTATGCCAGCGGTGGAAACGGTGCGTTCTAATTGCCAGTTTCGGGGCACAATTAGTCGGCTTTTCTGTTCGGGTAGAGTGAGCCAGATTTGCTGAATCTGGCTCACTCTACCCGAACAGGAACAACACGAAAGAGACGAATGTAGATCTTACAAGCTGCTGCTCGACCGAGTTGATGTTCAAGGGGAGAACAGGTGGTGTAGGGTGTGATGTTCCCATCATGAAAAACGGTCACGAAAGTTTAAAGTCCCCGTCTAACTCGTGGATATTGTGCATCTCCCAATGCGATTTGTGTACAGTCGGCATGGATACCGATACTTTGTGTTCTTCATTGTGTGATGACGCTTACTCGGCACATATATGCTATGACACAGGTGCACATCGCCGCATTCAATGCGTGTTGAATATGCATTCAAATCGAGTGACCACACCCATAGAAGGGCTCTATCGCAGGGGCGCGTGCTCCGAACAGCAGCACGTGCGGCGAAATTTGATCGCAGGAGCACGTGCTGCAAGGTAGTCCAGCGCTATCGCAGCAGCACAGCGACATGCGAGGCAGCCGGCCCACCTATATACTACGCGGCCAGCTCGCCGAGCACCACCTGGGGCCGCCAGCGGTGGGACAGGGGCTGTCTACACACCGAGGGAGGAGTTGTCCCGTTTTATGCAGTTTTGAAGGTTACGCCACTCAACGCGAGCGAAGTGGTACCGAGTGGGATTAAAGCCGTAAAAGGCGGGACAATTCCTCCCTCGGTATGTACAGAGTCCCCATCCCCCAGCGGTTGGACGAGACCTACAAAGGCTGGGCGGGTCGAGTACCACAAGTTTGGGTAATTGAACCGGCGACGCTTCCGACATCTTAGCTCCGCCTCGAGAGTGCGTAGTATGCTTTCCTGTTTTGGAAAATCGTTTTGTCATAGAGTGTTTATCATGCACGCACTGAACGTCTTATTTTTTGTGCACATGCTGTAATTTGAAGCACAATAGTAGCACGTGCTCCCCTAGCAGCACGTTCCCTGGGCGTGCTCGTAACCGCTTCGTCTTCGAGTTGAATGCATATTCGACACGCATTGAATGCGCTGATTGCCTGCTCAGAGAGTCGGGGGGTCCTACTCGGCCACGATAGGCTTTCTATTCGGATACCTAGTCGGGTTAAAAGGAACTTTTGCAGCAGAACGTGCTGCTCCGAGAAGCACGTGGCCTGTTCGATACTACTACGTGGCGCAGAGAGACAAAACCATTGCTGCACCCCCATTTCCCACGCGGCAGCACGTGGCCTGTTCGATAGCACTACGTGGCGCAGCGAGGCAAAACTTTTGCCGCACCCTATTTCCCACGCTAAAGCACGTGGTCTGTTCGATAGGAGCACGTGGCGCTGGGAGCGGGCTCCCACACCTTTGATGGGAGCGGGTCTCCCCCTAACAAGGATACGGTCCAAGTCACGGACCGAAGTAGGGGATCACCCCCAGAGCAGTCCGCGACAGGGACATCATCCTTGCCACGGTCGACAGCGAGGGAGCTCCCCTCGCTGAGGACTGTGGGGGAACCCCTTAGCGGTTCAAAAATCGTCCAGAAAGTGACTCGTAGTCACCTTCCAGGAGCGGCCTCGAAAGGTCGACTGCGCTGTCTATGGGATGGTGTCCCTTTTATACCTGCTGTGCGGCTGATATGCGCCTGGCCAATTGTGGAGTGATCGATCAACGCGTTAATCATGGGCATTGTGGCTCGTTTCGTCGTACAAACTCATCGTAGTCGAATCGAAAGCGTATCGTGGCCGAGTGGAACGGCTATGACCGGCGTCACGTGCTTCTCACTTGGACGACGATTAGGCCACGTCGCGCAAGGAAATTACGTGGCCGTATCGTCGTCCAACCGCTTTGTGGTCGAGTCCAAAGCCAATCGTGGCCGAATAGAACCCCCCGACCCCCTGAGTGAGCGTGCCGACCGTATCTTGCAGATAGCAAAGTGTTTGACTTCGTCACCAATCCGAAAGTCAGTCTATTCAGACACAATTATAGTGAAATGGAGATAGGTCGTCAAGATTGAGCGTCAAAGTAAACCCATGGAATGTAGGGAGAAGCGCGACACCTTTATCAGGTTTTTCGCCAGTAAAGACATCTTTGGTGGAGTCCAAGACAGCTGCGTCAAAAGACGGTATAAAAAATGAAAAGTAAGTAAAATAATTACAGCGAGAGAAATAAGCAAAAAATCAGGGCAGAAAGTGTTACCTGCATTTGATGTGAGATCGCTTCCCGATCCGACAACATCTCAGCAAGTGTTCTCGTTCCGAGAATATTTCTTAGTGTCGTCTGCGCTAACAATTTCGTTGACCGTGAGGCATCTTCAACGTTTGTTACCTAAACTCACTTGCGAATAGAAAGAAAGAATTGTTAAGACGAAGGCGCGAAACACATTTACTAAAACCTAAGCGATTTCGGCACTGATCTGGAGAACCTACTATGTATGACGTTACAAGAACAGCCTCGCGCGCGGCTAAAATGACGTTTCGGAATTTCTCAGCTGTTTCTCGGCCCCGAATTGCACCGAACAGGAATTGGAGACGCCTGACAGTTCACCTCGGGCTCCAGTTTCCGGGCTACTCCTGCTGCTGTCAAAGCTTACTGGAAGAATCTGGAGAGCAACACCAGTCGCCCGGACAGCAACCGAAGCCGACCCGCAGATCGGGAGAACGAGCCGAATTATCAGGCGGCTCGGGATTGTTCATCTACCAGCATAAAGGTGACCATGACGTGTTCAGTGTACCACGCCGCGAGACGATCTCAAGTCGGCATGGATCCTAGTGATACTTAGCGTTTCCTGTTAAGGGTTGGCGCTAACTCGGGCCATATGCTAGAATAGGTACACCAAATATACGCCAACCTTCAATGGGGAACGCAAAGTATCACTAGGATCCATCCCGACTGTAGCATTCACACAGCACGCGACGTACCCTGAGGTCACGATACGTTTTCTAACACAAAGCCCGAATTTCTCCAAAAGTAAACTGGAAGAAGGTCAATCCTATCCTAAATCAAAACGACTCTAGTGATCACCATCATTCAACTAAACCTCACCGATATTGTAGCATTAGATATTCGAAAATAGACGACAGCATCTACAGCAACAGTGACGGAATCTTTCGAAAGAATCTGAATAGGCTAAGTTACTGAAAATCCGTCCAGAAGAGAACTTTTTATTCGAACGCGGCCCACCTCTTGAGGCGGAACATCGAAAGAAACCACCCTGAGATCAATTTTCTTATACGAGTCGATACACGGCAGTATAAAAAATATACCTACAATATGAAAATGGATGATCCTGCCCCATTTATGCTATACACAAAAACATGGACACTGACCAGGCCCCCTCGCTCCTCCTGGCATTAACCGACCAAGTCGGAAGATGACTGCTCGTTCATACTCTTGAACAACCTGTAAAATTGAATTTTGATAAATTTTTGAGAGTTTTTCGCATGAAAATTCTGTGCACATGCTACAGCATTACCCACATAAGTCCACAATAAAACCGAATTGTGTCTGGCAAGGTGCCGATTACTGGAATGCTACGACAGATTTGGCCCAATCTTACTTTCTGGGGGGTATTTTGGAGTGCCTAACACAAATCTGATGTCCGCCTATGGATTTTCGATAGGTTGTCGTAGGTTACGGTGTGAATACGGTAGCTCGATCAGTCTCAGAATTGCCTCAAAACATCCCCGTAGGGGTTATTGGCTGTGATTAATACGAACTTGACGCTTATTCCCCGATTTTCGGAGTATTGGGTAGGTTTCGATAGCTAAATTGCATCTTACCCACCGTAATCTACCGTAAATTCATGAATATAGACAAACGAATGCCAGATTCGTGTTCAGCTCCCTAAATTACCCCTATACACAACTTTTGAGTCGAGTCGGGAAAACAACTTAGGAACATTCCGAAAATTACCTTATGTGCACCCACTACTTTGCCGCGAAGCGTAGAAAACGCTTAAGGTCTCTTTCAGAGTACTATCGAGCATCGATCGAGATCACGTCGCACGTCGATTTCTATTCAAGACATGCCATCGCGGAGATCAGCGATGGAAGTGTAAAAGAGGCCTAAGAATTCTTCAGAGTGATTCTAGGCAGCTGAAGAGGCTATATTCGCATTCTACGTTTAAAATGGAAAAGCTTCGGAAAAGTACATTTCCTTCGGAATGGATACCCTGAGGAGCGCCCGAAGAGGCACTCTCGGGAGGGCGTGTCCCAGTTGGGCGGGTCGACGCCGCCCCTCGGCGCGGACGAGATTGCCTCCAGAGTGCCTGTTTCACGAGTGCTTCGATTTGATTGCGTCCTCACTGTATTTCTACACTATTCACCTGTATTCCACTGAACTGCAAGGTACTAGATGCTGATAGATAGTTGTATTCAACCCCAATAGCAATCCTACCGTTCAACGTTGATCCCAAATGCATTGATTTGCTAACTCATGAGAGTTTTCATGTCTCATTGTTAACATGAAACTTTTCTTGACCAGCAATATGATGCTATACGCTTCCTTTTTTTCTCCGGAAAGGTAATTTTATGAAAAAGGTGAGTCCTTTTCTCGGATTTCCTTCTCTCTTTTCTATTTAAAAGATATAAATGTTTAATGAATCATGATTAGATCCCTATTCGCGTATTGCAGTAACTCTGAATGTTGCTTACGCTGTAAATCACTTCACTTTCCAATACGCGGCCCCGGAGAAAAATATTTTTTTGAAAAACAGTCTAGTGCTATTTGTTTCCTCCATTCCTTGATTCACATTTGACTTTATCTATTCCAATTATCCTGCCCCTATGAAAAGATTTTTGAAGCCTCTTGACAACTTTTCATTCCCAAGAAAATTAGCTGTTACTGAAAAAATCATAGATATGCCTTATGCTGATAAATATTTTTAACGAATTTCCTAAATTATTCGAGTGTTTACTGGTTCCTCGTTAGCATTTTCAGTCACCAATAGAAAAAAAGTCGGACGAGTTTTTAAAAATTAATTCTGTAATAGTTTTGTTAGGCAGTTACTATTCTATAGATCTTCACATATAATTTGTGTGAAGGAAATTAGTGAGTGGTAGTGATCAAAATAAGAACTCGGACCTTTTTTCAAAACTTCTGCTTGATCGGATCATTTCCTAGCCTGTCTGATAAAGTTGCTATAGAAATACGAAAACTGTCTGTGATTTATGAATTCGAATTTCTCAAGCAAAGGCGTAGGTGAACAGTCACATGAAATCAGAAAGAGGATTTCGTTCTAAATTCGACGTCTACTCCCATTTTTTTCCATGAATTTTCGCGATAATGAAAAGCGCATCTGATTTTCAGGCAAAATAGAATGATTTCTTTATTTCTTGAAGTTTGTTTCTACCTTATTTCATTTTTTTATCTGTATTATATATTTATTTTCACTATAAAAAATATTCTGAAACGAGACGAACGCTTGAAAAAGGAGAAGGAGAAAGTTGTGATATTTATTAACAATTTTTATTGTTATTTACACTGTTTTCAGTTATGCCTATTTTAATTCCGAACATATTCTCAGCCTTCACCATTCAATCTAATAATTTTGGCACATATGGGTCGATATCGCCTCCACTAGATCCTGCATAGCCAGTGGACATAACAGATCCGAAGACAAGCGACCCAGGATCGTAAACATGTCCCAATGGAATTTGCCAATGGAAATGCGGACAGCAGGGTCGCTGGACTGACAAGGGACCACTTCGAACATAAAATGGAGTTTTGAAAAACGGTCTTTTGAGGGTTGTAAAGGAGTAAAAAGAAACAATTTGAGATTTTAAAATTTCACTCAGTCCTCACGGGTGGATCAAAAACGATCAAAAAAGGAAAGAAACCAGAACGTTGGATTGGGAGGACGTAGCACAAATGTGAGCTATACAGTGGCCTTGAAATCATCTGAAAAGGTTCTCCTAAAAGTTTGAAGATGAAATCTAGCTAGGTTCTCGAGTTATGACTTGTTCATTGATCCCCTGAACAATGCTCGTTGCATTCAAACCACCGATCACTGCAATGTGATAGCTAGCAGCACATCGTGGCTCAGTCGGTTAGGCGTTGGATTACGAAGAAATTGAAAAATGGTTCGAATACTGTGGGATGATTACTGCATTGTGGCTGGTAGTAATGACATTTCTATGTGTTCACCTTACTTGTTTTGAGTTTTAACAGTGTCTCTTGTTTTTATACCTCTTTTCTTATATCGCAGAGGTAACGTGATATAAACGGAGAACGGTTCACATCAATGTTAGAAACTATAGAAATTCCGAGGTTTCGACAATTGCTAGAATATCAAGAATACCCTTACCCTTCTCCCCCACATATGTTACAGAAAAACCGTCCTTAATTCGGAGAAACACTTTAGGGGACTTCTTTTGATATATGACACTGGAAAGAAGTTCGGACAAAATGAAACTTCGTGGACTTGTTCCTTGATCAATGATCAATCTTTTTAGAAATAATTGTTGTAAACAGAAGTGGGTTTACCTAAACTACAAAATCCATTGAAGCAACCTAATACTTTAGCGCATGGCTCGAAGACTCAAGAAAAGTGTTTCGTTATCAATTCCGAAATTTTCAGTGGAACAGAACCTTTTAAAAACGCAATTTACAAGAAGACTACTTTTAGTCAGCCTGGCCATTCTGGATTAAATGTTGTTTTGTGGAGCCATTTTGGACGTAGAATCCGAGTATGCTCTTCGCAGCTTCTCGAAAAAAAAAGAAACCACTCTGGGAAAGTTACAGGCGTTTTTTCCAAGCCTAGCGGCAAGGCAAGGGTACCACCCATCAGGGAATTTTTAGGTGGTTTGGAAAAAATCTACGGTTTCGGCTCAAAACTTGTATGTAGGGGTAATCTAGGGTGCTGAAATCGAATTTAGAGGTCGTTTGCCAAAATTCTGAGATTTACTGTAGATTACGGTAGTTGTCATGACATAGAGGGCCTAAACCTACCTTAATAGTTTGAAAATTGACAAATGAACATCAAATTCGTATTCAGCACCCCGAATAACCCCCGCTCAGAAATTTAGAGTCAAATCTGAGACTTTGACCCAACTACCGTATACCCAACGCAATCTACCGTAATCTTTCGAAAATCGATAAACTGACCTCAGATTCGTCATGAGCACTTCAAATAACCTCCGAGAGCAAAGTTTGGGTCATAAATTTTTTTCGACCTTTGGAGCCCGGTGAGGTAGAAGCTCAAGGCCTTTTTTGGGAGTTCAGAGGTCGAAATTTTTTCTGCCCAAACTCCGCCCCAGGGGGTAATTTGGGGCGCTGAACACGAATCTGAGGTCCGTTTCCTGTTTTCTAGGGGTTTTCGTTAGGTTAGGGTGCATTGAATGGCATTTTACCTACTGCAGCCCATTGTTTTGGTGGTTTTTGATCTACCCGTGAGGACTGAGTGAAATTTTGAAATTTTTATTAGTTTATTTTTACGCCCTCTACAACTTTCAAAAGACCGTTTTTCGAAACTCCATTTTATGTTCAAAGCGGTCCCTTGTGAGAGATAGGTATCAGCTAATGTCAACGAGGATTTATTAGTTTCAATCCATAGGCTCAGACCATGTTTAAAAAAAGACGCTATTTTTCTTTTACAGCGAATGACAGAAATCAGTCATAGAAGATAACGGGATTTTTTGTTGCTGAAGGAAAACTCAATTGTTTAAAAAATAAAATTGAAATGGACATCAGTGAATAAAAAAACATGAAAAAGACCAGCGACGGCACAAAAATTCGAGATTCTTATTACTGAAGTGGTGCTTGTTTTTTAAAGCATTTTTTGCATTTTCTGGTGTAGAAAACATGCTATTTAATGTTTAAAAAACTGTATATGATAATGTGACAATTTTATTGAACAGTAAAGTTAAAATCTCATCACCGTTTTCTAACTTTGTTCGAAAACTTAATAATTTTTTCACATAAATCTCTGGTTCCTCTGAGAAACTAGTTAAGAATTTGCTTTTTCCTTAAAACAATTTGGAGAGTAATCCTATGACGAGAAAATGTTGATTCCGCTTCAGCAAAGACTCGCTAATATTACTAAAAAACTGTGCAATAAATTACTTTACATACGAGGGGTGCGAGGTAGTGCTACAAAATTAAAAAAAAAATTTGCGAAGTGGAAGTGGAAAAAATTACGAATTTGTGTCCAGCTTCGGCTTTCCACTTTGTAAGCTACAAAAGCGAGCTTGAAGAATGAATTTATCGAACCCACCCGACAATTATGAATTTAAGAAAAAAATTGTGTGAGTGGCTTTGGCAAATTCTCAATTTTTTTCACTCCTTGAAATTAAGGATGTACCCAACATTGAAATTTTGCTAATCAAATTGCTCCACAATGAAGAATAGATTGCATTTACATTTTACAAAATTTGAGCTCCACCACCTTGCATGAGTTACCCAAGGCTTCATAAACACTTATTTTTTAAAAATGAATATCTAAAAAAAAATAATTGAAAGCCAGACCCATATTCAAATCCAGTATTTCGTAGTAGAAATGGGGTTAACGCATTAATATCATCGTATTGCTGGTCAAGAAAGGTTTCATGTTGACATGGAAACATGAAAACTCTCATGTGTTAGCAAACCAAAGCATTTGGGATCAGCGTTTATCGAAAGGGTTGTCATTGGGGTTGAATAGAATTGTTTATCAAAAGCATCGTAGCTCACGATTCAGTGGAATACAGAAGAATAGCGCAGAAATACAGTAAGGAAGTAATCAAATCGAAGCACTCGTGAAAGGGGCACTCTGGAGGCAATCTCGTCCGCGACGAGGGGCGGAGTCGGGCCCGCCCCTCTGGCTCCGCCCACAGCAGAGTGCCTGTTGTCTACCCCCGGTACCCTGACCCCAAAGGGTTACCTTGTGAAAAAATAAATTTGTCCGAAATGCCACCACTATATTCTATTGGTCGACAAAAGCCTATTCTATGCAGAGAACTAGAGAAGAACAGCATAAAATGAAAAAGTATGAGAATATGGGAAATCGGCCTTGGAGCTTCGATACGAAAGTTTTTCTTGCGTGTCGGGAGTCGAGTGCGGATCGCCCAAAAACGCTAGGAAATCCGGTTTTCGAAACTCAAATCGCGAAGAACATTTCAAATTATCCACTAGCTGTTCCTGCCTCAATGGACCTTACGCTTTTGGGTTCCGCAGCCGTTTTTGCGGTTTCCGGAAATTGGGAGCGAAACTGCGTGTTCCGGAACGCATAACGCGGATTTTCACTCATCATTTAGTAGAACAGTCATTTACTTAACCATCCGAGAGGTCTTCATACCCTCGAAACACGTCAGAAAAATAGAATCCTATTGAGCGGTCTCCGAGGTGTTTGATGCAAACCAGGGGTGTGCGTAAATGAAATTTAAAATATCGTAAATCGTAAACCGCAAATCGTAAATCGTTAACAGCAAATTATAACTATAACCACTAAAATATTACTACTATGGTGGAACAAGAGAAACTACTTACTGTCCACCCGTTCACGTACTTAGTACATTCTAGGTTGCGTTCAGTATTTGTCAGCTAACCACATTTAACGGGAATGGTATAATTTATCGCTGTCATGAGCTACAGGCATGAAATCTAGCACAAATCGCGGCGGGACCCGAATCGGAGCAGCGGCATCGGTTGTCATAGGAACAGTTATCGCACGTGAGCCGCAGCGACGTGTCGCGGAGGGCTGACATACTGGAAATGTGCCGAAGCCTGTCGCTGCCGCTGTTCAGCGCACTGCGAATGCAACAGGTTTGAAGGGCGGGAGCTCCGCGACAGGAGGTCGCTGTAGTTGTGCACAGCAATGCGACCGTGTCTCGTAAAAGTATACCATACTCCTAGTGGCACCATCTTACCCGTATTTCTCTGCTTTCCCTTATCACTCATTCCACAAATTCGTCCCAGATCTTGAGAAACCCGTCTGTCCGATTGAGCTGTCCGCGTATCTGCTGGGCAACAGGGACTTAATTATACTCGAAATGCCTCCCCTGAAAGGCTCATGCCGTTGTAAGCGTAAAACGAGCCAAAATGATAGTTTTTGAGCGATTTCCAACGGCCGAATTTGAGAACTCCTCCCATTTGCTTGCGAAACCGCAACACCGATTATACAGTCAGTAAGAAGCGCACTGATATTTACTTCGAATTCCCTAATCAAGGTTGGCTCGAACTCAGTGCACGCACATAAAAAAAATATGGCACCGAGCTTGCGCCGACCTTCAATAGGGATCGCAAAGTATCAAACCGATCCGTGGCAACTCTATCTAGAGCACAGAAATGGTCGCCCAGCCCAAGTTATTTTTCTCTATATCCACTTAATTACTTGCAGAATCGTAGCTTCATGGTGACGATACTGCAGGCTGCTGAAGCCAACGAAATCACAGAAAACGCTCTCTAGTTTTCGCCGCTTTGCGTATTTTTGTCCCCATAGTTGAGCAATATAGCCAAAGCGCCCCATCAAACGCTCGCATTTGTGAGAGATAAAGGCTTCAGAAAAAAGAGGCGAAGATGAGCGTTTAAACTAGCGCCTACGCCTTTTCTGAGGGGCCGTGTGCTGCGGACGAAGAGAAACTGTAGAAAACGATTTTGAGCTTCAAACTTTGGAGTAAAAAACGAACGCTCCTCTTGTTGATTTTGTGGACTCTGAGTAGGCGTAATCTACTCAAAACGCAGGCCAGGAGAACTATTCGAAGCAAATTTTAGATCGACTAGACTGCCTCTCTCGATGTTTCGACGCTAATCTAGTAATATAATTCAGGACAGTTGATCTTGATGAAAAACGATAACGAAGTTCCTCGTGAAGACGGGCGACGTGCGACTAGTGAGACGTATGCGGCGCGCAACGCGGATCTGTTATCCAGCTCCTACAACTCCGACCGTGTGTCCCGCGTTACAATGATAGAATCACATCAAAGAATGATAACGGGATCGTGCTGCAGTCACAGGCCTGGGTTGGTCCCATCTCCTGACCAAAAACATTAGTATACGCCAAGTAGGATTAGAGCAAGTCAATTGGAGATATCTTGCTATTTACTTCCATTGCATTTATTTTTATTTGCGAAAAACTACAGTCCGAAATGTCGTAAATCGTAAACCGTGATTACGAGGCCGAAAACACCGTAAATCGTAAACCGTAATTACGCACACCCCTGATGCGAACCCGCGGGTCGGAAGCCGGGCAGTGACGACTGTGTCGGGTAAACGCTGTAAAACGGCGGAATTCTCATGCACCCTACGCGTGCTAATGCGGAGCGGAGGGCTGACGGAGGCATCGCGCGAGCCGCACGGGCCATGCGTGGTGTGAACTTCGATTTTTCATAGAGGATATATTCCGTGAAACACATGAAACTGCCGATGGGTCGCTGGCACCAACAGCAATTCCTAATCCAAAGTAAGCACATGAGATGGCTAAATGCAGTCATACCAAAGCGCGGTGAACTGCTTGTCAGCCTTAAATTGCCCTGGATCAGCCTGTCAATCCTATCATAGATAGCAAAGGATCCTAGATGAGTAGCGGTTGGACCCTGTGCGAGCGTTTTGTAACCCTCCATTGCCCTTCGGTCCACTCGGGTTTACAATTTAGAGTCATCGGTCCCTTCTCTGCCGATGAGTTGAATGACTCAGTTAGCTCCTGCGACTATCTTAACAGCTGTAAGCGTTGCAACTCCTCAGAATTCCATGGTGCGCCCGTTCTTGCTTTACAAAATGCTGGCTAAAATCAGTAATTTGCCCCTATTTTCACGTCTTTTCCATGTTCGAATCTGTTCACGATACAGAAGTTGTCGGACATTTCCTCGTAGACATTTTACTTTCGCGAAAAAAGTATAGCTGATTGGAAAGTGAGAAAAAGTATACCAACGAAGTACATGCTGAATACATAGCAACTGCTGCGGTGAATATCAGCCCAAGATTCAAGTTACCCGCGTAAGAACAAACATTTATAGCTATTTGTGTAGATCCTATGAGTCCCTCGACATTCCAGCAGAACAATCCTCAATTTTTGCCAAACGCAATGATCTAGAGAGAACGCTAGCCGTTTAGCTGCCATTGACACGGCAATGGAACAGCTGATTGCCGACCATGTTTTGAAAGCGATTTCGGAATGTTTTCTGATTCTGGCATGCCATTCGCATACAAATCTTCCTTCATGATCGAATTTGTATGCTAATTCAACGAGAATATACATAAGCGATGCAAAGAAGTGTTTCGTTGTTCAGAACTGCAGAAAAAATCGCACATTTCCGGAGATCGCGTGAGCAAAGTTTGCCCCATGCTATGATGCAGGCCACAATTTTTGAAACTATTTCCACTCCACATCCCACTCTTCCGAATATGGTCGATTCAAATAAAGGTGAATTTTATAGTACGAGTTCAGGATAACAATATAAAGTGCCCGAAGAAGGGCTCTACACACCGAAAAAAATTCTTGACAAGCTAGTGCACCTATCGGTAAATTCTGCTGCGCAGTTGAGGATAACCGCTGTTGCATCACGCAGCACGATGATAATCGTGCAGGGACAAACGGTAATCGTGAAGAAACCCGGTAGTCCCATCACGATTTTGTCGTGCTACGTGCTGGAACAGCGGCTGTCCGCAACCACGGAAGGGAATTTCGCTCCGATAAGGACAGTACGTAAGTGTGAAACACTAACGTTGCATTACTCAGAACTTTTGGAATAACTTGATTCCCAGCAATCTCTATCAAAATCAACTTCAATTCGACTAATTTAGCTTGAAATCAGTTCATTTCAACTAAGCATCGACTTCTGCCAGTGACTATCAACTATGAATTGACTTTAGACCAGCTGTATCCCCACATTGCGCTCATCCACGAGGGAGAACAACTCGAAATAAATTCACTTTGCGGTCCGATTAGAGATGATATAACGGTAGAAACAAGCTTTGAATCACAAAAAGTGCAATTCGAATGCCGGTTTCGAAACACTGAAGATTCTCGATTCCAATCGCTTCTACACTCCCATTGCTCCTGATCTTCTATTTCCTCTTATTTTCATATTACCTTGTTTGGTATTTCTTCTGATTGTTTTATTAAAGTTTGGAAGAGCTGATCTTTTTCCATGTAACCGTTTTTTGAGCACTTAGCCAGACCTGATGGCTTTCAAGCCGAAATTTGACAAAAAATACAAAGTACAGAGTACGCGCATTCCCCGCAAATCCTTCTAGCTAAATACTAAAGCTGTCAAAGTTATATGGGCACTTAGAAAATTTTTAACCACTTGCCTGAATTAAGTTTTTCCATGAGTTTTCTCCAACTTTTTTCGTCAGTTTTCTTCAATTTTTTTCATCAGTTTTCTTCAACTTTTTTCATCAGTTTTCTTCAACTTTTTTCATCAGTTTTCGTCTCACTCCGATCAGTCAATGACAAAATAATTTTTTTTCTGGTAGAAACTTGTGTACATTAAATGAGAGCAATGTTTAAATTCCAAGATTTGAAAAAAGCGAAAAGGAAAGGGAATGTCTTCAGACGTTTTTTGGGTGTTTCGAAAAATTCTCTCGGATTTTCCTCAAAACTTGCATGTAGGGATAATCTAGGGTTTTGAACACGAATCTGGAGTCCGTTTATCGAAATTCTGAGGTTTGCGGTAGATTACGGTATGTATGTACCCTGTGATTAAGGGGGCAAACCCTACCTTAGTACTTTGAAAATCGACAAACGGAAGGTAAACTTATATTCACCACCCCGAATACCCCCCGTTGACAAATTTTTCACAGTCAATTCTGAGACTTCGATCAAACTACTGTATACCCACTGTAGTCTAACGCAATCTGTCAAAAATCGATAAACGGACTTCAGATTCGTGAATAGCACTCCAAATAACCCATGAAGAAACATATTGAGCCATTTCTGTCGTACTGTTCCGGAAATCGTCGAAAGTCACATTTCGCCCTCAAATTTTCCACGATCGGGAGCTTTGAACGAATTTAGTTGAAAACTTCGGAAAATCGACAGGGAAACCCCAGATATGTGATCAGCGCCCCAAATAACCAACCTGGAAGGATTTTTAGTCAAATCTAGAACTTTTTTTCTCAAACCCCTTCAAGAGCCCTGTAATTGGCATAAGTGAACGCTGTACAAAGTTTGAAGAGTGTGCCTTCAGTCAAATTTAGAGTAAGGGGTAGTTTTGGGCGCTGAATACAATTATGAGGAGTGTTTCCGGATTTTCCCAAGACTAATGCGCGTTTCGGAAGCTACAAAAAGCACAAAAAACGACCTTTCTAAGCTTGTAACTTCTTGGATCCTGCAGCTCGGGGCGGGATACTGCGCAGTTTCACTATTAAGCCACATGAGATACTAAAGATACTTTTCGTTTTAGCAGATGCGTTTACCACTCGTAACACTTCCCTTGTAACACTCGTAACAGCCGCAACTTCTTACAAATCTGAATTCGGAATCAGCATCCAATTTCTGAAAATTTAGCTTCCTGGCAAGGGTAACGATTTGGTCATGGTGAAAAAAGTTTCAAAAATACCTTGAAATATCTTAAAAAATGATTTGGCGTAAAATAGCCTCGAAATATTAAAAAGCTAGGAAATGAAGTGAAATAACCAAAAATGTGATTTGGTGGTCGATCATTTCACAAGCTTCTCCGTTAAACTTATCAAAACGAAATCAAGCGCGCAACGGAAACATTAAGCCATTTTTGAAAGCTGTAATAAGGGAATCAGCATAGGTCAAGCTAGGTGAACTCCATTCCATATCGTGCTTGATTTCGTTTTGATAAGTTTAACGGAGAAGCTTGTGAAATGATCGACCACCAAATCACATTTTTGGTTATTTCACTTCATTTCCTAGCTTTTTAATATTTCCAGGCTATTTTACGCCAAATCATTTTTTAAGATATTTCAAGGTATTTTTGAAACTTTTTTTTCACCATTACCAAATCGTTACTTTTGCCAGGAAGCTAAATTTTCAGAAATTTCACATATTTTTCCCGAAGGTTCCCTTTCTGACTTCAATTTTGCTCAATGATTTCCATTTTGGAATGATGAAACATCTAACAGACGATATTGTTGTATGAGTACAATTTTTAAAACTTATGACCCAAAACCATAAAAAATACCACTCATTCCCGCACTTTGTGCAACATGTGAAAAATAGATATTATTGATCATTAATATTTGATCCTGCATGATGAGAAAATTTCCCAAACAAGAGAACAATAAAAAATCATTGCGGCATTTTGTGCAATAGGCGAAAAAAATCAATATTATTGATTGGTATTTATCGATAATGACTGAGGAGCCAAATTCCCCAACCAAGAAAACCAATCTATTCAGCAATCACCACTCCTGGCCGCATTTTGTGCGGAAAGCGCCAAAATCGATAATATTGATTATCGATCGATGACGTGTCATGGGTACGAATTCTGACAAGTTCAGTACTTACCTCCGACGACCTGTGTTGATTGACTGCAGATTCACCCACACACTCCGGTCTCCACAGTCGTAGCAGAAAGCAGTTTTCGTGCTCCACGGCTAATTTAGTATGTAAACCCACGATTTTGAGGTACCCTTCAAAGTTGAGGTATCAAGTTCAAAATAGAATAGGAGCGACCTGCATCCATTTCCAGCCTCCTGTCCAAAAATCAGCTCCCTAGCTCAATTTTAGGTGTACCCGCAAGATCGTGAACGCCGTCTGAAAAAAAGGAGATTAACAACAAAAACGCTCGGTCTTTCACTTTTTACTCGAAAACCAGTAAGCCATTCCAAACCATTTTTGGGTTACTATACCATCTTTTTGCGCTCTTTTTAATGCAATTAAGAGCTAATTTCTTCGTGCACTCCGAATTGAGATTTCGAAAAACGGGTTGCGCGCGGGGCCAATTCAAAACCAAATCTGGTGCGCGCTTCGCGCGCACCACAATATTGCATGTTTTCACTGTTCGTTCATTGATTTGCGTTTCTTTGAACTTATTATGATTTTTCGAAGAGATTCGGGCCTTACCGCGGGGCACAGCGCGCTAGCGAATCATTTAGAGCCCGTCAAGTTTTGGGCAAGTAGGTTTTCGACAAAGCCGTAACGATTCAGCCAATGCCTTTGCTCGGGGGGGGGGGTTGAAAGGACATCTCCGAAATCCCATCTCCGAAATGACTCTCCGGAAAAAATCCGAAATTTAAAAAAAACACTCCTTACATTTTCGCGGAACTTTAAAAACGCTCATATATTTTTTGAAACCAGCTGCGCGGGGCGGGGTAATGCAAATATGTACTATAGATGCTCAAGAGATACTGAAAATAGAATTCGTTTCCGCTGATCCGACCTACCTTTTGTATCCTTCCCTTGTAAGAATGCAAAGAGTATGAGTTTACCTCAACAACACAGATATGGTTTGTATCAGCACTCTTGAAAGCCGCGACACAGCTATTATCTCGCTATTTTGAATGCGGAACGGCTGTGTCTCCGTTTCTACCATTGTGTCATTGAAATTTTCTGGGATAGTACGAATGTAGGAGTAAACACCAATGCTGAGTAGGAGAAGGAATTCATGAACGGGTACAAAGGCGTGAAAATCGTGATGCCTCTTATGGATCAGACTGAGCAGAACTTTGCTTTCCAGTCAACAAAAGCGACAAGTGGCGCTAGTAGGATACTCAATTACGGTATTTTCTCTTTTAGAACTACATAAACTTCTGTTTCAGGCCTTTTTTTCGGGTGTAATTCTATTAGAGGTAAGCTTCAGATAGATGGTGCACTTCTATTTTTCAGCTTCACTTTTTGTAATTCTCATAGTGGATCTTTTCATCGTAAAACTGTGAAATTCGCGATCATTTCACATGAAAACTCAACCATTTACGTCCGATTGAGTCGTCGCATGCACACTCTTTAATATTATCACCTTTTCTAAGCCGTGGCACTATTTTAGAATCAAAATTTCTATTGGTACCTTATTCTGATATTTACTACTAATAGGGGTGTACCTCAAAAAGAGGGTGCACTTCTGTTTTTTGGCTATCTCTTATTGGTGTACTCCTACTAGAGAAAACACGGTGGGTCAGACTTTCATTCCTACAGGATAGTTACCCTGCTGAGCCTTAGATCTTTTCCCTAGTAATGCAGAATATATGAGAGAGGCTGTAGAATTTTTATCAAATTGCAAACCTTTCGAAAACTCCTTAATTCGGTCTCCAAAAGTTCGATACTTTTTCTGGATGAGCTTTCGACTCTTCTTTGCTATATTCAGGTCATAACTTTCTGTTGGAAATGAGCCGTAAACTACGTTCACACCTTTTCGCACTACCCGATAGTGGTTTCTGGCCCTTTTGGGCAGAAATTGGAGGCCTGATGAAATCTCTGAGACTGAAAGCTCACCCACAGAAAACTTCAAACATTTCGAATCTCAACTATGAAGCCTCTTTACCTTTGAAACTTGACGAATGTTGAATGGGAACAGAAATTTCGCTCAGAGATGGCTCTATTCTGCAGGATTAATGCCCAGTGTTGATCTAATTGATCAAGTACTTTTTGAAATTTTCGCCCGC
This sequence comes from Aplectana chamaeleonis, assembly GCA_029168955.1. NCBI lineage: Eukaryota > Metazoa > Nematoda > Chromadorea > Rhabditida > Cosmocercidae > Aplectana > Aplectana chamaeleonis. Next base: position 1,030,204 of record JAPDOI010000010.1, read on the forward strand.
TGTAGTTTACAAACATCTCAACATGTCACGAAACGTTAAAGGCATCAAGTTCTGCGGATCTGTGTACCGGTCCGTAAAACTTTCTCCTCTGAAGCTTTAGTGCAATTTTTGCCATTCTTCTCCGGTTTCGTACTCATTTTGGTGTTTTTTTTCGCAATCCTTGAATGATCCTGTACTAGGTTGTGCGCTATTCATTCACGCGACACTCTCTAGATTTATATGTAACTGTCGTCTTTGTTTCCACTGCGTGGGTTGTAGGGATAAACACATTCGTCCATTTTTAAAATTAATTCTTTACGGTGAGGATTTCTAGAAAATACTGTAGCAACAGAACGATGTTTGCTAGGAGTTGCACACCGTATCTCACAAGGGACACCTTCGAACATAAAATGGAGTTTTGAAAAACGGTCTTTTGAGAGTTGTAGGGGGCGTAAAAGTAAACAATTTAAGATTTTAAAATTTCACTCAGTCCTCACGGGTAGATCAAAAACCACCAAAACAATGGGTTGCGGTAGGTAAAATGCCATTCAATGCACCCTAACCTGACGAAATCCGCTAAAAAACAGGAAACGTGCCCCATATTCGTGTTCAGCGTCCCAAATTACCCCCTGGGGTTGAGTTTGGGCGAAAAAAAAATTTCGACCTCTGAACCCCCAAAAATGGCCTTGAGCTCTTACTTACCTCATGGGGCTCCAAAGGTCGAGAAAAAATTTAGGACTCAAACTTCGCTTTCTGTGGTTATTTGAAGTGCTCATAACGAATCTGAGGTTAGTTTATCGATTTTCGACAGATTACGGTAGATTACGGTGGGTATACGGTAGTTGGGTGAAAGTCTCAGAATTGACTCAAAATTTCTGAGCAGGTGTTATTCGGGGTGCTGAATACGAATTTGATCTTCACTTGTCAATTTTCGAATTATTAAGGAAGGTTTAGGCCCTCTATGTCATGACAACTACCGTAAACTACAGTAAACCTCAGAATTTCGGAAAACGATCTCCAGATTCGTGTTCAGCACCCTAGATTACCCCTACATACAAGTTTTGAGCCGAATCCGAAAATTTTCTCCAAACCGCCCTAAAAATTCCTTGATCGGTACCCTTGCCTTGTCGCGAGGCTTGGAAAAACGACTATAACTTCTTTTCATAAAAGTTTCTCTATTTTTCAGAGAAGCTGCGAAGAGCATACTCGGATTCTACGTCCAAATGGCACCAGAAAACTACATTTAAACCAGAATGGCCAGGCTGAATAAAAGTAGTTATCTTGTAAGATGCGCTTTCAGAAGAGTGGTTCTGTTCTACTCCAAATTTTGGAATCGATAACGAAACACTTTTTTTGAGTCTTCGAGCGATGCGCTAAAGTATTAGGTTGCTTCAATGGATTTTGTAGTTTAGGTAAACCCACTTCTGTTTACAACAATTATTTCTAAAAAGATTGATCATTGATCAAGGAACAAGTCCACGAAATTTCATTTTGTCCGAACTTCTTTCCAGCGTCATATATCAAAAGAAGTCCCCTAAAGTGTTTCTCCGAATTAAGGACGGTTTTTCTGTAACATATGTGGGGGAGAAAGGTAAGGGTATTCTTGATATTCTAGCAACTGTCGAAACCTCGGAATTTCTATAGTTTCTAACATTGATGTGAACCGTTCTCCGTTTATATCACGTTACCTCTGCGATATAAGAAAAGAGGTTAAAAAAACAAGAGACACTGTTAAAACTCAAAACAAGTAAGGTGAACACATAGAAATGTCATTACTACCAGCCACAATGCAGTAATCATCCCACAGTATTCGAACCATTTTTCAATTTCTTCGTAATCCAACGCCTAACCGACTGAGCCACGATGTGCTGCTAGCTCACACCGACTATCACATTGCAGTGATCGGTGGTTTGAATGCAACGAGCATTGTTCAGGGGATCAATGAACAAGTCATAACTCGAGAACCTAGCTAGATTTCATCTTCAAACTTTTAGGAGAACCTTTTCAGATGATTTCAAGGCCACTGTATAGCTCACATTTGTGCTACGTCCTCCCAATCCAACGTTCTGGTTTCTTTCCTTTTTTGATCGTTTTTGATCTTCCCGTGAGGACTGAGTGAAATTTTAAAATCTCAAATTGTTTCTTTTTAACTCCTCTACAACCCTCAAAAGACCGTTTTTCAAAAATCCATTTTATGTTCGAAGTGGTCCCTTGTCAGTGTTCGACACATGAGATAAGGTTTGAGCCTCCTAGGAAATACTACTTTATCCCTACATTGATTGAGCAGTGAGAACTGCTAGGAATCAATGCAGCGATCGAGTACTGTGCCTATCTGAACCAAATTCCGGTCCGCAATTGCGTCTCGACACGCTTTGCAGCCGCACGCCCCCGAGTCAGAAGAGCTTCCAGCGCCTCAGCCGCCGATCTGTTGACTCTTGGTGGGTTTTGGAAACTGGAAACTAAGAAAAATTGGAGACAATTGTATAAAAAAGCCATATCAAGTCGGCTTTGGCGCTGGAAACCCGACTGACTCGAGCGCGTGGGGCCGCAAAGCGTGTCGAGACGCAATTGCGGACCTGAATTTGGCCCAGATAAGCACAGTAGTGTTCCCTGGGTGTATCGGGAAGAGTTGTTAATAGGTTAATGGGCTATACTCGTCAGCTACATTCTGCTATACAACAACTAGATAACAGCATAAGGCTGCTAACTTGTTTTAGAGTTGTTCTTACAGTAAGAGGAATTGTTGGTGACAAGTTGATGAGTCTCAAGTTGTTATCTACGTAAGAACAACTATACCGTGGTTTGTTACGGCGACAAGCAGAAAGTTGTTCTCAAAGTCGAAATCAAGTGAACGAAAATCTTCTGAGTAATTTTACCCGATCCGCAAATTTCAAATACACCGATAGATATCGAAGCGGCTTTGCAGGCTCAGTTTTTTATACCATCCGTCTAATTGCTAGTTAAGGCCTCTAGACTCAAAATCGCTAGAATTCTGACAAAAACCATAATTGCAAAAAATCATACCTTTATACATAAACAGGCAGAGAGCGGAAGAGTGAAGGCCACAAGGATATACGACAATATCGTTAAAACCCAACTGCAGAAGGTGAATTCGACCACTTGATTGGCTGAAAAAAAACAGATAATAATCGAGTCTTTCACATGTATAACTCACTGTGGGCATCACAGACACCAAGAGAAGACACAATTCCTGAGCGATCCTACCGCCCGGGTTCCAAATATTGAATCTGATTGTTTAGCATCTTAGCTGTGTCAATTCTGTAAATTTAGAAGGACAAATTCAAAAAAGCAAAAAGTATTGATGATTCAGTGCAGACCTTCAAACATGACCAGCCGCATTGCAGTCTGGAAATTCTGCAACCGGAAAGCGAGAATTTTTTTTCAGTTTTTTGGAGGTTTTTCCACGAGAATTTCTCTTAATTCCCAATCAGAACGCGGATATTTGATGTTTCTACTAATCTGCCTAACGCTTCCCCGGAACTATTTATCAAAGAACAGAACTCAAAAGAAAGAGCTCGGAGACATGCCTTCGCATCTTTACTGCCTTTTTTGAAGGCAGCATAAAAAAACGTGTTTGAGATAACTACGGAAGTAGAATGGTATCGCTTAGAACAAGACGCCTACCCATTTTGAAGGGTCAAAAACGACCAAGAATGCCGCTACATGAGTGAGAAGTTGACCCCGCCCCTGTATCTGCCCGACCCCTGTACTTGCTGTTCTCTTCCAAACAGGGGTGCTGGGACAGACTGTCGGCGACGTTTGTGGTTTACCTATTGTACCTATTCTATCACCCACAAACGCCACCGACGGTGGAAATGGTCCAGCACCCCTGTTTTGGAGGACGACGCAAATATGGTACATGGGGCGGGCAAATACAGGGGCGGGGCCAACTTCTCAATCGTGAAGCGGCATTGCGGGTCGTTTTTGACGCTTCCAAATGCGTAGGCGTTGGGTTCTGGGCCATACGCTCCTATTTCCGTAGTGATCTTATGCATGCTTACGAGCGTGTATGCTGCCTCTAATAACAACCCTCAAGTTGAATGTTCTCGAATCTGAAAATTCACTTGAAACCACGTTGAGAAGATTTTCAATTGATTTTGGATGACCTTTGGCGAGAATCGAGTCCGATCATGCGCAGCAGGAACAGCGCATCCTTCAACTACGCCACACGTACCCCATGTACTCATATCGAAAGAGGTAAACGTCTCTAAAACTTATACGGGCAAACCGGTACCTTTTTTCGAATGTGGCTCGGTTAGATGTGGCGCATAAACACTTTGGTTAGGCGTGAACAAGTGCGCGGCGGTAATCGTGCAACATTGATTGCCCCCCCCCACCTCTCGCTAAGGCCTAGTGCATACTTCTGTCGCGGCGACGGGGTCGCGGTGTAGGAACTGGTACAACCCGCCGCGCCCAGCGCAGTGGTCGATCGCGTCTAGCACTGACAATCGTCGCGCGCGGCCAATCTAGTGGGAGCTGCTATGCGCGACTGTGTCGTGCCTGTGTCGCGGCCAATCTACACTTTTTCACAATGTGCGCGCTGTTTAGCGCCGTCTGGATGGTGTGTCGTGTCGTCGTGCACTGCACTACGACACCGCGACGTAAACGCCAGACATCCGACCTGGAAGGCAATAATACGTTTGTTTCAAAAGTTTTTGGTTGGTAAATAGCCTCGTATTCGTTTGGTATGTGTTCTATTCGACAGTTCTTTCTTGTTAGATTATATAACGACGATCGGCCACTCCTGAAGTATTCATATTCCGAATACTACCATGGATTTCTTCATGATTTCGATCACTCCACATTTTCTTCTTTCATGCTTTTTTTTTGAATGCAATGCACTACTCCTTGTCGAATTATGTTCGCATTGAAAATCATAAAGAGAGACACTCTATTTTGAGAGCAAATTATAATTGTACAATTTCGAAAACAATTCAGACGAACGAAAAATCAAAAAATTTCGTTCGAAAAAAATTTGAACGAACGATTTTCGAAAAACTTTAAAAATTTCGGAGGTCGAACGAACGAAATTCGAAACTAAGCGAAATTTCGATTTTTTTCGAAATTTCGTATTTTTTTCGAAATTCGTCGGAACTTTCGAAATTTGTTCGAAAAAATTCCGAACGAACGAATTTCGAAAAATTTTCGTTTGGCAAAAACTCGAACGAACGGAGTCTGAAAAAATTTCGTTTGACGAATTTTCAAACGAACGAAAAAAATTTCGAAAAATCTTTCGAAAATTTCTTTCGTGTACAACTATAGAGCAAATACCACGAAAATGGAAAAGTGATATCGAATTTCGCAGAAACTGGCGCGAATCCACATTTCGAAATTCACTTGAAATTTTTTCAACCTTGCCTAGAATGGGTCTTTTTGGGTGCTGATCACTACGGAAATCACCATCGGTTGAGATTTTTTATGATTCGCGATCTTTACGGTGTATAAAACGTCAATCAGCCACCTTACATGATTTTGAAATATCGAAAGAAGTATCTTATCAATGATCACTGCCTTAAAAGTCTCCAGAGGTGAAGTTTTAGTCAAATCTGAAATTGAACAAAATCACCTCACATATAGAATATTTAGGTAGAAGAGGGAGAGGACTAAATGAATTCCAGCTTCGTGTTGAGCACCCACACACGAGCCTGTGTTGGATGATAGAAGATTAGACCCTATTTTCGAGAGGAGATGAATAAACACTCTGTCAAGAAAATAGTGTGTATTTTGTCGTGGACGCAGTATTGCGTGATATCCATTCGCAGGCGACCGGCCTACCACCGATCACGTCGTTGAGCACTCTCTGTCGCGGCGAAGCCGTCGCACCCGCGACCAAGTATGCACTAGGCCTAATGGTATGCGATTGCCGCGACGTGACGGCTCGCGTTGATTCAGTCTGCGTACCGTGTTTATTTAAGTCAGATTTGATGAAGAAGTTTACCAAACCGCTCGGAGGCAGTGTTTACGACAAAAACCCGTATTCTAGTTTTTTTTTATTTTTGAGTAGGCAAGTTTACGAAGTAGTTGATAACAAGGGAAAGCCCCCATGAAACTCTAGAATATCGGAGAAAAACGGTTTAAAAAAACCTGATAAACATTTATTTACGCCTTTTTGTGTGTTTTGTGCACTGCTGACAAAACGTCAAACCAAACCTCGAGAATGTTTTGAGCTTCGAAAAATCTTGGATGGTTTTGATTTCTACTTCGTAAGCCAAAAACTCTTAAAAAATAAGACGGTTGATGCTATACTTGGGCACACCGAATATTCTAATATTTCGAATAATTTGGATTTTCGCCTCAATACAAGAAAGTATTCGAACCGTTACTGTTTCCAGGCATTACTTCAGGGGGCAGGGCTCCCCTAATTCATGAGAAAGTAGAATTCTACCATTTCATAAAAGTGAAATTATGAGATATTTCGCATTCTGAGATTGCTGCAAGAGATTCAATTATCTGATTATTCGAATATTGCAAGTGCCCAAGTATAGTTGACGCCCTTGTTGGGATATAAGAATTTTCTAGGATAAAGCGTTCAAAAATTCGGCAACTGTTCCTTTGCTGAAACGAACGATGGGCAACTGTTATATGGCGTGCGCGGAGTGGTCCAATAGGTCGGCTGGTCCACGAGATTTTCACCTATTTCCTGACCGTTTCGCGACGTATTTCCGCCCTTGAAGGGACCCAAAGCTTACGTCTCTGCCAAAAAACGACCACTTTTTCATTGTGAACACTACCTTTGAATGCCGAAAACTGGTCGAACACAGTCCTACGACAAATGCTGACTACACCCTGAAATCACAAGTTAGCATCTATTTCTTAAAGGCAGTGTTCACGATGAAAAAAGTTTTCGAAATTCCACTAGGATTGGGTAGTGGAGGGACACTCTGTAACGTTAACGTCGAAAGAACGCATGAAAACGAGCCAGGAAGAGCCCCAAAAGAGTCCGAAGTTGCAACTTCGAGCGCATTGAAAACCCCAAAAGCGCATCACACGCCCACCGACGTGAACAAATGAATGCTCGAGATCGTGAGATGGGCGATGATTTTCAATCGTTAGCCCCGTTCTTCCCTTCATTCTCAGCTTCTCTCCTTACTCAGGTCAGCTCGCATAGATCGGCTGCAAAATAAGGAAGTTACAAGCCTCGGACAACTCGTCCACCATGTTTCCATAGCTCAATCTTTGAGGGACCATACCTGCGTTCACAGAAGGTCTTGTATGATTTCAGAGACACCACTGGAATCAGCATGGGGCCGTTTTTAAGATAGGCGGAAAAACAGAAAGACGATTTTCATCGTGAACACTGCCTTTAACCAATTCAGATAATTTGTAATAAACTTTATTTGGTTGCTTGCGCCATAGTCTTCATAGTAAACGAAAGATTTTGTAAGGAGCGCGGTTTGTTTTCAAGGATGTCAAATATAGTTAATGGTTACTAAAATATCGCTGCATGCTTCAAGTGTTATTGCTTCAAAGAACTTTTATTTCAATTAATCCCTCTTGTACTGATTAGGTGGGGCGCAGGCGGATCCCCGGCTCGTCAAGAGCGTGAATTAAATAAACAGCCAGGCCTTCTCAGTTACTGCTGGAAAAGGCTCTATCTAATTGACGCGGACGCGAAAATAATCTGTCTGGACGATGACGCAGACGCGGTCGCATTCAAGCATTGACTCAGCTAATACTAGGCTTTTTGCTATTTACCGCACAAAACCCGCTTATAGTCAGCAATACGATCTCGTTATACTGCTGATCTCCCAGTATTCATGAGAAGGCTCTAGGAGTGAAGGAAGCTTCCCTTATGAGAGGGCAATACTTGTCATGGAAAGGAAAAAACGGTAATAAATTGGACTGAGGGAATGCATCTGAAATAAAATATTGCTGACAGATGGAATGTGAAATAAAGACATATTCATCTTCCTCAAAACCATGGACAACATCCATACATATTTATCCATCATTCACCCTTTGCTGCACATTCTTCCACCTTATGTGATCTATTAACTTTGTAATAAGGCGCAGACGGAGAGTCGGAAACCGAAGATGTTCAGATTTACTCAATGATTACTTGGGAGAAAAATCAGGGAGAAACATTCGGATATTGAACCCGCTCATAAGGCAAAGTGAGGCAAAAAAGCACCCAAAGGGCATAACCATATAACGACGTTCCGCTGCTGTTTTGCTTATGACTGCTACTATTTGTCAGTTACCAAACCTCAACATTTGCAGAAATGCCACAAAAGCCAGCGGCAGCGAGACACCGAAGTATGACTAGGTCCATAACAAGCCACTAATCGTGCAAAATGACACCATAAGGGCAGGTTCATACTTTCAGCGACGGGATACGCAATGCAATGTTTATAATCCATATCGATAGAAAATTCATACACACGATATAAAGTGTCGCGGAAAGTATGTTCACGACCAGAATTCGCCTAAGGACAACAAATCCGAGGATTAAATAGTATACTCGATTCGAATTAAATATGTATCATGCGAGTAAACGGAATTTAGAACATGGAATATACGAGAATTTGAAATTTTGAATATTTTGTCCGTACGGAAAACGAAAAACTCAGGTTGTTCCGGCCGAATTTTTCTGACGGTAATCAACTATTCCGTTGGCCGCCCGAAAATTTATCGATCAAGTTAATCCGACCAATCTTTTTTTTCGATCAAAAGGCAGGGTTCTTTACATTCAATTAAGAACATTAGAAAAGGCTTGAACTTCACCAATTTAAAAGTGATTAAAATTCAAGTTTTTTATTTGGAAATGAAACATATTTCCGTCGGTCGCATGCGTTTGTGCGCGTATGCTGAGACTCCTTCTCTCCAACACTTTCTCGCTGTCTCTCCCCTCGTTCTGCACGCGAGCGCAAAGAAGAATAGTAACTCAGGCGATGGGTCGGAGTTCTCGCGCACATAAATTGTCGAATAGTACTTACCGCGCTCAGTAACCGCTTCAACCGCGAGCGAAAGTCCACGTAGAACTGATCGCGGACAAGTTGAGGTTGCTCGATATGTTCGCGCGGTGTGTCGGACAGAAGAACGGACTTATCGCGCGCAGCTACTGGTAAGTAGAACTTACCGCGACCATCAATCGTGCGTTATCGCGTACATCAATGTAATTAAGACTGATCGCGAACGACCTGCATCGTATTCCGGCTGATCGCCAGCAACGACACATATCGGACTGACCGCGACGGACCCCGCCTCAACTACGATGCACTGTCCTGTGTGGTAAAACGAGATCGTCGTCGGTTCAACTACCCAAGTTTGAGGTACATCTAGCCTCCCTGGTTGCACTAGCGGGAGTACACTCTGTCTGTGTCAGATAGAGGACGTAACACCCGCAGGTGCTTAATTTTGGTTCTAGGCTCCGCCTACTTGTATTATGACGAATAACTAAGATAGACAGATTTTTTTGCGGACGCTCCTTTTTTGTCAAGGCGTACTGATAGCGAGCCCATTTAGAGCTGATCGCGAGCAAAAACAGCGGGCTGATCGCCGTTGACCCCGCGTTCGTTCCTATTCGGCGTCGACATGAGTCCGCCTCATTGTCTGAGAAGTTTGGCGCCGAATTAGAGGATACCTGCTCCTTCGAATGGCAAAAAAACAGTGTTCAAGTGAACCTGGTTATCTTAATTCTCCAAGAAACCTGAACACCAATTTGGTCTTCCATCCGAGGATTCTTTCCGAATACTGATCGTACTGAACAGGAATGGCATGCATGAATGCGGAGGCTGGGGTAGGGAGGTGCAACGTCGCATGTTTGCGCCAGAATTTGAATTGGAGTTGTGACGCGTGCGTGCAGCGTCGCGCCCCCCTGACCCTCGCCGACGCGTTCATGCATGCCACCCCAGGTTGGATCGAAATCTCGCTTGAGGTTTCATTTGACGCTGAAAAGAAATTCATATATGAAATTAAAAAAGCGGTTCTTCGCGGAGAACTTGTTGAACCGAAATCGTCAGATTAAGCTGAATGTTTCCTCTTTCTTGAGCTGTTTCGAAGGCGAAGAAAGCTTGCTGTGAGTTCAGTTCAATCGTTGTACAGCGATTCTGAGGTTGGGCGAATCCTACATCCTGTGGTCGGTACAACAGCGTACGCGCATGATAAGCTGACATTTCCGACTCCATCTTCTTCGTTTTGTAGACACTGATTAGCACCTTCACCTTTTTTCTAGTATAAATTTTAACCTTTATGTATCCTCCTATTTGCCGCTACACGCAGATTTCTGTATCACTATCCTGGAAGCGGTATCGATTTTCAGATTGATTTCTTCATCTTCGCAGCTGCATTTTTTTTTCGAAAAACAACCGCTTCGCATCTACGATTGTAGTAACACGACTGCGAGTAGCGGGACCTATATGCACAAATAGTCGCCTCATTCATTTCAGTCGAGAAAATGAGCGGCGCATGTGTGGTTACGGCAGCCCTCGCGACGCAGCTGTCAAGGTGCTTGTGATCGCGAACGGACTGATTGCGTAGCGGCTACCCACACGTTCCTCATATTCTCAAGGGAAACTAATCATGTATAGCTCCTCTATCTCATTTCGAGCCGGTTGATATAGGGCTTATCGGGTTCATGATGTCCAAATGTCCTTATCATTGTTGTATCTGGCAATGACCGACCGCTCCGCTCCTTGCTCCGCCCGGACTCATCTGAGCAAGCTAGGTTTTAACTATTATACGTTATTCTTTTATGTATAGTTCCTCTACGCTAATAAGACGCCATTAAGGCACAGGGCACCCAAAAAGCTTTTGTTTTATTTAATGCTTATCACGCTCGTCCACATGATTCTTGCTAGTCACATTCCCTACCTTCGAGGGCCATAACTCTGCTCATAATGGGTCTTGAGAGATTCTGGAGACACCATTGTGATCAGCGTAAAATTTCCTTTGGAGCAAGCCTGAGAAACTAAAACGATCTCAATGTTGGATGGTGTCTTCGAAGGCAAGGTTCACGATCACCTTCGATTTCGATTAAACATTGAAAACTCGTTCGTACTATCGGAAATCTAGGCCAGACGATTATTTCTCATTATTATCCTGGATCAGAATGAATGGGGAGACTATGAGTTTCGCAAAACCGACAATATCTGACCCACTATTGCAGTAAAAATCCAGAAACGTTCGTGATGAGTTTTCGTGTCTGGAAAGATCCCAAAACACTGGCTTTGCTGAAGGATGTATGAAAAGGGTTAGCCTCAGTAAAAAGTGCTAGTAAAACGCCGGTGCAAAGTGGACATACCAAAATAATCGATTTCGTGAAATGCGTGGTTCGTATGTGGAGAAGATATAAAGATCAGTGCGCAACTCCAGGGATCTGGCAAATCCCTCCGCTAAGCCTCCTACTGCAGACTGGGATTCCTTCAAGGGAATCTCCTTCACCCCGATGACAAGAGCTTTTTTGATTAATTAATCCGCTTATTCATTGGATATATTCGAGGGTGTGCCGCATAAGCCAATCAAGCGGATGGCATAGAGAATGAACATAACTCGAATCGAACCCTTTGCTCTCCTCTCACTGATTAAGCATAAGTAACAAACTCAGCGTATGTTTCCGAAAATGTTATCCCCACTTGTCGCTTCGCCTTAATTTCGCTGCTTAAGTTCCTCTCTCACGTCGTTTGTCACTGGGTACGAGTTGTGTCCTAGAAATGAACTCTCTATGACACTTGAACACGATACCTATAAATTATTTGGACATTACCTGGCTCAACGCCCCAAAACTCACACTTGACGTAGTGAACAGAAAAGAACTCAAACTACCCTCAAAAAGCAACCAAATCCACCACGTGGATAGCTTCGGTTCGGCTTCATCAGCGGTAAACCCTTGGCTGATTTGACACAGCCGTTCGATACATGCGCCGACCGCTTGGGCGGGCAGTCTCTTTCGGACGAACTTTAATCACAGTGGGCGGGGCTAGCCGCTGCAATCTCTCCTCAATAAAGACAGTGTTAACGACAATCTTCAATTCTGAAATTATTCGCTATACTGATTAAGTGGCCCTCGGGAAGAACTAAAATGACGAAGAAATTGAGAAAAACGCACCAGAAGTATTTACACGAAATCATTAAAGGCACAGTACACTCCCAGATATGACTGTTCAGATGTGAAAACGCACCCGAAGTTCCATGGACGAAGCCCTAAGCCGAACAGCGCTACATAGGGTAGGCAGAGCCTGTTTTGATGCCCTGAGGGCATATAGGTGCGGTTTCAGGAAAGAAAACCACGTATAATGATTGGCTATCCGGATTCGAAAACGCACCTAAAATTTCATAGACGCAGCTTTAAAGGCACAGTACACCCCAGATAAGAATTTTGAGATTTTCGTGTAATTGTGTAGAAGACCTCTCATGTATAACACGTGTGAAATGGGAGATCTCAATCTCTCCAAATAAGCGAGATATAAGCGACCACCACGTGCCTGACCCCTCCAGCCACCAACACACAGGCCCCCTTCCTGATTTTCGATTTCAATAGCGGCTACATGGATGGATGATCTTCAACCGAGTCGTCGTTCTTCGCTCCCTCTCCGGACTATCTCCTCATCCTGTTTTGCTCTCGTGCCGCGACTGCGAATTTAGAAAAATACAGGCATGAGACAACTCGTCCACCAAATTTTCGCCCTCAAAATACAGGCATTCTCAAGAGCCATATCTCCTTTCGTAGGGGGTCTTGGACGATTTCAGAGATATCACTGTTATCAGCACGTAACCCTCTCCAAGATAAGCATAAAACCTAAATAATAATTTACCGGGTGTCCTCTGCATTTTAAGTATCCCCACGCCTTTTAATTATCACAAGAAGTGTTTGTTGTGACAATGAAATCTTTTGTGGATCCGTCTTTTGAAACTCTTTACTCTCTGTTGCTCCATTCTTTCCTTAAAGGCACAGTACACCCTCAGATATGAATTATGAGATTTTCATGTAATTGTGTCGAACACCCCTCCTGTATAACACGTGCCAAATGCGAGATCTCAATTCCTCCGAATAAGCGAGATATAAGCGACCACCACAGGCCCGACCCCCTTCGCTCACCACCACAGGCCCGACCCCCTAACAGATTTTCGGACTCGATAGCGGATCGATACATGGATGAATTTCAATAATTCGTCGATCTTCAGTCCATTGTTGGGCTATCTCCTTATCCTGACTCGCTCTCGCGCAACGATTGCGAACGAAGAGAAATACAGGCCTGAGACAACTCGTCCACGAAATTTTCACCCTCCAAACCTAGGCATATTTGAAGAGCCATAACTCTCTTCAAAGACGGTCTTGGAGGATTTTGGAGATACCACTGTGATCAGCGTGTGACTCTCTCCAAGATAAGCATAAAATCTGAAAATTAATTTTTTGGGTGTCCTGTGCCTTTAAGGCCCTAGCTAATCCTACTTTGCATAAAATATTCTTCTATTTTCGATTGATCCAATTTGCCTCCCCCATAAACATGTTCATCCAACTGGCCAACTAGCCCATGATATAGAATAATGTCACCGAAATACGTTTTAGAGCGTTTCTCGCTGTTTCCTCGTAATTTTGATTACACTGGGAGGCCAACGCATTGTTTTATGTGAAAAACTAGGGAACGAAAATCATCGTGAACACTACCTTCAAATGTCTGAAAGTGCAGGTCAGATTCGAGAAAAACTGCCAGCTGCAGGGATGGAGGAGCTCTATCCACTTTAGGACACTTTCAGTGAGCTTGAAATATTCGTAAAAACTGAATTTTTGACAGCTGACTGGTTTCATCAATCCGTATGAACCTTAGAATCGTGATCGAATGACAAATCTGAAAAGTGCTTTAGCGACAACCGCTCGACACGCAACCCCGACTGTAGGTAAATCTCATTCGGACTTACTTTAGGATTATGTTATAACATCGAAGCTTTCCTTGGATGACCTGCTCTGTACAATTACTGAGAGCATGTCTGCAAATTCGAAGGAGTCTTCTGTCTTAAAGGAGTGCTAAGACTATTAATCTGAAGCCGGAATTCAAAGTTTTCACAAACCATTTGCACGTCTTCATCTTTACTGTACCTTATCTTATTGACAACTGTGCGCAACACACTGTATTGAGATTTGTCGTTTAGGAATCGCTTTTTTTAAAACACATCAGATTTTTCTAAAATCCCCGACGGACCTTGATGGAAAACCCTAGCAAATGCTGTTTCCGCTAACAACGTGCGAAACTTCAAGAGATCGCTCATAACATTTTAACCAGAAATTTATGAACACACTAATTTCATCTGTGAACAGAAACCTAAATATTTTTCATTTATTTATTAACACGCACGCTAAGGTGCGTCGAAAAATATGCGATTGGATATGAGCAGACCACAGACTCGTACTGTGGCTTGACTGAAACATAACACAGAAAAAAATCTGTCATCAACACTGATTCAGAAACTTCCTGTTGGTACCCGAGATTTCGAGAAAATAGAGGATATGTTCGAAGCTAAGGCAGTGACGAAAAAATGGGCATAACTTACTCCTTGGAATTCACAACAAATCGTTCGGAGTACAACGAGAATCGAAGTGGGAAACCCTGGGGAACCGTACTATGGCTGCCGAGAAGTCTGAAACAAAAACACGGACCGGAAACGAAGAGTAGCCCCAGGAAATAGTAAATCTAAGATGAAGGAAGTAAATAAGGAAACTAGGAAACTACCCTCAAAGAAGGTGCTAATCTGATGGTTTCTGTGGTAAAGACACCAAGAACTTGTAAGGAATTTATTCTTGAGAATACAGGCTCACGAAAGTCTTCGTGGAGGCAAAGCTGAAACCACAGGAGAAGAACCTTTTTTAATGGATTCCAGGGTGCTCTCAGATGTTTTCTATACTGGAATTCGAAACCCCGGACTCAATGGAGAAGCTTCAATTTGAGTACTAATTCCACTCGGAAGGCGTTAAAGTGGCTAAAATAATGATATAGAGAACACGACTTCTCAACCGAATACACGAAAAAGGCGGAGCATTGAACGAGCGTGACAGCCTAGACACGGCACACGCGTTGGGAATCCGTCCTCGAGTCATTGATATTTTCTGGGGCTCATACATAAAGACGTTCTAGCAGCCAACGCGGGCCAACTCGTGAACGCAGGCCAACTCGTCCGTGGGCCCTCTTTTTTGGTGTGATGGGTGCGCAAGCCTGTAGAAAACGATTCAATCTAAAGCAAAACACCAAAAAGTATCCATTAGTTTTTTAGACGGAAGCATATCAGCGAAACGCTTAAAGGCAGTGTTCACGATAAATTTCACTTGCGATATCTCCACGGTTTACGGAAGGTCTAGTGCCCTATATAGCAAGGTATGCTTAAAAAGGACACGAAAGAAGCGTTTTTGAGCAGAAATAGGCCCTCTCTTGTTTACGTTGATTTTAGAGCGTGGAGGAATTGACCGCTAGGAGGATGATACCTATCAGTGCAATGAAGCAAACAGCTCACTTATCAGCACTTCCTTCCCTTGATCATTCCTATAATCTGAGTCTTCATTTGTTCCTTTCGAGGGGCGGATCTGGGGCACGGGGCGTGTCTGGGGCACCAAAACGCTTGTTTGCAGCCGTTATTTTGCCGCTCCTGGTCGTTTTCTACCGTTCTTTCGACACTGGGAGCCTAGGATCCTTCTCTCCTATCGTTTCACCGTGAAAAGTCAACGAGGATGATCATCGTGAACGCTGCCTTTAAAGGCATCGTACGCGCTGAAAACCATGTTTCGTTTTTAAGCGTTTTTGAGTTGCTAGCCCTCTATAGTGACTAAAGGTAGCGAAAAGCCCGCTCAAAAACGTTAACTTTTCAAGAAAAAACGTTTAAGAAAAAACTTCTGAAAATCATTTGAAATTCGCGCCGGCATCGACTCGGGATAGTTACGCGGAGGGCGCAAGGAACAGTTCTACAATTCGTCCATTGGTGCAGCGTTGGAAGCAATCGCTCGTTGTGTGACGAGAAATTTCCAGTCGATAATGCCACTTTCGCCCGACGGTGCGTCAGCGTACAGTGGCATGCCCTGTACTTAGCGACACGAAGTTCTGCTCAAATATTGCGAAAGTGCCAAATGACTGACGGAAGGGCCGGCCCCTTTTGACGGATTTCCTTGCTTTCCACTTCCTCTATGCTCACAATGGTACGTTTTTGAGCAGCCAAGCTCGTTGTACATACGTTCTCACAGGGGCCCGAGGAAGGGATTGAGCATAAAAAATGGAAAGTGGATTTCAGCGCGTACGATGCCTTTAAAGCAACTCGAAAACTTGCTCCAACAGAAATTAAATGGACAAAAAAGGAGCACTTAAACGTAAGTCCAGTAAGGTTTATCTCAGAGTCTCCTCAGTAGGCTATTCTCCGAATGTTAACTAGCGATAACATAAAACATAGAATTTTTCACAGATTCCAGGACCTGCTTCCTTCCAGGTGTGAGAACGTGAATCGTCGGAGGGGGGAGGGATGCCCAGAGTGGAACCGACGCGGTTTTGTGAGAGAAAATTGGATTTCGTGAGAGAACTTCGATGCTAAGTCTGATACACAGTCGTTTCACACACAGCACCCTTTCCCTAACATAAACCACACACGAGTAACCGACATCGCTCACTTCAGTAGTGGGGTGCTATAGGGCCCGCGGTAAAGTTTCATGCCAGATAACCTTAAACTGGCTCCCTTCAGATGATCTAAAATCGTTCCAGCAATGGTTCATGAAAAAATCATATGAAAATAATCAAAAAATACTCTAAGAAAATGCCTTCTACTGCTTTTTGCTGAGAAGCAGTAATCTCTTCTGACTCAAAGCAATTAAGAACAGATTCAGATGATCGTAAATCTAGGGTTTAACTTATATAATCTGGAAATTTTCATATTGTCTTTAAGGCAATGTTCCCGATAAAAACCCGTATTCTAGTTTTTGAATGTTTTTAGTGTGCAATTCGTATGCAATTGCAACAATGCAACACTTTTTCGGACAAGGACCTTTGAACTTTTAGAATGATTTCATTCTTCAAACTCCAACGTGCTAATCTTTCCAATTGGATGACAAAAACTCTAATACATCTCTTCCACCCGGACCTAACAGCTAGCCAAAAATTTGGGTGAACAATTGAAAAGTTTCCGAAAGTTCACAATATTTCTGAATAAAAAACGACTACAATTCATTTCTCACGAGGGTTAGATATGTATGGATTCAGATATCGTTAAATGGAAATGGTGGAGCGTTCGACAACTATAATTTTTGGAGTTTTGGAATAGACCAAATATTCAAAAAAATTGAATGTCCTGACTTTTCGAAGGAGCCGACCAATCAAAAAAGCGAATGCGTAGTAGGAACCACGAATGAATCGAATATCCAAAAACTCGAAACTAGAATTCCCAACGAATCAAATAGTAGGGACCGAAAAAATCGAAAAGTCTCAATGAGTCGAGCATATAGGTTCTACGGTCCAAATTTCCTTCAATGGAACCTAATTGATAATCGAAGAAAAAAATATTTGAAAATCCGCTTGGTTTTTCAAATAGGTTCGGAATAGTATACGAATTCAGTTGAGGTTTGTCGGCAGTCAAGGGTTTGAATGTCGATCCGTGGAATTGGCGGAGTACCCAAAATAGCTGACATCCCGAAACTCCAAATTATTCGATAATCGAAATTATACAACTTGGCGTATGCATAAAATCTTCTAAATGCTCAACTAATCGAATTCCTGAAGGGATTGGATATATGAAAAGTGCATCATAAAATGTGGCAAATCAGTCGAATACTCAAAACGCGAAATCTGATTTTCCCAACGAGTCAAATTCGAAGAAACCTGAAATTCAAACTGCCGTCACCTTGAGTTGTTCTACTAACACAATATTCGGTTCCAAGTCTAGTACATACAATTACCCCAAGGGCGAGAATAGGACGACGCCTGACTCATTGTTCTCGATATAATTGCCTCGACTATGAGTCAGGTCCCCTAATCAGGAGGGCTAGTTATGAGGCAAATTTGATTTGGTGGTGAGCATGTGCTGCCCTCACAACACGTTGCTGCACC
The DNA here is from genome assembly GCA_029168955.1 of Aplectana chamaeleonis. Classification (NCBI taxonomy): domain Eukaryota; kingdom Metazoa; phylum Nematoda; class Chromadorea; order Rhabditida; family Cosmocercidae; genus Aplectana; species Aplectana chamaeleonis. The sequence continues at coordinate 1,048,212 of JAPDOI010000010.1, forward strand.
ATCTGATTCTCTACTACGGAGATCATTTGCTAAACGCGAATTGATGTTTCGCTCCTCAGACGCACACACGAGACCAGGATTTGCTTTCTCATGGTCATTGATAGGCCCGGAAGCACAAATACGGGCACGTGGGAAAATCCAATGAACAGCCCACGCCACATCATATTTGCATGCACTTAGACTATTTGCTAGTAGCTGGGCGACTAATATGGATCTCCCCCTCGCCCCCTCTCCATCCACATATCCCCAGTCGCCCAGTCACACATAGAGAAACAGACGTACTATCGACGATTCGAGTCGGCGGATTCCTTCCTGACGTTGTTTTTCGTGGAAACGTACTTTCCATTTCAATGCAGCTGTTGCAGCTCGACAATTAGGAGCACCACATGAAGGCGAGCACTAAAAAGGAAGGAATATGTTTGATGAATTCGGAAAAAAATCGACGAATAACTTGATTTGTCTTCAGATACGTACGTGCGAAGTAGCATTTTCAAACGACAGCGATTACTAAATAGTAGACTGATGCGAGACAACTGCTACGAGAAGGGGGCGTGTCAGAGCACATATACAATGCGTTAGATTTCCCGTCTATATAGAGATCATGTCGCAAATTGCTGGTTTTAAGCATAGAATTGGATTTCAAAACGAGCAGCAGCTGGCAAAAGCAACTAATTGAAAACCACGATGATATATCTTATTCCGTAGCTCAGCACACCACGTTGGCACTTCAGAAATCGAATTCACACGATTTCCGTCGGTCGCATCGCGGCATCGAACCGCTACAGCAAATCACTCAAGGAGGGCCACAAAGACAAACTCCTTGGTGATGAAAAATCATGCTGAACTGAGTGCTTGTGCTTGCCTTATAGTCGACTGCTTTGCCATAGGACAAAAAGAGTTTTTTGCTCATTTCACATACTTTACTTACTTGATTATTCACTTCTTACATACATCTACTCACTCCACACCAACCAACTTTATTACTTACTTGAAGGCATCGTACGCGCAGAAAACCATATATTGATTTTTCCATGTTTTTGTGTTTTCTGCATTTGGAGGCTTCGTCACTTTCATTTTCGAAGTTTTCCTGCATGTAGAGTTTGTACCGTGACTGTTTTTCCTGTTGTTTTACGGTCTCATCAACATTCTAAGAAGAAGAGCTAGATGACTGGTGAGAACAGGTGGCGGATCCTCATCTTTAACACCTTCGAACCTCATAATTCTACGTTTTTGGCGCGCCGAAGCTCACGGTGTGGTGTACCGGGCTCATTCATGAAATTGATCCTGAAAGATGTAAAATGGTCTTCAGTTCGAACGATGTCTTTAAAGACAGTGGTCACGATGAAACCCGTTATCGGAGAAACTACAAAAATCAGCTCAGATAGAAAACAGCTGAAAAACTATGAAGGTAGCGCGGTGAAAAACGGGAAAGAATTGGAGTTTCTAGGGCCCAAAGATGCTAGTTCGTGCACACGAGCACAGCGCCGCCCAAAAAGATCGCAATCTCGTGCCGAGCAGTCAAAAATCATCGACATTCAGAGGAAGAAATAAATGCAAAATTACCTAATAAAAACAGTTGAACAATGAAAGCAAGCACTTCAGTCAATGTTTTTGACTAGAAGAGTACATAAATATTCGAGCAGGCAGGTCAAGTCATTGATTAAAGGCATCGTTCACGACGAAAATCGTTTATGAGTTTTCAATATATAATGGAAGCTCCGGTCCCTACACAACAACTTTGTCGAAAGAACCGCGAAAAAGTTTCTGAAATCTGCTTTTCCCGACCACCTATTTCTTCGTTTTCAGACCCGATTCAACCAATCGACTCATGAGAAAGGAAGAGTCGATCGCTACGAATCGCTGCATTGACCCATGATCTCCCGATCAAATCTCATTCATCTTACCGTTAGCTGATTTTCAAAGGAGAAAAGTTTGTCCGATTTTTGCAGAAAAGACATTCATGACGTAATCCTATGACATATTCCATCAACTTAATCTCGTTTATACTATATCTCTTGCTGATCAATTACTTTCTTTTCTCATTTGGTGAACGGACGTAACAGATGATCGACCCAAAGACCGACCCGCAAACCCAGAAAGACGTTTTCAACTGGAAAAAACTCCATTTCGGTTTGATTTTGAGACTGCAGACATCGTGAATGGCCTTCTCAAGGCCCTTTTGAATGATTTACCACAAAAACAGAAATTTGGTTTTCAGCGCGCACGATGCCTTTAAAGTTCAATTTCAAGCCAGCTGGTGTTCTTTATATTAGAGATCATAGATGCCGATGATGTGGAGTGGGCTCGTCCACCATCAGAAGCTAGGAAAGTTAGGGCTTGAAATTCGGCCCAAAACTACGGGTTTTCGCGATTTTTATTGCAGGTTCTACTACTCTAAATCCAGAAAAGGGTTTAGAGAGGAAAAGAACACAAGCATATTTGATCGCGACCACTGCCTTTAATCATAGTAAGTGAATGAATAGTTTGACAAAAGAACAATATGATGTGCAAACTGAGAAAAACACCGAACGAAGGGCATGACTCCTGCAATGAATGTCAGCAGAAGTCATATGTAATCGTCTACACCGAAATCGCTCGGCTGTAAATGTTGTGAAAAATTCTCAATTATTGGCCCTCAACCTTTTTGCTTATCATTCCACCAGTTTTCCTGCGAGAGATAAAATTACGTACATAGATATCCCTTGCACGTAGTTTAAAGAACGCAAAATAGCTATAATACTTGAAATCATTTTCTGTTACGAAAATTTCGAAAACTGAGGCATGAAATGTAGCGACTTCGAACACCTTATTAGGGAAACACTAATTTTTTTTTTGGTTTTCAATGACGATTTTTTTCTGAGCAGAAATTGTTTGATTTCCGTTCATTTGAAAATTTTTTGAAGGAACTTTTTTCAGACTCCGTTCGTTCAAAACCCTTTTCTCAAGACTGTTTTACTATAATGGACACATATACACAAAATCTCTTCGTATAAGGCTGTCCGCTCAATCGGTCAGCGCACGTGATCGCGAAGACATTTTTGGAATATGTACAGTTGACCGCAATTTTGAAAGGACATGGTGCGGTTGCGGAATCGGACTAAATTACGGTACAATCTGGCACTTTGCCAGATTTCGTCATCGATCGTCTCTCTGCTCACGAGAATATCAGCTGTGGCGCCGATCGATGACCAAACCTGGCAAAGTGCCAGATTCTACCGTAGTTTTAGTGCGAGTCCGCAACCGCACCATGTCCTTTTAACATTGCGGTCAACTGTAAATCGATCGGCATAAATGTTAGACGAGTAGCGAATAATATATCAGTCAGCTGTTTGCAGGAGGCTCATCCGAAGAAAGGCGTTCGCGAGGGTCGCTCGACACGCACGCCGACCAAGTAGGCGTATGTACAGTCTCATTCGGGTAGAGTTTACAAATTTGCTGGTGTATGGTTTTTCTCAAGTACCATGGGCCGCATAGTATAACTCGCTTCAAAACGCCCAGATTTTAATTTCGAGGTGATTTTTGAATTTCTCTCAACTAGACCAATACAACAGTGTGACAAAATAATAGATTTGTCTTTAGAGATTAATCGAAAAATGCAGGTTATTAACAGAGAAACCCTGATATATACTCGAAATTTCATTTCTGTCTGTTCCGATTCCTGAATTCTAATATCTAAATCTCTAATATTTTCCCGAATTCCGCTTTCCGAAATTCAAAATTTATATACCGCTCATTCCTGTAGCCGGCGCTATCAAAAAACAGTCCACGACAATGGAAGAAGATGGTTGTGCGCTTGCATAATTTCACTGAACACACTGTAGACATGACTGGCTGGGTTCCAAGTTTGCCACTAATTGAACATAGAACAGTTGATTATTTTCTTCTATTGTATGGTTTTTTCTTGTTCTCTCCTTTCCTAAATCCAGAAAAGCAGTAAATAAGTATTTGCTGTCGAGTGTAGCAGGACGTCCGCAAAGCCCCCTTTTTCTCAAACAAAAATTTTGGATTTACGCTTAACCCTGGAGAAAACTGGCACCGGAAACGAAAAGGCTTCCACTGCACACACACACAACACCATTACATCTAAAGTCTTCACTAAAGATACACGCAGGACTAACCAGAAAAAATTTAAAGAAATAGAAAACTGTAACACAAAAAACATCTGTTGTTTTGTCCCCTTATCGATCATAAGTAAACTTGGAACAAAGCTAGCGATAGCTACAGTACGCTAGTAAAAATACGTAACCACACCATCGCCTTTTCCGCTGCCGCGGACTGTAGAGTTGAAGTAATGAATTTAGTCTAGTGGAGTGGGTTGCGGCGGTAGATCGCAGCGCACGATCAAAAGCCGGTGATGCAGGCAGCGAAAAAAAGGCTGAGATTTTTGCGCCTGGTCCATTCAAAACACTAAATATGATACGAAGACCACACAGAATTCATACATCAGCCAATTTAAAATTAGGTGAGGAATAGAAATGTAATTCAAAACTGAACGCAACGATTCAACGGTGAATAATCAAGACCGCAGCTGAAATCCAATAATTATTGGTAAGTCGACACTTGTTATACTACACACGCGCTAAGTTTTGTAAAAAGTGGGAACATTTGTCAAACTTGGCAAAAAAGCGTCCGATGCATGTAACTTTTTTGAACGAAGACGTTCTTGGAGTCTGAAAACGCTATTCTATTTACACCTCGGATTTCTACATAATAATGCGCATTGTGGACCGAAGATCTCTAAAATGGCTTTGTTTTTGAATAAAATTGTTTTTGCGGTCTCTTCACAAAAACGTCGCGCGCGGCAAAGTGAGGCGAAACTTCGAGTAGTAATTGTACAAGTAATAGAAGAGCAATCTCTATGTTTTCTTCGTAAATTAGGTGAAAGTGGGGCTATCTCGGGATCTGTGCAGATTGAATTTTTGAAATTCTCCGTTTATCGGTCTGGAGCTTTCGAAACCAAAGTCCGACTACTCAGGAAGCTCCCAAGCCTGTTTAAAGAAGGATTTCAAAATTCCGATCTGCACGTATCTCGAGATAGCCCCACTTTCATCTAATTCACGAAGAAAACATAGAGATTGCTCTTCTATTGCTCGTACAATTACTACTCAAAGTTTCGCCGCACTTTGCCGCGCGCGGCGTTTATGTGAAACGATCTCAAAAACAATTTTACTCAAAAACAAAGCCATTTTAGGGAACTTCGGTCCATAAGGCACATGATTATCTAAGAATTCGAGATATCAATATGATAGCTTTTTCAGAATCGAAAAACGTCTTCGTTCAAAAAAGTTACATGCATCGGACGCTTTTTTGCCAAGTTTGACGAATGTTCCCAGTTTTCACAAAACTGAGCATGGGTATTGTAATTTGGAGTCATTAAAGATTGAGCACGAACAAGTAATGAAAACAAGAGTGAGAGAATAATTAAAGGCCCTACCTAAGCGGGATCCTGGGATGCATGAAAAAGGGATGCTTACACCGCTGCTAGGTCCTATCCTTATCTGAGTAAAATTCCAGTCTGCAGCTGCGGACTACCGCTGAAAAACTCCACGCTACACAAAATCTGCCAAATGTGCTAGGGCCCAGGGTAATCGTGCTAGAGTTATGTGATCTCGGCACTATTCTGGAATTCCGCTCTGATAAGTATGTATGTGCGGGGAGTCAATTCTTTCAGATAAGTCTAAACGCCAGTAAATGATGTGTTTGAGAGCAGCTTTGGCAAAAAAGGTGATAAAACTGACCATAAAGTGTTCTGGAAGAACTCCCTACGCGGCAGGTTGTATATTATAAACTCACCGAAGTGATTGCAAGGATCTACTAATAGGTTTTTCACTTCGAAAGATGTTTGATTATCTGCTAAGCAGCGTCAATGATGAGAAAACTTGTCACTCCTTTGCAGAGCATGCACTAAAGGTTGCACATTGAATGTGACATTAGTGAAGGAAAAAACGTCACAAGTACTTCAATACAGCCCGTCTGGAAAGGGGCAAAAAAAAAAAACCAACTTGGCACCCTTCTCAGAACTTCGGCCAAGACGATAATTTCATGAACCTTCAAAACATTTGGTAATAGATAAAATAGAATACTAAGGGAAAAGCAAAAGCGTGATGAAACGACGTGCAGTAAAGTGGCTTCATATTTGCACTCTGAAATGAGGAAGCTGTTCGCACGGCACGGTGAGAGAGATATGTTAGATCTCAGGGATCACGGCCATCAAAACATAGACATGTAATTGAAAGAAGGAAATTACTGAGACTAGCTTAGACAGTAGTAGAAAAACAAGGAAATTAAATGTCAATATTCATAGTACAAATAAACATTGAGGAAGAAAATGGAGCAACAAGGAAGCTCAGGCATTTATGTAATTAGAATTCTATAGGAAAATTAGTTTTGTTGCCGCGGTGCACGTGAGGAAAAAGCGAGCCATATATTTTAGAAAAGGAAGGAAATCGCCATCTTATTAGATAAAGCCTAGAAAATTCAATGTAGAAAGAAGGTAAACCAACTTGAAATCACATCGCTTGGAAGGTGTTTCGAAGCAAACGCTAATAAAGTGTTTTTTTATGCCGTTCCGCAGGTAAAGTCTATCCGCATGAGTCTGTCCACCCATGCGGTAAGCGTGCGTGTAGCGAGGCCGTCTCGAACGCATTCGTTCAGACAAGCCTTCCCACGATTTTGAACAGCTAACTTGGATATAATTCAAAACTCATTTTATAACCCTGCTAATTCATTTGAAGGTCCTAAAAAAACCTATGTCACGGGCGCTCGACACGCACGCCGACCGGGTGGGCGGACAGTGTAATGCGGACAGACTTCATGTCTAAGAGGTTAAGTTATATAGAAAAAACACCTCACAAAACTCTCAACTTTCGTACAAAAATTTGTCTCGGAATTTACCTATTATTCCAGCCAATGATTAGTTAATGAACTTGGATAACAAGATTATCAACAAGCACCTAATAATTGTGAACCCTCCTAAACCTACATACCTACAAATTCTTGTACTTGATCAGACCTCGGAGGAGCAAAAGTAGGACCTGATTGGGCGCTATTCAAACCCCTCACGCGGCACACGCGTTACATGCGGGCGTGGCGTTGGAGTAGGAACCACTTAGGACATTGGTGTACTTCAGCGACAGCGGGTCGCCGGCGACGGACACGGCGACAGTGTCGTCGTCGCCGCATTGAATTCCCGCGCATTTGCGTACTGAAATTCCCGCACATGCGCATCTGCACAACAAACAGAAAAATCGATTATGGTCATGTCATCACAGTCTATGTGGGATTCCGTGACATATGATCATCATTTTAGTCGTTTAACGCTAAATAGTGTAAAGAACAGTGTGGATTAGTGCAGACAAAGTGCACATGACGAAATGGTGGAATTGGGGAAGCGGAAAATCTAGTAGTCATAGAAGAGGCAAAATACGTCGGCTCGGGGTATAATCCGTGCATTCGACAGCCTAGACAAATGTATAAATAAAAGAACGATCTATAAGCAATTGAATGGGATTATGACAGCACATAAACCTCTAAGTGAAATCTTAAAAGACCATTAAAAAACTCTGCCTTTTTATGTCACTATGCTGTCCAAGATATGCCAAAAATCACATAAAACAGCGTGAAATAGCTGAATCTGTGGAGTCCAGGAGATCCAGCGACGGTTCGTCGCTGCGGCGACGGAGTATACCAGGGTTACGTCACTGATAACTATAACACCCCTCAGCGACGTGTTCCCGCGACGGGCGCACACAAACTGATCCTGCGGCCTACCCTGCCACAGAGCCAGTGCTGGTCCCGACACGATGAGTGATAGTTGTCGAAACCTGTCGCTGCAGCGACAGGGACGTATACCAATGGCCTTAACGCCACTCCCGCGCGGCAAGCACGTGATGCCCGCTCCCTCATGGCGGCGACGGCCGTAATGACTTTTTCATCATTTTCATTCTTGATCCCCAGCAATTTCGTTCCATTTCATGATATTTAATTCCATCACTATTTTCTGGTATCGTGATGGTGAACGCATGTACAGGTTTTCCCAATTGGGAAGAGTTAGGGCCTTTTTTCCGCTCCGCCTTGGCGCCGCCGCTGGCCTATTCGTGGTCTCCGCAAGCGCGTGAAGCGTGTGACGCGCGAAGTGAGTATTTCTACTCAAACCCCACGCCCGCGCTGGATGAAGGAGGATGAACAGCACCTCAACACCAGGAAATCTTCGTTGAAACAGTTTATTCTGGCTCACACATATTCATATAAGCTTGAAGGCAGCATACACGCTCCAAAATGGTATCGATTTTTCGACTAAAATCGGTCTGGAGCTGGTAGTAAGGAGATATAACGCAAAAATCGACGAAATCTGGATGCGAATAGAGAGATGTTGGGTTGTTTTTGTTATGGAGCAAAAGTGTACGAGTTATACCACAGCATGCCCGCTCGGCTGAAAAAGCGGAGCTAGCGGTAAAGTGATTGTGATAGCGAAGCTAATAGACTTTCACTGCCTGTATTAGAACGCTTACGTCGTCGGAAGCTTCAAAAACTAGCCGGGTGGGCTACAAAGCAAATGGGCGGAGTCTACAATTATTTTACTTGATGCTTCTCAAATTTGGTAGTTTTGGCTCGTTTTTGACCCTTCCAGCGGCTTAAGCGTTCTAATTTTCGCCCTAAGACCCCAGTACCGTAGTTATCTCAATGAGTTTTTCGAGCGTGTGTGCTGCCTTTAATAAGCACCAGCATATAACCTTCTCTGCCCAGAAAACGCCTTACGGTTTCGAGCCACGCCATAAACGATCAGAGACGTTATTTTGGGCTAAATCTAGTCGGCAAGCCTTCTTGACCTTTCACGGGCAAAGTATAATATTTCACCATCATTAAAGGCATCGTACGCGCTGAAAACCACTAACCGTTTTTTGAGTTTGAATCATTGGTTGGGCCCGCCTGAGAACGTGGGTAGAGTTTCTCGGGTCACCGACTCATTATTGGGAAGATATGGGTGATCGAATGCCTCGGATTCCATTCCACCAGAAGAGGCCGGCCTTCTGACAGACATGTGGCATAAAATGAAAAAGAAAGAAGGTTTTCAACAAGCAATATCGCGTAAATGAGTGGAAGTTGATGTATCATTTGTTGATAAGCCACCTTCTTTTCTCATTTGAGGCCACATGGCTGTCGGAAGGCCGGCCTCTTTTGGTGGAATTTGAGGCATTCGATCTCCCATATCTTCCCAATGATGCGTCGGTGACCCGACAAACTCTACCCACGTTCTCAGGCGGGCCCAGCCAATAATTCAAACTCAAAAAACGGTGAGTGGTTTTCAGCGCATATGATGCCTTTAAGCAGAAGGATGTTCCATGAAAGCAAACCGACAAGAAGGTGACCAATGACTTAGGGGTTTGCCTTGGTAAGGGTGATATTTGGCGCGAGCGAAATAACACTTATTCAACATCTGTTATAGCAACTGCAGAAGAGGAGCGTAGAAAATCTATAGCTCTCACGAGTATAACAGTTTTTGCCACTGAGCACTTTATCAGTTTTTGCTACTGAGCACTTCACTAGGCTTAGACTATGCTGCTGGCACCAACAAAAACCGGCGGTTCGAAGCACAAGGAAATAGCAAATCTGCAACAATGCGCTACCAGAGCGTCTAACTTTCAAACTGAATTTTCGTAGATACCAGTTGCGCTTCTGTGAGGAAAAGAAGAGGTAGGAAATAACATCAATACAACTCAAGCAATTATGGGTTATGTGGAACTTATTGAAGGCACAGTCTAACCTAAAGGACAAATTCTATGATTTTTGCATAATTGTGAAGTAGACCCACCCCATATAATACTTGCAAAGTGCGAGCTCTCAATTCTCCCGAATAAGCGAAATATAGGAGGAAGCCACTCTGGAGCGCCCACAGCAAGAAGCTGCGTTGCCACGCCCCTTCAACGACATTTCGAGCGCAACAGCGAGAATAGAAATGGTTTTCTAGCATTAGCCCCGTTCTTGCCTGCGTTCTCAGCCGACAACTCGTCCACTATGCTTCCGCCGCTCAATTCTAAGCAATTTTCAAGGAGCCACATCTCCGCTCTCAGAGACTATGTACAATTCCAGAACTCAGGGTGGGACCCTTTCCAAGGATCGCTAATTCAAGCAAAATCTATTCAGAATGTTTCACTGGAATATTCGCAATGGTCGTATGAACACATTCGATTCTCTGACTCCAGCACCGACTTCGCGTTTCAAGCACTCGATTGATTGTGTCACTCCAATTGACTTTTGAGGAACATCTCCAAATATCTCTTCAGATTCTCAATTGAACCACTTTGAACAGGCTTGTGAGAAAAGGGCACAAAAAAGCGTTTTCGAGCTTTTTTTTCTGGGCAAAACGCAAAAGATATGACCGGTACTGTTCACGTGATTTGCCGAACAACACACTGATTAGAAAAAAACAAAGGCTGTCTTCCAATCCATTGCCTACTGTCCATATCGCTGAAAATAACCCGGACCGCAGTTGTATCACGCACCTTGAAGATAATCAATCCGTGACAACGGGGTCCCAGCATGATTAATCGCCGTCTCAGAACGATTATACTCATAGAGCGTGCAGAAACAGCGGTTGTCTGCAATAGCGGACTGGAATTTCTCTTTGACATCGGCCGTGCATTGGACACAAATCGAAAATACTTCGGTGAACAGATTTTCTGAACTTAAAAAAAGTAAGGGTCGCAGGTATTGGTTATATCCAAAAGAGTAACAACCAATAATTCAAACCGTTCAGATAGGGAAATGAAAGGGTAATGAGGAGATGCTGGAGAAAGAGAGCAGTAATACATACTGGAAAATGGTTCAAAAGAACGAAATGAGCTAGCGCGTGAGATGGGGTGTTTTGGGTGCTGTGGGGCGGAATGCCTTTATCTGATCTCGTTCTACTGTGAGAGCACGGGTCGCACTCAGCGTTTTGGTTTTGGTTCGTCTTGGTTTTTGGATGCTTTTGTTGAAGTTGTAGTCTGCATTAGAGGAAGCTACACCATCAAGAGGGATCCTAAAAAGTATTAGAGCAATCCGTGGCTACTATGAAGGCCTTTGGCCAAATTTGGTCAAGCGAATGAAGGAGACGCGATCATTGCAGCGGGCCGTGCGGCGTTCACGACAACACCGCCCAGCGGGGTAACCATGGCGAGCGACGATCCCCAGCCGTAGCCCCGTGAATTCGCTAGACTAAATTCTACGAAGGCACCACATGCATTGTGCTTTGCTTTAGATGAAAAGTTTTCTTTGTACATAGTCTCTTCTCTTGTCTATACTGGTTCAGTAACCTGCTTGGTATTTCAAAAAACTTCCAGTATTTTTTCTTATTTGCGAATTTTTCTTTTTCAGAGCTCGTGCAGGGCAGCGGCAAGAGGCGCCACTATCATGCATCCGGTCGAGTGATCAGTCCTCGCCCTGAGCCTGGTTTGTTTGGGAGGATATGAAAAATGACTTAAACATCGGCTGGCTAACCAAAGTCGTTGAATAGGCCCAATCAATACACACTCAAAGGCCTATACGATTCTGAATGGAAGTCGAATATGTGGCGCATCCCCAGAAGGATTGATCAACGCCGAGTAGTTTATCCAATTATATATTTTCTGCAAAACCTGATTATGGTGGTTTTCCGGAGGAAATTGAAGATAGCGATTTCCAGGTGAATCGATTATTGAATCATTGAATCACCAGGATGTTCAATAACTTTTGTCGGTCGATAAGAGAGGGCGTTGCTACTAGTCCAATTTTTTTCGTTGCCCCAGTGTTTGCTTGTTTTTTGTTTGTTTTTCTTGTTTGTTTTGTTTTTTGTTGTTTTTTTGTTGCACTCTTCATATGAACGTATTCAAAGTTTCATTTCAATCTGTCAATTCAGTCTTTGTTTACAAGCCATTTAGTGTCGCCGTGTCACAGCAATGGAAAAAATTGAATACCGTGCAGTGATTAAATTCTTATTTTTGGAAGATGTAGCTCCAAAAAAAATTCACGAACGAATGTTAAAAGTGTATAATGATTGTTCACCTACAATCAAAACAGTAGAAAGATGGGTTGCTGAATTAAACTTGGTCGTACAAGCCTTGAAGACGATCCACGTGAAGGACGTCTAAAAAGCGCATCAACACCAGAACTCATAGCCAAAATACAGGATATGGTTTTGGAAGATCGTCGGTTGACTGAGAGAGGCTCCTTAGGCAGTGTAAGCTGTATTTTGAGTCAAATTTTGGGTTTTAGAAAGCTGTGTGCAAAAAGGGTGCCGCATTGGCTAACAATGAAACAAAAACACATTCGAATGCGACTTTTTCAGCAACATTTGGAGCGTTTGAAAGAGGATAAAATGGATTTTGTGCGTCGATTCATCACTATGGATGAGACTTGGGTCTATCACCATGATCCTGAATCAAAACAAGAGGCTAAAGAGTGATGTGAACCTGGCTGTTCGGCTTCGAAACGAATTCAAGTCTGGAAATCGGCCAAGAAGGTTATCGCATCAGATCTTTGGGATGCGAAACAAAATTTTGATTGTGGATTACTTGCAAACTGGTGAAACAATTGATTCTGAATATTACTGCAACTTTGGACCAGTTGTAGGCAAAAAGATCGTGAAAAAAGACCCGGTTTGCAGAAGGAAAGAATTCTTTTTCATCAGGACAATGCATCGTGTCACAAGAGCATTTTGACAATGGCGAAAATCCATGAAATAAAGTTCGAATTGTTGGAGCATCCTTCGTATTCGCCAGACTTGGCCCCCAGCGACTTCCATTTTTTCCAGAACTCAAAAAAATTATGCGTGGCAAAAGCGTTTTCCATCGAATGAAGAGGTCATAACGGCTGTTGAAGCGTATTTTGCAGACCTTCCGGATTATCATTTCAGGGATGGGATCCACAGATTGGAGGATCGTTGGAGCAAGTGTATAAGTGATCAGGGAGATTATACTGAATAATAAAGTGTATTTTGAACCATAAAATTGTGTTTTTCTTATCGAACGACAAAACTTATTGAACAACCTTGTGACAGAATGCCTACGAAACTCCTTATAGATAGGATTAGATTCGATTTATAGTACCAGACAATGTTTTAAGTGTTGCAGAACAGCATTTTTGACTCTTTCTAAATTTAAGAAGAAATCGATTTCAAGTGTCAGACATCAGGATGGTGAATTTTCGAAAACCAAATTCGTGTGTTTAGATTGAGATTACGCTCGAAGGGATCGATGCAGGAGGCGTGCGATTGAATTTGCAGTAATATTGTGGCATAGAAAAGTGAGTTAAGCGGCTAACGTAGACGCTTTCAGAAACTAATCGCTTTGAGTGAGGGACCAACTAATTAAGGTAATCACCAGAATTGAAATCTGGATGAAGTTTTTGGATGTCATGCTCTGTGCAATAAAGGCGTGAAAAGGAGGAGGGATCAACAGAAAACAATCATGCGACATGATTCTATGCTTAATTAACGCCACATGAACATAATTTTTCGTATGGGAATAAAGCATCGAATGACGTAGAACAAGCCATCGGAGTAAACACACACTACATATCAAGAATCATATACTAGTAGATAAGACATCTATCTGTCCGAATGCTGAGAGAGCTTGTTATGTGAAGTGCGTAGGTTTCACGCTTGAAGGGCTGCATCAAAAAAAGAAAAGATGTTCGTCAGAAAAACATCGGAGGAGGAGCTCGTTCAGAGGGCAAAGTGGCTGGCCTAGAAGATATATATCGCGAGAGACGCGTTGGAACGTCAGTTGAACCAATTAAGGATGGAGAAGCCGGCCATCGCGCCCCCCAAATTAGCCCCTTTTACGAGTAGTGTTTTCGGCGTAGAATACTTTTTCTTCGAAAATCGATCTCCAAAAGAATTCGAGAGTATGCTAGGAGCAAACTACGATTCATTATGGTAAATTCTGACCTCAGGGGTAAAAGATTTAGTGAGAAAGGTTTTGTGTGAATGTGTGAGGGAGGAAATCCGGCAAACAACCGCTGTGAATGGATATATGGGACAACAAAGCCACTTTACGACGAAACGGATGCCAACAAGTCAACCGCCGCCGTCACGTATAACTTTTCGCCACGAACGCGCTTCCAAGCAGGCCAACAGGTGTATACTCTGTGTACTTATACTCATGAACAGAAGCTACAGCCTCTTTAACTGTAGATGCTGCAAGCAAATGCAGTTTTTTCCTGTTTAAGGTGCAGTCCAAACTCAGGGACGGATTCCGAGATTTCCATATAATTGAGAACTAGACCCACCCTGTATAACACCCGCCAAGTGCGCGCGCTCAATTCCCCCTAATAAGCGAGATATAGGGAAAAGCCAATCTGGCGCACCCAAACCAAGAAGCCACTTTGCGAAGCCTCCTTGTACGACCTTCCAAGCTCAACAGTAGCAGAGTGAGCGATGGTTTTTTGATCTGCAGCACCGTTCCTTCCTTCAGTGGCTACCGACCGATGCACACTGCTGACCCCCGTCCATCTCGTATGCCGCATACAGCGCATACTTTCTCGGGGATCCGGTACATTTCCAATCCTGTCTCATGGTTTTGAATAAAAAAAACCGCAAGGAAGCGTTCTTTTGCGTTTTCGTCAGAACTCTGTTCTAAATTGTGCATTTGGGGATTTAGCGACATATTTGACATCAACATCCAGCATTTTGTATGAGCGCCATTTGTCTGTTGTTGGAAATGAGGAAGCGATGTTCAGTTCTTATGATATGATCATATTAAATTTTTGGAAATAAGCTTGTCCTGCGTCTAAAAATGCCTTGATCACAAATGAGGGAAAACATCAAAACAACCAGTTGCCCACCCCGAAACCGCAATAACAATGTATGATTAAACCATAATTTGCAGAACCTAACAGCAAAGATCCAAGCGCGAAGCTATAGGATCATTAGTCGCGGCCTATTGCAAACAGCCAGCTCAGATCGTGTTGTTTATGAATAAAGCTGTTCGACTATTTCAATCTTTACTCAGCGGTAAAACCTCTCTATTTCGATTTCTGCCCCTAAAGAGCTCTTCAATTCGGACATCGTCAACTGGTATTACATTTTCGACACCCTCCAAGTGCCTAGGTTGGCAAAAATAGCTGGCCTTGTTTTTACCAGGAATTTGACGCGAAACTGCTGCCAGCCGGCAAAATACAGCGGAAATAACGCGAATTTGCCGGGAAACCTCCAAAAAGAAGAAGCCGCGAATCAAAATCGAGAATAGAGTGAAATTATCGCAAATATCTTCAATGTCTCAAAAAGTTGGATTGTTTCAAAACGAGAATCTGGTCTTTATTCGCGAAGCGTGTGCGCGCGCGTGCTGCTACTTCTCCTCTGAGAGAAATTGCCTTTGCGGCCCCGCGATAGTGCCGCTTCGTCGTGTACAGGTACCGAAGCGGCACTTTCGCGGAGCCGTTGCGGCAGTGCCGCTGCGGCTCCGCGATAGTTCTGCCGCAGCTCTGGAAGAGTACCTAATATGAAGTGATTTAAAGGCAGTGCCCACGATGAAATCGTTTGCGAGTTTTCACCAGAAAACGAAGGTTTAGAGTCTGACTGTTTCATCAGTGAAGAAAGAATCATGAGAAAGGCTGCAAAACATCGAAAATCAGCCCTTCTTCTCGAAAGCCACATTTCAACGGCGGATGAGTTGCGCGAGCATGGACCTGAAGTGGACAGCGTGCGCAAATACGCCCCAATGCTAAAACTCTGCCGCGCTCGCGCTCCATTGGTGATGTAGAAACGGACCAAACTGTTCCTCGGAAAACTCGACCGCGAGCGGAAGGGCTAGCGCGAGCGGACTTTGGAGCTGTATGGAGCTCTATCGGGCTCGTTTTCGTTCGTTCTTTCGACTCCAGTGCTCCAATGAGACCCTGAACTTTCGATTTCCTGTCAAAAACCGAGGACCAAATTTATCGTGGGCACTGCCTTCAAGAATTATAATACAACTACGGGGGTTCTAACTTTCTAACGCAGAGCAGCTGCGGTACTATCGCGCCGATGTCGAGGCTTAACACACGGCAACAGAATCGTCTGATCACTGAGCCTCTGCCGCTATCGCGGAAATAACGCGGAACTATCGCGGCACAGTCGAGGGTTGCGGTACTTTCCCGGCACTAACGCGGCAAATTTTCTCAGAATCTCTGCTCTTCGGTTGTCCCTTCGTTTTGCTTCTCTTACGCTAGGAACCGTTAGAAATCCGTTCTGGCACAAGTCTTGGGCCTATTCTGAGAAAAATCACAAAACAAAATCCAGCGAAAGCTGTTGGAAACAAGAAGCCCTGGTGCCCTGCCATAGCATCCGATAAAGTCCCTGCAGATCCTTGGTAAAATCATGACATTGCCTAGATTCTGGTGAGATTGCAATGAAACGGATTGCAACGCGATGGATTGGTAAAGGCTGATGGTTCGAATCTTGATATGCAGTGGCGAAAATCGCAGCACATTCTCGGCACAATCCCGACATTGTCGTATTTTTGCCTGATCGAGGCACCGGGGTCTCATAAAAATCTGGGTAATGCCTTGATCCTACCAAGCAACTTCCGGGAATTTGTCGCCTCGGCTCCGCTCAAGCACCGAGGGTGAACCACACAGGTTCTCGGTGGAATCCGAGTAATTCTTTCCAGATAAGGTCTAAAGCCTGTGCCAGAACGAAATCCTTTTACGGTTCAAAGCAAGTGTGGAGCGTGACGGAGAGACAGCCGGAAAGCGGGATGACGGCGGAGGAAGTAGCACGCACGCGCACATGCCAAGCGTTCACGACCTTCCAGTGTTTCAGCCTTAAGGAATTCCTCACGACCCGAAATTCCGGTGTAACCGTACGGATTGCCTTTGCTTCAGTTTTTCATTCGAATTATGATATATGCTTGACTTTCCTAGCGAATCTGGGATTATTTGAATTCAACATCGGATAGCTGGGCAATCTTTCGTTAATGTAGAGAAACAAAAAGGAAAAACAGTCTGTTTATGCCTCATTGAAGGAAAAGGCATGGAGAAGCAGTCAAGCTCATGTACAACTTGTGAGAGGATTGAGATCATCCGAGTGGCTGACCTGACACATCTGTCAAATGTTTGACTATCCTTGAAGAGTGTACATTTTCGCCCAGTTTGGAACACTCCTCAATAGCATGAGGGCTGAAAAAACATGCCGAAGAGACTAGAAGTTCGAGTCAATTCTACCCTATATCCGGGTGTAGGATGTTTTGCTCGTCACAACCAAGACTTTCAGCAAGAGCTTTCCTCGAACACAAAACAATTCAAGCAGACTATGGCTCGTAGTAAACCCGCAATTCCGTCAGATCGTCTTAGTGTGTGTGTGTGTGTGTGTGTGTGTGTGTGTGTGTGTGTGTGTGTGTGTGTGTGTGTGTGTGTGTGTGTCTGTTTGTGTGTGTGTGTGTGTGAGTGTGTGCCTGTCTGTGTCTGTGTCTGTGTCTGTGTCTGTGTCTGTGTCTGTGTCTGTCTGTGTCTGTCTGTGTCTGTGTCTGTGTCTGTGTCTGTGTCTGTCTCTGTCTGTGTCTGTCTCTGTGTCTGTGTCTGTGTCTGTGTCTGTGTCTGTCTGTGTCTGTCTGTGTCTGTGTCTGTCTGTGTCTGTCTGTCTGTGTCTGTGTCTGTGTGTGTCTGTGTGTGTGTGTGTGTGTGTGTCTCTGTCTCTCTCTGTGTCTGTGTCTGTGTGTGTGTGTGTCTGTGTCTGTGTCTGTGTCTGTGTCTGTGTCTGTGTGTGTGTGTCTGTGTCTGTGTGTGTGTCTGTGTGTGTGTCTGTGTCTGTGTCTGTGTCAGTGTGTCAGTGTGTTTGTGTCAGTGTGTCTGTGTCAATGTGTGTCAGTGTGTCTGTGTCAGTGTGTTTGTGTCAGTGTGTTTGTGTCATTGTGTGTCAGTGTATGTGTCTGTGTCTGTGTCAATGTCTATGTCAGTGTCTGTGTCAGTGTGTTTGTGTCAGTGTGTCTGTGTCTGTGTCTGTGTCTGTGTCTGTGTCTGTGTCTGTGTCTGTGTCTGTGTCTGTGTCTGTGTCTGTGTCTGTGTCTGTGTCTGTGTCTGTGTCTGTGTCTGTGTCTGTGTCTGTGTCTGTGTCTGTGTCTGTGTCTGTGTCTGTGTCTGTGTCTGTGTGTGTGTGTGTGTGTGTGTGTGTGTGTGTGTGTGTGTGTGTGTGTGTGTGTGTGTGTGTGTGTGTGTGTGTGTGTGTGTGTGTGTGTGTGTGTGTGTGTGTGTGTGTGTGTGTGTGTGTGTGTGATAAGACGAGCCCGAAATGTTTCAGACACAACTCAGATGAGTCCGAAATTATAGCAAGCGGTAGATATCAGTCAAGTGGTCGGCTTCACACATTCATGATATGATAAAAACGTGATGATACCAGTCATGATGAGAAAAACCGGCCCTATTCTGTACGTGGTGCTTCACTAATCGACCAAATCCATGCTCCGTTCCTCAATAAATGAAATGCTGGTTGTTTTGTAGAAGCTGATATCAATATTGATCGGCATTGATACATTGATAAGTCGATATTTCTCCTGAATTATATAAGTTAATCCGCCGCTCTTCAAAAAAGTCAGGAGCGCTCTCCTGATATGGCACGCTATTTTTCTCCTCTTTGACCAAGAAGTCAAGAAGTCAGTCAGAGCTGGTTGAGTCTACTCAGTCAGCTTTGACTGACTGGATGCAGCTTATCTTGTTTGTTGCTGACTTTTTTCACTTAGCCTAGGTCGCTATCCTACAAAAATCACGTCTGAAATATGTATGCGCGGCTTGCAAAACACTGTACTTCGTAAGCCACATTCCAGCTGCAGCGATGAAAAGCGATTTTACCTGATTTCCTTCCCATATCCTTATGCATGAAGTTTGACACAACTTGACCTAAGTAGTGAGCGAGTTTATGGTGCGAGTGCACTATACACAGGAATATTAATTACAAGAGGTTAGCAGCCAGCTGGAGAGCGGAGTAGAAGTCCAAACTAGTGAAGAGGGTTTGACCAAAATTGAGGAGATGTCGTTCAAGATATGGAAACTTTACGCACCTTATGAACAAATGTACCAGTACACGTTAACTATGAAGTCAACGGAAAAGTTTACCCACATCCAGTTTTGTACATTTACAAAAATATAGCCGTCGGTCTAGAGAAGACACTTATTTCACTCCAAAGTGTGAGTTATTTTTGATCATTTTCTAGCAACACACCAATGCTATCCAAACGCATAAGACATTTTTCCTCTATTTCGGAGTGAAGTTGATTTCGGTCGATCGCGTGCATGTGTGCGCGTATGTTGCTTCGCCCCCTCCTGCGCACTTTCTGGCTGTCCCTCCCCTCCCTCCGTACGCGCTTGCGAAGAAACAAAGTAAATTTGGCTCTGAAACAGAGTATAAACCCTCCAAGGGCTACATAATAACACATGCGGAAATTCTTAAAAGAAGGCGATATCTGCCCTTCAAAGAAATTTCGTAAACAAGCTCTTATGGTTTTTTTTCTGCCTTACCGAACCCGATTCATCCGCCAAACTTTGAAAGTAAACATTCTGTGCAATTTATAACAGTACTCAATACTCAAAAAAATTACTTTCCTGGTCATCTATTGATGTTTGCAAAAATCAATTAGGAACTATTTCGTTTTTTCAAACAAAAATATTTTCAAAAGAGGGGCAGATACGAATTGATTCATTCTACATACGTAGGAACGGTGGCCTTTAATCAGGGAGGGTAAGAAAACTATTAGTACCATTTCAGCTCGTTCTTCTGGCGAAGAAGGCTACTGTAGAAACACACTGAAGCCCGCACATTTTTGACAAGCACAGCATTTGTCTCATTTGCGCCAATATGCAGTAATGCTTGCATATCCTGTTTTCCAGTGAGATGAATGTGAGACTTCCGGGATATGAAATGAGCTCTCCATCCGATCAGCTGTTGATTGAATGTGCGGTCGCTCGGCACACTGGCCGAGAGCTCGAAATAACAATGGCACATTGCTTTGAATTGGGGCACAAAAAACATTTACGTTTAGCACCAAGTTGATAATACTTTTGCAATCAGCGTGCACTTTGCGGACTGAACTCGATTCAGTTGATGAGATGAATTGTATCCTTGACTTCAGAGCCAAATTTACTATGTTCGTAAGCATGTATGTGCAAGGCGAGGGGAGGGACATTGAGAAAGTGTGGGGGGAAGGACACGCAGCATACGCACGTGATGAGAGGAAATAAATTTCACTCCAAAACAAAGGATAGTCTTATGTCCGCAACATTTAGGCCTCAGCTTTAGTAAAAAAATTATAGAATTGAAGTCCTTCTCCCCACGATCATATCGTTTCAGTATGGTGAATTCTCGCTGAGAAACGTTGTCGAATTAGGCTGTCAACTAGAAATTGCTTGGTTCCGATTGTACGCGGACGTCTCGTAGCACATGATTTATGAATTATTTACACATGCTGCTGGAAGTGTATCCGTATATGTAGGACTGAATGGATTCCTCATAGCTTTGTGTTGATAGAAAAATTTTGCAGCTCACATCAGCAGTAAGCAATTATATGAAGACTGGTGTTATTTACCACTTTATTATAGCCTCGTCATACTCACACCCAAGGAAGTGCTTTCATCTCCTGCACTCAACACGTCACAGACGTTCGGGGGTTGAGGTTACGACGCAGATTGCTAGATAAATTCCCAAGAGCATAGCGTTGCCGGAGGGAGGCGACCAACAGACACGCATGAACGAACATGAATTGAGAGAATCGGAGGTCGATATGCTGCTTACTGAAGTGAGAGACGGAGAGATGGTGAGAATTCAAGTGATTACCTCTCTTTATAGCTGATAGTGTGGAGGAATAAAAGAAGTAGAGTCAGCGTAGAAGATGTTGAGTGAAGGGAAAAATACGGGGCTAGTTCAAGAGAGAATATGCGCCTTCTGGGGTAGGTGAGATAATTACATCCGACACATGCCGAAGCATTCTTCTTCGCCTCCTCATACATGCGCAATGTCGATTCTTCGACGACGATGACAAACGAAGTTAACCGAAGGACAGCAGCACGTGTCGCCCCCCAGCCAAATGACCTTGTTCTTATTATTTCACTCAACAGCCAAGCAAAGATCGCACCCCCATTCCACAATAGCTATTTCTTCCACGTATACAGTGCCGGTCCAAAGTGTGTTACCACCAGGGATGAGCGGAATAAACATATGAAAATTTGGAAATCGGTTTTCGGGTTTCGGAACGGAAACTTTTTTCTCGCTTTTCGAGAATCGGGCGCGAAACGCCTGCAAATGCGCGGAAACACGGTTCTCGGAACGCCAAACGCGGAAAAATTCAGAAATCATCTTGTGATTTTCACGCCCCCAGATGACCCAATATTTTCGCATTCCGCAGCACTTTTTCTTTTTCGGAATGCGGAATGACACAAATGAGCAAAACCGCAAATTTCGGAACGCGAAACGCGGAACTCCGCTCATACCTGGTTACCATATCGGCCTTTTACATCCGAGCTATCATCGATTTTTCTTTAGGGAGAAGCGGACTTCCGAGTTGCTTTGGCATTCCGCGTTCCGCTTTCCGAAAACCGCTTAGAGTGCTGCGGAAAGCGGAAATATCAGGTCTATTAAGGCACAGGCAGCCTATCAATAGCTTCGGAATTGTTCCGCGTTCCGAAAAGCACAATTCCGCGCATTCTTGGGCGTTTCGTACCCGATTTCCGAAAACTGAGAAAAAACTTTTGGTGTCGAAACCGGAAACCCGATTTTCGAACTTTTCAAAATTTTGTTCCGCTCATCCCTGATCTCCACTTAAATCGGTAACTCGCTGTCGCCCGCTTGTTTTTTAAGTTTTCCAAGGTTTCCCTTGTTGCAGAACGTCCCATGGTGCTACGCCCTTTTCGTACATTTGCCGCCGCGACAAATGCCGCCTTTTGATCGACGGCGAAACCAGTGTTTTGGAACATTAAGAAATTAAGTAGAAACGAAGAACTGACTTAATTGCATATGGAAGGCTTACAAAGCGCCCAGATCGGCAATGGATCGATACTGTAAAACGCGGCAAACGCCGTTATGACGGCGACAATGATCGACAACAGGAGTGTGCGGCAAAGCAGTTTAAATTTCCGGAAAACGGCTACGGCAAACCCCAAAAATGCCCGGCAAACGGCAAAACCTGTTTTGTGCTATAATACACCAACATTTGTTTAGTCGTGTCATTATTCAATGCGATATCTGCCAGTTACTATGAAGCTGACGTTTCACTAGTCTTTACACGGAGAAAAAAATCTCATTTGTCAAAAGCTGCTTGAAAGCGAGGCCCATTATAACAGAAACATCGGCTAAAAACGAGCAATGAATTGCACTATATGGCCCCAAAACTTGACTAAGATGTGTCCGCCCCACCCACTTCCCCTGTGACTCCTGAGGAAGTGGGTGGGGTGAGCACACCAGCAATTAGCCTCGGACTATTCGATCCCCGGTGGAAAGTTAAAGGCGGTTTTAATCGTTGCTTTTAAAGTTTTTTCAATTTTTCATCTTTACACCATTTCCTAAAAATCTCATCTCTGACACTGAGTCAGCCCTTGGTTTTCAACGAATGATCTCGAAATTGAAAATATTAATGAACAGTTATTACCATCAGCCCATCATCGATGGCGAACGGACCGATTTACACGAGTTCTCAAATGGTACATATGTATAAAAAAAGGCTGCTTTCGCGCTACAACTTTGATTCAACTTGGTTTTGTAATATTGAAACCTGAAGAAGCGGTGTGATTCTGAAAAAGGTTTTTTTCTCGCATTTCTGGCATTCCTAAGGGATTAAAAATTCGATGAATAAAAACGACAATAGGAGGCACCAAAACTAGCTAGAACTTGAACGAACTTCTCTGACTACCTCGTCAAAATCTTTCCATCAGTTACCGAATTGAAGGGTACAATTACACATTACATGAGTTGGAACTAGTAGCTGGAACTAGTCAAAATAATTATTTGTTGCAGCTTCGAATCGCTGACCAACACATAAACTGAGGTGAGGGCAAACCCTATTATTTCAACGCAATTTTGCCGAAAATTCGAAGTTTTTAGCGATAATTTCAGCAAACGACGACTGCAACCCCAAAATGGCCGGCAAACGGCAATCGGCAAACGGCAATAGCCGCACACCCCTGATTGAGAACGTTGGCCGCGTTTCCGCGTATATGTATGTACCAGTTTCGATCGGGGACCCATCCCCAATCTGGAGATTTTGCCGGCATTCTCATTTACAAAAAAGTCAGTTGTTAACTTCTCCAAATTTCTCAACAATCCAGAACGCTGGTTCCACCGCATCTCAAAAAAAGGGGCGGCATTCGCCGCGGCAGTACAAGTATGAGATGGGCTTAGTTGCTCCCAACTGTGAATATAACGAATCTTTGCTACTTCTCTATATGACAAGAACCGTTGGAAACGGCAGCGCTGTCCAAAAACCGATATGGAGCAAATTCAAACACCAATGTCGACTATTTTTAGATTTGGTTTTCTTCAGATGTTGCCATTTTCAAAGGGGTCTTTTTGTCAATTTCGTTTAGTAGAGGGGTACAACCGAACAAAGATTTTCTGCGCACGATGCCTTTTAGAAGTCCTACCCAATCCAGGATTATGGCCCCGCACTGACCCGCGGTCGAAAGCATACACTCTGCTTACAAGCCGTTAAGGGGAATGTACCACAGCTGGGACATGGTTTGCAACTACACATCTTAATTAGAGCCGGAAGTTTTCGAGTATCATATTCAATCGATCGATTGATGGCTCTCACCGGACAATCCTAAAATTTCAGATTTGGCGTAAATGGGGAAGATGGATTCCGGATTCATTCGAAAACGCTGTCTTCTCAAAGAGCGGAATTTCACGAATTTTCGGTGGTCCGATATTCGAACACTCCACTCGGATAGTCGGCCGGCTACAGCAAAGATATGACAAAGCTCACCTCCGGTTTTGGAGGCAAATGCTCAGTAAATTGCACCTTGTACACTAGTGAGCCGGATATAATTGCCCCTCACCGCAGCAATTACGCTTCGTCACTAACTCGAGCAGGAAGTGTCAAAAACACTGGCTGCCCTATAGACTCGCTCATTAAAAGGAGGATTCTGCACATTTATAACGCGACCAATGAATTATTTTGTTAATCAGGGCAGAATTGGAGGAAACTAGAGCTGAGCTCACATGCACATATACAATGAAAAACAGGATTTCTATAGAAATTGAAAAACTCATTTCTGCACTTCCAAACGTTCTCTTGACACGCTGTGATCATGTTTCCTTAGGTTGCTTAAAAAAGGTTAGCTTATTAATAACCACTCCAGCCGCGAAGTAGCTGGATAGGTTTGGTTTTGCTCACGCCTTGTGATCACTTGAAATTTTGCAAAGTGCTTAATAAAACCTTTACAACAAATTTTCTAGAGATTTACCTCTGTTACAATTTAAAGGCAGAGTTCGCGATAAAGAACGACTTCTGAGCTCTCTCCATGAGAATGTAGTTTTGGTCATCACAAAAGAAAAAATAAGTGAAAACATCCGGAAATTTAACGCTCGAAAACAAGGTATAAGGGCAAATTCCCGGGGTCGGCCGGCCCCTTAATTAGCGAGACTTTTGCTAATGCTTGTTTATCCGCCTTTTATTTTGCAACTAAAGTAGTCAGTAATCTCCAGAAATGCTCAGAATTTACTTTAGAAGCAAAATAAAAGATGGCAAAACACGCATTCATAAGAATCTCGATAATTGGGGGCGGGAAGACATCAAACAATAATTTGATCTTGGGCGTTTTTTTTTCCCCAATTTGTTATTTGTTTTCACTTTTGTGAGGCCAGATCTACATATTCATGAGAATAGCACAACAACCGATTTTATCAAGAACCCAGCCTTTAATGTAACGTTCATAACTACAATTTTAATATTTTCCTCTCTGGCAAACGGGGTAGCAGCAAGGGCGGTAGGTCCGCCTCTAATCCCACCCCTCCGAAGGTTCAGGAGCAAGTCTAGAGCGGCGGGCTTGCTGCCGTGAAAATTCTGATTGGTCAGCTGCGGAAGTGGGCGGAGACTGGGCGGGGACAGATATCCGTCCTTGGTCCTGCGAGCGAGCGAGCTTGGAGATGTCCGCCCTTGGACCTGCAGCGCGAAAATCGACGCAAACGCTCCACCCTCCTCGTCTGCTATTGGTCGAATTCAAATGCCGCTTCGCGCAATGGACCTGTCGACAGCATCGATCGGTCAGAATTCAACCAGACGGCTTCCGGCCGCCTTTTTTCATTATTTTTTTATTTTTCATGAATTTTCGCTGGATTTTTAAATATATGTCAGCTATTGACGGGAAGAGTGCATTCAACTGTTTGAATGCGTGGGCTGAGCAGTTTATCTGATCTACTTGTCATTTTCTGCCATGAAGAGCGCTTTGCGTTTTGTTTTAATGTGAATATGGATTTTGAATATGGACTAGTGTTGTGTGTTACGGTTCGCAGATTTCCGCGTGTACGATTTTGCATATTTTTATCATTGCGCCTGTATAAAATATGTGCCTCTCTTCATCTCCTCCATAGTCAAGCGCTAGAAAAACGTCAGGGCTACGCCATTTTGAACTCTCACGGTTACGGTTTACGATTTTAACAAGTCTTTCTCAGAAAATCCGTTTGCAGATAGGGAAATTTTTCACATCCTTTTTTTAAATTCGTTTTCCCAGCTTGTGAACATTTTGAAGATATCTTGCCGCTAAAAAATTGAAATCTCACTCCTGATTTGCTGTTTTCTGCTCGTTCATCTCTTCATCCGGGTTTACATGAGTTTGAAATGTTTGGTGTTGCATAACTGAAAATATTTCCCACTCATCGAAATTCTTATAACCTTTTGCCAATTATTTCGGAATTTAAAAATTTTTGTGAATGTCTTAATGAGGGAATTTCAAAAATGTTGTGAATTAAAGTCTGTCTGAATGAGAGTGTCTGCCCAGGCGGTCGGCGTGCGTGTCGAACGGAAGTCTAGAGGGCATTTGTTGGACTACGTGACGACCGTTCAACACACACGCCGACCGCTTGAGCGGACCTTATCATTCGGGCAGACCTTACATGTACTGTTCAGAAATGTTGTTTAATGTTTAACTCCGTTCTCGCAACTTCTGGAGTTTTATCGTGTTACACCGCATTTCCATTTCTCATGTCTGAAAACTGCCGTGATTGCGTGAGCTTGTCGCTGACTATTTCCAGAAAGCTTTCCTGCAGACTGATGCCGGCTGGAGAGGTGTTGGATGTTGAGATCGTGCAGGATAGGCCACGTGCTGCACAAGTTCTCCGTTACTTGTGGAGCTATAAAAAACTGGAGGTCAGTTGTTACATGCAAGCAAGACTCACATAAACATGATAAGCGGTTTTAGGTAAGAGATTATGTTACTTTCAGACTCTGCACATCTAATCCTGCTCGATTTCGGACGACGATATTGCTGGGATCCTGCACCCTGCTCCGTCCGTGAAGTACGTGTGCCTGAGGAATAACTTCCTGGAGCAACCGTGGGCAGCTCTGGCGTCCAAGTTTCCAAATGCTGTTTTCGTAGATTGCAGAGGAAACAGGTGTGTAACCTTCAATTCTGGATATGTAGATCATAACAGCCTGATAGAACTAGTATTCTAGGCTGCTGTGCCCGAGCTGGGAAGATGATGTCGTGATGCCGCGCGTCGAGATTTTTTGTGTTTTTTGCGTTTTATATGCTTTTGAATTTTGTTTTTCTTGTTCTGCCCCCGGTACTCTGCCTACGGTTCGATGAAGATGCTCTTAATCCGATTTATCTCATTTTTATTCTAGTGTCATTCCCGTAGTTTCGTATCTCTGTATCTGCTCATCATTCTGAACCCGGTCACCTCTAAATCAATCTCACGGATATTTAAACTAACTCTTTTAGACTTGGTGAATCTTGTGGTTGTCATGCATGTATTGTGTTGTAGTGTTCTGACATGGTCTATAATTTTGATTGCGTTTGCCGTAGCACGGTTTTTTTTCGCATCTCAAACATCAGATCATCATGAAGTGCCTTCAAAGGCTTTTTGGTTACACGTTAAACCTCTATTGTAGAAGTGATTTCGAGCAATAAATTTGCATTTGTTAGTACTTGTAGTTTTATTATGTGTTGCTTCAGAATTCTTTAGCGGGCTCACTCAAGAGCCAGGTTGTAATGGAGCGATTTTGGATTTACGGCGAATTCAAAGGCCGCTCTGATACAACCTGGTCTTGGGTGAGACCGCTAAAAGAGTTTTTGGAGCAGTCGGGTGTTGGAGAAATCGCTTTCAAGGGCGTATTGGGACAGGAGGAAGGGGTAATATGGCGAAAATTTGCGGCAGTAAGGGCGTAGTGTCAGGATGACGAGCGGCCCTAAGCAAGGCCGGTCACCGCCCGTGCAAGGCTAGCCACCTTGCCTTTCCCCTCGAACTGAAATGGCTGGCTTTCCTGAAATGTACTGCTTTGAACGGACGGAGCACGGACGGAGACTCCGCCCCAGAAACGCCCATTTTCCACTATCAAGGGTGGGGCCCGAACCGTGAACCTGCCCTGCGCCCTCCTTCCTGCTGCCCCGTTAACCAGAGCTCTTCGTAATATGTTCTTGTAACGAAACTCACATTTTCCACTCACTATGCATGCACTATGTATTTATTGATGTCAGGGATGTGCGCAAAAAAGATTTCTATCCGGGAACGGAAAAATGGAAAGGGAAAAGCAGTTTTATCCGGATGAGACAAAATGGCAGAGAAAACGAATACGAAAAAAATTTCACTGTCGCGCTTCGTGACCAGCCATAGATAACGGAGAACGAAAACGGATATGCGAAAATGGATAGAAGACAAAACACAAAACACGATAAACAGATATTTCCACACATACCTAGTTGATGCGCGACTGAGTTGATTATTTTCTCCTACGGACTTATGTATGTAATTGTACTCCACTGCCGCACTTTTGCTGTATTTCTGTGTCAGTAATATGTTTTAACTGGAAGATGTATGTCTACGCTGAACGTCTTCTAGGCGGTCTAGATTGTAAGCACTTTACATAGCTCATTTAAGTAATTGGAAAAATCTGAGCAGAAAACCGAGACAGATTTTCTTATATTTCCCGATGTCTCCAAAAGAGAACGAGCGCGGATGAGTTTGACGTGAACCCGAAAAGTTGCATATAGACAGATTCGTGTTACAAGCTAACGACACCACTTCAAGAAGAAAATACAATTCGGAAAATAATGTGTTTATCGTGTAAAGCTGGGTTTTGCGCCCTTTTCTCCAGTAAAAAAAACGCCGCCTCTTCGCGACTAACCTCAGAGTGATTGGATTGCGCTCCCCAAAAGACCCTAGCTTCTCAAAATAAAATGAGCCAACGAAGCATGAAAAACCGAAGGTTCACATATTCCTAGCATTCCGCGCAAAATCTGTTTTCGTTCACGGCGACCGCACACCTAAACATGATTGATCGTTGCACTCGCTGGAAAGGGAAGACACAACTTAGGGCTAAACAAACAATTTAAATTTTGAGTCATATACAGGGTGGCGGAAAAGTTCCCTCACTTAGAGAATCATCGAATCGACACATTCCAGAAACCAAAAGCTTCACTAGATCAGGAACAAAGAGCTCAAGCACAAAAGTTATAAGGAGCGTTCCAAATCATGTTCTTCGGCTTCTTGACATGTACGTAGCACACTGTTGGAGCTTATCTACTTCGATCGCGCACTCTTGCGCCTTAATTTGGATAAAAGTATTCTATCAAAGCTATCTTCAGCGCATCTAAAGCAGCGTATCGTTTTCTTGATTTTTATTTCAGAGCAGGATGCGTCAAACTAAAACTTCACCGAGTTCAAATCGGATGAGCTCTGTAATCAAGCATCTTTGCCTCATAGTATCAGAAACAAAATCACGAAACAGCAGTCACTGCATTGGAAGATTGTACCGGTGCCCAGTCCTCGTACAAGGAAAATCCTTCTGCTGTAATTCTTCTGGACAACAAGTAGCAAAACCGGCGAACATAGAGCGGATAAGTGGTAATAATCTTTTAAGGTACGAATAAGATTGCCTGAGGCTGGTTGGTGCATGCGACCAGCGCCTACAAAAACTTTTGGTTATTAAAGTGAGCCGATTTTTCGACTTACAAGTGGTTCGCTGAAAGGCAGTAGTCGCGATGAAATATGCTTGCCTTACTTTCCTCTCTAAACCCTCTTCTGGGTTTGAGTAGTAGGACCTATAAGGAAAAATCGCGAAAAAACCGCTGTTTCGGGCCAAATTTGAAGCCTGAACTTTCTTGTCTTATGATGGTGGACGAGCCCACTCAACATTATCAGCATCGATGATCTCAAAAATCAAGAACATCAGCATGCTTGAAATTGAATTTCAATCAACGAACATTACCCTTCAGACTGATCTGCTGGAATATTTACGTACTCATCTAGTGGACAATATTGACTGAAGTGCTTGCTTTCATTGTTCAACTCTTTTATTAGGTAAATTAGCATTTATCTCTTCCTCTGAATGTCGATGATTTTTGACTTTTCGGCATGAGACTGTGATCTTTTCGGGCGGTACGCGTGCACGAACTGGCATCTTTGGGCCCTAGAGACTCTAACCTGTTTTTCACAGCCCTACCTCCATAGTTTTTCAAATGTTTCGATCTAAGCCGATTTTTGTAGTTTTTTCGACAACGTTTTTTATCGTGACCACAGCCGCTAAAGGCAGTAGTCGCGATGATAAAAGTAGTGGGAAAGACCATGAAAATCAGCTTGACCGCGAACAGCTATAAGACCACAAAGGCTACGCGGCAAGAAACGAGCTATAAATAGAGTTATTAGGATCCTAAGTTGCCAATTCGTGGACATTTGCACAGCTCCGCCCAAAAAGATCGCAGTCTCGTGCTGAGCAGTCAAAAATCATAGACGTTCACAGCCAGAAATAAATACAAATTTAGCCTACTAAAGCAGTTGAACGATGGAAGCAAGCCCTTAATTCAATGTTTAACTTGAAGAGGACAGGGATATTTTGACTATTCAGTACGAAAGATATTGTTCATTGAATGGATTCCAATTCCAAGCCAGCTGATGTTCTTTATATTAGAGATCATCGATGCCGATTTTTCTCACAGTTCTTACTACTCTGAGTCCGGGAAAAGATTTAGAGAAGAGAAGAAGGAAAGCGTTCTTTATCGCGACCACTGCCTTTAACCTGCAACGCTATCTGAAAACGTGTGGGAACTTTTCAGCTACTCTGTACACCATGAAAGCTAAGGCTCATTGCTTCAAACAAATGGAACTTTTCACTAAAGCGGTAACGCATTAGCGTTAGCTCATCGAGACCATCAGCTGTCCGGAAATCCAAAAAAATAAAGGTCAAATGTTCGAGCTGAAAGGGATTTATTCTGAAAATATTCAGTCCAGTTCTTTTTTGAGGATCAGACCTCTAAACCTAGTTCTTTCCAGGAGTGCGAAAGTTGTTCAAGGTGGAACCGATACAGACAAGGTGAAAAACACGCCACCTACAAATTAGAATGCGGAGAGAGTCCCGCCCACCAGAATTTCTTATGCCATGTGGACGGAGAGTTTACGTTCGGTGCTGAGGATGGATGCAGATATACTCAGTTTTCGAGTCCCATTCTGAACAAGGCTTTATTTGTGTACACAATGTTTATTTACTGTCATTCAAGACAATGTGCACCCTGAAAATGTCTAACGAGATTTCCTATAGTTAGGTCCGTGGCCTGTGTCCTCAAGAAAAATCGTTTAAATTCAAACAGCGGCTGGCGCGGCGGTTTGACTCTCAGTGATTGAGATTTAAACCGCCACGCCAGCCGCGGTTTGAATTTACGCGTTTTTTCTTGAGGAAACAGGCCGCGGATCTAACCATACGCATTCATCTTTTAGGCGGTTCCACGCTGATTCCAATGATGCCTCCAGAATCGCACAAAACCCCTGTGAACGGAGTTATGGCCCCTCGAAAATCGCATGAAATTGAGCGGCGAAAGTATGGTGGACGAGTATTCCGAGGCCTGTAATTTCCGTCATTTTCATACGATGTATGCGGGCGGGTGTAAAGGCATCGTTCACAATGGATTTCGTTTTCGAGTTTTCCATATATAATGAGAGCTATAGTTCCCTATATAACAGCTACGTAGAAAAAACCGCGAAAAATCCACTGAAAACCCCTTTTTTAGACCCAAAATATCTCAATCGACTTTTGAGAAAGGAAGAGTCGATCGTTAGAGATAGCTGTTTTGACCGGCGATCTCACGATCAAATGAAGTTTATCTTTCTTTCAATTGATTTGTTGAGAAGGAAAGATTAATCGATGTGTGTAGAAAAGTCATTCTTCACGTAATCGTACAATATATTCCATCAATTTCTCCTCAGCTGTACTGTATCAATTGCTGATAATTTACTTATATGATGGCTGACAGCAAATTGTGTCAGATGACTGACGGAGGGCCGGCCTCTTTTGACGGAATTTGAGACATTCAACCTCAATTATCTTCACAATAAGGCGTTTTCGACCGGACAAACTCTCCCTACGTTCTCAGGTAGGCCCAGAGAATCATTTGTACCGAAAAAATGGTAAGTGGTTTTCAGCGCGTACGATGCCTTTAAATAAAGAGAGATGCTGAGAATGAAGGAAGAACGGGGCTACTGGTCGAAAACCAACGTTCATCTCGCCACTGTTGAGCTCGGAATGGTGTCTAAGGGGGCGTGGCACGGTGGCTTCTTAATGCGAAGGGCCACATGCTCTCGGTTTTCAATTCCTAGTTTGATAATTCTTCAGAAAGTAATACAATACACTTCAAAAATAAGTAATTTAAAGAAGTAGGGGTTAGGAACATTCAAAATATCAAATCAGCAAATAAAACACCATTGTTTTCAGCCTAATCATAGACACCATGAAACCGAAATTCTCAAGACAGTATTACAATGACGTAATCAAGTATAGAAGTGAAGGTGTAGGTAGTCGAACGTACGGAGCCTCGTCAAAAGAAGCCGGCCCTGCGTCAGCCATTAAGCGCGATCTAGCACGAGGAACAGAAGCGCCATGGAAGGCGCAAACGATCCAGTACTGAAAACCCTTTACCTCAGGACCTCCTAACATTCGAACTTGTGCAGTGGGAGCTCCTTATTTTTGAAATTTTTTACCGGTATGAGATGTTCAAAGAGAATTCTCTCATTTATTAAGGTTGAGCCTCAGAAGAAGTTCCGACGTTCTAATAAAACTTCCGACGTATTGCACCGAACACACCGAAACAGACGGAAGGGCTAGGAAGAACACTTTTAAAGGTTTTCAAAATAGCTTTTTTTGAGAGCTGAGGGTTTTGTGCGGCTTTTTCCCGCTATTACCCTGTACCTCAAGTGCTTGCCTGTGCAAAAAAACATGAAAAAAATAAGTCACGGTCTTTTGCCCGTACGATATTTCTGAGGTGAATACACGATCGTTTATAATCGTTCTAAACATACGACTTCCCTATCGACACCCCTCCTCACCTTGAACTCCACCTTTAGCCTACATATCGAGTGCACATTTTCATTTTAGGAAAAAAATCAAGCAAAACGTAAGTTTTTGAGCATTTTGATAAATTTGAGGTTCAACGCACAGAACGAATCACTGACACATCCCTCTCTAAACCAAATACATTTCACATACATACATGTTAGACAATGTGTCCTCGACCACTAACAATAATGTAATTACTATTTTCAGAAAGATTAATTGTTTGATTTTTTTCGGTAACATGCAAGCATAAAAATACTTATACAAGAAAAGTAAAATAATTTGTACTTTTCCCACGAGCCCAACGAAAAAAAAACAATAGGGTACGAAAACCAGCCCAATACCACAGGTATTAATAAGGGGCTGAATGGGAGTCAGCAGAAGCAGTAACAGCGTTTGAAGCAACACCCTTCCAGCGAATGGCGACGACCTGAGGGCCCATTGGCATCAGGCTGTTCCTCTCTCCACCCTTTCAGCAGTCTGGCCTTGCATAGAATTGACTGCCGAGAGAATCGATCCCCTCATAGTGAGTGAAAAGCTAAATAAAACTGACACGGTAACACCTCTCGTAACGTGAGATGTTCGCTGTTTTTTGAAAGCGCCAACACAATAGAGCTTGGATTGGAGTCTGAGATAGGGGAGCAGCAGCATCAACAACAACAAAAACAACAATATCAACAACAACAATCTTCGCAACATCAGTATAAATGAAAAGATATATGTTGATGAAGTGTGCTCTGAGACGGAAATGCGGAAATCTCATGAGCGGAAATGTAATATCGGCAAAGAATAATAGATGCGCTGGAGCGAGATTAGTGAACGAGCAATGTATGTAAGAACTCAGGCAATCGCCGCATTCAATGCGTGTCGAATATGCATTCAACTCGATGACAAGGTGGTTTGAAGCAAAGTCAGGGAACGTGCTGCTACGGGAGCACGTGCTCCTATTGTGTTTCAAATGAGAGCACGTGCCCCAACAAATAAGCCGTCCAATGCGTGCATGATACACATTCAACTCGATGACAAAACGATTATCCAAAAAAGGAAAGTATACGATGCACTCCTGAGACGGAACTGAGAGGTCGGCATCTTCGCCGGTTCAATTACCCAAGTTTGCGGTACTTTACCCGCCCGGCCGCTGGAAGCGTCGTCTAATCGCTGACGGCCCCAGATGGTGCTCGGCGAGCTGGATGCGCCGCACGTCGGTGTGCCCGCCGCGTCGCGTCTGTGTGCTGCTACGATAGCGCTGGACTACCTTGCAGCGCGTACTCCTGCAATTGAATTTCGCGGCACATGCTCATGCTATGAAATTTTGCAACACGTGCTGCTGTTTGGAGCACGTGACCATGTGATGAAGCCTTTCAATGGGCGGGGTCACTCGAGTTGAATGCATACTCGACACGCATTGAACGCGGCGGTTTTCTGAGAAGATAGAACCACAACCACGACGAGATCTCATATCCAAATGTGTATATGGAGATATGGATGTAGCGGCCCACCAAAAGGGGTCTGCAGAGTTTCAGCGACAGGCGAATTAACTCCGAGCATCAGCCCTTACGCTGTGAAGAAAACAGTTTTTACACTTATCTTCACGGCGTTGCTCGCGGCTCGCTCGCTTGGGCGCTAGACATTTTGTTATCTAGCTTTGTGGCCCATTACACTGCGTAACTCGCCATAAACGATCGATATACCAACCCTCCCTGCTGTTCAACCCTGCCAGCAACGCCGCGGTCAAAACTCTATGGACTCATAAGGGGCCTGCAGAGTTCAAGTCATGGCGTTGCTCGCAGCGACCAACACAGCTGGGTGTTGCAATATCGATTTTATTCGGCGACGGGAGCGAACGAAGCAGCGTGAAGGGCGACGAGGGGGCACCGCAGAGTGTTTTAAGGGCAGTGTTCACGATGGAAATCGTTTTTCCGTTTTCCCACCTATGTTGAAAACGTCTCCATGCTGATTCCAATGATGTCTCTGTAATCGTACAAGACCTTCTAGGAACGGAGTTATGGTCCCTCAAAAATTGAGCTAGGGAAGCATGGTGGACGAGTTGTCCGAGGCTTGTAACTTCCGTCTTTTGCAGCCGATGTATGCGAGCTGATCTGAGTAGAGAGAGAAGTTAAGAACGAAGGGAAGAACGGGGCTATTGATGGGAAATCATTGCTCATCTCACAATCTCGAGCATTTATTTATTCACGTCGGTGGGCGTGGAAAGTGCATCTAGGTGTGACGAGCTGACGGGTGTCCAACTTTGGGGCCGTAGGGGACCGTTCCAAGCTCATTTTTCTTAGTTTTTTCAACGTTAGGGTCGCGCTAGGCCCCGCAGCTGCCGATCTCCACCGAAAAATACGACATGATTCTTATCGTGGACACTGCCTTTAAAGGCACAGTCCAACCTCAGAATCGAAATTTCGTTTTTCTGCTTATCTTGAAGAAAATTCTACGCTGATCACAAAAGTGTCTCCAGAATCGCCCAGAAGTCACTACGAACGGAGTTATGGCCCCTCAAAGATGCTGAATTTGAACGGCGAGAAGTTCGCGGACGAGTTGTCTCGAGCCTGTCTTTTCTCGTTATTCGCAGCCATCGTTTTGGAGCAGGTCACAAAATGAAGCCAGACCGAAAACAAATGGAAGAACATAGATTTGGAACAAAATCGATCGCGCCTATCTTCCCTATTGAGACCGGAAGCTTGTCGGTGGGCGTTACCCATTTTTTCTTCCATGGGGGCGGGGCCGACTTTTTCCTCGCCTTTTCTCGCTTATTTGAGCGAATTGAGATTTCGCGCTTGGCAGGGACGCTATACACGGCGACCGGAGTACAATATCAAAAATTACC
Source organism: Aplectana chamaeleonis (assembly GCA_029168955.1). NCBI lineage: Eukaryota > Metazoa > Nematoda > Chromadorea > Rhabditida > Cosmocercidae > Aplectana > Aplectana chamaeleonis. Next base: position 1,083,492 of record JAPDOI010000010.1, read on the forward strand.
CCTGAGCTTGGACTGTGGCTTTAATGCCGCGACGGCCCTGCCTCACTGCCAGCGAGCGGCAACCGACGCCACGACGATAATGTTCAAAACTCACGGGTAACAGTGCTGTCACCCGGCTGGGTGTCTAGGGGTGTGGCCGAGCTCTTCCTTGCCAACCGTTTATTCTGAGAGTTGTGATCGCTCACCAGCTCTCTGCTGCCGAGTACGAAGGCAAATGTGCACCCTACTTCTAAAACTAGCCTCTTATATAGGCAACAAAGAAACAATGATAAGCCACCATGAGATAGTGGCTTATCTCACAACAGGGGAGCGATGGAATGATATTTCACATGCTCCTCTTACGGATGAGTCGCCTCGGCTCACGACAGATCTATTACGGGCAGTAGTCTTCGAATGATGTCGATGCATTGGTGAACAGGAACGAGTGTCTTTTGCACCACAGTCTGGAAAGTTTCGCTTGGGCGGACGCGGTTGGATGTCGTGACGTTTGTTGGTCGGCTTGCGAAAGGTGATGTCCTCGAGCGGCGGCGTTGTTCTGGATCCATCATGACATAGAAATTCGGCTTATGTTCGTCCCGTCTTCTTTTCGCCTTCGCCATTTGGTCTTGTTTGCGTTGTTCCTTCAGCTCGTCCGACGCAAAATCGAATTCCTTGATTTTGATCAGGTCGCACATCGTCATACGCATCTTCTCGAGATAATGGAGTGTCTGGCGGGGCGCGAAGGGTCACCGTTTGTACCGGGGAGCAGCACCCAAACAGTCCGAGGGATGTGTGTGCGGCGAGCTTCCCAGGACTTCCGTGTAATGATCACGGACCAAAGCTTCAAACCCTCGATCAGCCGCTGTCATCAGTTCAACAAATTCTGTGCACACCTGACCCATTCTCGTCCACTCCTGTGCACGACTGTCCTCGAATTGTTGGCGCTGCTGCTTGCAGGTCTTCCGTCCAGGGCAGACCTCAGGAACCGTTAGACGCGTTCTGCTCTCAGGCTTTCAACGGTGCCTCCGCCTTCTCTTGCTCTGAGCAGGTCCTGGAGGTTTCTCTACCTCCTCACTGCGTTTTGGCAAGACTGGACCACCTCTATTGATCTTGAGTTCCACATGACTCGGAACACGGCGCTGACGTGCCACCCCCTCTCCTTCACGATGCTTTGCTCCTGCAAATGCATGAGGAAATTTGGGCTCGCCTCTGCGATCCATATCACATATCGCCTTGGATTCAGCGACATGTTCAGTCACAAGGGATCCTTTAGCTTAGAAACATCGACACCTAACAGGGGCAGCATCAGTTTTCCGAGGCAGCAGGCATGTCCTTCTCGCTACAATAGCGTCCGCTGCCTCTGATTCACAGTTCCAGTCGTTTAACCACGCAGTGATTACGTCCTGCCCATTCGCCGGTTTCAACACTACTGTTTGCTGCTCCGTAGCCACCGACCGTTTCGGCTCTCTACAGTTCTTGCGAACATGGCCGAGCTTGCTACAGTTGAAACATCTGACGAACGACCTCCGAACTCCTGTGCTTCCGGGAGTAGTACTACGATGGTTTTGTACGACCGTAGTCTTACCGAATGATCCTGTCGCGGATACTCTAACGGGCGACTTTTTGCAGAAACTGTAACCCAATTTCTCCAGCGCGTTGGTACCCAGCACGAGTGTCCCATCCCCTCCAGCTTTGACAAAGAATGCTATCCTTCGCCTGCTCATTTTGCCGACCTGCACCGTTAGCCGAACAGCTCCTTTAAACGTCATCTTGTTGGCAGAGGCATCGTACACCGGCTCGAGCTGACCACATAGTAACTCCTCTACGTCGCCATCTACAATACCCGCGCTGAGTTTTGTAAGAAAGGGGAGCATTTTCCAAACTTGGCAAAAAAGCGTCCGACGCATGTAACTTTTTTGAACGAAGACATTTTTGGATTCTGAAAACGCTATCATATTCACAGCTCGAATTCCTACATAACAATGTACCTTGTGGACCGAAGTTCCCTAAAATCACTTTGTTTTCGAGTAAAATTGTTTTTGCGGTCGTTTCAAAAAAAACGTCGCGCGCGGCAAAAAGCGGCGAAACTTTGAGTAATATTTGTACAAGTAATATAAGAGTAATCTCTATGTTTTCTTCGTGAATTGGATGAAAGTGGGGCTCTCTCGAGATCTGTGGAGATTGAATTTTCGAAATCTTTCATAAAACACTCTCGGGAGCTTCCCGAAAAGCCGGACTTTTGTTGCGAAAGCCCCAGACCGATAAATGGAGAATTTCGGAGATTCAATTCGCACAGATCTCGAGGCGGCCCCACCTTCATCTAATTCACGAAGAAAACATAGAGATTTCTCTTCTATTACTTGTACAATTACTACTCAAAGTTTCGCCGCTTTTTGCCGCGCACGACGTTTTTGTGAAACAACCGCAAAAACAATTTTACTGGAAAACAAAGCGACTGTTGGGAACTTCGGTCCACAAGACACAGAGTTATGTAGGAATTTGAGCTAAGAATATGATAGCGTTTTCAGAATCCAAAAATGCCTTCGTTCAAAAAAGTTACATGCATCGGAAGCTTTTTTGCCAATTTTGGATAATGCTCCCCGTTTTTACAAAACTTAGCGCGGGTATTGTAGGTCGAAACCTGCGTCAAGGGCAGCCAAGCATGTCCAACGGGATTATGCTGACCTGCGGCCCTGTATCCAGTGAAGCCTTACGAGAAAATCCAAGTAGATGGACGTCAACTAATATTTGCTCACCAACGAGCTCTCGTTGTCTCCTTCCCGTTCCTTTTGCTCCACATATCCACTTGCTCAGAGACGAAGTGAATATCCTGGGTACATCAGCTTTTATCGTCACCGCCGTTGACTCCTGTTTGAGGGCTTCCTGCTTTACACCTCTGCAATCTCGTCTAAGATGACCTGGCTTGTAACAGTGGAAGCACCTGAGGTTAGGTCTACGTTTGTCGGCGCTGGATACTGCGTTCCCTTTGTTGGAGCCTTTTGTCATATTCGAATCGGATGACTCCACCACTTCTAGTCCGTCATCTTTTTCACTTGCCACTTCAGCACGCTGACCACCGCTCGAACATTGGAGCATTGCCGTAGCGACAGCTCGGCTTCTTTCACAGCGTTGAGCCATGGCCTTCACCATGTCGTAACCCTTGCCCTTCGGCGCAATTTCCATTGTGGTGTAGAGCTGGAGGTACTCTGGCATTTCCATTGTGGTGTAGAGCTGGAGGTCAGCGAGCTGACTCACTAGCTCACCAGCCCTTGTACGTGACAACTCTTCCTCATTTGCGTCAGGGAAGGCCTGCCTTGTCAATCTTTCCAACTCAAGACAGTATCGAGTAACGTCTGCTGTCTTCGTCAGGCCTTTCAAGTCCATGTAAGCCCTCATCAGTACTGCTGAATCAATGACCTCGAACTTGGACTTCAGAGCTTCCACTATGCTTTCGAAGCCTCCTACCCTGATGTGTTGCGGTAGGGCCATAGCTACGGCCTTTGGGTAACCTTCCATCTTCGTCGCAAGAAGATGAACAAGGAGGTCATTACGCAGTCCAAGATATCTGTACTTCATCGTGAATCTCACAATGAAATCATCGAAGTTTCTCCCTTCAGGGTCACCATAGACCTCTACATCGGGAAGAGCCATGGCCGCGAACATCGAACCGATGTTATAAGAACGACAAGACTCACGAGGCCTTAGGGTTCTGATTGACGGCGCTGGGCTCAATCCTCTTACACTCTGCTGCGTTTCAACTTCTGCTGCTTGCTTAAACGGGGATTACTTAGGCAGGTGCATACCATACTGTTCAGAGCGAGCATGTTGTCCACCCCCTGCTTCCTCAGTCCCATCACTCTGATAATCAGAGTGCTTGAGCTGATATGGTGGTTCTTGCGTCAAATCCAACTTCCTCGACATCTCGTGTACGTCGAGGGTGTGACAGCTGTCTGCCTCCTCCCTGGAAACCGTTGAGATTTCTTGAAGCACCACAGCTTTCAACCTACGAAGTTCCTCCTGTAGGTCGGTCAGCCTTCCAAGCTCACTTTCAATGGTACTGCACTTCTAATTGATCTTGGAGCTAGCATGTTTCCTCATCCCTCTGCGTTCAGACTTAGTGGAGCTGCTCTGTACTAGTTCAGCGGGTAGCCCACGCAGATTTTTCAAGCAATTACAAATTGCTGCCGTAGATGCCCGTACTTGAAAGTAGCACTTGTTTACAAGGTTCTGAATCACATGCTGCAGTATCTCCAGCCTCATCACCGTAGAGGTGAATTGCTGCGACACCGAAGCCTCAACCGAGAGCTCTCCAACCAGGCGGGTAGAGCTCGATTCGGGAGTCTTCACAGACATTTTGAGCTCCGCAAATAGAAACGTGCGTTCCTTTGTACTGATACCTCGCAGTACTACTGAACACACGAGCCGCGAATCTTTTCGGCTTAATCTACACTTGGGTTCATCGGTATTGATACTTGCTTCCGCAACGTATTCTCCCAATACAGGTACACGAACCACAAAGCCACGTGCGTTTCTTCGTACTGATACTTGCTTTAGCAACGTACTCTTCCAGTACTACTAAACACACGGATCGATTCTTCCGCCTCTTTCCGACGCCTGTCAACTGTATACCTCGACACTTGGTTGGCCATTACACCACAAGCTACGGCACGTCGCACGCACACGCAACGCCACTCGAGCAGTTGCTCCACACGCGAGCACGCCGCAGCTGTGTCGAGATACACTGCCCAGCAAACGGCAGGAGTCGCGCCTTAACCGCTCTCAACGGTCTAACGGCGGATACTGCAGATTGGCTCGGAAGTTTGGTTCGGCCCCCAAATCACGGGTAACAGTGCTGTCACCCGGCTGGATGTCTAGGAGCGTGGCCGAGCTCTTCCTTGCCAACCGTTTATTCAGAGAGTGGTGATCGCTCACCAGCTCTCTGCTGCCGAATACGAAGACAAAAGTGCACCTTACTTCTAAAACTAGCCTCTTATATAGGCAACAAAGAAAAAAATGATAAGCCACAATGATATAGTGGCTTATCTCACAACAGGTAACAACATGGGGAGCGATGGAATGATAGTTCACACAAAAACATTTTTGTCGCCGCGTCAAGGTTCACGCTCGGCTACTACTCGCTGATCGCTGCAACTGTGCAGACCCCTATATAAGAGCTAGTGCATACTTCGCCACCGCAACAGTGCAAGTTAGCAATATCGATTTTTGGTCGATATAGATGACAAGCACTATGTCGCGTCGCTCGTCGCGGGAAGTATGCACTAGGCCTAAGACCGGAAATGAATACGTGGCACTGCGGCGCCGACGTAGGAATATCGGCCTGCGTCGCTGCGCAATCAATGCACCTTCATTATACACTGCACTGCCATATTAAACTCAGAGTCCAATCTCAGAATTGTTTACCACTTTTATTAGCTTATCCGGGAGATAACTTTGGGCTGATCACAATTTTTTTACCCAAAATCGCTCAGAACCCGCTATGAACGGAGTTATGGCCCCTCGAAGATTGTGAAATCTGATGGCGAAAAATTCCTCGACGAGTTGTCTTGGGTCAGTTTTTCCAAGTCGTTCGTAGCCATCGCACCGGTGCAGACTTTACTACAAAGCCAGACCGATTTAGATCAAAATTCTTGGCTCGTCACGTCCCTATTGAGACCGAAAACAATTAAAGGCACCGTACATGATTAAAACCGAATTCCAGCTTCTGCGTCCGATCGGACAAGTGGGTCACGACAATGTCACTCAGAAAGTTTGGAGTTTCAAAATCGCCTCTGAATGAAGATTTGCTTACCTCAAACGACTTCCTGGGTTAGGGGGCGGGGCCTGTCCTGGAGCCCACCTGTTTTTGCCAGGAATAAAACTCCGTGGTTGCTGGCTGCCGGCGTGCCTTGACGCGTCGTAGGGCGCAATGTACACGTCAGTCGATTTAACATTCGGCATCGATCGAAAGCAGCTCACAGCAATGGATGCAGCAGGTTGGTAACCCTATTTTGATTTCATTCAAGTGGTTATTTTTTGGGTAGGAAATTAATGACCTCCAACGCTGCGCCAAGGAAAGAATCGTAGAAATGTTCCTTGCGTTCTCCGCGCAACTATCCCAAGTGGATGTCGGCGCGAATTTCAAATTTGTTTTGAAGCTCCTTCAAATGTTTTTTTTCCCTTGAGAAGTTGACGTTTTTGAGGGGCCTTCTGCAACCTTTAGTCACTATAGGGATATAACGACACGAAAACGTCAAAAACTCGAATATGGTTTTCATCATGTACGATGTCTTTAAGGCGGGGGGAATGGGTGCTAATTTGTGGGCGGAGGGAACGGATGCTTGATTTTTCTCGCTTACTCTGAAGAGTAGTTTCCGTGTTTGACAGGGTTACTACACACAGCCACCAGACCATAATATAAAATTTTATCCACGAGCTCCGGCCTATACAGAATGAGTCAAAGTATGTAATAGCACAAACCATTCAGAAAAATCAGGATAATGCGAAGAGAGTGGGGGGAGATACCAATCCTGGTACACCGATAAGTAGATGCCGCGGTCGAGCTAACGTCGGCATGGATCCGAAAGAGACTTTACGTTCACTGTTGAAGGTTGGCGCAAACTCGGTGCCATATGCTATAACATATGTAGATGCACCGAGTTTGCGCCAACCTCCAGTAGGGAACGCAAAGTTTCTTCAGGATCCATGCAGATGTTACATACCCGCCTAGGTGCAACGAGGGTGGCGGTAATCCGCCCCGTTCACACTGTCGCCCCAGCGTTTTCAAGTTAGCCTTCTTAGAAAACCACTCGATTCCGAAAAGCTGACTCCCGCCGCGTACGTTGCGCCCACGCAGCTAACTCATCCGTGTCTTCTTCTTTTTCGTGACTGGTGTTTAAACCTGGACACAATAGATTTTGGAAAATGATCCAAACAAGCAGAACTCGCAAATTTTAGGCTAGTTGATCGGATACACAGAATTGGAAGTGCCTAAGATCCATTCGGCCGATATCCTCTGTTTCACCAGCAAATTTAGTTTGTTCCTTCCAGTGGTTATGCGGAGGGTAGAGGCAGCGAGAAATTGTGGTGGAAGAGACGCAGTATACGCGCGCGAACAACGGCAGTGAAGTTCATCCAAAACAAAGGATACACATGGAAGATGAGCCGCTCGCGTCCTATTCTGCCCGCTGAACTACTCCTAAGAGCCTTCTATTCGGCTAAACAGAACTCTCACGTTGATATTGTAAGCGTGTAACGTTTGACAATAATGCACCCGAGGGCGTCAAAGACTTGAGCTGGTACCTCAAAAAAGTATCACTTTGCAGTCGAGCGCTTAGCTTATACATGCATGGAGGAGAAAAAAACCTATTCGGCACGAGAGCTTCTCGTTTTGAGACCTTCTGTATAAAAAGACCCAAAGAACAGCCGTGAAGTATACCCAAAGTGATAAACACCAACCACGTTGAGTGGTGAATATACTAAAGTTCTCAACGTAATAAGTCGCAAAAAGTGCTAATTTTGGGGTACAAACTTTGAAATGATGCTTAACGTACTTCGAATATCACGAGCAGTGGAGCAGAAGGCATGGCACCTAAATGAACCTCCTTTGAGATTAACCGTGCATTCGACTTCCATTCAGAATCATAAAAGCTATCGAATGCCTATTACGCCTATTAGGTTTATTAGACCCATTCAGTAGAACAGATGGTCAAAGGCTTCAACCAGACAACATTGGAAAAATCATATACTTTATATGAAGGAAAGACAAGAACTCCTGCTATGGGAACTTCCCCTATTTATCTGCTGTCGAGAGGTCCCCTTCGCCTTCCCCCAGTTCGGGGGAAGTTCCACAGTCGTTTCGAGGGAAGTTCTGCTGTCGTTTTCGGGAACTTCTCCACGAAAGTCTGAGTACAGGGCAGTGTTCGAACAGCCATAGTTTCATAAACTCCCTAATTTGAAACCCCACCTTTTGCGAACCATCACACACTGGCACGGGTTTTTGATTGAACACAAAAAATAAGTGACTGTATTCAATAATGTGGTCGTGAACGGCATCGTTTTCCGATTTTTCGGTCTTGGATTCGACACCCGGATTTTAAAAAATTCTGATCTAGTGCCACAAGTCCCTGCTTTTCCCAAAAAGTTGGAATCCCCGGGAGCATGAAATTTCGGGTGCGATTTTTAACCCCCTCCCCCTCCAATATCGAAAACAGCTCCAAAAATAGAAATCGAATTTCAGCGCGTACGATGCTCCCAACAACAAATTTCAGCGCGTACGAATTTGGAATTCCAGACAAATCTTCTAGTCTTGAGATTTTTCCCGTTCTGAATTTCTTCCCAGTTTTGAGAAATTCGAGGAACGCACACCGAAATCAGCAAAACAGAAAGCTCCACACACCCTTGGCACCACTTCGTATTGTGAAGAACGGATAAGACGAAATCTATTATGCTTCTCAAGTAGCCTTTGTTTATATGCGAAAGAGTTGACAAGCCGTCTGTCAGCTGAAGAGTGTCAACAAGAAAAGCGATACTTATGCAAAAAGTATGGGTAAGGTGTGACTGAGTGAGAGTTCGAATGACAGCCGTGCGCGTTGCAGACGGCGATGTGTGACATTCTATACCTCCAGCCGAAATTCCGCCACAACATGAAATCGCTAGCTCACAGCATAATTTCTAGTCAAGCAGCATATTCAACGAAAAGCTGCAGTTTGCTGAAACACTGGCGATTTTCCAGGATACTGAGTTGAAAATTCTTGCAAAAACTAAACCTACTGCGCGTAAAATTAAATCGTTCTATGACATGTATGAACATATATTATAATCCAATTCAAAGACGGTACCTACACCAAGTTTGCTATTAGACATATGAATACGAGAAAATAAAGCAACTGCTCACGAACAAACACACCCAATGACGGTGTCAGAATCAGAAGCGAACCCAAAAGCAGCTGCTTGGATATGTGTGTTAGGTCAATTTCTAGTGGGTTGTGCTCTAAAACTTGTCATATAGGAATAAATAATGAGTGAGTACGTGATTTCATGCAGATCATCGAATGCTGGAATTATGATTGGAAATGAAAATTTTCTCTAGTTACCCGATTTCAGAAGTTTTTCAAACAAAAATAGTCTCTCGAACCAGAAAATTCGCCAAGAAATGCAAGAACAAGTAATTTCATAACACAAAAATCCATGTTTTCGCACAACTTCGGTACTCATGGTGAAATTTAGCACTCCTGATGCAATCATGTACATATCCTCTGTATCAAAACGAAATTCAAAGAAAGCATTGCATTATATACACAATGCACTCACACATTGCATTTCAGAAAGGTACAATCCAACCTCAAAATCGTTTTTCTGTTTTTCTGCGTATCTTGGGAACGATCCCACTCTGATTCCAACGATGTCTCTGGAATTATACGAGACTCACTGGGAACGGAGTTATGATCCCTCAAAAACTAAGCCGCCAACGCATGGTTTACGAGTTGTCAGAAGCTTGTAACTCACGTAGTTTGAAACCGACTCAGACAAATCATCGCTCGGAGCGGGACCGGAGAGCGACCCGAGCGACGCTGTCTCTCCGCTCCAAGCGAAAATCAGCTATCTAATCGGGCAACAGCAGCCGCTTTCCAGGCGACAGCAGTCCCGCTAGGAGCGATCTCCGGTCCCAACTGGCACTATGGTCCCTGTCCAAGCGATTCTCGAAATTTTCCTAACTGCTATTTTTCTTCATTTCCGCCTCTTCTTGAAAGGATTAAGCCTCTCAAGAGGATAAGGTACTAGTTACAGCCTGTGGGTCAGGAGGTTAATCCTGCCACAGGCCGCAACAAGGATACCATCCCAGCATGGTCCGCAATGAGGAAGCCTTCCCCACCGCGAGCCATGGGCGATCCCCTCGGCCGCCAAAAATTGTCTTGCTGATAGTGACCCGATGTCACCTCTCAAGAGTAGCCTCGAAAGGCCAACTACCCGTCTACACGGGACGAGCAGCCTTTTGTTCCCGCAGGATTGGTTGTTCTTTGAGTAATAACGCCGCCCGCACGTTATCACTCGAAGAACAACCAATCCCGCGTCTCTCTATCTCTGGCAATGGTACCGCTGTCGCCCTGAGAGCGACCGGAGAGCGGCCAACGCTGATATTCCTACCGGACTGGGACCACGGTGCCAGTTCGCCCCTCGGCCGCTGTCAGGGCGATGACGTCATAATTGGGAAGAGCCGGCCGGTATCGCTCCGAGCCATGGGTTGTTTGAGGATGTGTTCGAGCTGACCTGACCATAAAGAGAGGATGAGAGTGACGGAGAGAACCGGCGATTGATCGGAAATCATTGCTCATCTCGTCACTGATGAGCTCGAAAGATCGTGGAAGGGGCGTGCCAAAGTGACTTCTCGATGTGGCACCCCATAGTGGTTTCCTCCTGTAACTTTCTTAATCGGAGGAATCGATATGGGGTGGGTCTACATCGCCGTCAAGAGCAAAACTTACAGAAAATCAAGTTTCTGTGGAAGATGAATCTTTTTCCTTTAAGGCACAGGACACCCAACAAATTAATTTCCAGATTTCATGCTTATCTTCGAAAGAGTCACACGCTGGTTACAGTGGTATTTCTGAGAGCGTCCAGGACCCCCTTTGAACGAAGTTATGGCTCTTCAAAGATGCCTAGATTCTGAGGGTGAAAAATTCGTGGACGAGTTGTCTCAGGCCTGTATTTCTCTTCATTCGCAATCGTTGCGCGTGATCGAGCCAGTATATGGAGACAGTTCGGCAATAGACTGAAGAACAAAGAATTTTTGGGATTCATCCATCCATCGAGCCGCTATCGAGTTCGGAATCCCGTTAGGGAGTCGAGCCTGTGGTGGTGAGCGAAGGGGGTCGCGCCTGTGGTGGTCGTTTATATCTTGCTTATTTGGAGGAATCGAGATCTCGCATTTGGCACGTGTTATACAAAAGGGGTCCTCTACACAATTACATGAAATCTCAAAATTCATATCTGAGGGTGTACTGTGCCTTTAAATGCCAGTTCTATAGAAACAAATCTACACAGTCGGCACGGCTTCTGGTTCCTTCGACATCGTCGTTTGGTTGGCGTATACTTGGTGCACGCTCGGTCGAGCCACGCAATCTTCACCAATTTCCTGGCCACTTGGTTCGTCGTTCTTTCTTCCATAGCTTCCGCCCACGATACACATGAGCTCGCTCAACAAAAGACGACCTCCCGTCGTTCATCACCCAACAATTTCGGATCACAACACGCGAGTCATCGGGACCAAAGATGAGCGGAAATCCGACTTCCGATGGTTTTTGGCCTTCTGGTTCCCTAAAAAGGCCTGAAATTGTGTAAAAAGTTGAAAATATTCATGAGATTGAACATTTTTTACACCTTTCCTTGTCAAATCCCTAGAGGGTTATTTCGGGCGCTACCTTCGAATTCGAGGTCCGTCTTCACTTTTCACAAAGCCAGGGTTGATTGTATTTACTATCGTTCTCGAAGCCAAATTCCGGTCCGCAAATGCGGACTACGGCTTTTGCATCGTGCTAATCGTGCTGGGAGAAAGGTTAAAGGCAGTGTTTACGATAAAAATCGTTCTTCTGTTTTTCCGCCTCTCTTGAAAACGGCCCCATGCTGATTCCGATGATGTCTCTGAAATCGTACAAGACCTTCTGGGAACGGAGTTATGGTCCCTCAAAGATTGAGCCAAGGAAACATGGTGGACGAGTTGTCCAAGGCTTCTAACTTCCGTCTTTTGCAGCCGATCTATGCGAGGTGACCCGAGTAAAGAGAGAAGCTGATAATGAAGGGAAGAACGGGGCTAATGATTGGAAATCATCGCTCATCTCACGATCTCGAGCATTCATTTGTTCACGTCGGTGGGCGTGTGCTGCGCTTTCGAGGTCTACCTTGCGCTCTAAGTGGCAACTTCGGGCTCTTTTGGAGTGATTCCTGGCTCGTTTCCATGCGTTCTTTCGACGTCAATGTGCCCCTCCACTACTCATTCCTAGTGGAAACGCGAACACTTTTTTTATCGTGAACACTGCCTTTAACCGTGCGGGGACCAATTCGCCCAGCACGACTATCACCCTGTTGCGTGATACAACAGCCGTTGTCCGTAAATGCGGACCGGAGTTAGGCTCCGAGAACGATAGTGCATAAAAATCCTTACATAGTAATAAAAAAAGAGTGGCGCCCGTTCTTCAGTCCGTCTGAAGCTTAAGGGCAGCAGACACGCTCAAAAAAGTTGTTGAGATAATCACGCTTCTTAGGTAGTATGGCCCCTAGTAGAACGCTCAAGCCGATAGAAGCGTCGAAAACGAGTAAAAATTACTAAATTTGAGTCGACAATTTTCGTCAGCCACGCCCATGAGCTTTCAACCCCGCCCCTCAATATACGACAACGGTCACTTCGGCTGGTTTCTGAAGCTTCCAACAACGTGAGCGTTCTAGTACAGGCTGTGAGAGTCTATCGGCTTCGCTATCCCAACCGTTTTATCGTTAATATTAGCTATGTCAACCACTCGGGCAAAACTCGTCCAATTTTACCCAACAACAAAAACATCCGTTATTGCTGTTTTTGCATGCAGTTTTCGTCGGTTTTTTTTTGTTAGTTTCCCAAACTACTAACTTCAAACCTGCGATTTATGACATTAAATCGATACCATTTTTGAGCGTGTCTGCTGCCTCTAAGGTGTGCATTCTGTAATTGCAGACTTTCCTGTTTTAGAAGGGTTATGCCCAAAACGATCGAACGGGACGCCGTAAGAAGTGTACGGGACCCATGTAAGAGTGCACCAGACGCCATAGAAAAAGTGCGGGACCATGTAAGAGTGAGCGGGACGCCATAGAATGTGTGCGGGACCGAGATGGAAGAGCGCCGGACGTCGTAGGAAGTTTGCGGGACCCATGTAAGAGCGCGCCGGACGCCGTAGGAAGTATGTGGAACCCATGTGGGAGTGCGCCATACAGCATAGAAAGTAAGTGGGATCCAAGTGGAAATACGCCGGACGCCATAAAAAGGGTGCGGGACTCAGGTGGGAGTGCGCCGGACGCCGTAGAATGTATGTGGGACTCATATAGGAATGCGCAGATTGCCGCAGGAAGAAGAGTGTCTTCAAAACGAGCTAGAACGAGACAGCTCTAATTACAGAATCTGCCGTACATCGGATTGATTTTGGGCGCTGCACAACTGGGGCAGATTTATTGCTTTTCTCTGTATAATTTGACGCTGAATGCTTTTCAAGTGTCCACGTTTGCGGCAGGCAATCTTTATGTCTAGAACAAAATTCATTGGGGCAAAAAAAATTCTGAGCCGACTCTATACATGCAAAGACAATTCATAATTTCATTTCCGCCGGAGGCGGAAATTCGGGGTTTAAGGGTTGAGCCCCGAGCCAGCCGTCAGGCAGGCGGTGCCCGCAGGACGGCTGGTTATTCAGTAAAGAAGGATAAGTCATAGCTTTTTAGTAGTCACAGACACAAGGATAGGGTTAATAGTTTAGCTGAACGAGCTTCCGATTTCCGATGGACGCGAAAAAGCCCATCAGGCTCCGCAACGGCTCCTGGTGATCTATTTCTTGGCTATTTCGCGGCTATTTCTCGGCTTTTTACGAAACGGACAATAAATAGCCAAGAAATAACAGAGAAATAACAAGAAGTAACCAGAAGTAACCAAAACGCAGCAAATGCCTCTGGAATGCGTTGTATATGTACTTACCTGGAGGTTAACATTTCTCGGCTTTTTTGCGGCGAGCATTATTACGCGGCTAATTCGATTCTATTTCTCGGCGAAAACTCTGAGAGTGGCACCTCGTCGTCTTTCGATTCTATCGATAATAGATTTTATAGCGCGATTATGAAGATAACTCTCTATTCCCCCAAAATCGAAAGCTGGAAAGGGAGTGGAAAGTTCGAACTTGACGCTTGTGAGGCTCAAACGTTTGAGTTACTACACACGGTCGATTTTGCTTCAGCGTCAGGAACAAATCTGAGCGGGGCACAATGAGGGAGAGATAAAGACGTGTGGACCCTGTGAGCCCAATTCGTCCCACAACAAGAACGAAGAAATATGGTGAGGTAGATACAAGCAGCTCGCTAGAATTAATGGCCCTTAGAGGGGTCCTCGTGCATCAGATCTATTCAATGATAACAAATGTCAGAAGGCGTGATGGCAAAGAGGAGGCCTTAGAAAAACAGCATCCGTAAAAGGACGGCAGACGAACGGAGACAGCAGCCGGCATGCTTACAATTTCTTTTCCTCAAAACAACAAGCCCGGGGTGGATTCGAGGAGGAGAAAAACTAATACGACGAGATATATGAAGGGTGAAACGAGAATCGCGATGGCGCTGCTATTAAGCCGGCCAAGCCGTAGCCATAAGTCCTCAATCCGAAGCCGAATCTTGTTCAGAACAGAAGAAGAACTCAGAGGAACGAAAGTAAAAGAGCAACGGAAATTAAAGTCATCATTGGCGCAGGAAACCACATCCCGCTTTTGCACTCAATCACACCCTCGGCCACAGTTGAATCACACTCTCAGCAAATCCTGTAATTTGACGCTTTGAAAGTGTGAACTATTAAGCGATGGATCAACCAATAATCAAGCCTGCTAAATCAGCTTTCAGTTGTTATTCGCACTTTTTCAAGAGACAGGAGACTGCTTTGAGCTGATCTCACAAGCCGTGATTCACTAAGATTCTTTCTGAACTGCCTGCGAAGTAGACTTTCGCGAGATTAGACTACTCGTATTCAATCAGATAGACTTATCATCCAACTTGAAAGCAGTTCACACGACAACCCTTAAATTCGAGATCTTTGCTGAACTGGTTGCTTGGTTCCCGGATGAAATTACATTGACGGAGAAATTGGGAAAAACGCACAAGAGGTAAGTACTTGGAATGCTGTACTCTCACTCCACCTCAATGTTCTTAGTGGATATGTTCGTTGTTACGATAAAATATCTTGTCCCTTAAAGGTAGTGTTCACGATCAATCTCGTTATTGAGTTTCCGAGTGAAACACTACGCTGGCAGGTGCTGGAGGGGATAGGGTCGAAGAATGCAGCGAAAACGGGCCAGAATTCGAAAAAAAGGCCGCGAAGTCAAGATTTGGTTGGCCCACTGCGCCTGTCTAGCCCGCCCCGCCCCCCCCCGTTCTGACGACCTTGTGGTGCCGCGGACGTTTTCGATTTCGATCACCAAGCAGCTGCGCCACGTCCATCCTGATCGATTCGTGCACATTTCGCCATTGGAACGCGCTTGCGTGAACTAGCAGGGCGCGTAAGCTCGTCGTTTGAAACCACTATTTTACCTTATTCTGAGCGCTTTTCGTCGCTGTTTCTTCACTATTTGACAGCTCTCTATCAGACTATCACATTTTTGAGTCGAACTCGAATATGATATTCATCGTGAACACTGATTCCGAAATTCTCACCTCTTTGTTGACCGTCATTTTATTTGGACTCTATCAAATAGCGCTTCGCACAATATATTTCTCCATCCTCGATTGATTCCCGTTATTCACCGGTCGCAAGCACCAAGAATTCGCAAGCACCCACCGGAGAACTAGTCCAGGCCAGAAAATCATTCCACTGCTATAAAGCGTCTGGGCTGGTAGTAAACCCCCCCCCCCTTGTCATGACGACAATTGTCATGACATGTCACGACATGTCGCGACCAAAAGGCGCGAGCTATGGGTTTGTATTGTATCCTACAACACATGGCTCGTGACTGTCACGAGCTTGTTGTCACGACAATGGTTGTCACGAGCTGTCACAAGTGTCGCTTAGTCATAACAACACGACAACGCGACAGACAGCGTGACACAAAATAGTGCGCGGTTGAGGGAGTGCGCAGATTGCTGCGAGTGTCGTACGCTCGTGTACAACAATGTCGTGACAACATTTAGGCGTGCAATTGAGAGCAGGGTGTGCGGCGCCTACCAAGACATTGCAAATCACGCACCATTGGCTATGTTTCTCCGACACTGGCGGCGGTCTCCTACGGGAGAAAACGACGATCGATGTCACCTACAGGAGCTGTTTTGCACTATAGGTGACCGAACTAGAGCGAAGCGGTCTCCCACAGGACATCGTGTCGCATCACTTCGATTGGGTCACCTAAACCACAAAACAGCTCCGGTGGTTGACCGGGACCACACACGTTGAACGATTGATCAAACCCGCGCTGCCTCCGAAGCGCCTGTGCGTGGGGTGGAGAGCCGATTTGGCCGTTGCAGGTTCACACAGGCGCACCCGTCATTGATTGATGGGGTGCTTTGGAGGATCGAATTCCCTCCTTCATGATAGTTGAAGGAGGGTCGCTATTGGGGCTTTATCCCTGATAGTAAGTAATCTTTGCCACTGACAAGTTTGTCAGCGGGAAGCATGAACTGCATGCTTTAAGTTTGAGCAAAAAAAAACTAGGCGGGTTTGGCTTCATTCTTGCACACGTTTTTTGAAATTCCCTCCAGAATGAGATTTTGTTCAACTACCGTGCAAGGTTCGGTCTCCTACAGGAGACAGATAGGACTCCTGCATGAGGCAAACAGGAGTCCTATAGCTGATGAGGCTGGGACTCCCAGCCGACTCCCGTAGGAGACCGCCGCCAGTGTCGGAGTTTTGCCCTGTGTGTGGCAATGATAACAATGCCTTGCTCGGTATCGATCAAAAACCAACAGAAAACACATGAGATCCCTCAGCCTTCCGCTGACAACTTTGAGGTGAGAGGCCTCTTTATTTCGATTTTCTTTTCTATATTTGTATAGGTAAATATTCTAACGTCTATATTCATAAATGTTTTAATCATTGCAGTTTTTTTACGTGTGTTTAGGACATTTTGATGTCGATTGAACTTTTTTGGTGTTGATTTCGAATTCCGTTCTACCATATTACTTTTCATTGGAAAACTTTTGTTTTTTAGTTTGTTTTGAATTTAATTGATTTTTTGTAAGACTTTGTGGACGTTTTTCCAGTTTCACAGTTTAGAATGGCGGAAAACAGCTGACTGCTGCTATATTCCTACGCTGTATCCATCTATCGTTACTTTTTGAAATAACTAATGAGGGTGTTTTTTCAATGAAAAAAAATGTTTTGAATACTCATTTGTAAATTTGGTAAACGTGTATGAGGTTCTGTCCATTTTGAAAGTGAGACGTTTTGTTGATTCATTTTTTTGTTTGCATAATTTTGCTCTTCTGGTTTTAACTTCTCGTAAATTTACCCATCCGGCAGTTAACAAACCAAGAAACTTCGAAACGATAATGAAAGAGAAAAAAGCTTTTCCGAAACGGGTGTAACCCTATCCATAGCTACCATCTCTAACAAGTGATTATTTAAAAAATTTTTCTATTGAAAAGAGAAATGTTTTCCCAAGCAAGAAAAAGATATTATAGATGAATGTAGCGAATAAATACAGCTAGAATCAGCTGTTTCCGTTTACCGCAACTATCAAATTGAAAAGCGCTTTCAAAGCTCTGTGAAAAAGTCAATCCCAGAAATTGAACTCATAATCAAACTGGAAAAAGGGAATGAATTTTAAAAAACGCATATTGAAGACACAATTTCGAAACTAGAAGCCAAACTCTCACGCGAGATCAAAATGTTAATAATCCACATGAGTTTACTGAAATGATTGAAATCAAAATAAGTGATGGCATCAGAATATTCACCAATGTGAGTATAGAAAAGACAATCAAAATAAACAAGCCACTCGGAAAAGTAGAAGAGCGATTCGATAGAGATAAAAAGGCTGCAGAAATGCGTTCATGCTACTCTGAGAGTTTTAGCATAGAAATATCCGGGAAATTAAGTAGTCCACCTGGAGCCGCTGCGGGGTCTGGCGGGCTATTTCGCGGCAGCTTTTCGGCCAACTCTCTCACAGTAAAGTACAGAACCAACGAAATCTTGAGTGGTAGAGTAACAGAAAAATTCTTAAAACGGTGCACCGAAAAGGTAATACTGGGATGTGCTCCGAATGTTGATTCCACCTCTTTATGAACCGATCAGTGGTCTCCAATCATTACGATTAGTGGTTGTACAACGCAGTGATCAGTATGGCGAACCATCATATCACTCGATTATGTGAGGGACACAACGAACGATTGGGGCAGTTGGTGTGAGCTCCGCTACTGGGCGTGCGTCCCGGGATCAGTTCTCGCGTATGTATGTGGTTTTTGCATTCATCTGCGCGTGTTTCATCACTTCGTAGGGCTTAGTGCTGACGCTGACACTTACAAAATAGAGCAGTTGGAGTGCGCGCCGTGATGAGATGAACGTTACAGGTTCATTTCCCATTTAGCGCTGTGGTTTTTGCGTTGGAGTGTGTGTTCCTTCGTGACAAACTCATAAAAAACATATGACATTAGCATTCGTTGTCATGTCTTGTTACGAAAAGTTTCTTGTATTGTTGTGACAACACGAGGGGGTTTACTACCAGCCCTGAGTGCGTCTGTCCGTGGGTGGTCAGCGCATTGTTTTGAGTGGGGAACTTGGTGACGAGAATCATCGTGACCACTGTTTCTAATGAATGGAAATCGGCATACAATACCCACTTTTGAACTGCGAGAAAAAGAAAAGAAAAGACACTTCTCGAGCGTGTTATTGGCAATTACTCACAGTTAGGTTTCCTGTAATGAATAGTGCACGAATCGTCTCATCATGGTCAACGATATGGTGTGTTTCCTGTAAAGAGAAAGATAGTGCTGGAATCGTCTCATCATGATCAACAATATGGTGTTACGATTTTGTTGGTAGCTTTAACTGTACGCTAACTACGTATGGGTAAATTGTCCCAGCTAGGAAACATTTCGACTTGGCAGAAAGTATGTGCCGGCTGAGCGCTCTTACAAGTCGCGGCGTGTTGTGAGAGTAGCACCATACTTATAGTTAGGCCGGGATCATAATTCTGACGAAGAGCGACGCGACGCAATGTTCACTAGAGTATTGCCCGAATATTCGTTTATTCGAATAAAATTCGAATATTCGAATATTCGAATAATTCGAATATTCGTTTATTCGAATAATTCGAATATTCGAATATTCGAAGAAGTGGATTATTCGGGTTATTCGAATACTCGAATATTCAAAAAAGTGAAATATTCGTTTATTCGAATAATCGAATATTCAAAGAAGTGGAATTTTGCGTTTATTCGAATATTCGAATATTCAGCATGAATACTTTGAATATTCGACAAGGTCGCAAACCATATTACCCTGATTTTACATTTCAAACATCTTAGAGTAATGAGTCGTAATTTCTAGCAATTCTTCAGCATCTCATAAATATATCGTTATAGCAAGTATGTACACTACTGTACAGTATCTGCCGCTGGGTTTGGCTACGCCGGCCTTTTGAGTTTAAGGCAAATGAACCGAAATCCGTTAGCACTATGTGAGATTGAGCACAGAAGCTCTCAGGCCTGTTTCTCGTTCCTAGAATCGTCTTCCCTTGCAAAGTACTGTGCTTATCTGGGTCCAATTCCGGTCCGCAATTGCGTCTCGACACGCTTTGCGGCCGCGCGCTTTTGAGTCGGAAGAGTTTCCAGCGCCGCAGCTGCCGGTCTGTTGACTCTAGGTGGATTTTAGAGACTGGAAACTAAACAAAATTGAAGAAAACTGTATAAAAAAGCCATATCGAGTCGGCTTTGGAGTTGGAAACTCGATTGACTCGAGCGCGTGCGTCCGCAAAGCATGTCGAGACGCTATTGCGGACCGGAATTTGACGTAGATAAGCACAGTACAGCGGCTGCTGCTGGCGTCCGGCTAAACAGGCCCATAAGCTGGTTACGGCGACAACACTCAAAGAAATTACAAAGCATTCCAAACATGCAAACAGTGTTAACCTCCTTTTCTGTTCAGTGACACACCAGCCCTTCTTTAGTTTTATGAGGTCCTGAAGTGGTAGTTCATTTATATTCATTTCTGTCATGATAAGGACAACCGCTGTTTGAGATTTAGTAAGCGCCCCCATGACAAACCGACACCCTGCTACTGCTACTTCTATTACCTAATGAAGCAGTGGTGCGTTTCAAGAAGGTTCCCGTGGCGAAACACGTCCATGGAAACGTAGCCACTGCCGCGTGGAGGCAATTTACAGTTATAACTCGTTGCCGAGGGAGGCAAATTTGTCCATGAAACAGCTATTTTTCCTCCCATAGCGTCGTGGGAACATTCTTGGAACGCACCCCAGAATGATGTGTGTTTCCTAGATGCAGATTTTGATTAACTCTCATTTCCATGATATATAAACCCGATTTAGATAAGTTAGTGCGAGCAAACAACTAAGCAGTTGAAATAAGTTTTTAAGGAGGAGGAAACGTGAAGAAAGAGGGTTCACACGCTCTTTGATGAACGCACAAAATGATTTTGGTGTCCTGCGCTCACCCACTTCGGTTCCACACACTTTCAACGGCGTTGTGCGCACTCCGACTTGGGTCCCTCACATTTCATACGGCGCTCGGCCCACGTGGGTCCCGCACACTTTCAACGGCGTCCCGCGCGACTCCACTTGGGTCCCGCACAGCTTTGATGGTGCCCGGCGCACTCCCACTTGGTTCCAACACACTTTCTTGGGCGTCCTGCGCACTCCCACTTGGGTGCCGCACATACTCTAGCGCTTCCGGCACACTCTCGCTTGGGTCCCGCACGCTTTCTATGGCGTCTGGCGCACTCCCATTAGGGTCTTGCACACTTTCTATGGCGTTTGGCGCACTCCCACTTGGGTCCCGCACGCTTTCTATGGCGTCTGGCGCACTCCCATTAGGGTCCCTCACACTTTCTATGGCCTCTGGCGCACTCCCACTTAGGTCCGGCACACTATCTTCGCGATGCGTACTGCAGAAGCGGTTGTCCGCTAGTGCGAACCGGATTTTGCTCAGATAAGGACAGTAGGTTGCTCCAGCAAACGATTTATAGAGCACATACTTGGGCGAATTGATAGCCGCCAGTTGGTTTGATGTTTAAAAAACCTTATCGCGTCCGAGGTCAAGAGTACTAAGGCTTCTGTAGACATTTTGTTTCAATTCTGAGTACACTTAGCAAACTCGAAATTTTTTTCACATCCACATTTCGAATGACAAAATTCAACTTCTTTGAAACTCGGACTACCGAACATATTCAGGGTCTCAGTTTTTGGTTTCCCGAGCTTTGTCGATTTTTTCTGAGAAGAATGATGTTCGAAAGGTCGAGCGGAGTCTGCACGAAACACACTTGTAAGACGATTAGCAGCACCAAGCTGCGTGCGAGGTCCGGATTTCTCATACTCAACTAAAGCGTTAATATACGGGGTGCTTCGAAAATGCTGACAGTAGCTCACTTCCATCAGCGCTCAGGTTAGGCTTCAGACATGTGGAGAATGCGTTGAAATTGGTACGCAAGCCGACCTCATTTCAAGCTCACTTCTGCAATTTCTTCCAAGCAGCAAAAAAATAGTTCACAGTATCTCTTCAAAAATTTATAAGATACTGTGAACTGAACTACCGAGTTCTGGTACGCTTAGCTAAACGGTTATTGATCAACAGCGATGAGATCGGGAAAGCTGATCTCAGCCCTGGACAATTCATGACTTGTTCACAGGAAAATCGTTCCTTTGAAAAATTCATCGAAAAGAACCGGAGATTTCGGGTCAAGAGTGGGTAATTGATGCTGTTGACTTCTACCCCGACGGGTCGATCCGAGATATGGCAAAATCGATCATCCACCCTCGTCATCAAGAATTCTGTAACGAAGAAACGACGTCTTCTACGGGTTTGAATGCTGGATTGAATGAGATAGTACGCGATAGCGTGTTGCTGGAATATTCGTTTATTCGAATATATTCGAAAAATATTCGAATATTCGAATATTCGAATATTCAAAGAAGTGGATTATTCCGTTTATTCGAATAATCGAATATTCAAAGAAGTGGAATATTCGTTTATTCGAATAATCGAATATTCAAAGAAGTGGATTATTCGAATTATTCGTTTATTCGAATATTCAAGAAAAATTATTCGTTCCAACACTCTAATGTTCACCATTAATATCGACCGAAAATCGATATGCCTGAGATTCACGGTCGCTGTCGCTGTTCGCGGGAAGTATGATCCCGGACTTAGCGTATAGTCGGCACAGATCATCAAGTTCACTATTGACTGTTGGCGCACTCTGTGCACATATATTATATCGTACGTGCAACGAGTTCGCGCCATTCGTAAATAGGAGAAGCGCTCTGATAGCGAATTCCCGCGGTCGCTCACGATTCAAAACCTCTCGGTTTTTGGAGAAGGTCGCGATGAATTGAGCCCGGAGCAATCACAGAACGATCGCGAAGATCTACCAGTCTCAGCCCGAGAGCACATGGCGTTCGTCCATCAATGCCCTCGCGGTTTTCCATCGGACCAAGTGTATGGCATTATCCAGATAGTAAATTGCTGGTTCGAGTAGGGAACGGTCACGATACTATCGCGCCTCGTGAGTGCCCCACGGTACCACCAACATGTGGAACATACTCTCAGAGTGCACCAACACCATACTTGTCGTGAAAGCGCGATCCTACCGCTCTTCGAATATGTCTGGGCGCGCTCGCTCCCGCAGCAAAAGCCGAAAGACGGTCAGGTCACCCGAGTCGGACTGGTTCAGGTGGCACAGGCTCTCTCATCAGTCTTCGCCCCTGCCGCGACCGAGCGAGGTCGTCCGTCCATTCTGTGGCTCTGAGCTATCATTTCTCCTCTACGTGGTAAGCTTCTTTGTTGGGCCTCTGGCCTTTAGAACACTACTTCAAAATCAGTAATACAGTTGGCTCGTGAGGAGCATTTTCAATGAACAGGCCAATGGCCACAACCCGGATTGCGATATCTTAACTGTGTAGTGGAGTCTCCCTTTTCTATAATATTTCTCCCCTTGCTGCTTTCTATTAGCCTCCAAGTTCTCTCCATATTCTTTGGTACAAACGAATCTAAACTATTTGTATTCTGTCGTGCATGCAAGAGGTTTTTATGCATTTCGCAATTTCTATTTTACAGTCGAGATGCACTTTGATTACTCAAGGGAAGTCCTAGTTGGTTGCACTGGGTTGTCAACGCATGTTGTATGGTCTCATCGCGATTATATACTTATTACAATATGCGAAAAAAAAATTACAATATGAAAATCTTTCTATTTTCACAAAAAAAAAGAGTTTTCTCCGTTCTGTCGTCGTTTAAGCAGAGTTTGTGCTTATTGAAGTCATTTTTCACATACATTGGACACAAACAATTGAAAGATAACACTTAGAAGCCAGGAACAAAAATTGTCTAACATAAAAAAGCTATTTTTTAAATTTCATTGTCCTAGTCACAAAAGCGAAGTTTACCTGGGATAACAGCGACTTCCTGTCTGTTCTAGACCTAACGAGTTAGGAAAACACAATTTCAACCCAGGAACAGAGAAAAAGTGAAAATTTGTTACACAGTGTAACTCTTGTCCGAAAATTTCACCATTTTCGATTTTTTTCAACTTTATTGAAAAACAAGTCTAATCAACAATATAATCACCACAGTTATCCACAACAGTGGCCCATCAATTGGGCAGGTCGCCGATGCCCTTCGCCCAGAACTCCGGAGGCTGCGACTCGAAGAAGTCCGCGATACCGGATTTGATGTTGTCGTAGTTGGTGAATTTTCTTCCGACCAAATGGTGCTTCAGCGGGCGGAACAAGTGGTAGTCGGAGGGACGAGGTCCGGGGAATACGGCGGATGGGCAACCGTCTCCCAGCCGAGCTTCGCCAACTTCTGCTGGGTCTCCTTCGCCACGTGGGGCGCGCGTTGTCGTGCAGCAGGAGGACCGAGGCCCGTCGGGGACGCTTTTCTCGGATGGCGGCGGCTAGTTTCTCGAGCTGATCGGTGTAGATGGAGGCGGTTACCGTCCTGCCTTGCGGGAGCAGCTCGAAGTACAGCATGCCCTTGGTGTCCCACCAGCAGCAGAGCATGATCTTCAGCGGGTGCAGGTCGGCTTTCGGCGTCGTCGGCGGCTCTTCTCCGCGGGGGATCCAGACGGCACGGCGGGCGACGTTGTCATAGAGGACCTAGCTCTCATCCCCAGTGACCAGGTCCACGAGAAACTCCTTGCGATGCGGACGAAGGAGGAGGGACTGGCAGATGGCCAGGCGGCTCTGCTTGTTGGCGTTCATCAGACGGTGGGGGATCCAACGGGCCAGAACTTTGTGGTAGCCGAGTAAGTTGAGTCGATTGTGGATGGTGGACTTGCTGCAGCCGAGCGTCGTCGCCAGTTCACGGGTGGTGGCTTCCGGCTTCTCCTTGATACAGCGACGGACTTCGTTATCATCTACCGTAGAAGGCCTCCCGCTGTGCTCCCTGTCGTGTCGCCGCTCTCGAAACGATTGAACCAGCGGCTTTCTGTGCGTTGGGACACTGCATCCTCCCTACACGCCCTGCAGATGTTGGCGACCGCGGTGCCCGTGTCGTTGCCCAGCAGCCACTCGTAGTACACGAACGTACGAATTCGACCTTGGTCCATTTTAGCTTGTACTGGTAGCTAGACGCGGCGACTGCGCCTTATATACCCCTAGCGTAGAACTTTGGAGAACCTCCTAGAAGGTTCTCACACTTGCCTGATATTATAACACTTCTAAGGAGAATTATAGAATTTTGAAAATTTTCGGACAGGAATTATTGGACGGCCTGGTACTTTTTTTCTGTTTCTTATTTCGAAGTTCAAGAGTGTGCATTGTAAATTTCAGTGCTGCACCTTTTTGCATTGAAGTGTCTTATGTCTTATGTTCTTCTTATGTTCTGGGCAACTTATTGAAACTGAAAACACATGGAGCAGTTTCTCGGAGATCCGGCGAGCTGGTTCTGTCGTTCATCCGAAACTTGATTCAACCTGAAATCACGGAATACAAATTGACACGGATTCCGATCCTGCCTAAATCGCACGAGATTCGAAACAAACAAACATTTGGAAACCAAGCAGTCGTAACTTCGTATCACATAAAAGCGGGTGAAAACGAAATCATGGAATCCTTATGACACTTTCATTACGGTCTTTCCTAGAGTATTGGAATCGAATTTCGCAAGTTCTGAGCAGTCGCGGGACATACTTCCACCACTACATCTCTTATAAAAGACTACTAATGTGGTGTGGAAGGCGCGCTTACCGTACGTACGCTGCTAACAGAGAAAACGAGAGAGTAATGTAAATATTGGAGTAAATCCTCGTCTTGAGCGAGACCATACTGCTCAGGGATAGCTTGTGATAATGGTACTCAAAGGTCGATGAAAAGCGGTCAAGGGTAGAAAAGTTGCGATTAGAGATTAGGTAAAATCCAGATAACATATATATTGTCACCTAGGATTAGCTTCTGAGATTAGCGCCACGGATTAATTTGTAAAAAAAAAACATCCCGTCGGCCTCGATATTCTCCTTCTACATTTATTCTTGAATGAATTTCGGAACTTGTCGTTCCCTGATTTTGTTGATGAACGTTACGTTCTCAAGCGAACCAGTCTACATTTTTTGCAGCCCATAGAAGCAGTAGAAAAGTGTTTTGCTGATAAATAGCGCACGCAGAGCGTCCTCGAAAACCCAGGAACGTGCAGGTGAGGAATATATGAAATTCGGTATGATCTGCTTCTGTTACGCAAATAATGAAAAAACAGTAACCGCTGCGTTATTCGTCGATGTTGAGTAAAAAGACTTATTTCGCAAGAAAGCGTTTCCCTCTTTACTGTTTATGTTTTTTAACAACCACTCGCTCGTAACCTAATAAACTTCGCCACGATATGCGTGATGTAAACAGCTTATGTGAAGCTGTAAATCCATCTACTTCGAATATGGCTCTTGTAATTTGCATAGAAGTTTCTTTCAGAAATGTGCTTACAGGGATTTTTAGGGATTAACTTGTATACAATGGGAAAGCTAAATCACTAATTTCCGATTATTCATGCGAATGGTTCCAAATTCTAACGCTCCAAATTCGAAAGAATCAGAATATTCGATAAACGCAAATTGTAAGGAAATTCTCATGGTGTTCAGTGACATTACCCCAGATCTGGCTCAAAACATTCAACAGGAGGTTGTTTGGGACTCTAAACACGAATACGGGGTCCGTTTGTGGCTATTCTGGGAGTCACTGCAGATTATGATGAGCATCATGCTTTTGAATTGACTTAAACCACCCTAGTATTTCGAACATCGGCAAGTGATCCCAAGATTCGTGTTGGGTTCCACAGTAATCCCCTAAAGAGAAAATTTGAGTCAAATCTGAGCCTATCGCATACTCATCGTGACATACCGTAATACGAAAAAAAAAACAAGAAACGGACCACAGACGTCTAGGTAGTCCCTAAGAAGACGCTTCGAAAAACGTTTGCAGCATTCTGGAAAACGCCAGAGTCGCGTTTGGCCAGCTAAATTTCCCAAGTGTGAAGCTTCTGACCAAATTAGCCTAAATTTAAAAAAAAAATCGACAAAGAGACCTCGTATTTGCAACCCAGTCCAATCTTTTGAAAAAAGTTTTTAGCCAAATTTAGAACACTTTTGCTCAACATTCTAAAAATACTCATTTAGGAACCTTTTTTCTTTGCAAAACCTATCAAGATGCTTTTTTTTTCGGAATCCCCGCGGCCTTTTAGAAAACTTTGAACACGAGTACTTGACACACATTACTACAACTACAACATCCAGAAAGTGGTTTCTAAAACATCGGGATAGATGTGAAACAAACATTAGTTGGTGATTTGGCAACTGATAAATAGAGGGTGACAGGATTAATGCCAACCGTCGGCATGGATCCTAGTTATACTTTGCGCTCCCTCATTGAAGCTTGGCGCAAACTCGGTGCACCTATAACTATGGCACCAAGTTTGCGCCAACCTTCAATAAGGAACGCAAAACATCTCTAGGATCCATGCCGACTGTACAAACAATGACTCTTTGAATGCCATTTGAAATGCCATTTTTCTCAGAGACAAAAGGGAAATATTTTGGAAATTCGGCAAATGAAAAGCGGAACACCTTAGCAATAAGAAACCGGTATTCGGAAAATCGAAATGCGTGATAGCGTAAAAGCTTCCAAATTTTGTACCACATGCTGAAGTCTTTCTTGGTAAGTGAAGATTGGAAGGCCAAAAAGCACAGGATCACAAAACTCCGCTCATCCATGATACCTAATCATCGAAAGAGAGCTACATACTATTCTCGAAACAATCCTTATCCGACTAATTGAAAATATGAGCATAGATACACACGTCGAAATCTCAAAGACTCGTCAACGGGTATCCTCCTCTAATATAATATGTATAACAAGAATACATTCACGCAATAACGCCTAACTGGAAGAATCTCAGTGTGGAACCATAGTAATTTGGTGAACACAATACACGTAAACGGAAGTAAAAATAGAATTCGACAAAGGAAAAACATTGGGTCAAAACTGGAAAGTCATGTGCAACTTGAATAATTGCTGCCATATTTTTCCGTCTAGACTCCATTTTCTGAAGAAACAACAAATCATGGAACGATTTACATCTGCAAGAGGAGAATGGCTAGCAGGTTTTCCGCCCATTCAGATTAGCGTATATCACTATCAAATGAGCTTCTTACCATTTTCGTTCGTAACAAACTAGGTAGACGGAAAATTCGGTTTCGCTGGAAAAACAGTCGTTGTGTTAAAGGCAGTGTTCACGATGAAAATCGTTTTTCTGTTACCCCGCCTATCTTGAAAACGGCTCCATGCTGACTCCAATGATGTCCCTGAAATCGTACAAGACCTTCTGGGAACGGAGTTATGGTCCCTCAAAGATTGAGCTAAGGAAACATGGTGGACGAGTTGTCCAAGGCTTGTAACTTCCGTCTTTTCCAGCCGATCTATGCGATCTGACCTGAGTAAAGAGAGAAGCTGAGAGTGAAGGGAAGAACGGGGCTAATGATTGGAAAACATCGCTCATCTCACGATCTCGAGCATTCATTTGCTCACGTCGGTGGGCGTGGAAAGTGCATCTGGGGGTGACGAGCTGACGGATGTCCAACTTTGGGCTCTTGTGGAGCGTTTCCTAGCTCGTTTTCATGCGTTCTTTCGACGTCAACGTTACAGTGTGCCCCTCCACTACCGATTCCTAGTGGAAACTGAAACACATTTGTTATCGTAAACACTGCCTTTAAAGGCACAGTACATCCTCATTCATCAATTTTGTGATTTTTGTTTGATTGTGTAGTAGACTCATCCTGTATAACACGTGCCAAGTACGAGATCTCAAATCCTCCAAATAAGCGAGATATAAGCGACCAACACAGGCCTGATACCCTTCGCTCACCACCACGCTCCCCCCTCCCAAATTTCCGAACTCAATAGCGGCTAGACGGATGGATGAATGCTCAACAAGTTCTCGTTCTTCACTTCATTGCCGGATTGATTCCACCTCCTGTCTCGCTCTCGCGCAACGATTGCGAATGAAGAGAAATACAGGCCTGAGACAACTCGTCCACCAATATTTTACCCTCAAAACATAGGCATCTTTAAAGGCATAGTTCAAGCTCAGGCGCGCAATCTGAGATTTCCATATTATTGTGAAGTAGATCCACCCTATATAACACCTGCCAAGTGCGAGCCCTTAAATCCTCCAAGAGCGAGATATAGGGAGGAGCCACCCTGGGGCGCCCACAACAGGAATTCACTTTGGCACGCTCATCTTACGATCTTTAGAGCTCAACTGTGGCGAGATGAGTGATGGTTTCCAATCAGCAGCCCCGTTCTTCTTCCCTCAACCCTCAGCTTTTCTCCTTATTCAAGTCGCCTCGCATACACCAAATTGCATATGACGGAAGTTACATGCCTCGGACAAGTCGTCCACTAAGCTTCCCCAACTCAATTTTCAAGGGACCATAACTCTGTTTCCAGGAGGCCTTGTACGATTCCAGAGACATCATTGGAATCAGCGTGTGATCGCCTTTAAGAGGCACAAGAACTGGAAAAGGATTCTAAGGTTGGACTGTGTCTTTAAGAAGCCATACCTCTGTTCATAGGGAGTCTTGGACGATTTGAGAGATACAACTGTGATCAGCACGCAACTCTCTGAGAAATTAGCAAGAAAACTGAAAAATAATTTTTTGGGTGTTCTGTGCGTTTAAAGGCAGTGTTCATGATAAAAACCATGTTTGATTTTTTGGTGGAGTACGGCAGCTGCGGGGCCTAGCGCAACCCTAAAGTTGAAAACACTAAGGAAAATGAGCTCGGAACGGTCCCTTAGGGCCCCAAAGTTGGACACCCGTCAGCTCGTCACACCCCAGATGCACCTTCCAAGCCCACCGACGTGAACAAATGAATGCTCGAGATTGTGAGATGAGCGATCGTTTCCGATCAAAAACCTCGTTAGGCGGAAAAGCAGAAAAACGATTCGTTCGCATTCGTCGCGCGAGAACGAACCAGCATAAGGAGGTGGATCGGCAATGAACAGCAACAACATTCTCTCTATGTTTAACAAAGCATTTGCTGAAGATTGGTTACAATTGTCACTTGAATTGTTCAAAATCAAGGCTAGGAAACCGGTGGTAACAGGCTTCCTGATAATGTAACGGTGAGCTTTTTTCCTCCATTGCTTGAAGATTTGTTTTTTATGTCTATTGATTGAATGTGTAATGCCTCACTAGTATATGTGCTGTTTTTACACGTAGGTTATCTGACGTCTTTGAATAAATAAAGAAAACAGATAATAAATAAGTACACTGGAGTACAGATGCGCAAAAATACTGCAGCAGATGAAGGCCCTTTGCCAAAAATATGCTAGCAAATGGATGAGGCGCGATCATTGCGACGGGTCGTACGACTCGGAACACGACCGGCTAGCGAAGTTTTGGTCGCTCATGAAGATCTGCCGCCGCAGCCCCTCCCATTCACTAGACTGATTTTTACGAAGAGCCCATATGTACACTCTGCTCAAATTGAAAGCTGCACGTCAACAGAGACAATTCAAAGGGCTCTAGTTGTGCTCCGGTCCATCTCCGCATACCGGATTCGTGAAAGAACACTTGAGCAGAGTCGCCATAAACTCCATCTTGGGAGTCGTGCCTCCCAAGGTCAGCGAGACCGAGATGGGACTTCGCAGTCTTGCCAGATGCTCCCTTCCCTCGTTACGATGCGGATACTCCCCCATGCTGATGTCATATTTGCGTAGGATTGTTAACAGGAAACCTGACTAGTGCCCAGATTGCGGTAGTCAGGGGCATACTACTGCGCACCTGTTCAATTTCCCGATGAGACCAACTAAATTAACGACAATGGATTTGTGGATGAAGCTAGCGCTGGTTGCCGAGTTTCTGGCTCTATGACGTGAACCCTCTCAGTGGGTGCAAAGAAGAAGAAGAAGAGGGCACTAATAGATTCAATAGAAGCATGGGCAAACCCAAATCTCCCTGAAGAAGAGCCATGTTCAAAAATCTGAAACCTGAATCTGTTGAAAACAGCCCATTCTCACTGCATTCTTGGTTTGTTATAAGCAAACAAGGTGTACACCCACGCCGCTTCGCGGCGTACTTGTGGGCGTATATTGTGACTCATAGATTAATTCAATCTGTGCAAAATAAGAAGTTAATTATTATCGTTCCTCGAAACTCAGTTAGGCCCACAAACTTTCCACAACGCGTGGCGCACTTTCAGTCGGGTCCCGCACACTTTCCACGGCGCGTGGCGCACTTCCAGTTGGGTCGCGCACACTTTCCACGGCGCAGCGCTCTTTCAGTCTGGTCCCGCACACTTTCCACGGCGCGTGGCGCACTTCCAGTAGGGTCCCGCAGACTATCGACGGCGCGTAGCGCACTACCAGCCGGGTCCCGTACACTTTCCACGGCGCGTGGTGCACTCCTAGTTGGGTCGCGCACACTTTCCGCGACGCGTGGGGCACTTCCAGTAGAGTCGCGCACACTTTCCACGGCGCGTGACGCACTTCCAGTTGGGTTCCGCGGACTTTCGACGGCGCGTAGCGCACTCCCAGCCGGGTCCTGTACACTTTCCACGGCGCGTGGTGCACTTCCAGTTGAGTCCCACACACTTTCCACGGCGCGTGGCCCCCTCCAGTTGGGTCCCGCAGACTATCGACGGCGCATAGCGCATTCCCAGCCGTGTCCCGTACACTTTCCTCTGCGCGTGTCGCACTTCCAGTTGGGTCGCGCACACTTTCCACGGCGCGTGGCGCACGTCCAGTTGAGTCCCACACTTTCCACGGCGCGCGGCGCTTCTAGTTAGGTCCCACACACTTTCAACGGCGCGTGGCGCACTCCCAGTTGGTTCTCGTGCACTTTCGACGGCGCGTAGCGCACTCCCAGCCGGGTCCCGTACACTTTCCACGGCGCGTGGTGCACTTCCAGTTGAGTCCCACACACTTAACCACGGTGCGTGGCGCACTTCCAATTGGGTTCCGCAGACTATCGACGGCGCGTAGCGCACTCCCAGCCGGGTCCCGTACACTTTCCACTGCGCGTGGCGCACTTCCAGTTGGGTCGCGCACACTTTCCACGGCGCGTGGCGCACTTCCAGTTGAGTCCCACACACTTTCCACGGCGCGCGGCGCACTTCTAGTTAAGTCCCACACACTTTCAACGGCGCGTGGCGCACTCCCAGTTGGTTCTCGTGCACTTTCGACGCCGCGTAGCGCACTCCCAGCCGGGTCCCGTACACTTTCCACGGCGCGTGGTGCACTTCCAGTTGAGTCCCACACACTTAACCACGGTGCGTGGCGCACTTCCAATTGGGTTCCGCAGACTATCGACGGCGCGTAGCGCACTCCCAGCCGGGCCCCTACACTTTCCGCGACGCGTGGGGCACTTCCAGTTGAGTCGCGCACACTTTCCACGGCGCGTGGCGCACTTCCAATTAGGTTCCGCAGACTATCGACGGCGCGTAGCGCACTCCCAGCCGGGTCCCGTACACTTTCCGCGACGCGTGGGGCACTTCCAGTTGAGTCGCGCACATTTCACACGGCGCGTGTCGCACTTCCAGTTGGGTCGCGCACACTTTCCACGGCGCGTGGCGCACTTCTAGTTAGGTCCCACACACTTTCAACGGCGCGTGGCGTACTCCCAGTTGGGTCTCGTGCACTTTCCATGGCGCATGGGGCACTTCCAGTTGGGTCGCGCACACTTTCCACGGCGCGTAGCGCACTCCCAGCCGGGTCCCGTACACTTTCCACGGCGCGTGGCGCACTTCTCGTTGGGTCGCGCACACTTTCCACGGCGCGTGACGAACTTCCAGTTGGGTCCCGCAGACTTTCGACGGCGCGTAGCGCACTCCCAGCCGGGTCCCGTACACTTTCCACGGCGCGTGGCGCACTTCTTGTTGGGTCGCGCACATTTTACACGGCGCGTGGCGCACTTCCAGTTGGGTCGCGCACACTTTCCACGGCGCGTGGCGAACTTCCAGTTGGGTCCCGCAGACTTTCGACGGCGCGTAGCAGAGTCCCACACACTTGGCACGGCGCGTGGCGCACTTCTTGTTGGGTCGCGCACATTTTACACGGCGAGTAGCGCACTCCCAGCCGGGTCCCGTACACTTTCCACTGCGCGTGGCGCACTTCCAGTTGGGTCGCGCACACTTTCCACGGCGCGTGGCGCACTTCCAGTTGAGTCCCACACACTTGGCACGGCGCGTGGCGCACTTCCAGTTGAGTCCCGCAGGCTATCGACGGCGAGTAGCGCACTTCCAGTTGGGTCCCGCACACTTTCCACGGCGCAGCGCTCTTTCAGTCTGGTCCCGCACACTTTCCACGGCGCGTGGCGCACTTCCAGTTGGGTCCCGCAGACTATCGACGGCGCGTAGCGCACTACCAGCCGGGTCCCGTACACTTTCCACGGCTCGTGGTGCACTTCTAGTTGGGTCGCGCACACTTTCCGCGACGCGTGGGGCACTTCCAGTTGAGTCGCGCACACTTTCCACGGCGCGTGGCGCACTCCCAGTTGGGTCCCGCAGACTTTCGACGGCGCGTGGTGCACTTCTAGTTAGGTCCCACACACTTTCAGCGGCGCGTGGCGCACTCCCAGTAGGGTCTCCTGCACTTTCCATGGCGCATGGGGCACTTCCAGTTGGGTCGCGCACACTTTCCACGGCGCGTGGCAAACTTCCAGTTGGGTCCCGCAGACTTTCGACGGCGCGTAGCGCACTCCCAGCCGGGTCCCGTACACTTTCCACGGCGCGTGGCGCACTTCTTGTTGGGTCGCGCACATTTTACACGGCGCGTGGCGCACTTCCAGTTGGGTCCCGCAGACTTTCGACGGCGCGTAGCGCACTCCCAGCCGGGTCCCGTACACAATCCACAGCGCGTGGCGCACTTCCAGTTGAGTCGCGCACACTTTCCACGGCGCGTGGCGAACTTCCAGTTGGGTCCCGCAGCCTTTCGACGGCGCGTAGCGCACTCCCAGCCGGGTCCCGTACACTTTCCACGGCGCGTGGCGCACTTCTTGTTGGGTCGCGCACATTTTACACGGCGCGTGGCGCACTTCCAGTTGGGTCGCGCACACTTTCCACGGCGCGTGGCGCACTTCCAGTTGGGTCGCGCACACTTTCCACGGCGCGTGGCGCACTTCCAGTTGGGTCCCGCAGACTTTCGACGGCGCGTAGCGCACTCCCAGCCGGGTCCCATACACTTTCCACGGCGCGTGGCGCACTTCCAGTTGGGTCGCGCACACTTTCCACGGCGCGTGGCGCACTTCCAGTTAGGTCCCACACACTTTCCACGGCGCGTGGCGCACTTCCAGTTAGGTCCCACACACTTTCCACGGCGCGTGGCGCACTTCCAGTTGAGTCCCGCAGACTATCGACGGCGCATAGCGCACTTCCAGTCCGGTCCCGCACACTTTCCACGGCGCGTGGCGCACTTCCAGTTGAGTCGCGCACACTTTCCACTGTGCGTGGCGCACTTCTAGTTAGGTCCCACACACTTTCCACGGCGCGTGGCGCACTTCCAGTTGAGTCCCGCAGACTATCGACGGCGCGTAGCGCACTCCCAGTTGGGTCGCGCACACTTTCCACGGCGCGTGGCGAACTTCTAGTTAGGTCACACACACTTTCCACGGCGCGTGGCGCACTTCCAGTTGAGTCCCGCACACTTTCCACGGCGCGTGGCGCACTTCCAGTTGGGTCGCGCACACTTTCCACTGCGCGTGGCGCACTTCTAGTTAGGTCCCACACACTTTCAACGGCGCGTGGCGCACTCCCAGTCTGGGGCCCCTTACACTTTCCACGGCGCGTGGCGCACTTCTAGTTAGGTCATGTACACTTTCCACGGGGCGTGGTGCACTTCTAGTTGGGTCGCGCACACTTTCCACTGCGCGTGGCGCACTTCTAGTTAGGT
This sequence comes from Aplectana chamaeleonis, assembly GCA_029168955.1. Taxonomy (NCBI): domain Eukaryota; kingdom Metazoa; phylum Nematoda; class Chromadorea; order Rhabditida; family Cosmocercidae; genus Aplectana; species Aplectana chamaeleonis. The sequence continues at coordinate 1,117,767 of JAPDOI010000010.1, forward strand.
CCCACACACTTTCAACGGCGCGTGGCACACTCCCAGTCTGGGGCCCCTTACACTTTCCACGGCGCGTGGCGCACTTCTAGTTAGGTCCCACACACTTTTAACGGCGCGTGGCGTACTTCCAGTTGAGTCCCGCAGACTATCGACGGCGCGTAGCGCACTTCCAGTCGGGTCCCGCACACTTTCCACGGCGCGTGGCGCACTTCCAGTTGGGTCGCGCACACTTTCAACGGCGCGTGGCGCACTTCTAGTTGGGTCGCGCACACTTTCCACGGCGCGTGGCGCACTTCTAGTTGGGTCGCGCACATTTTCCACGGCGCGTGGCGCACTTCTAGTTAGGTCATGTACACTTTCCACGGGGCGTGGTGCACTTCTAGTTGGGTCGCGCACACTTTCCACTGCGCGTGGCGCACTTCTAGATAGGTCCCACACACTTTCCACGGCGCGTGGCGCACTTCTAGTTAGGTCCCACACACTTTCCACGGCGCGTGGCGCACTTCCAGTTTATTCCCGCAGACTATCGACGGCGCGTAGCGCACTTCCAGTCGGGTCCCGCACACTTTCCACGGCGCGTGGCGCACTTCCAGTTGGGTCGCGCACACTTTCCACGGCGCGTGGCGCACTTCTTGTTGGGTCGCGCACATTTTACACGGCGCGTGGCGCACTTCCAGTTGGGTCGCGCACATTTTCCACGGCGCGTGGCGCACTTCTAGTTAGGTCATGTACACTTTCCACGGGGCGTGGTGCACTTCTAGTTGGGTCGCGCACACTTTCCACTGCGCGTGGCGCACTTCTATATAGGTCCCACACACTTTCCACGGCGCGTGGCGCACTTCTAGTTAGGTCCCACACACTTTCCACGGCGCGTGGCGCACTTCCAGTTTATTCCCGCAGACTATCGACGGCGCGTAGCGCACTTCCAGTCGGGTCCCGCACACTTTCCACGGCGCGTGGCGCACTTCCAGTTGGGTCGCGCACACTTTCCACGGCGCGTGGCGCACTTCTTGTTGGGTCGCGCACATTTTACACGGCGCGTGGCGCACTTCCAGTTGGGTCGCGCACACTTTCCACGGCGCGTGGCGCACTTCCAGTTGGGTCGCGCACACTTTCCACGGCGCGTGGCGAACTTCCAGTTGGGTCCCGCAGACTTTCGACGGCGCGTAGCGCACTCCCAGCCGGGTCCCATACACTTTCCACGGCGCGTGGCGCACTTCCAGTTGGGTCGCGCACACTTTCCACGGCGCGTGGCGCACTTCCAGTTAGGTCCCACACACTTTCCACGGCGCGTGGCGCACTTCCAGTTAGGTCCCACACACTTTCCACGGCGCGTGGCGCACTTCCAGTTGAGTCCCGCAGACTATTGACGGCGCATAGCGCACTTCCAGTCCGGTCCCGCACACTTTCCACGGCGCGTGGCGCACTTCCAGATGGGTCGCGCACACTTTCCACTGCGCGTGGCGCACTTCTAGTTAGGTCCCACACACTTTCAACGGCGCGTGGCGCACTTCCAGTTGAGTCCCGCAGACTATCGACGGCGCGTAGCGCACTTCCAGTTGGGTCGCGCACACTTTCCACGGCGCGTGGCGCACTTCTAGTTAGGTCACACACACTTTCCACGGCGCGTGGCGCACTTCCAGTTGAGTCCCGCACACTTTCCACGGCGCGTGGCGCACTTCCAGTTGGGTCGCGCACACTTTCCACTGCGCGTGGCGCACTTCTAGTTAGGTCCCACACACTTTCAACGGCGCGTGGCGCACTCCCAGTCTGGGGCCCCTTACACTTTCCACGGCGCGTGGCGCACTTCTAGTTAGGTCATGTACACTTTCCACGGGGCGTGGTGCACTTCTAGTTGGGTCGCGCACACTTTCCACTGCGCGTGGCGCACTTCTAGTTAGGTCCCACACACTTTCAACGGCGCGTGGCACACTCCCAGTCTGGGGCCCCTTACACTTTCAACGGCGCGTGGCGTACTTCTAGTTAGGTCCCACACACTTTTAACGGCGCGTGGCGTACTTCCAGGTGAGTCCCGCAGACTGTCGACGGCGCGTAGCGCGCTTCCAGTCGGGTCCCGCACACTTTCCACGGCGCGTGGCGCACTTCCAGTTGGGTCGCGCACACTTTCAACGGCGCGTGGCGCACTTCTAGTTGGCTCACTCACACTTTCCACGGCTCGTGCCGCACTTCTAGTTGGGTCGCGCACACCTTCAATGACGCGTGGCTCACTTCTAGTGGGGTCAGGCACACTTTCCACGGGCGCGTGGTGCACTTCTAGTTGGGTCGCGCACACTTTCACCGCGCGTGGCGCACTTCTATAGGTCCCACACACTTTCCACGGCGCGTGGCGCACTTCTAGTTAGGTCCCACACACTTTACACGGCGCGTGGCGCACTTCCAGTTGGGTCGCGCACACTTTCCACTGCGCGTGGCGCACTTCTAGTTAGGTCCCACACACTTTCAACGGCGCGTGGCGCACTCCCAGTCTGGGGCCCCCTTACACTTTCCACGGCGCGTGGCGCACTTCTAGTTGGGTCGCGCACACTTTCCACGGCGCGTGGCGCACTTCTAGTTGGGTCGCGCACACTTTCCACTGCGCGTGGCGCACTTCTAGTTAGGTCCCACACACTTTCAACGGCGCGTGGCACACTCCCAGTCTGGGGCCCCTTACACTTTCCACGGCGCGTGGCGCACTTCTAGTTAGGTCCCACACACTTTTAACGGCGCGTGGCGTACTTCCAGTTGAGTCCCGCAGACTATCGACGGCGCGTAGCGCACTTCCAGTCGGGTCCCGCACACTTTCCACGGCGCGTGGCGCACTTCCAGTTGGGTCGCGCACACTTTCAACGGCGCGTGGCGCACTTCTAGTTGGGTCGCGCACACTTTCCACGGCGCGTGGCGCACTTCTAGTTGGGTCGCGCACATTTTCCACGGCGCGTGGCGCACTTCTAGTTAGGTCATGTACACTTTCCACGGGGCGTGGTGCACTTCTAGTTGGGTCGCGCACACTTTCCACTGCGCGTGGCGCACTTCTATATAGGTCCCACACACTTTCCACGGCGCGTGGCGCACTTCTAGTTAGGTCCCACACACTTTCCACGGCGCGTGGCGCACTTCCAGTTTAGTCCCGCAGACTATCGACGGCGCGTAGCGCACTTCCAGTCGGGTCCCGCACACTTTCCACGGCGCGTGGCGCACTTCCAGTTGGGTCGCGCACACTTTCCACTGCGCGTGGCGCACTTCTAGTTAGGTCCCACACACTTTCAACGGCGCGTGGCGCACTTCCAGTTGAGTCCCGCAGACTATCGACGGCGCGTAGCGCACTTCCAGTCGGGTCCCGCACACTTTCCACGGCGCGTGGCGCACTTCCAGTTGGGTCGCGCACACTTTCAACGGCGCGTGGCACACTTCTAGTTGGGTCGCGCACACTTTCCACGGCGCGTGGCGCACTTCTAGTTGTGTCGCGCACATTTTCCACGGCGCGTGGCGCACTTCTAGTTAGGTCATGTACACTTTCCACGGGGCGTGGTGCACTTCTAGTTGGGTCGCGCACACTTTAAACTGCGCGTGGCGCACTTCTAGATAGGTCCCACACACTTTCCACGGCGCGTGGCGCACTTCTAGTTAGGTCCCACACACTTTCCACGGCGCGTGGCGCACTTCTAGTTGAGTCCCGCAGACTATCGACGGCGCGTAGCGCACTTCCAGTCGGGTCCCGCACACTTTCCACTGCGCGTGGCGCACTTCTAGTTAGCTCCCACACACTTTCAACGGCGCGTGGCGCACTTCTAGTTGGGTCGCGCACACTTTCCACGACGCGTGGCGCACTCCCAGCCGGGTCCCATACACTTTCCACGGCGCGTGGCGCGCTTCTTGTTGGGTTGCGCACATTTTACACGGCGCGTGGCGCACTTCCAGTTGGGTCGCGCACACTTTCCACGGCGCGTGGCGCACTTCTAGTTAGGTCATGTACACTTTCCACGGGGCGTTGGGTCGCGCACACTTTCCACGGCGCGTGGCGCACTTCTAGTTAGGTCATGTACACTTTCCACGGAGCGTTGGGTCGCGCACACTTTCCACTGCGCGTGGCGCACTTCTAGTTAGGTCCCACACACTTTCAACGGCGCGCGGCACACTCCCAGTCTGTGGCCCCTTACACTTTCCACGGCGCGTGGCGCACTTCTAGTTAGGTCCCACACACTTTCCACGGCGCGTGGCGCACTTCCAGTTGAGTCCCGCAGACTATCGACGGCGCGTAGCGCACTACCAGCCGGGTCCCGTACACTTTCCACGGCGCGTGGTGCACTTCTAGTTGGGTCGCGCACACTTTCCGCGACGCGTGGGGCACTTCCAGTTGAGTCGCGCACACTTTCCACGGCGCGTGGCGCACTTCCAGTTGGGTCCCGCAGACTTTCGACGGCGCGTAGCGCACTCCCAGCCGGGTCCCGTACACTTTCCGCGGCGCGTGGTGCACTTCCAGTTGGGTCGCGCAAACTTTCCACGGCACGTGGCGCACTCCCAGCCGGGTCCCATACACTTTACACGGCGCGTGGCGCACTTCTAGTTAGGTCCCACACATTTTACATGGCGCGTGGCGCACTTCCAGTTGGGTCGCGCACACTTTCCACGGCGCGTGGCGCACTTCTAGTTAGGTCCCACACACTTTCAACGGCGCGTGGCGCACTCCCAGTTGGGTCTCGCACAATTCCCGTGACGCGTGGGGCACTTCCAGTTGGGTCCCGCAGACTTTCGACGGCGCGTAGCGCACTCCCAGCCGGGTCCCGTACACTTTCCACGGCGCGTGGCGCACTTCTTGTTGGGTCGCGCACATTTTACACGGCGCGTGGCGCACTTCCAGTTGGGTCGCGCACACTTTCCACGGCGCGTGGCGCACTTCTAGTTAGGTCCCACACACTTTCAACGGCGCGTGGCGCACTCCCAGTCTGGGGCCCCTTACACTTTCCACGGCGCGTGGCGCACTTCTTGTTGGGTCGCGCACATTTTACATGGCGCGTGGCGCACTTCCAGTTGGGTCGCGCACACTTCCCACGGCGCGTGGCGCACTTCTAGTTAGGTCCCGTACACTTTCCACGGGGCGTGGTGCACTTCTAGTTGGGTCGCGCACACTTTCCGCGACCCGTGGGGCACTTCCAGTTGGGTCGCGCACACTTTCCACGGTGCGTGGCGCACTCCCAGCCGGGTCCCGTACACTTTCCACGGCGCGTGGCGCACTTCTTGTTGGGTCGCGCACATTTTACACGGCGCGTGGCGCACTACCAGTTGGGTCGCGCACATTTTCCACGGCGCGTGGCGCACTTCCAGTTGGGTCGCACACACTTTCCACGGCGCGTGGCGCACTCCCAGCCGGGTCCCATACACTTTCCACGGCGCGTGGCGCACTTCCAGTTGGGTCGCACACACTTTCCACGGCGCGTGGCGAACTTCTAGTTGGGTCCCGCAAACTTTCGACGGCGCGTGGCGCACTTCTTGTTGGGTCGCGCACATTTTACACGGCGCGTGGCGCACTTCCAGTTGGGTCGCGCACACTTTCCGCGACCCGTGGGGCACTTCCAGTTGGGTCGCGCACACTTTCCACGGCGCGTGGCGCACTCCCGGCCGGGTCCCATACACTTTCCACGGCGCGTGGCGCACTTCCAGTTGGGTCCCGCACACTTTCCACGGCGCGTGGCGCACTTCTAGTTAGGTCCCACACACTTTCAACGGCGCGAGGCGCACTCCCAGTTGGGTCTCGCACATTTTCCGTGACGCGTGGGGCACTTCCAGTTGGGTCGCGCACACTTTCCACGGCGCGTGGCGCACTTCTAGTTAGGTCCCACACACTTTCAACGGCGCGTGGCGCACTCCCAGTTGGGTCTCGCACAATTTCCGTGACGCGTGGGGCACTTCCAGTTGGGTCCCGCAGACTTTCGACGGCGCGTAGCGCACTCCCAGCCGGGTCCCGTACACTTTCCACGGCGCGTGGCGCACTTCTTGTTGGGTCGCGCACATTTTACACGGCGCGTGGCGCACTTCCAGTTGGGTCGCGCACACTTTCCACGGCGCGTGGCGCTCTTCTAGTTAGGTCCCACACACTTTCAACGGCGCGTGGCGCACTCCCAGTCTGGGGCCCCTTACACTTTCCACGGCGCGTGGCGCACTTCTTGTTGGGTCGCGCACATTTTACACGGCGCGTGGCGCACTTCCAGTTGGGTCGCGCACACTTTCCACGGCGCGTGGCGCACTTCTAGTTAGGTCCCGTACACTTTCCACGGGGCGTGGTGCACTTCTAGTTGGGTCGCGCACACTTTCCGCGACCCGTGGGGCACTTCCAGTTGGGTCGCGCACACTTTCCACGGCGCGTGGCGCACTCCCAGCCGGGTCCCGTACACTTTCCACGACGCGTGGCGCACTTCTTGTTGGGTCACGCACATTTTACACGGCGCGTGGCGCACTTCCAGTTGGGTCGCGCACACTTTCCACGGCGCGTGGCGCACTTCTAGTTAGGTCCCACACACTTTCCACGGCGCGTGGCGCACTCCCAGCCGGGTCCCATACACTTTCCACGGCGCGTGGCGCACTTCCAGTTGGGTCGCGCACACTCTCCAGGGCGCGTGGCGCACTTCCAGTTGGGTCCCGCAGACTTTCGACGGCGCGTAGCGCACTCCCAGCCGGGTCCCGTACACTTTCCACGGCGCGTGGCGCACTTCTTGTTGGGTCGCGCACATTTTACACGGGGCGTGGTGCACTTCTAGTTGGGTCGCGCACACTTTCCGCGACCCGTGGGGCACTTCCAGTTGGGTCGCGCACACTTTCCACGGCGCGTGGCGCACTCCGGCCGGGTCCCATACACTTTCCATGCCGCGTGGGGCACTTTCAGTTGGGTCGCGCACACTTTCCACGGCGCGTGGCGCACTTCTAGTTAGGTCCCACACACTTTCAACGGCGCGAGGCGCACTCCCAGTTGGGTCTCGCACATTTTCCGTGACGCCGGGGGCACTTCCAGTTGGGTCGCGCACACTTTCCACGGCGCGTGGCGCACTTCAGTTAGGTCCCACACACTTTCAACGGCGCGTGGCGCACTCCCAGTTGGGTCTCTCACAAATTCCGTGACGCGTGGGGCACTTCCAGTTGGGTCCCGCAGACTTTCGACGGCGCGTAGCGCACTCCCAGCCGGGTCCCGTACACTTTCCACGGCGCGTGGCGCCCTTCTTGTTGGGTCGCGCACATTTTACACGGCGCGTGGCGCACTTCCAGTTGGGTCGCGCACACTTTCCACGGCGCGTGGCGCTCTTCTAGTTAGGTCCCACACACTTTCAACGGCGCGTAGCGCACTCCCAGTCTGGGGCCCCTTACACTTTCCACGGCGCGTGGCGCACTTCTTGTTGGGTCGCGCACATTTTACACGGCGCGTGGCGCACTTCCAGTTGGGTCGCGCACACTTTACACGGCGCGTGGCGCACTTCTAGTTAGGTCCCGTACACTTTCCACGGGGCGTGGTGCACTTCTAGTTGGGTCGCGCACACTTTCCGCGACCCATGGGGCACTTCCAGTTGGGTCGCGCACACTTTCCACGGCGCGTGGCGCGCTCCCGCCGGGTCCCGTACACTTTCCACGGCGCGTGGCGCACTTCTTGTTGGGTCGCGCACATTTTACACGGCGCGTGGCGCACTTCCAGTTGGGTCGCGCACACTTTCCACGGCGCGTGGCGCACTTCTAGTTAAGTCCCACACACTTTCCACGGCGCGTGGCGCACTCCCAGCCGGGTCCCATACACTTTCCACGGCGCGTGGCGCACTTCCAGTTGGGTCGCGCACACTTTCCAGGGCGCGTGGCGCACTTCCAGTTGGGTCCCGCAGACTTTCGACGGCGCGTAGCGCACTCCCAGCCGGGTCCCGTACACTTTCCACGGCGCGTGGCGCACTTCTTGTTGGGTCGCGCACATTTTACACGGCGCGTGGCGCACTTCCAGTTGGGTCGCGCACACTTTCCACGGCGCGTGGCGCTCTTCTAGTTAGGTCCCACACACTTTCAACGGCGCGTGGCGCACTCCCAGTCTGGGGCCCCTTACACTTTCCACGGCGCGTGGCGCACTTCTTGTTGGGTCGCGCAATATTTTACACGGCGCGTGGCGCACTTCCAGTTGGGTCGCGCACACTTTCCACGGCGCGTGGCGCACTTCTAGTTAGGTCCCGTACACTTTCCACGGGGCGTGGTGCACTTCTAGTTGGGTCGCGCACACTTTCCGCGACCCGTGGGGCACTTCCAGTTGGGTCGCGCACACTTTCCACGGCGCGTGGCGCACTCCCAGCCGGGTCCCGTACACTTTCCACGGCGCGTGGCGCACTCCCAGCCGGGTCCCGTACACTTTCCACGGCGCGTGGCGCACTTCTTGTTGGGTCACGCACATTTTACACGGCGCGTGGCGCACTTCCAGTTGGGTCGCGCACACTTTCCACGGCGCGTGGCGCACTTCTAGTTAGGTCCCACACACTTTCCACGGCGCGTGGCGCACTCCCAGCCGGGTCCCATACACTTTCCACGGCGCGTGGCGCACTTCCAGTTGGGTCGCGCACACTTTCCAGGGCGCGTGGCGCACTTCCAGTTGGGTCCCGCAGACTTTCGACGGCGCGTAGCGCACTCCCAGCCGGGTCCCGGACACTTTCCACGGCGCGTGGCGCACTTCTTGTTGGGTCGCGCACATTTTACACGGGGCGTGGTGCACTTCTAGTTGGGTCGCGCACACTTTCCGCGACCCGTGGGGCACTTCCAGTTGGGTCGCGCACACTTTCCACGGCGCGTGGCGCACTCCCGGCCGGGTCCCATACACTTTCCACGGCGCGCGGCGCACTTCCAGTTGGGTCTCGCACACTTTCCACGGCGCGTGGCGCACTTCTAGTTAGGTCCCACACACTTTCAACGGCGCGAGGCGCACTCCCAGTTGGGTCTCGCACATTTTCCGTGACGCGTGGGGCACTTCCAGTTGGGTCGCGCACACTTTCCACGGCGCGTGGCGCACTTCTAGTTAGGTCCCACACACTTTCAACGGCGCGTGGCGCACTCCCAGTTGGGTCTCTCACAAATTCCGTGACGCGTGGGGCACTTCCAGTTGGGTCCCGCAGACTTTCGACGGCGCGTAGCGCACTCCCAGCCGGGTCCCGTACACTTTCCACGGCGCGTGGCGCACTTCTTGTTGGGTCGCGCACATTTTACACGGCGCGTGGCGCACTTCCAGTTGGGTCGCGCACACTTTCCACGGCGCGTGGCGCTCTTCTAGTTAGGTCCCACACACTTTCAACGGCGCGTGGCGCACTCCCAGTCTGGGGCCCCTTACACTTTCCACGGCGCGTGGCGCACTTCTTGTTGGGTCGCGCACATTTTACACGGCGCGTGGCGCACTTCCAGTTGGGTCGCGCACACTTTCCACGGCGCGTGGCGCACTTCTAGTTAGGTCCCGTACACTTTCCACGGGGCGTGGTGCACTTCTAGTTGGGTCGCGCACACTTTCCGCGACCCGTGGGGCACTTCCAGTTGGGTCGCGCACACTTTCCACGGCGCGTGGCGCACTCCCGCCGGGTCCCGTACACTTTCCACGGCGCGTGGCGCACTTCTTGTTGGGTCGCGCACATTTTACACGGCGCGTGGCGCACTTCCAGTTGGGTCGCGCACACTTTCCACGGCGCGTGGCGCACTTCTAGTTAGGTCCCACACACTTTCCACGGCGCGTGGCGCACTCCCAGCCGGGTCCCATACACTTTCCACGGCGCGTGGCGCACTTCCAGTTGGGTCGCGCACACTTTCCAGGGCGCGTGGCGCACTTCCAGTTGGGTCCCGCAGACTTTCGACGGCGCGTAGCGCACTCCCAGCCGGGTCCCGTACACTTTCCACGGCGCGTGGCGCACTTCTTGTTGGGTCGCGCACATTTTACACGGCGCGTGGCGCACTTCCAGTTGGGTCGCGCACACTTTCCACGGCGCGTGGCGCACTTCTAGTTAGGTCCCACACACTTTCAACGACGCGTGGCGCACTCCCAGTTGGGTCTCGCACATTTTCCGTGACGCGTGGGGCACTTCCAGTTGGGTCGCGCACACTTTCCACGGCGCGTGGCGCACTTCTAGTTAGGTCCCACACACTTTCAACGGCGCGTGGCGCACTCCCAGTTGGGTCTCGCACAATTTCCGTGACGCGTGGGGCACTTCCAGTTGGGTCCCGCAGACTTTCGACGGCGCGTAGCGCACTCCCAGCCGGGTCCCGTACACTTTCCACGGCGCGTGGCGCACTTCTTGTTGGGTCGCGCACATTTTACACGGCGCGTGGCGCACTTCCAGTTGGGTCGCGCACACTTTCCACGGCGCGTGGCGCACTTCTAGTTAGGTCCCACACACTTTCCACGGCGCGTGGCGCACTTCTAGTTAGGTTACACACACTTTCCACGGGGCGTGGTGCACTTCTAGTTGGGTCGCGCACACTTTCCGCGACCCGTGGGGCACTTCCAGTTGGGTCGCGCACACTTTCCACGGCGCGTGGCGCACTCCCAGCCGGGTCCCATACACTTTCCACGGGGCGTGGTGCACTTCTAGTTGGGTCGCGCACACTTTCCACGGCGCGTGGCGCACTTCCAGTTGGGTCGCGCACACTTTCCAGGGCGCGTGGCGCACTTCCAGTTGGGTCCCGCAGACTTTCGACGGCGCGTAGCGCACTCCCAGCCTGGGGCCCCTTACACTTTCCACGGCGCGTGGCGCACTTTGAGTTGGGTCTCACACACTTTCCGTGACGCGTGGAGCACTTCCAGTTGGGTCCCTTACACCCTACCCGGCGTTTGGCGCACTCCTAAGTGAATCCCACACACTCTCCGGTCAACGGTCAACGGTCTACTCTTAGCCGTTTATTATTATGTATGGTATGATATAGTTTCTGACGATAAATGAATTTCATCCCTTGCTGTTTGAAAAGTGAAAAGAGACCTTATTTCCAGGTCGAGCGCCCTGAAGAACCTCTTGAAGGTACAGTAGGGAACACTGTGCGACCTGCAAAATTGTTCTCTTGTAATTACTTCCGATTTTCTGCGCATTTCCAGAGCGTTTTTCAAAAATCGGAAGCCAAAAACTGTCGTAAATCGGTGATTGAAATTTTGCTCATCCCTGATTCTGTGCAATTACGCATCGAAGGTTATCAGATTCTACGTCGAGGGCCTACTGATTATTTTGATCTTTCTTAAAGGCAGTGAACGCGATCAAATATGTTTGTCGTCTTTTTCTCTCCAAATCCTTTTCTGGGACTCGAGTAGTAGGACCTATATAAAAAATCGCGAAAAAACCACTGTTTTAGACAAAATTTTAGGCCTGAACTTTCGTCTTTTGATGGTGGACCAGCCCACTCCACATCTTCGGCAGCGATGACCTCTTATATCAAGAACATCAGCTGGCTTGAAATTGAATTTCAATCAATGAACCTTCAGATTCATGTACACATCTAGTCAAAAACATTGACTGGAGTGCTTGCTTTCATTGTTCAACTAATTTATTAGGTAAATTTGCATTTATTTCTTCCTCTGAGTGTCGATGATTTTTGACTGCTTGGCACGAGACTGCGATCTTTTTCAGAGGAACTGAGCACGTGTGCACGAACTGGCTCCTTTGGGCACTAGAAACTCTAATTCTAGCCTGTTTTTCACCACGCTGCCTTCATAGTTTTTCAACTGTTTTTGACCTAAGCTGATTTTTGTAGTTTTTTCGATAAAGTTTTTCATCGTGACCACTGCCTTTAAAATTGCGCCAGTTTTTTCTACAATTTCAAACAGGCTTCTCACAAATCCCTCAAAGAATGTTATGGTTTTATTGGTGCGAATACCCGAATTGTACAATCAGACTTCAGCTTTTCATTACTAGAAGTGAGGATAGCTGGTGAGGCGCAGAAAACAGAATGGGTGAGAGGCCTGCGTGCTCGTTTGCACTTCTGCGATATGCCATAGGAGGTAATTTCTGCTGAGTGACGTTATGGCGTGGATTGTCTAGCAGAAGAGCGATTTCTGACAAATACGAGCTTTTTTTCACGACTCCAACACCAAAACGTGAGATGAATTGGAGGATTCATTCATTGTGAGAACAGCCCCACCATGGAGTAGGCGGTTTCACATAACAAATGCGAAGATCGACCTTTCGAGAGAGGAGAAAGACGTTTACATGAAAGGCAGGACACGCTACCATTTTTACGTTCCGAAAACGCCATCTGGCATACATCCACACACGGCAAGGCGCTATCGACGAATGCTAAAATACAGAAAATTTTCTCCGGGTGATTTTTGTGAACAGTTCTTGCAAAAACGTGGATCTCGGGCTCCCAGGGCCCTCGACAATTTGAAGTCAGCGTTCACGATGAATTTCACCTGCGAATTCACAGCAGAATACGGAAGATCTGCTACCTTTCGTAGCAGCCGTGTTTAAAACGAGACCCCGGTTCAAGTGCGCAGGACGCCGTAAAAACTGTACGAGACCCAAGTGGGAGTGCGCAAGGCGCCGTGGGAAGTGTGTAGAACCCAGTGGTTATGAGCATGACGCCCACGGGTCCGTTTGGGTTGCCAAGGGCATATTTGGAATCACCATCGAGAGCTCTTCGTTTTGAGCTCACACATGTCTTACCCTGCAAACAAGGCATATAGGGTCAACAGAATCAATCGAGTGTACGAAAACTGAAGCTGGGTATCAAATTGTTATGAATATTTGACTACATATCAACCGTACATATCAAGGACGAGTTATGTACAAGTACAATACACGCACTAGTTTTCTCGAAAAACCCGTTAAAGTCACGAATTCGCGACTTTTCGTCATAACTCGGCTCTATGTGCTCCGTCACAGAGTCCGTACAGACATTTTTCGAGCGAGCCTCAAAAGCTCTTTTTTTTTGAGATTTCACTTGTCTTACCACTAACTAGGCATATAGGACTTACATAACCAATTGAGTTATCGAAAGGAAAATTCAAGCAATTATTCGACGGTTATTCGACGTGATGTCACGTTTACTGAAACAGTGTAAGCGATGTAGACAACAGGTAAGCAAACTGATTGCGACTGACCGGCCTTTTCTGCAAAATTTCGGATTTCTGCTTTTTCAGACCCGAATATTTTGGCCATTTCCGGGGCCAAAAGCCTCCTCTTTCCTAGATTTACAGACAGTAGTAATGTTTTTCGCCGAATTTGTCTGAATATCTCCATAATTGAAAACTTGGACAAAATTCAGGCCGCGAGAAGTGGTTCACAGCGATGTCCAATCACTGATTTTTGTATGCAGCCCATTCAAGAAGGGCCGAACTCGCTCTCAGAAACCGGTAACCTTTACAGCTCCTCGCTGCGCATAATAAATAGTTCGGGAAACCACCTCTACTTTGTGATCTATTTTTTTCAAGCCCACAATCGGATCGTTAGTATCAATAAGTTGTATTAATTTTCCGATGCTCGGCAACCCGCAATCAGCTGGTGCCCGAATTTCAGAATCTTGTTGATAAGGGCTTTTCAATGGTATATAGTTTTTTAACGTTCAAATTCTAACGAATTGCTCCGGGTCTCTCAGATCCAGAAGAGCCATCTTCTGTCGGTCCCTCGCTTTGTGTTTCTGCGTCTCTGCCCCTGCACACCCGACTTTTGAAGGTGTCGAAAGCGCACTATCTCGCCTGCCTCGCTCAATGAGCGAGGTCCACGCGAAATGGATTGATTTCCCTGAGCAGAGTTTCAATCGGGAGACGACGAGTGCGTGGATTTGAACAGTAGGAACGAGAGAGAAATGAAAAATGTGGGGGAGATAATCGCGCGGGTGATATCCCGAGCATCAACAGGTGGGGATAAGCTAGAAGGAGATATAACGAGATGGATAGTCCATAGCTCACCAACGACTATATAGACAGGTTGGAGAGGAAGCTACTACATGGGTGGAGAATTGAAATTTACGGGTGTTCCTCAGATCATCTGCTCAATCCGACCGCCACGCCGAATCACAACGCGGGTGGTATACGCCATGCAATGCTACACCAAGCGGTGAGTCACTCGTAGCCATTGATGAGCCACGTTATTGGAACTTGCCGAGATTTGATAGAATTGTCTTCGATGTTTTTATGAATGGCGACAAATGACAAAGATTACTGAAACATGGCACAAAGTCCATTCCAACATCAAGGCTGAGGCGCGCGTAGCTTGATGTATAGCTTGATGTATACTACTAAAACATTATTTTTCACTTTCGACACCTCCCTAAATTGGTCTTGCATACTTGTACATAACTTGTTCTTGATATGTACGGTTGACATGAAGTCAAATATTTACAACAATTAGATACCCAGCTTCAGTTTTCGTACACTCGATTGATTCTGTTTAACCTACATGCCTTGTTTGCAGGGTAAGACATGTGTGAGCTCAAAATGAAGAGCTCTCGATGGTGATTCTAAATATGCCCTTGGCAACCCAAACGGACCATTTTGAACGAAGTTATGACAAAGCGGCGCTTTGCGGCGAAAAAAAGCGCCGAAAACGCCGTTTTTCCCGAAGTCGCGGGCGGTATTGTACGATGCCGTAAAAAGTGTATGGGACCTTTTGGAGTGCACAGGACGCCGTAGAAAAGTGTGGGAGCCTAGAGGACGCCGTAAAAAGTGGTAGCGCAGAACACCAGAAACATGTTGTGCGTACATAGGAAAAGGTACACTACCTTTTTCCTTTTCACATTCCCTCCCCCTTCAACACAGTTCCGCTGCTCAGCCGTTTCTATACCCCAACTTCTCTAATTCGCGTCTATATGCGATGGAAACATGAGTAAATCAAAATCTGCATACATGAAAACACAAACATCAGATAGTCATGGGTGAGCAAGTCTAGAATGTGTAGTCAGCTATTTAATGGCACATCGATAAGCCGAGGATGTCATATTATGAGTTGTAAGGTTTCGCTGCGAGAGTGAAATTACCAGTTTGAGTCGCTTTTGGCTCTGGTGATGGAAGCCTTGAGCATAATCGAAAAGGATGACAAACTGTTTGAAACCTTTACTTAAAGGCAGTGTTCACGATAAAAAATGTGTTTCAGTTTCCACTAGGAATGGGTAGTGGAGGGGCGCACTGTAACGTTGACGTCGAAAGAACGCTTGAAAACGAGCCAGGAAAGGCTCCAAAAGAGCCCGAAGTTGCCACTTCGAGCGCAAGGCAAACCTCAAAAGCGCAACACACGCCCACCGACGTGAACAAATGAATGCTCGAAATTGTGAGATGAGCGATGATTTCCAATCATTAGCTCCGTTCTTCCCTTAATTCTCCACTTCTCTCTTTACTCAGGTCAGCTCGCATAGATCGGCTGCAAAAGACGGAAGCTACAAGCCTTGGAAAACTCGTCCACCATGTTTCCTTAGCTCAATCTTTGAGGGACCATAGCTTTGTTCCCAGAAGGTCCTGTACGATTTCCGAGACATCGTTGGAATCAGCACGGGGCCGTTCTCAAGAAGGGCAGAAAAACAGAAAAACGATTTTTGTCGTGAACACTGCCTTTAAAGCATTTCTTTCTTTCCACCATTGGTTTTTATGTACATATAGCCTCTCTCCCTCATTCTGAGAAGGTCGAATTAATGCTTATCGGACTTAGTATGTCAAAAATCTCCTTATCATTTTTATGTGTTGCCATGAGAAACCGCTCCGCTGCTTGCTCCCACGGACTCATTTGAGCGAGATAAGCTTTATGTATTCATCTCGAATGTGAGGTATCATCTGGCAACAGGCTCTCTCGATATACACAATGCTTCAAAAATACCTCCGAATAGTGTTCAAGCACAATAGTGCGAACAAGACGAACGGGGTGGAATAATAGCCCACTATTGGAAACTTCTCACAAACAGCTTAGCAGTTATCGCTCCAGCCGCGAAGCGGCTGGAGAGGTTTGGTTTTGCCTGGCACTTGTGATCACTTAGATTTTGGTAAAGTAGTTAATAAAACCTGTAAAACAAATTTTCTAGAGATTTCCTTCTGGATATAAGTGAGAGAGTATAGAAGACACCCGCTGACAAAATTTGAGCCAAATCGATTGAAAATTAACAAAGTTAGATCGGCGGAAGCTTAGCTAAAATTCGCGTTTTTTCTTGTAACGCGTCCCTCGTCTGTCCTGTTCCTCGTCCTCGTTCCTCGTCCCTCGTTCCTCGTCCCTCGTTCCTCGTCCCTCGTTCCTCGTTCCTGCCACTAGCCACTGCCAGTGGTCGCAGGCTATCAGTACATAGGGCATCTGATGACGTCATCAGGATGTCATGTAAAGTACATAGGAGCATCTGATGACGTCATCAGGGTGTCATGTAAAGTACATAGGGCATCTGATGACGTCATCAGGGTGTCATGTAAAGTACATAGGGCATCTGATGACGTCATCAGGTGTCATGTAAAGTACATAGGCATCTGATGACGTCATCAGGGTGTCATGTAAAAGTACATAGGGCATCTGATGACGTTTTCAGGATGTCATGTAAAGTACATAGGGCATCTGATGATGTCATCAGGGTGTCATGTAAAGTACATAGGCATCTGATGACGTCATCAGGGTGTCATGTAAAGTACATAGGGCATCTGATGACGTCATCAGGGTGTCATGTAAAGTACATAGGGCATCTGATGACGTCATCAGGGTGTCATGTAGAGTACATAGGGCATCTGATGACGTCCTCAGGGTGTCATGTAAAGTACATAGGGCATCTGATGATGTCATCAGGGTGTCATGTAAAGTACATAGGCATCTGATGACGTCATCAGGGTGTCATGTAAAGTACATAGGGCATCTGATGACGTCATCACAGGTGTCATGTAAAGTACATAGGGCATCTGATGACGTCATCAGGGTGTCATGTAAAGTACATAGGGCATCTGATGACGTCATCAGGGTGTCATGTAAAGTACATAGGGCATCTGATGACGTCATCAGGGTGTCATGTAAAGTACATAGGGCATCTGATGACGTCATCAGGTGTCATGTAAAGTACATAAGGCATCTGATGACGTCATCAGGGTGTCATGTAAAGTACATAGGGCATCTGATGACGTCATCAGGATGTCATGTAAAGTACATAGGGCATCCGATGACGTCATCAGGGTGTCATGTAAAGTACATAGGGCATCTGATGACGTCATCAGGGTGTCATGTAAAGTACATAGGGCATCTGATGACGTCATCAGGGTGTCATGTAAAGTACATAGGCATCTGATGACGTCATCAGGGTGTCATGTAAAGTACATAGGGCATCTGATGACGTCATCAGGGTGTCATGTAAAGTACATAGGGCATCTGATGACGTCATCAGGGTGTCATGTAAAGTACATAAGGCATCTGATGACGTCATCAGGGTGTCATGTAAAGTACATAGGGCATCTGATGACGTCATCAGGATGTCATGTAAAGTACATAGGGCATCTGATGACGTCATCAGGGTGTCATGTAAAGTACATAGGGCATCTGATGACGTCATCAGGGTGTCATGTAAAGTACATAGGGCATCTGATGACGTCATCAGGGTGTCATGTAAAGTACATAGGGCATCTGATGACGTCATCAGGGTGTCATGTAAAGTACATAGGGCATCTGATGACGTCATCAGGATGTCATGTAAAGTACATAAGGCATCTGATGACGTCATCAGGGTGTCATGTAAAGTACATAAGGCATCTGATGACGTCATCAGGGTGTCATGTAAAGTACATAGGGCATCTGATGACGTCATCAGGGTGTCATGTAAAGTACATAGGGCATCTGATGACGTCATCAGGTGTCATGTAAAGTACATAGGGCATCTGATGACGTCATCAGGGTGTCATGTAAAGTACATAGGGCATCTGATGACGTCATCAGGTGTCATGTAAAGTACATAGGGCATCTGATGACGTCATCAGGTGTCATGTAAAGTACATAGGCATCTGATGACGTCATCAGGTGTCATGTAAAGTACATAGGGCATCTGATGACGTCATCAGGGTGTCATGTAAAAGTACATAGGCATCTGATGACGTCATCAGGGTGTCATGTAAAGTACATAGGGCATTTGATGATGTCATCAGGGTGTCATGTAAAGTACATAGGCATCTGATGACGTCATCAGGATGTCATGTAAAGTACATAGGCATCTGATGACGTCATCAGGGTGTCATGTAAAGTACATAGGGCATCTGATGACGTCATCAGGGTGTCATGTAAAGTACATAGGGCATCTGATGACGTCATCAGGGTGTCATGTAAAGTACATAGGGCATCTGATGACGTCATCAGGGCGTCATGTAAAGTACATAGGGCATCTGATGACGTCATCAAGGTGTCATGTAAAGTACATAAGGCATCTGATGACGTCATCAGGGTGTCATGTAAAGTACATAGGGCATCTGATGACGTCATCAGGGTGTCATGTAAAGTACATAAGGCATCTGATGACGTCATCAGGGTGTCATGTAAAGTACATAGGGCATCTGATGACGTCATCAGGGTGTCATGTAAAGTACATAGGGCATCTGATGACGTCATCAGGGTGTCATGTAAAGTACATAGGGCATCTGATGACGTCATCAGGGTGTCATGTAAAGTACATAAGGCATCTGATGACGTCATCAGGGTGTCATGTAAAGTACATAGGGCATCTGATGACGTCATCAGGGTGTCATGTAAAGTACATAGGGCATCTGATGACGTCATCAGGATGTCATGTAAAGTACAGGATCATCTGATGACGTCATCAGGGTGTCATGTAAAGTACATAGGGCATCTGATGACGTCATCAGGGTGTCATGTAAAAAGTACATAGGGCATCTGATGACGTCATCAGGGTGTCATGTAAAGTACATAGGGCATCTGATGACGTCATCAGGTGTCATGTAAAGTACATAGGGCATCTGATGACGTCATCAGGGTGTCATGTAAAGTACATAGGGCATCTGATGACGTCATCAGGGTGTCATGTAAAGTACATAGGGCATCTGATGACGTCATCAGGGTGTCATGTAAAAACATAAGGCATCTGATGACGTCATCAGGGTGTCATGTAAAGTACATAGGGCATCTGATTACGTCATCAGGGTGTCATGTAAAGTACATAGGGCATCTGATGACGTCATCAGGTGTCATGTAAAGTACATAGGGCATCTGATGACGTCATCAGGGTGTCATGTAAAGTACATAGGGCATCTGATGACGTCATCAGGGTGTCATGTAAAGTACATAGGGCATCTGATGACGTCATCAGGGTGTCATGTAAAGTACATAGGGCATCTGATGACGTCATCAGGGTGTCATGTAAAGTACATAGGGCATCTGATGACGTCATCAGGATGTCATGTAAAGTACATAGGGCATCTGATGACGTCATCAGGGTGTCATGTAAAGTACATAGGGCATCTGATGACGTCATCAGGGTGTCATGTAAAGTACATAGGCATCTGATGACGTCATCAGGGTGTCATGTAAAGTACATAGGGCATCTGATGACGTCATCAGGGTGTCATGTAAAGTACATAGGGCATCTGATGACGTCATCAGGGTGTCATGTAAAGTACATAAGGCATCTGATGACGTCATCAGGGTGTCATGTAAAGTACATAGGGCATCTGATGACGTCATCAGGGTGTCATGTAAAGGACATAGGGCATCTGATGACGTCATCAGGTGTCATGTAAAGTACATAGGGCATCTGATGACGTCATCAGGGTGTCATGTAAAGTACATAGGGCATCTGATGACGTCATCAGGGTGTCATGTAAAGTACATAGGGCATCTGATGACGTCATCAGGATGTCATGTAAAGTACATAGGGCATCTGATGACGTCATCAGGGTGTCATGTAAAGTACATAGGGCATCTGATGACGTCATCAGGGTGTCATGTAAAGTACATAGGGCATCTGATGACGTCATCAGGGTGTCATGTAAAGTACATAGGGCATCTAATGACGTCATCAGGGTGTCATGTAAAGTACATAGGGCATCTGATGACGTCATCAGGGTGTCATGCAAAGTACATAGGGCATCTGATGACGTCATCAGGGTGTCATGTAAAGTACATAGGGCATCTGATGACGTCATCAGAATTTCACGTAAAGTACACAGGGCATCTGATGACGTCATCAGAACGTCGTGCCAAGTGCATAAAGCATCTGGTGACGTCATCAGGACGTCGTGCCAAGGTGGTGCCAAGTGCATAGGGCATTTTCTGACATCATCAGGACGTCGTGGAAAGTGAGTAGCGCTTCATTTTTAGCGTGCGCAACAAGTTTGTTGCTTACTGATTATTATAGCAATCCATGCTATTCGAAAATTATTGAAGATTTTTCAGGGATATTACTTCGTAATATCAATAAAAAGTGAACAATTCTATCAAAAAGGGGTCTTCCAAGCAAAAGAGGTTTGGTTGGCGTCAGAAACGTTCCAACAAAAAGGGAACAATAGGTAAGTTGAATGAGGAGAGTCTACAAAAAGTGAACAATAGTTTCTGAGACTGATTTTCCTGCCCGATGCTTCTTAATAGCAAAAACAAACCGTTGCGGTGTTTTACACGGAAGCACTCTGTGGTTCCAAAACTCGTCTTGACTACACGAAAACCGTTAAAAAGTATGTGCATGTAAACCTAATACTTACCATCAGAATAGAAGATGATGCCAAAAACACAGACGGACGGTTAGCTCCAGCTGCTACGAGAAGCGAAACCAAAGTGCAACATCTAATGAGAATATTTTTTTTAAAATAATCTCGTCAACGAATAGAAGTCCATTCTTGGAAACCATTGAACTCTTCCTTGTGAAGTACCACAACGGTTTGTTTCTGCTGTTAAGAAGTATCGGGCAGGAAAATCAGTCTCAGAAACTATTGTTCACTTTTTGTAGACTCTCCTCATTCAACTTACCTATTGTTCCCTTTTTGTTGGAACGTTTCTGACGCCAACCAAACCTCTTTTGCTTGGAAGACCCCTTTTTGATAGAATTATTATTTCATGTTGCATGCTAACCTCCAACTTTCCGCTATTCTCGGAATCAACTTTTTTTTACCCATTCCTCGCCATTTTTTTCGCATAAGATTTTGTGTATATCTTTGCCAACAATTCTCACTAAAGGCTCTGCTCTCTTTACACTTTCTCATCGACAGTTATGTTCGTCATTGAGAAGGTTCGGCAGAATTGTTTGGTGAAGTTCCTCTGCGGTTAGAAGCGAAACAAACTTCAACAACTTCTACTTCCTTTACATCTATCTTTCCTAGTTCTTTTTTGCATGTCCATGTAACACAAAAAAGTAATGGAGAAACAAATCATTTGAGAGATGACTTGGTTAAAGGCTCTTGACTGAAGAGGATGACTCACGGCAAGGGTGTGCGGAATTCTTCTTTCCTGAACCTACTCTTTCACGCGTCTTCAGAATGGCACGTTCTGCGCTCCCATGACCGCGGCTGCTGCAAAGTTCGGAAAATAGAGTATATGCGATAATAGGAAAAGGCTCATAAATTATTTCAAAGTTTTTCTGCACTGAATTTCTGAGACCTGAAAAAAATTGGTTACAGAGTTCCAAACACCGTTTTTCGAAAGTATTCAGTCCGCTCAAACCCTACACTTCGGGGCGAGATTTAGTGTGCTCAGGTAAAACTAGTTGTCCAGAATCGGACGAATAGTTGTCGAGATTCGGTCGACGATCGAGAAGTTGTCCAGAAAGTTGATAGAAGTTGTCGAGATTTGCGAGACTCGCCAAATTTGTCGAGAATTGCGGCCGATTTGTTCAGATTTTTAGAGAAAGTAGACGAGAATTCGGGAGAATGAGTGTTTGCCGAGAATTTTTCTCGACTTCTTCCGAAATTGAGAATATGTCTCGAATATGTCGAAAATTTCCCACGAATTCAGGACATCACTTCAGAACCCATTCGTCGAACTTTTGACCGCTGTTTTTGTTCTTTTCTTTTCTTGTGGGTCCTCTGTGTTTTTTTTCTCCATTCTTCTAGCTGTTTATCAATTATAATGTATTCCCCCGATTTCCTGAATATCAAACTCGTTTTTTCTTTTTTTTTGGAATTTAAATCTTCTGAAAATAGCGAACATGCCAAAACATGGGATTTTCGAGTTAATGAATTTTGAGAGTTTTCGGGCTTTCAAGTACTGACCTTTTTTCAATGATCGGTAGTTGCAGCAGTCGAATTTGAAATATATTATTCAAGAAGTTACCCAAGAAGTATCAGAACATAGTTTGATATTAAGATTGTTCATATGAATAAATCTCGAGTGATTCAGTTCTGACCGAAATATGCAACTCTCAACCTTGCAATAGTTGTTTAGCATTACATTGATGTACAATATGTGGATTTCCGGCGAGTCCACACCTGCAGCCAGCGGTTTGGCAGCTGGCTGCAGGTGTAGGCCCACCGGAAGTCCTTGATTTTGAAAAGTACGGGTCACGAGAGTAGGATATTTGAGTCGACCGGGGTCGATTTACCTCTTATACAAACTTTTACCGCCTAAGATAGAAGCTCAACACCGCTACAGTATGGTGACTCCCACCTTTCTCAGGTGTGATCCCGCAAGAAGTCGTTAATTTTGAAAACTAGGAGCCACGAGAGATGGATAGTTGAGTCCAACGTGCTCGATTTACTTTATATACAAACTTTCTCCGCCTAAGATGGAGGCTGAATACCGCTACAGTATTGTGGCTCACACCTTTCTTAGGTCTGGTCCCACCGGAAGTCGACAATTTTAAAAATTAGGAGTCACGAGAATAGGATATTTGAATTCAGCGTGTTCGATTTACTCTCTACTCAAAATTTTATTGTCTTAGAGTAATTCCGACGACCGTTACACTGACAGCGTCCTGGTGCTGAGCAAGGTCAATAGCGGCCCATGTTGAACGATTTTTTAGACCCTTAGCATATACGACGCACAGTTTGCCTCTGCTGTATGACGATGAAACGAGGCAAATCGGGTATTCGGCAAACGAAGTGGTGTGGAACTTTTCCTTGGGCTTCGCGGACCGTCGTGATCAACGGTTGGCCAGAAGATCCAATTTTCGTAAGAACATGTAGTTGGGCATATGAATAACTGTGTGATTTGTGTCGAGAATCGGGCAAGAAGTTGTCCGCAGTTGGTCGCGAAGTTGTCAGGCATCGTCGAGAATTGGGCGAAAAGTCCAGAATTCTCTAGTGTCTGCAAAAGTTGTCCTGCATTCGTACGCCTGCAGGATAAGTTTTCGTCCGAGTCTCGACAACTAGTTTTACCTGAGTGCGGTATTTCGGACACACGCGACCCATCCGGTTCCTCAGCCGAGCATGTGAGAGTTTCTTAATGTTTAAGTTAACTCTAATTTCTTAGGCTTTCTCTCAGCTAAAGTCGATCTTTATGAAAATGATATGAATGCTAGATAAATTCCATTTCCTAAAGTTTTTACTCAAGATATAACGGGAAACGTCGGCAACAGACAGGATTTTTGATTTTTTAGGGGTTACTTTTTCCAGGACTGAACCGAGTGAAAACCCTTTTTGTGTTCTTGGTAGGCCGGCCCATATCACCAAAAAAACTTCTAAACGCCAGCGATTCTTTTTTGAGTTTAAACTGCTTTCGTGGGTTTTCATTACCTTTTCGATATGCATGGGTCACACCATTTTTTTTTTTCGTTCACACCAAAATGATTTCAACCAGCATCTGTCGCAGAAACAACAAAAAACTCGGGCATGACTCTATAGAAGGTAGGAAGGTAAAAAACACAAGGAACCGTCACGAAAGCAATTCAAGTCAAAAACTAACCGAAAATAAAGGGAGTCACTCACATTTAGGTTCATTAATCAGTAGGGACAGCGTACGCAGCAAAAAAAAATTGAGTAAGATACATGATCAATAAAAAAGTTGACAGTGAAACCTTGAGTCAACAACATGCAATACGAAGTGAGTTTTAATAGGTTACAGCACCAAATTTAGAAAAAAATCCAACCAAACTTCAAAGAATCCAATTCGTTGTTGACGTTTCCCGCTACTCCTAAAATAAAACCATTAGCAAATGGAATTCACCAAGCAATAATACCATATAAAATTTCCATACGGGCAATAAAAGCTCTGAGAATCTGAAGTTCACTAAAAAAAAGTCAGCGAAATCTCACCTGATCAGTTGATCAGGCGGGAAAGCTTGTACGAACCCAATGCGACGCGCGATTTGAGCTTGTGTCCGCGATATCGTGCACTAGATTTGGCCGCGAAACATATGGTACCGTATTTCCTGCCATTGAACACCCCCCCCCCCTCTACTTGAACCCCTCCCTCTAAATGAACCCACCTTTTGGTGGAGGTTGAATAATTGAACGCCTCCCTCTAATAGGCGGCGCCTAGACTTCATTCGCAGCGCGACGCGACGTTATTATTAGCTTGCGTATCGATCAAGCGACGTCGCGTCGCGTCGTCGCTAGGAGCTCAGTGAAGAGGCGCGATACATCGAATTTGACGCGCAAATTATATCCCACCGCGACCATCGCGTCGCGTTGCAATGCAACGCGACGCGATGGTCGCGGAGCGATTGTCATCATTTTTCTTCCGTCATTGGGGACTCAAGAGGCGTTTTTAATTTTCTCAAGCCTTCGCAAAGACTAGGTTGATTGAAGATGATATGGGTTATTGCATTGTTCTCAGATGACACTGCAAACAATTTTGTCTGCATATTTAAGGACAGTGTGATGAGGATGATGGTTTCAAAGAGTTGACGAGCTACAAAGTTTTTCTACGGTTTACAAACGACGCAAGCATAATTCAGTCTCATTTCACCGAAACCTGCCTATTCTGTACTATCAACTCCAAAAAAAATTATAAGCATCATTCGCTCTTGATGTCTTTTTGATTGTTTCGTCATTAAAGAAGCAAGTTGTCACAACGAAAACACAAATGTGCCATAATAATACAGATAAAAGATAAAAAAGGTACATCACACTAAAATAAACAGAATAAGACCGAATGTTGATTAGTTTTGCCTGGGTACTGAAAATTGCGAGAATTACGCAATTGCGCGTAGTCGCCTAGCGTTCGCGCGCCGTTCACACCTTGATTTCCGCGCGACGCGATTTTCGCGTCGCGCTGACATGTGCCATCGCGAAAACTCTGAACGCCGCCTTAGAGGGGATAGGATCTCTCTACACACAGAGGAAGGAGTTGTCCCGGTTCTGCAGCTCGACACGTGACGCTACTCAATTTTAGCGATTCGGTTCCGAGTGGAATTAGAGCCGCGAAAGGAGAGACAGCTCTTCTATCGGTGTGTAGAGAGCCCTGTCTTCTATCAGAGCCCCCCTTCGACTGAAAAGTCGGAGGTGAACTGCTGCGCGCAGCTCGAGATGTCGACACCCAGAACCTTGCCGACATTTTCCAAGAGATTGATCTTGAGAAGGACTCAAAGAATGATTTTAATGATGACGATCTCTTGGAGTTCGCCGAGTAATTCATTATCGCTCCACTTTGGTATGCCTAATAAACTTTGTTTCCCCTTATTAACTCTAGAATTCTCGATTGAAAAATAGGGCCTCTCCCTCTATTTGAACTCCTCCCTCCAATTGAAAAATAGTCCATCCGGGTGTTCAATTACAGGAAGTGCGGTTCGAAAATGGATCTCCTCGAGAAAAAATTGTAGACGCTTCAGTGACCATTTTCCTTACCAGAGAAGGAGAACCTCATTTCATACGAGTCGTTAGTTAAAAATTACTCAGCCACGGTGCAACGAGAAGCATGTGTCAACTGAAAAAACTGAAAAGGAGCATCACTATGTTCACCAATTTGAGCACGTTTAGTTGCCCCAAGCATGTCTGCACCACTGTTTCCATGGAAAAGCAAGCAGCAAGCAGCTATGCGGTGCTCATCCTGGTGGGGGTGACTCCCAAGTTCTTCCAATGTCTGATCTCCTAATTTTTCCTATTTTAGGAGAATTTCCGATAGAGTTGTATTCAATAAAAGAGTATACTTTTATTCTTTAGTCCTGTGTTAATGGTGTACTTCAATTGGAGGTGTATGGCCTGCTTATCAAATTTAGTCTAGTGAATGGACCACAGGCGACCACTGCAGCTGGCCGTGCGGCGTTGGCGGTATCAACGGCCAAACGGGGTTTCGATCGCGTGCGGCGATCTACCGTCGCAGCCCCTTCCACTCCCTAGACTAAATTGAACACCTGACTCTACATCAACTACGTGCGTACTATCTTGCCCAGAAGTATGTCAATTTGGCAAGTCAAGTGAAGGTGTCATAATCGCCAGAAGCTCGCCAATAGTGCGGTCAAAAAGTGAAGCCCAAACTTTTTCATTTATCGCAAATATGTTGACTTAGTTTGGTTATGGGATAGAAAAAAGTTCTTTCAGTATGACGCCTGATTATACCTTCATCTGATGACGAGGGTAAACCACGTTCTGTCCGACCTTATTGTGTCAAGCTTACGAACTTCAGAATCGTACCAATGGTTGAGCTTTTCATGGCTCTTTCTCCTCTAGCATATGTACTTTCACCTCTTGTAGACGCGGAAAACCTTATATTCATTTTTGCACCGCAGTGCAGCTCTGGTTAGTGGTGTCCTGTCCTATACACATTCAGAAATGTAAATTATACTTCCTGAAATCATCCTAACCCGATTTCATCTTCCGAAAGCCTCGCTCGTAAGCAGAGTGCAATCAGATTTAGGTCTATCTTAAGACGCCAACACAACAGCGGACAAATTGGCTCCGTTGTGCTCTAAATTCGAATTCTCGCAGTTTCGGAAAAAATGCAATTATGGGTCAGAAATGCAAATACTATGCGCGTGCTGACTTGAGAGGAAAAACCGCACATGCTCTATGTGCACCCAACCTAGCTGGGTAGATCCAGCAATCGTGGAAGCGTAGTGAACGTGTAAGATGGAAAGCGTTGCAGCTCTGTAGTGACGGGAATTCAAATCTATTTTGATCTTCCATTAATTAATGAGAAGCCAACCAATCACTTGCTAATGGAGTCAATATGGAGCTTTTTTTTACTTCCAGGATGACTTAGTAACTGCATCACCTTCCAACGAGATTATACCTTCTCGGGGAATTTCATTCACACATGCAGAGACCGGCAAAGTCCAGGTTGCTCTCGCGCAGAGGCGAGTATGCAATAGCGAATTCAAGCAAAGAAAGAAGGAAGTCTTTCTTCGAAGGGAAATCAAGTGTACCACAAAATAATTGAGTTGAAAGTCATCTAGTCATGTTGTCGAGCCATTAATAGCATATAAACAACAGGGGATGCGATGGTTCGTTATTCTAGCGCAGTGTGTAAGAATAGCCGCGGCGAGCGTTTCTCCAAATGCGGCAAAAACGCATTGATCGCGGCGTCGCGAAAGCAGCAAGACCCACCGAACTCACAAGTTTGTGGGGACGCTCGAGAGAACAGCGAATAAACTCCCCTCAGCACGACTAGAGAACTTCCTCCGAATAGGGAGGGGGAGGGTCGAAGCAGTTTTCCCGACTTCAGAGTATTAGGGTAAGTTCCCAGAGTAGGTCTTCCGTTGTACCTTCGACTGCAGGTCTTTCCCTTTGTGCCCTGTCATTCAACACCCATTGCTCATTGATTGACCGAAAATCAGCTTGCCGTAATTCGCTGCTTTCGACACTTCCCTGTCCTTAAAAAGCTGAACTTGAAGGCAGCATTCGCGATGATCATCCTTGGTGGCTTTCCACAGTGATATGATAGATAAGGAGGATTCTAGCCTCCCAGTGCCGAAAGAACGGCAGAAAACGAGCCAGGAGTGGCAAACTAACGGCTGCAAACGAGCGTTTTGGTGTTCCAGAACCGCCCCGTGCTCCAGATCCGCCACCTCGATAAGAACCAATGACACTCAGATTACAGGAATGCTCTAGTCAAGGAATCGTTGATAAGTGAGCTGATCGCCTGATTGCATTGATAGGCATCATCCTTCATAGCGGTCAATTCCTCCACGCTCAAAAATCAATGTGAACAAGGGAGGGCCTATCTTGGCTCAAAAACGCGGCTTCCGCGTCCATGTCTGCCTTGCTGCATAGGGAACCAGACCTTCCCTAAACCATGGAGATATTGAAAACGAAATCTATCGTGAACACTGCCTGCAAGGCAAAAATTATGACCTCTGACATCCAGCTACAGAAAACACTTTTATATTAGCTGGAATTCTAATAGAGACACCCTACAAAGTTTTTTTAGAAGCATTCGCGCTAAGTGGTGGTCGTAATGTTTTCCAGCCGCAGATGAAGCGGGGGACAAGGGGAGGAGCGAAGAGCGTGATCGGACAAAACACGCGGCAAGTGCCACTCAGATAAAAACAACCCACTTTCCGCTGGCCAAGTCGGGCTAGTCGACTTCGCGCGGCCCCAATTATGTGGGCGTGGCACAGCGCCCCAGTTCCCGCGGAGAGAGAGGTTTTCCAGTCTTCCCGCGGAGTATCGGCGGACAGTCGACTATTCCTGGGGGTCATCGAACACTCGCTCATCGATTCCCACCTAGATATCGCCATTGCACCACCCACTAGAGTGGAGCCAGTGGACGATTGCTGAGCAGAGAACGCTGTGTTGAGACTCTTCCCAAAACCCTCGCTAAATGCGACGCTGGCATTGGGCAGGTGAGCCATTGTCAGTTGATGGCGTCTGCGGATGAAAAGACTGCAGGGGCAAGTGAGTGTAGTAAGCAACCCTGTGTAAGCTTACTCCTTGTCAGAAGCAGCTCAAGATGAAGAGCCCAGAAAGGGATTTTCGGAATTTTGTTCCAACAGACCTTTATCTAAAGGGTGATTTTCAAGTGTGCCGCAAACTGCTTCTAGATTGTCTTCTGTCAGTCATCAGATTAGCCGTAACGCGATCGCAGAAGGGCCACAGAGTGCTTGTTCAACGTGTACGGGCAGTAAACGAAACGGCGCTGCCGACTGCCCGCAACCAAATTATTGGCCTTCCGCAGCAGGGGTTACGGGACGTCGGGTAATGGTACTGCGGGAAGTGTGCTGTCTGTATCTGAGCAGCTTACTCTCTACGCCTCTGACCATTGTCTCCTTCTCTGATGCGACCAAACACTGTCGCTATAACGCACACGACGTCGCGGCAGTGTTTGGTCCCGCCCTCGACCGAATGATAATGAACAAATCGGATCTATTCTCTTCGAGATCTTCCCCACCAAGGTGTGAGTACTCATATATTTATTACATGGAGAGCCCATGTGTGGGAACATTAAATAAACAAAAGGAAAATAACTCAGTTGTAGAAGCATCAATTAGAAATGTAGACAAAAACAACCGACAGCAACAGGAGTTGCTGAAAACCCTCGGAAACCAAATAACAAGCAAGTCTTCTCGGACTCAGACACGTGTTCAAAACCTTTTTGAAAAAGCTGTAGCTTACAGGTATAGGCTGTCTCTTGCAAATCTTCTCAAAAACAGTGACGACTTTATTTGTCAGAAAGAAACGCCAACAATTCGTTCTAGCTTTACCTGCATCGAACTTAATGCCACCCCCTCGAGCGACCGACGGTCTCAATACAACGAGTATATTCAGTAAATGGACGCGCACGTATTAGTCACTCAACTGAAAGAGTGAAAGACTAGTTCCAGTTACAATAAGTGCGAGGAGTCCTGCGTCACGTACTCATGCCAAAGAAATTTAGTATAAGGGGTATGGTGTACTGTCTTTCTCTGGGCCGAATTCTGGTCCGAATTTGAACACGATAGTACTTCGTCGCTGCCATGAGCGATAGGTATGCATTATAGCAGAAATCTTGACGGGACCCGCATCGGAGCAACGGCATCGGCCGTTGTAGAAAAAACAGTCGCGTTTACGTAGCAGCGACGGGTGGCAAAGGGCTGACATACTTCAAACTCTGGTTCACGTCGCCACTGAAGCGCCTTCACTCTAGGCCCTCTTGATCAACCAATGGCATGAACGCTGCGCATTTCCGCTGCGCGCATTGCGGCTAGACGGCTGAACTATTCCGCGGCTCCTCCTTTTTCGTGTACTGGGAGCGCAAGCATGTTTCAAGTACGAAGCCAATCAGACTAAACGGCGCTGCAAACAACAGTGCAAAAGTGGAAGCGCGTCATCAAGAAGAATGTAAAGAACTTAGTTAGTGGTCGCATAATGGGACGTTCTGAGGCCGTATGCATACCTCTCCTTTCCACAAAGCACTTCTGTTATTGGCCGATTTCGCCTGTTGACCAATTACAGGTGTGCCTCGCAGGAATGGGGACGCTCCGGGAAAGGTACATATACGACCCCAGGATAGAAGAGGAAATTTGTGTTTTGAGCAGGGAAACGGAGCCTGTATCTGAATTGAAGAAATAAAAGAATAAACAGGAAATCGTGGTCGCTAGGAGATTATACAAAATCACTAGTCCGTTACATGCATGTAGTATGTAAAATACCCGCGCTAAGTTTTGTAAAAACGAGGAGCATCTGACAAACTCGGCAAAAAAGCGTGGGCTGCATTTAGCATTTTGAATGAAGACTTTTGTGAATTCTGAGAACGCTATCATATTGACAGATCAAATTGCTACCTTATTATGACTTCTGGACCGAAGATTCCTGAAATCGCTTTGTTTTTTAAACAAGCTGTTTTTGCGAAAAAAACGTCGCGCGCGGCGAAGTGCGGCAAAACCTTGAGCAGTATTTGTACAAGTAATGGAAGAGCAATCTGCATGTTTTCTTCACAAATTAGGTGCAGGTAAGAGAATCTCAAGGTTTATGTTGGTTGAATTGTCGAAATCCTTCATTAAAGGCAGTGGTCGCGATCAAATATGCTTGTCGTCTTTTTCTCTCTGAACCCTTTTCTGGGTCTCGAGTAGTAGGGCCTATAAGAAAAATCGCGAAAAAACCACTGTTCTGGGTCGAATTTGAAGCCTGGACTTTCTTGTCTCTTGATGGTGGACGAGCCCACTCCACATCATCGGCATCGATGACCTCTTATATCAAGAACATCAGCTGGCTTAAAGGCAGCAGACACGC
The DNA here is from genome assembly GCA_029168955.1 of Aplectana chamaeleonis. Taxonomy (NCBI): domain Eukaryota; kingdom Metazoa; phylum Nematoda; class Chromadorea; order Rhabditida; family Cosmocercidae; genus Aplectana; species Aplectana chamaeleonis. Next base: position 1,148,689 of record JAPDOI010000010.1, read on the forward strand.
TCGAAAAAGCTTTTGGTTGAGTTTTTGGAATCCTTTATTAAACACGTTCGAGAACTATCTGAAATCGGAGTTTTTTTTTGCGAAAGCCCTGGACTCTTATGACTTACTTGACTTAATCGGTTGGCTTTCGCCTGACGCGGTCATTCCGCATCTTCACCGAGGTGTGCCGTCCTAGTAGTCAGCCGGACTCTTATAAGATTTATAAATGAGGGATTTTGAAAATTCAATCAACATAAACCTTGAGATTCTCTTACCTTAACCCAATTTATGAAAAAAACATACAGATTGTTCTTCCATTACTTGTAAAATTACTGCTCAAAATTTCGCCGCACTTCGCCGCGCGCGGCTTTTTTAAAAAAAACTATTGCAAAAACTATTTCCTTCAAAAAGAAAGCGATTTTGGGGAACTTCGGCACACAAGTCACATAGTTAGGGAGCAATCTGATCTGTGAATATAATAATGTTTTCAAAAAAAAGTCTTCACTCAAAAAAAGTTACTGGCATCGGACGCTTTTTTGCCAAGTTTGCCAGATGCTCCCCGTTTTTACAAAACTTAGCGCGGGTATTGTACCCTCTATAAAACGTCGTAATTCACATCACTCGAGGCGCGAGCGGCGGGTGCGACGCCTGGGCCTCCGTCTGCCCTCCGCTCTCTCACTGTCTCTGACCTCCGCTCGGCACCAGCACGCGTGGGAACCATGTGAATTTCGCCGTTTTATAGCCTGTATGTGAGACGCAACATCAGAGTTCGTATACACTGCGTTTCATAACTATAGGTCCACCCGAGAATTTCGGATTTCCGGGCTTACCGTACATTTTGGTGGTCTGTGGGCGCTACCATCGGAACCTTCACCTTTCAAAACCTCGATAAAAATCTTGCTCATCCAAAATTTTTTGTTAGGTTTCCGTCAATGATAGACAGAATTGTGAACGTTTCAAAACTATTGGTTCAACGAAGAAAAATTCTCGTTTCTTTGCTAGTACAAATGAGACTGGAAAAGTGGGGCTACATGAGGACTCCCTCAACGTCGTGCTTGGCATGCCTCGTGAGAATCGCCTGTCGCCGGATGAACAATCTAAAACAGAAGCGCTCAACGTGGCTGGATGGTCGAGAAGGAGGATTGCGGAGCATCTCGGACGATCGCACAATTGTATCAACAACTATCTACGGGATCTTGAGCGATTTCGGAAGAAAAACTCTGGATGGCGTCCGAGGCTGCTTTCGGAGCATGATAAAAGAAGAATCGGACGCCTTCTATCGAACTCGACGATGAGTCTCAACTGCTTGCGCAGCAAACTTTCGCTTTCGACGAACTCATTTATGGTTTGGAGGGCAGTTCATTCGCAAGAAAACCTCAGTAGAGAATTAATGAAGCGTGTTCCAAGTCTGACGGAACGGCACAAGGCGACCCGCCTCCAGTTTGCTACCCAGAACATCACAAAGGATTTGTCAAAGGTTAGGCAATCTTGCTCATAAGCTGCTCCGTGGCCCCAATTATTCAAAACGCTTCAGGTGATCTGGAGCGACGAAAAAAAGTTCGATCTAGACAGACCTGATGGTGGAAGAGGTTACTGGCGTGATCTACGGAAGCCACCGCGTGTCTTCTCCTGACGCAACTTCGGCGGTGGATCGCTCATGGCTTGGGATGTCTTCTGCGAACCTGTTCAACTCGAGCGTGCATTCGTTTCGTTTCGTATGAACTCCGAGGACTACCAGAAAGCTCTAGAAGATCGTCGTCTGCCGTTTATCTGACGGCATCGACGCCAGGCCTTCATTTTTATGCAAGACAAAGCTGCTATCCATGCTTGTCGATCGACGTCAGCATGGCTTGCAAGGAGCAAAATAGAAGTTCTCGTTTGGCCTGCGTGTTCACTTGATATCAATCCTATGGAGAACCTATGGGCCATCATTGTGCACAAGACTTACCGTGACGTTAAGCAGTACGCCACAATCGACGAGCAGTCGATCGCCAACGCCTGTGTATCAGTGGCACCCACTGTGATCAAAAATCTGGTCCAAAGCATGACAAAACGATTAGTTGGGGTTATTTCGAATCAAGGAGGACAGACAAGTTACTAGATCGTTGATTATTGTTGGTTGTCGTAATAAAAGTTTTATTCCATTTAGTGGTCCTATAGTTTTGAAACGAGTGTTTTTCAATCTTCGAGCTCTTAAAATTCGTACCAAATCTGAATTCACGTCTCCGGTTCTTCATAAAGGCCTTCGAGGATGCTGATTTCATGGGTGACCACTGCAGAATATTTGAGTGAGAGCGAAACACAAAATACGGAATTCATAGGTGGACCTATAGATATGAAACGCAGTGTATAAATATTCTGATCGGCAGTACCTTCGGCTTCTACGCAAAAAAAGAAGAACACGTGCATGAACTCGGAATAGTAGAGTGATCATAGGAGAAAACACTCCCGTCGATAGCTTCTCAGTTTTCAGTTCAGCCATTAGCCAAGTGAACTCGGCGCGTTTGGAAGGAAGTGGGTAAAGGGGGAAAGCTTAAAATTGAGCGGCCCGACTAAGACGGGTGTGACTTCGAGACAACAATCACGTTTCTCTGTAGCAATAGGGCATTGTTACGAAGGGGCCAAAGTGGCGTATTCAGTCCAGCGCGCTTGATTATGCCGCCATGCCGCTGGGCGCTAAGATGTCCGAAAATTGGAGCCGATGGCATTTCTCAAACAAGTGGTGCTGCCTACAGATTTAATCTAGCGAAGTAGGGCACGCGCCTCAAATTCCATATTTTATGGTTTGCATACGGAACACATGACCGAAATTACGCACAATAATCAGTTTGAACACAATTACTTCAGCAGCTGAAAAAAGTTGACCTTGCGCCAATGCGGTTCGAAGGAGTTCGAAAGAGAAGGTTCGAAAAAAAGCAGAAAAAGGCCGCGAAACGCGGAACTTTTGGATCAACAAAGGCCGGGATCGGTGCCAGGATCAAAAAGAGAACTCCAATAACTGAAAAAAGGCGGGGGACCTGTCACCAAACACGTTCCAGGTCGTATGTTCTGCCCATATCATGAATTTTACATAAATCTATGCTGAAGACATCATCTGAAGTCAATAGAAGAGGAAAACTTGACTCGAATCGTAAGCGAGTCTATATCGAATTCCAGTTGAGAAGAATCGACCATCCACGGACTTCTTGTGCAAAATTCGTATAGAGCCTATCACATCCGTTAACGTCCTAAAGCGTATGAATACTCACGATCTCGTCTACATTGGAAGACTCCAATGCCACAAGAGAACCCAGTGCTCTTCCATTTGTACACAAAACGGGTGAAGTGGAATACAGTGCTCCAAATTACGCAGTCGAAGTTTTGCGCTAGTATTGTCTTAGTCGTTCCGCATCCCAAAAACCAGGGCCAGTAGCAATCCCCCCGAAAGGTGGCAGTTACCGGCTGTCACTGCGTGGTGACTGGGTCAATCACATCTTGGCTATCAATATGGACGGGCCGGCATAGAAATGCACAGGCGGCGCTCAAGTTGATGACCATTGCAGTCAGCCACCAGTGAGCAGTGAGCGTTCTTTTGTGAGCAAGGCTAGCTGCAAGAAACGGGTGATGACTTCGCTCACCGCCGCAGAGGAAAGAGAAATAGCGCGCGGAGCGAAGAGGAGCTGGGTCGATACCGCGGTCATAGGGTCGAGCACGTCCAATGGTGATGACTTTTTGAGGCAAGTGCGCTCCAAGCAAGGGCAGTGGAGCGCTTTCGAACCGACCAGTCCGCTGTCCGCTTATCACCCCAGCACAGCACGGCGGCCTATCTCGTTGTCTAGGTGGGCAAGGAAAAATTGCACTCGCCGAATGGCGGCCATCCAGCTCCGCTGCCAGCTGATACGAATGAGGGGCGAAACGTTTTAAGGTTTTAATGATGTTTCAATGATTCCTGGGGAAGATTAGTTGGAGATTAACGTCATATCGTATGTAGCTGTCATGAACACGTCTCCTTTATAGATTTCACGTGCTTTAGTCCTACGCTAAGCTCAACTTCCAATTTCTAGAAGTTGCGGTGGCCATATTCAACCATTTTCAGATTTTTTTCGCTCACCACAAATAAAATCAGATTTGCTTAGAAAGCCATCTATGAAAGATAGCTGAAAAACGGTTTCGTTTTTCAGAAAATGCATGAAACCTACGTGATCCGCGTGTACTAGTAACTAAATGCTGTATATTACTTCATCTAAGTGCGGCTTTTATCCAAACTTCGTTTTCCTCTTTCACTTCAAGTTCACTTCTTTCTATGTTAACTGGGAAGCGTGAAAAGGACTAACGAGAAAAATAGTTCATAATTTAAAAAAAACCTTTGAACTTTTCGGTACATTGTGACAAAAACACGAGGTTCGCTCCTCGAAAATCATACTACAAAGTATTGTGTATCGTGGTTCAGTGGTAAGAGGTCATCCAACAAAAAATTTCAAAATCGTTCTTTGAATCTAACATTCTCTCGCTTTGATAATTTTTTCCAAAAATTCCGAAATCCCATCATCCAAGGTTGAAAACTTATTAAATCTGAAAGATAGACACATTTGCACACTCCCGAAATCCATATTTACTACTGCTAGTTCGATCAAAGTTACAATGAATACGAAGAATTGTGGAGGGAGTGTACGTAAAAAAAACAGAAAGAGTCCCTCAGACATGAACATGTGGCCTAGTGGTCTAAGACGCTGTGTTGGGCATCCGTCTTGTAGGTTGGTGCGGCGCCGGCTCAAATACGCCGACTATTGAGAGTTTTGCATTCAACGCTACTCTTCGAAAATAATTCTCGTTCTGAGGTAGCAACTATAGGAGGCATCTAGGCGTCACCGACCTGAGGTTGGCTGCCTCTTTAAAGTCACCACATTGGGGAATTGCTACTGGCCCAGGGGCGGCATGCATGATCACGGTAACACGGGGTTTGAAAACCCCGTGCATGGGACTCTCCGGGCTGGATGTTCTCTCTCGCTCTTCCCTCCGCGCATGGGCCTCAGCGCTCGACGTTCACTCTCGCGCGCGGTGCGACGCGACGCGATTCCCCTCACCCCTCTATTGCGTTCATGCATGCCGGTCCAGAAGAATGCTATAGAACGCTGAAATTGAGAGTCAACAAAAGCCGAAGAGATCAGCTTTTTGCGGGTCTTGCGTTCCGAAAGGAGCACTTTCGCACATTTTCTGGGGTTTCGCACCTGATTTCTAATGCACGACGCAAAAGAAATACGTCGTGTTAAACTCTGAAAGTTGAAAACTGATTCTTCAAATTTTCCGGCCACCCCTGTACACGCTTATGAGACCGCGGCATCGTCAGCATCTTCTCACTCTCATCATAGTCTCTTTCTCGTCATCAAATGCACATGATTGGGCCCACTTATCACAAAAATCAGGCGGAAGCAGATTTCTGGCGTGCGACAACCTCTCCCAACATTCCCTACCTGAGCTAGGTCATTCGGGCTTAATTTACGGGACAGAGTGTGTTTCGCAGCGGTTTTGGTAAACAAATTGCCAAGTGTTGTGAAATTATTCGACAAGAATGAAACTTCTCGTTTATAATGTGAAACCAGCTACGTTTTCAGACCGTTTCTTTTCGATTCCTCATATTATTTCTGGGAGCATCTGAACGTCATCCAATTTTGATGTTTGAAAAAATGCGGCTGGTGACATGAGTACAACGCGAACGCTACCTCTGTAATTCAAAAATACTGAAGTCGTGCTTAAGTGAAACTGCTGGAGTATCTTTTTTTACTGATACGAACGCTTTTTGTCAGTCTTTTCGCCTCAATCCAACAGCTCCCGTCTGGCTTAACAATCACGACCGCGTCAGTCCACGCTAAACCACGTCAAAGCCTCCGCTTCATCAGTGTAATCCACCGACTTTTTATTGACACTTAACCACTTTCCGAAACCACTAACGGTGTTCGGCGTCAACAACAGTCCATATGAACCGATTTAGAGCAGCTGGGCACCTGATGAGCCGTGTTTCCTTCAGTGTACAATCCTATCTCAGGGGCGAAATTTGAGATTTCGACATATTTGTGAGGTGAACCAACCCTATAAAACACTTGCCTAGTGCGATTCCGCCGAAGAAGCTAAATAAAAAAAGAAGTCACTTTACCAAGCCCCTTTGACGACATTTCGAGCCCAACCGTGGAGAGACGAACAGCGGCTTTCAATCAATAACCCCGTTCTTCCCTTCATTCACAGCCTCTCTCTCCCTTCACTAAAGTCCGATCAAATAAGTCGATTACGAGTGAAGGAAATCACAAGCCTCGGACAACTCGTCCACTATTGATTTCGCCGCGCATACTCAGGAAATGTTCGAGAAGCCGTAACTCCGTTCCCAGAGTATTTCTAACGATACCAGAAACATCATTCGAATCAGCGTGGCGTGGGACTGTTTCCAGGATAAGCAGAAAGGTTGAATGCGAAATTATACAGCTAATCGACTGATTACAGAAAAGTTGATAGTTCTAAGTTTTTCGCATTATAGAATATATCAGATGAAATAATCGGGATAGGGGCTCTCTACACACTGACAGAGGAGTTGTCCCGTTTTTGCAGTTCAACACGTCACGCTACTCAATTCAAGTGAAATGGTCCCGAGTGGAATTAGAGCCCAGAAGGCAGGACAACTCCTCCCTGGGTGTGTAGAGCAGGATACGGCACGAGGTGTGAGGGGTTCCGATAGTGGTCAGCCCCCCCCCCCCGTAGACTATGTCAACGAATATTCGGTCGAATAAACGAATAATCGAATATTCGAATAATTCGATTATTCGGAGAAGTCAATTTTTCGAATAATTCGTTTATTCGGATATCCGGAAAAGTCAATTTTTCGAATAATCCGTTTATTCGAATATTCGGAAAAGTCAATTTTTCGAATAATTCGTTTATTAGAATATTCGGAAAAGTCAATTTTTCGAATAATTCGTTTATTCGAATATTCGAACGGCCCAATATTCGAATATTCGGCCGAATAAACAAATAATTTCAGAAAAATAAGAAGCAGTCTCCGGCACAAGTCCATTTTTGCGGTCCAGAGATAAAATGTCTGCAATGAAACTAGTGGAAAGTTCGAATATAATCAGATTAATCCAATATAAAACATGAGATAGTCAGAAACCTAATGGTGGAGTATCTCGCTCACCACCCAATTTGTGGGCAGACGAAACAGATACTGTTTTTCATCTGAAGGAGTATGTCCCAAACAGATTCGAGCGATGTTCCAGAAACGGCTACCGTACGCTGCTAGAGTATTATGTAATACATAATTGCCATGAATTTAGGTCAATCGCTGCAGCTTTGAGCCGGTTCTTATCAAACATTCACCTTATATTTTTGCAGAGGTGAAATGTCTCCAAACAAACTGGGTGCTATCTTAGCGGTGGGGGGCCACAATGTTGTCTGGGTGCACTTGGCCCCGCCCACTTTATCGTGCCGCACTAAATTTGAGCACCTACCCGGGTTTTCCCTCCCCCGCACCAATCAGGAGTGATTGCGGCACGGAAAAATGGGCGTGGTCATGTGCGATAAAACAGTGCCCCCCCCCGCTCAGATAGCACCCTAAACTGATTGGAAATTCGGACATTGTTGGTAGATATTGTTTAGAAAATCCACAGAATTTTTATCGTATCGTTTAACAACTACTCATAGACAGTGGTAAATGTTAGTTTGAATACTCTTATGATATAATGTGGAACGTCTTTCTAGTGGAAGTACATTGGCATAGCTTTGATCTATATAATACTATACAAAAGAAGGTCAAGAAAGTTGGAAGTGCCGCGAACGGTGGTTTGATTATGAGTACTCGATCCGTACTTCTTATTCGAATGCTCGCGATTTTGGTCGAATATTCGAATTATTCGTATTAGAATCATTCGAATAATTCGATTATTCGGAAGAGTCAAATTTTCGAATAATTCGTTTATTCGATTATTCGGAGAAGTCTATTTTTCGAATAATTCGTTTATTCGAATATTCGGAGAAGTCAATTTTTCGAATAATTCGTCTATTCGAATATTCGAAAGAGTCAATTTTCCGAAATATTCGTTTATTCGGATACTCGAAAATTTTTATTCGTTTGATATACTCTACCCCCCCGGCCACTACTATTTTGGGCACCGGAGGGGGGGGGGGTGAGAGATAAAAGTCGTTATCTCATCTATACAGAAATTATTTTTAGAACATTTGCAATATTTTGGGACCTACTTTTTTGGTACCAAAAAAAATTTTTGAACAAATTTCCCCCTCTTTAAAGTTTTATAACATTCTTTGTAAACGAGATTTACCCACGGAACTGTGATCGGGTAATGTTTCGGTCCGGGTAGTGGTCTGAGATACTTGACAGCCCCAGGAAAGGGCTTTTTCGAAAAAAATGCTTGGTGTGAGGGAACGACAAAATCGACGATTCCCTCACAAGTAAATGTATGAAACTAGGTGTGAGGGAATCGTCGATTTTGTCGTTCCCTCACACCTAGCAGATTTTTCGAAAAAGCCCTTCACCGGAGCTGTGAAGCACCTAAGACCACTACCCCGGACCTAAACCTTACACAATCACAGTTTCACGGGCAAATCTCATCTACAAAGAATGTTATACCATTTTCAAGAGGGGGAAACTTGTTCAAAGAATTTTTCGTACCAAAAAGTAGGTCCAAAAACGTTGCGAATTTGCTAAAAATCATTTCTGTATGGTTGGAAAATTTACTTTTTTTTACCCCCACCACCACCTGGCTCGGACCACCTGCGAAAAAAAATTTTTTGGTACCAAAAGAGTAGGTCACGAGATGTTGCAAATATGCTAAAAATCATTTCTGTATAGGTGGGAAATCAACCTTTTTCACTTATACCACCTCGGGATTTTTTTTTTCGACCTCATCCTTATAAAATGCGGCCTCTCCGCATCAACCGTTCGGCATGAAATTGTCTGTGTTGTAGCACAGGTGTATAGTCCACCGTCTAGGCCTAATAACAGTTCGAATTGCCTAGGTTCAAGTCAATTAGACCAACTTTTCCTTCGAAAAGGATGTAGTGCAATTACACCATACGTCATTTATCCGCCGCCAAATAACTTTCCCGCTTTCCTTTCATCAATTTAACTTCTTCCATTTTCACGTCATCCGTACGTTCGAGCAATTTGTTTAGTTTCTAGTTTAAATTGGGCTCCGTAGTTTCCTCATGATCCAACTGGTTATAAATGTTCACCAAGATTCTCTACTAGTTTTTTTTCCTTCCTTCTTAACCTGGAGTTGAAATATCTCTGCACTGGTTTTACTTAATATGTCATTATTTACAAACATTTATGTACCAACATTATTTATCACAAGAAAAAAATTCACTAGAACACTTATTCATGAACATATATCAGTGATTTATACAAACCAAAATTTAATGAACATGCCGTGCATGTTCACTTTCACCTCCTCCTTTATGTGATTAACTCCTGTAAGATTAATGAAATTTCAATATTTCAACCTCAAAATAAATACTTCAGTTTGTATTACATCGCATTCCATTCTTATGATATTAATAGTGCTGTTTTGCATGGCGAAACAAACGACGACGACCGGGGCGGGAGGATGCTGTCTAAATCGGCCCCGTCAATTTTCCGATTTTCAACCTCTCAGACCTCCCCCCATCCCCAGATCATCGGGGCTCAGACCCCTCCTCTGAGAGAACTGACCGCTGTAGTACCGCAGCCGTGCCGCAGTCTCCATAGTTCCGCAGTAGTACCGCAATGACGATGCAGTGGGCTCGCACTTAAGTAAAATACTGCAATAACGCCGCAATGATTGCGGTACTACTGCGGCGAAATCACAGAGCCGCTGAAACCAGCCATGCCATTTATTGGTCCACTCAACTCGGCTTGCCACGCTTCTCATTCACTCGTCTTCGTCTTTCAGTTCGGCTCTAACGAAAGCGTGTCACTTGCTTTTCTCAGAATTCATTACCTCTCTTAGAGAAACACTGACACATTCATCCTCCTCAGTCTTATAAGCGTTTATGTTAACAAAGTTTTGAATCATTTTTCTTTGCGTGAAAGTATAGAATCATTTTTTTGACCTTGAGAAGTTTATTGAGTTTTAAGCTTTTGAGTTTTTTGAGCACATTCGGCCACACTTACCTGAATTCATGAACCTGAATTCTATAATATGCACATTCTGTGCCAAGCCGAGGTCCCATATTTGTCTCGCGTGTGTTTCCAGGGATAAGCGGATTTTTTCAAAACTTTTTAGAGGCTGTGTCCACGATAGAAAGCCGTATTCTAGTTTTCTATGTTTTTCACTGGGCAAGTTCTCGATGTAGAGGATAATTGGGAAACGTCTCTATAGAACTTTTGAAAGCCGAATAAAAAAGTTCTTGATAAGAACTATTTATTATTTATTTCCTCCTGTTGGTGTGTTTTGCGCACTGCAAACAAAACGTCAGACCAATCGTCGCAAATTGTTCTGAGCTTTGAAATTGTTAGGTAAGCGACTTTGCTTTCTGTTTCGTGTACCAGAAACTCTTGAAAAATTAAGAAAGTTGAATGCTCATGTTTGGATCTTACAATTTCCCGGAATAAAGAGTATTCGAAAATTCGGCAACAGTTCCTTTGGTACTAGAAACTATGGACAACTGCCATATGGCTTGGGCGGGGTGATCCAATGGGTCGACTGGTTCACGAGATTTTCACACGATTCCTGGCCGTTTTTCGAGTTACTTCCATCCCTACTATTCTCAGAAGGACCCAAAGCTTACTTTCCTGCGAAAAACGGGCAATTTTCTCATCGTGAGCACTGCCTTTAAATCGGATTTTGAAAAACGAATGACCATCTCACAAGCGAAGTTTACAAAGCGTAGGTCGGATCTGCGGAAACGAAACGTATTGTCAGTATCTCTTGTGCATCTATAGTAAAACTTTGCAGTACCACGCCCCAAGCTGCTGGTTCCAAAAAGTTCATTCATTCATTCATTGAGTACGTCGTATAAGACAGACGCTAGAAAAAGTCGCAAAAATTGGGAAAGGAATACGAATTACAAACATATCCAAGACTTCATTGAAATTCTAGCCATTCCCCGTTCAAATGACATCGTGGACCTGGCAGTGAGGGTGGTTTAGCCCACGCGCAGATACGCTGACCCCGCTGAGTTATGAGCTTTGCTAAAATTTCACGATAAGGTAATGGTGAGTTATTTGGGATGTTTTGAAGAAGAAATCGGATTTGCTCAAAACTTGCATGGAAAGGTATTCTAGGGTGCTAAAAACGAATCTGCGGTCTGTTTGTCGAAATGCTAGAAGTACACCTCCTATTAGAAGTACACCTGTCATAGAGGTACACCAAAAAGACGGGTCTCTGAGAATTAGAATTACACCCTCTATTTGAAGTACACCTCTAATTGAAGTACATCTAAAATAGAGGCCTGAGGATTAGAAGTGCATGTACCTCTAAAAGAGAAAATCCGGTGTATTAATTAGGTGTTTCAAGCGAAAGGTTTACTCTTCTTCGCTTGCTACTCCCCTAAGTTGCCTTCATTAAAGGCACCGTTCACGATGATCATCCTCGTTCACATTCCACAGTGAAATGATAGGCGAGAAGGATCCTGAGCTCCCAGTGTCGAAAGACCGGTAGAAAACGAGCCAGGAGCTGCAATAACGGGTAAAATGCGTTTTAGTGCCCCAGACACGCCTGGTGCCCCAGATCCGCTCCCTCGGAATGAACAAATGAAGACTCAGATTACAGGAATGATCAAGTCAAGGAAGTGCTGATAAGTGAGCCGATCGCTTCATTGCACTGATAGGTATCATCCTTCTAGTTGTCAATTCCTCCATGCTAAAAAATCAACGTGAACAAGGGAGGGCCTACTTTGGCTCAAAACGCGTCTTTCGTGTCATTTTTGAGCATTCCTCGCTATATAGGGCACCAGACCTTCCGTAAACCGAAAGTGAGATTTATCGTGAACACTGCATTCAAGTTGAATATTCACTCCACTAGGATAGTACCAAGTCTATTCACTCTCTGGTCTCTTATCAAAGATTTTCTCATTTTGAGACGACACCCATTGATTACCTAAAGCCTTTCCGAATAAGACTCTACACCCACGCGGTCAGCCTGCTCAACGAGCACACGTCAAACCTAGTGCATACTCCCCGCGTTGCGCGATCGCCACAGTGCATTCCACCAATATCGATTTTCGGTCGATATAGACGACAAGCATTAAGTCGCGTCGCTCGTTGAGATAAGTACGCGTTAGGCCTCACGAAGGCATTTTTCTGACGAGCTGACCGACGGCTGAGATACAGCTAACTGGAATATTGTTCTCAATTTGTCTGATATTCGCGGTAGTCTATTCACGAATTCAAAAAAAAAACCTTCGCGGCGGCCGGTCAACACGCCCAACAGCCGCGTGGGCGAGCAGTCTCATTCGGATAGACCTGAATTACTCTGTGGAAGCAATACAAATATTATTAATTCTACTGTGAGAAAAAGTTGAGTGTGATCGTTCCATACCAAAAGTAAATAGACTTTCAAAATAGCAAAAAGTTCATTGGAGAAGAGATATGTACAAAACCGCCGCTATCAAATGGAAAAAAATGGGCGAAATGGACAAAGTGGGTAACTAAAGCGTCTTTCGACCACAACTCGCCTCAAAGTGCTCCGTTTTCAATTTCGAAAACGCCGAAATGTACAGCATGTCGTGATCTAGTTAATCACGCAAAAATAGTTTGCGAAATTTGAGAGCAGCATTAGATTTAAGGCGAAAAACATTTTTATTTTGACCATGCTAGAGATCGCGTACGGTTGTTTTTGATCGAACGGGCTCGTTAACTTGTGATAACATTGTCAAATTCATAACTAACCGCATCTCAAAAAAGCATTTTAATAGAAAGTTTCCGATTTAATTTCGTATAGTTAGATTGATTGTGGCACGGTGAACATTTTGGTCCTTTTGAAATTGAAAACGGAGCACTTTGAGGCGAGTTGTGGTCGAAAGACGCTTCAGTTGCCCACTTTGCCCATTTCGACCATTTTTTGCCTTGGATAGCGGCGGTATTGTAGGGACGAATAGCTGCATGTAATACCATGTAGCCGTGCTTTCTCGTGAACTATGGTGTCAACGTAACTACATAGCACGTAGTCGTGGTTTAGGCAGCCGTTTCTTTGGCGTCCAGTGTGTGGATGCTACTGGAAGAGAATTAAATCTATGGGCCACGGGAAGATACTTTATTCAGTACAGATTGTGTAAGAATCAAGAAGACGTGGCCAATAATGACTTGGTGACAGAAATGGCTTGGAAACAAAATTATAGGCGCAGCAGGAGCGCCAAAGCGGAGACGAAAGCGCTATTGCGGGGCTTTTGCGGCAAGGTCGTGGCTGCCCGCAATCGTCCCGCAGTCGTACCGCAATCGTGCCTCTGCGGCTCCGGCCGGGGCCGCAGAAGCACGACTGCGGTACGATTGCGGGGCGATTGCGGCCAGTCCTCTCAGAGTCCCCACTGTGAAGCCTCACACCTGGCGCCGTACCCTGGTGTAGAGAGGCCCTACCCCGAAATAAACATCCTAGCACAGTGGGAATTCCCGATAGGGACAGTTGCCTCGCGGTTTCCGCACTATCCCGCCGGTGTATAATCGAATCTAAAAGGACTGCAGGTACATAGTTCCCTCACTGCGGCTTTTTCGCCTTTTCGCCCTTTTTCGACTTGCTTATCTAATTCGGTCCAGAACCGGGAACATTAAACTCTCCAACAGCGTTTTATGAAGGAATTCTAAACAGGAATTTCTTTAGCAAAAGTAAAACAATGGTAAGACTTGAAAGAGAGTCACTTTTCCTATATTTATGGGCACATCCATGAGAAAGTTTATTTGGCAATGGGTTAAGAAGGAAATCAGTCACACTGAGGAGTCTCAAAATTGAACAGAAAGCTCTCCTTAGGTGCATACCTAATATGCAGACTGAATTCATGGGCCACACCCCTCGACTGGCATTGGCTGAACGAGAAATTATACAGCTATTCGACAGTACGCAGGAAAATTGATCAGTTCTCTGACTTTCGCATTATAGAATAATTCAGATGAAATAATTACGCCAGCCAGCACAGTTGGAGTGCCCCATAGTGACAGTTGCCTCGCGGTTTCCGTACCATTCCGCCTGCGTATAACTGAGTCCAGCGGCTCTCTCGCCTTTCCGCGCATTTTCTACACGCTTACTGTCGTTCTCTGGGCCGAATTCCGATCCGCATTTGAGGACTACGACTGTAGCATCATGCGACATTTGATAATCGTGCTGGGAGGGGTGAATCGTGCCGGGGAAAGTGGTCCCAGCACGATTTACACGTGTCGCATGATGCAATAGCCGCAGTGTGCACATGCGGACCAGAATTTAGCTCAAAGAACGACAGTATGTTTATCGGAACGGAAAAGATAACACTGATTTCTTCACCAACATTTTATATAAGAGTTGTAAAACAGGAACTTTTTAGCAGATTTGAGCACACTGGTAAAGCTTGAAGGAGAGTCATTTTTCCTAAATTCAAGCACACATTCAGGAGAAAGTTTAGGTGGCAGCGGATCAAAGAGAATGCCAGTCACACTGGATCCCAAAATGAACAGAAAGCTGTCTTCGGGTGCACACGTAATATGCAAGCTGAATTCGCCACCGATGCCTCTCGACTGGTAGTGACTGAACGAGAAATTACACAGCTATTCGACAGTATACAGGCAAATTGATCAGTTCTCTGATTTTTGCATTATAGATTAATTCAGATGAAATGATAACGCCAGCACCGTTGAAGTGCTCCATAGTGACAGTTGCCTCGCGGTTTCCGTACCATTCCGCCTGCGTATAATCAAGTCTAGCGGCTCTCTCGCCTTTAAAGGCACAGGACACTCAAAAAATTAATTTTCAGATTTCGTGCTTATCTTGGAGACAGTCACACGCTGATCACAGTGGTAGCTCTGAAATCGTCTAAAACCCCCTTTAAACAGAGTTCTGGCTCTTCAAAGATGCCTAGATATTGAGGGTGAAGAATTGGTGGACGAGTTGTCTCAGGCCTGTATTTCTCTTCATTCGCAATCGTTGCGTGGGAGAAAGCCAGGACAAGGAGACAGTCCGGTAATGGACTGAAGAACGACGACTTGTTGGAATTCATCCATCCATCGAGCCGCTATTGAGTTCGAAAATCTGTTAGGGGGCCGGGCCTGTGGTGGTGAGCGAAGGGGGTCGGGCCTGTGGTAGTCGCTTGTAGCTCGCTTATTTGGAGCAAATGAAATCTGGCACTTGGCACGTGTTATACAGGAGGGGTCTCCTACACAATTACATGATAATCTCGAAATGCATATGTGAGGGTGTACTGTGCCTTCAAGCGCATTTTCGACACGCTTACTGTCGTTCTCTGGGCCGAATTCCGGTCCGCATTTGAGGACTACGGCTGTAGCATCATGCGACACTTGACAATCGTGCTGGGAGGGAGGGGTGAATCGTGCCGGGTAAAGTGGTCCCAGCACGATTTACAGGTGTCGCATGATGCAATAGCCGTAGCCCGCAAATGCGGACCAGAATTTAGCTCAGATAACGACAGTTTATTTATTAGAGTGAGGACCGAATATTTGAGTTCGAATAAATATTCGAATTTTTCGAACGAATTTTTATTCGAAGATTCGAATATTCGAAAAGTGTGAATATTCGAACATTATTTGAATTCGACTATTCGCAAAAGGTGAATATTCGAATTCGACTATTCGGGAGAGGTGAATATTCGAATATTATTCGAACTCGACTATTCGGAAAAGGTGATTATTCGAATATTATTCGAATTCGACTATTCGCAAAGGGTGAATATTCGAACGTTATTCCAATTCGAATACCCGAGCTGATTTAACAACAAATATGAAAATCAGCTCTAATGTATGATAGAATCGACATACCTTTCAAGACTGATGTCATTTTCTTCACTACTCCATTGTTCCAATTTTCCAAACGCAAGAGCTAAATTTTTCCCCACACTGTCTGATGAGGCTACTAGGGCGGTTCCAACACGGGGAGCCACGTTGCGATCGCACTTGGCCACTCCCGTTTTTTCATGCCGCTGTGCAATGATAACACCAAACATAGCTTCGTTGGGTGGAGCCATGTACTCCACCAACCTTCACCTTTGGGCAGGGGAAGGGGGAACATCATTGGGAAAACCGGTAACAACCGGTGAAACGCCCCGAAAAAGAATGGAGGTGACGCAACACTCATGCCAGTCATTTTCAAGATTGGGTGGGTGTAACTGCCGGTTTTTCGTCCATAACTTTTTTGTGCTTGGGGATAGAATTCTGCGTCAACTTGTGCTTCCAGTTTGGAAAAATATTTTCTCGATCCTTCAGCCTAATCACTTTACGGAACACCGATTTTTCGCCTATTACTCTTTAAAACCTGGTGAGCGTTGTTTTTGAAATCTATGTAAAATTCTGCGTCGAATGATATATCAGGTTCCTAACTTTGCTCGCCCCATAAGCCAGCCAGGTCGGTGGAGCCGAGCCCCGTTAATGGCTCTCCAGTACTCTGCGCCTCTCATTTAAACCATAGAGGCGAATGCACCCTATGAAGATAACTATGGAGCTCGGCTCCACCGATCTGGCTGGCTTATGGGGCAAGGAATGTTAGTTAGGCTCCTCAAATAAGCTCCTTAGGCTAAGTTAGAGCGGAAAAGTTGATTTTGTAGCATTCTTTGCGTTGTAGCCCGTACAGGTTCAGAGATGGGTCGTGCCTTATTATTTTTAATTGTAGATGGAAATAAAGCTTTAGAAGAAGAATTCAACTTGTTATTGCCGCTCACGTTGTAGTTGCGCGACATTGCTATGGATGCTTAAATTATTCGTCGTTCGGAATAAAAAAATGAACGAATTTATTCGAAATTCGTTCGTTCGAAATAAAAAATGAACGAATTTATTCGAAATTCGTTCGTTCGAAATGAAAAATGAACGAATTTTTTCGAAATTCGTTCGTTCGGTCTCTTTTTGAAAAGTCCTCACTCTAATATTTATCGGAACGGGGAAGATAACACTGAATTCTCTACCAACGTTTTATATAAAAGCTGTAAAACAGGAACTTTTTAGCAGATTTTAGCACACTGGTAAGACTTGGAGGAGAGTCGTTTTTCCTAAATTCAAATACACATACAGGAAAAAGTTTAGGTGGCAGCGGTTTAAGGAGAATGCCAGTCACACTGGATCCCAAAATGAACAGAAAGCTGTCTTCGGGTGCGAACAGGCTATAAAACGGCAGAAGGTCACTTGGTTCCCAAGCGTGCTTTTGCGGAGCGGTGGTTAGAGACGGTGAGAGAGCGTAGGGCAGACGGAGGCCGAGGCGTGGCGCGCGCCTCTCGCGCCTCGAATCATGTGAATTTCGACGTTTTATAAAGAGTACGTATTATGCAGACTGAATTCACCAGCGACGCCCCTCGACTGGTAGTGACTGAACGAGAAATTACACAGCTACTCGACTCTATACAAAAAAATTATCAGTTCTTCGATTTTTGCAGTATAGATTAATTTAGATGAAAAATTACCCAACACAGTAAGCCATAGCTTCTTTGGGGTGGAGACAGCGGTCCGAAAGGTGAGGTTCTTTAGAATACCTGAGTGGAAAATGTTGAAGGTTACCGCTACACCTGCAACTTCAAAATATAACGTTTTCTTAAAGGCACTGTTCGCGATAAAATCCGTCCTTGAGTTTTCATTGAAAAACAGTGGTGGTAGCCCTCAGAAGCAGACTAGTGTTGAAAAAACGGATCCGAAAGTCTTCACAGAGGCAAAAAATACGGTATCGGAGATTACCTGAGTGGGCAAGTCCGGCCTCCTTGGATCCAGTTGTTGTCGTCAACACCGGCACGTCTCTATCACTGCTACGCTTTGACCTGCAATCATCGGCAGTGGTTGCTCATTAGAAGAGAAGTTAGATTTGATAGTTAGTTGTCGGAAACTTTCGGAAATCTTCGTCAGGTAAGAGTCTTTCCCATCCATAGCCTAACTCGACAAAAACCATTGCTGATAATCGGGTTAAAGCGTGGCAGTAATAAGGCCGTGTCGGTGTCGATGACAACAACTAGACCCAAGGAGGCCGGCCTTGCCCACTGGGATAATCTTCAAAACCATTTTTCGCCTCTGGGAATGCGTTTAGATCCGTTTTCTCAACACAGTTCTCCTTCTGGGGCCGGAGGCATAAACGCTAATGTCGGGGTTTGGCCAAGCACGGAGCACGTAGGGCAGCGAAATCGGCATGCTAAGCTGCCAGGGGCCGTATGCATATCGTCCCCGGCGGGAGAGGATGGGAGTCCCCGTCCCCACGCGGGTAGTTTCCCGTAGAGGAGAACGTGGGGAGCCCCGCGATGCATAGTGAGGGACCCCCTCACTCTTCCCGCCGGTAGACTCCCCGCTTCGATGAAATTGCTTGGCCTCGGGCATTTGGGGGGTGCCAGCCGAGGTGATTTCGGACGAGGGGGATCATCCGAGGATACCAATTTGGGGGCGGAGTCGCGCTTCGAGCGAGCCGAGGGCGAAAGGGGCTCAGCCGAGGGGGCGACGATAATTTCCTCGTAGGACCACTCATAACAGCTGCAGCGCTGTCCTTCAAACCTGTCGTTCATGCTTTCATTTTTTGCAGACGTGTTGTATATTTCTTCCTTTAAGTTATTGGCGGTCACATCAATATCCTTAATGAATAATTGTGCTATTTTTGAGCTTCATTTTTGTTCACAACATATGCCTACACATCAAGAAGCTGCACAATAATAATTGAAGTTCGGATTCGATATTCTCAAAAAATTCCAAATTGAGTCTCCAAAAGTTTGAAACTTTCTCTCAGGCTACCTTTCGGCGCGTAAAGCCTTCCTCAGACCTTCTTTTCCTTCCGAAAAATGGACTAGAAACCTCATTTGTCGGTGCAAAACTAGTTGGGGGGGCACCCAGAATTCAAGCGAGAAATGAATGATTTTGCTTTCAGAAATCGATTTAATTTCATGGAATTTCTAGGAAATATGAGTGATAACGTTATCAGATATCTAATAACCAAAGAAATTTTCATTTTTATGGATGAATCGTTTCATTTCTATGGGCAAATCTTGAGTGCCCCCCCCAAATAGTTTTGCACCCATTTGTCTTTCTCTACATGACTTTTAGGGACTATTTTGGAGTTTTTTTTTGAGAATTTTGGAACTTTATCGATTAATTTGCAGCCTCTCGATGTGTATTGTATTCTTAAAATCTCCTTAATCCCACTCACTATGGTCTCCTACCCAGTAAATCCGCGACTAGGATTCCGTCTACATGTAAATTTTGGTCTTCTACAGGTTTCAACGGTCCGATTGGCAGAGACACCTCAACACCCTGTTGAATATCGTCGAAAACACCCTTGTAGGTGGCTGTAACCTCTTCGCTATATACAACATTACCTTAATTCTATCATTCAGGCATCATCGATGACACAACAAGCGTGAAGACTGTACGATCACTGTCCCATGCATAGCCAATGATATGATCGCTCTTCACATAACTCTGTGTCTAATTCTGTGTCTCTAGTTCGTTGGATGAACAGATCGTATCATTTTCTCAGTTCAACAACTATTAAATCGTAAGCATACTTTTGTGTACTCAGAAATTTCTGCCCTGTCTCGTAATTTTCATTCGGTTGAGGACATGTTGTTCTATCCCTTGCATTTTGAAGTGTCAATCTTTGCTTGTTATGTGATTTTGATGTATCTGAATACCATCGTATGATCGTATTCTGATCAGAATCACTCTAGCTTTCGACCCTCATAAGTCATGGACACTTGTTGCATTCATTTTTTTAGATTTGTAAAAAAATATTTTGTAGCATTTAGCCACAATTTATTTAGAGTTGTTGTGTTTTACGGTCATTTCAATAAATTCGTTGTCAACTCGTTTAACATAAAGTGGTAGTGAAAGCATAAAATTTAAGTATTATGAAGAAGTAATCGTCAAAGTAGTGTAGTACTAGTGAAAAAGTACTAGTATTGGCATAATAAAGGTGAAAATATAGTGGAATACGACGAAAACCGTTTTTACGGCTTTGAATTCCCGCGCTTCACTCGAAAAAGGTCCAGGATCAGCCGCCAAGAGAGGCGGGGGTTGGTCCGAGGGCGCTCGGGGCTGCTGCCGAGTTTGGGACGCTCGGATGAGTCCCCGACGGGCACTCTCGGCTGGTGCCCCCCGAATGTCCGAGGCGTCGAATGAAATGCTGTGTGCGAGTGCGGCGTGATGGTGTCACTTGCGCGCTCTCTATTTTTTTTTCAAAATTTCTGTACAGCTTCTTTGTTCTTTGAGCTGCATATCGTGATGTCTCGAATTAACACCGAAATTCGAGGAGGAAAGATCATAAGAATATTGAAATGCATCTCGTCTTCTTCATCGTATTCTTGTACATTGCTGAGAAAAAATGTATTTTCTGAATACATTTTTATAGTTTATGGAGTTAGCGATGAACGAAGTTCAAAACTATTATTTTTCAGTTCTGTTTTTTTTTGGAAAAAAGCCGTCGCGTCTGTTGGTGGAAGAATCGAATGCCAGTAACCACCGAAGGTCGCGATCAGCCCACTAAACACAAATCTTCAATGCGGTTTGTTTTAAATTCTGACTACAAAAAACATTCCATTCTGTTGGAATAGCGAAAAAAAACGAAAAGACAAACTCGAAAACATCAATTTTTATAACAAAAAATGAGTGTGGGAAATAACTGGGAAAATAAGAAAAGTTTTGTTCGCTGTGAAATTCTAACAGCTGCATTTATGAAAAAGGAGATCATTTTTTTTCTAAAATGGAGAATATTATCCGTAAAACTGCACCCTATAGAAAAAATATGCTCAAGAATGTCCATCTCCCCCTTCCCAGGAAATCCCGGTTGTCACCTGGAGGTCTCCAGCAGGTCTTGGGGAGGAGTCATGCCCCACCACATCCTCATCCATCCCCATACCAATTAACTCTCGTCCATTTTTGAGAATGCCGCTCTACTTCGGCTGACTTTTTGAAATGTTGTTTCTCTCGTGCATTCCCATTTGGTAATGCTATCACTCTAACTTATCACATGTTTTCTCAAGTTTCTTTTCTCATTCTCGTACTCGAATGGGTGGGAAAACCCTGGCCTTAAAGGCAAGTTTGCTCAAAAATTGCCAAGTATATCCTGTTTCCGAGTGTGATTTATTTCCGTTCGTCGCGTGCGTCTGCGCGCGTACGCTGCGTCTCCTTCTTCCCACATTTTCTCGCTGTCTCTACCTTCGCTCCGCACAAGCGCGCGAGAGAACAGAGTAAATCCGGCTCGGAACCAGAGGATATTACCCTCCTGGATGGTTTTTGGCGCTTCAAACGTATTTGACGACATGGTAGGGGCCGTGCGGTCCTACTTATGCTGTTATCTCGACCACGTTTGTGAGCGTGTATGCTGCCTTTGAACGGCAGTATGCCTTCTTTCGAAACTTGATGATGAGGCCCGATTTTCCTTATTTCAGTTCTAATCTAAGCGGAACAGTGAAATTGGACCTTCTCAATCAAATTTTCTAGAGAAAAACTAACATTGGCGTGGATCCTAATGAGACTTTTCGTTCCTCTTTGGAGGTTGGCGCAAACTCGGTGCACCTACGTAATAGCATATGACACCGAGTTTGCCCCAACCTTCGAGAGTAAACGCAAGGTCTCATTAGGATCTATACCGACGTTACATTATTTTAATAACGATGTCCTTATGCGGACAACTCTCTACTGCTTCCAAATGAACTACTATAAGTTATACAAATCATTCCAAATGAAATATACTTTTCTAGAGCCAGTTTCAGACGTAGAGTCCAAGTATGTATGCCCTTTGCAGCTGCCTAGAGTCACCCTGGAAAACGTTATAGCAGTTTTTTTCTCCGATTTTTGTACCTATTGTACCCTCGAAAATGCGCATTAATTTTATGAAAATCCGAAAACAGACCTCATAATCGTGTTCAGGGCCCGAAACAGCCCCCCCAAGGCAAAGTTTGGGTGAAAGCGCATTCTCCGAGCTATGTGCAGACTGATGGCGTTCTTGACTTGTATGGATTTTCGGTTCAGCGTTCAATTATATCCATTACGGGGTACAGAAAGCGTTGAAAAAAAATTTTCTCCAGATTTGACTTAAAATTCGACCTGATGGTGATTTGTGGTGCTGATCACGAATCTGAGGTTTACCTGTGGTTTTTCCTAAGTTCGACTAAATTTGTTCAAAGCTTCCCACCGGCAGAAAAATTTGACGGCAAAATCGACTTTCGACGATTTCTGGAATGCGACAAAAGATGTGGCTCAAATCGTTCTTTTGGGGTTTATTTAAAGTGCTCAACACGAATCTGATGTCAGTTTATGGATTTTTGACAGCTTACGATAGATTACGTTGGGTATACGGTATAGTTGTAAATGAACGAAATTTTTGAAAAAATTTTCGATATTTTTTTCGTTCGTTCGGAAATTCGTCGAACGAATTTTTTTCAAATTGCATTCGTTCGAAATTTCTTTCGAAATTGTACAGCTATAGTATACGGTAGTTCGATCAATGTCACAGACTTGTCTCAAAGTTTCTATGTGGGGTTTTTTGGAGTGCTGAATACGAATTCGATGTACATTTGTCTGTTTTCAAACTATCAAGTTCTGCCTCCTGAATAACATGTTACCTACCGTAACCTACAGTAAACCTATAAATTTCGACAAGCGAACCCCAGATTCGTGTTCAGCAGTACATGTCTATCGCAGTATCCGGAGAAAAATTAAAAAAAAACACCTCAAAAATTCCATGGTGGGTACCCTTAACTAGCCGCAAAGCTTTGAAAACGCTCATGACTTCTTTCAGAGTTAGTCAAGGCAGGCTACGATTCTGCCGGAGTCACTCACATTTTTAGCTACTACAATACCCACCCTAATTCTTGTAAAAAAGACGCAGAAGACGCGGAAGCGCGTCTTTTTCGTCTTTTCGTCATAACTTCGTTGCTAACGGACTAAAGTGAATAGAAAGTTATATCAATCTACTCAAGACGTCGAGACGAACACAATGATCTGATTTTCAATGTTCGAGTGATAAATTTGTCATCCTTCATTTGCTGAAGTACCTGAGGCGAGCCATAAACGGGCGAGTCTCCGCTAATTGCGCTGAGTTATTAACGAGCAGTGTACTGTATGGCGCAGTTTACGCACCAAAGCCAAGCCTGATATATATCGGAATCTTACAAGAATTCAAATAGAACCATCTCTAACTCAAAACGATTCTATAGAAACTCCATTCAGAGTACTTCAAAGCAATGGAATACTCGCCCTAATTTTCTCAGAGAAGTCACGAAAGTCGTATCTTTTGCGACTTCTAATTGATTTCAGATTTGGAAAATCTGAATCCGTTTTAAATTCTGAAAATTCTGAATTCGATTAAAGTTTATTTCTGATATTAAAATCTAGAGCATTTTCCAATTACCGAAAATTTCAAATTTATTTCAATTTTTTTAAATTTCTAATTTATTGAAAAACCTAACTCATTATGGAAATCTCTAATTTATGAAATAACGGAAAATTCTAAATCACTTCAATTTAAAAAAAATCTGAAATTAATCCAAATTGTAAATAATCTGAAATCATTTCAAATTACTTCTGATATTCAACACCCGAATTTTTTTTCAAGTTCTAGAAATTCGGAATTTATTTCAAATTGTGAATTTTCGAATTGTTGTTTTTGAGAGTTTCTAGTTTATTCAACTCTTGAATAATATGAATTTAGTTCAGGTGATGAAAAATCTGAATTTCACTCAAGTTGATTTTTGATTTTGGAATACCAAATTTTCATAAGTTATAAAAGAAATCCTTAGTTACTCCAAGTTTAAATTTTTTTTATTTTATTTCAATCTTCGGAAAATCTAAACTTAGTTCAATTTTTGAATTTTTTTATCTTACTCGAATTTTTGAGTTTCACTCAAGTTTTGGACTCAATTAATATTTTGAAAGTTGAAACTTTGCCGCGAATTTCAAGTATTTACTTTTCTTATTAAAATCAGGCATTTTGACGCAACACACAGCCCGATTGATATGAACTGCAGACAGGGAGTGTCTACAGATCCGATAAGGTCAATTAGAGGTTTCCTGAGGCCTACTTCACACCTAGAAAGCCACCCCATCAAGTATTAATTTGAATGCAGGTCAGTGTAGGAGGAACGCCGGAGTGCATCATTCACTAGAGCTTGCATTTAGCTTGGTCCGAACTGCTCGTTCTATACTCCCCGAAGTGTTGGTTACTATCACAACAATACGCATTCTCCCCATGGAATTGCTTCTGACCAATGCTTCTCCCAGATGCACTGATTTGATAATTCATTAGAGTTTTCATGTTTCCATGTACTTATGAAACCTTTTCCTGATCAGCAATATAAATTTATATGTTCCTTTTTGCAAAGGACAATCAAAATGCAGGGTGGGTGTATCTTTTCTATCTCTCTATCTCAATTTTATGAAAGCGGAGATTTATGATGTTGATGCTTTTTGTGAAAAAAATCAAGAAAACTCGAGTTCGAATTTGTTTCAATTTTTTAACAAAGCTAATTTATTTCAGTTTTTACTGTGATTTCCATTTTTGGAAAATTTGAATAAAATTCGAGTTACCTTATAATTTATTTCATTTTAAGGAATTGTTTATTTAATTCAAATTTGAAAATTATTTATTTGATTACAATTTTCGAATTTCAATGAAATTTCAAACCTAATTCAAGCTTTGATAATGGAGGCTTTGTCGATAAGCCTAAGTATTGGCCTTCTCTTTCCGAATAGAGGATTTTAACACAGTACAGGAATTCGGCCCACCACGCCTACCGTGAGATCCTGGGCCCCTCAAATGTGGTGGAATTGGTGGCCGCGCTACTCCTCAGCTGGGGCACCTCGCCACCCACAGCACCAAACGATCGCCACAGAGACCAACCAATGTCGAGGATCAAGTGATCACGTCCAATATGAATTCTTCATATTGGTTACACATAGAAAACAGTTTGAACTGAGTATTAGAAGATTCTGAATTTTATTCATTTTTTCTGATTTTGAAAATCCTTTTTTTTCAATTTCAAATTGACTGAAGTGGTTCAATTTTTGTTTTTTTTTGATTTTATTCTACTTTATGGAAATTTTTGATTTATTTCATTTCAGAGAAAAACTTAATTCAATTTTGGGAATTATTAGTTTGATTACAATTTTCAAATTTCAATGAAATTTTAAACCTAATTCAAATTTTGATAATGGAGGCTTTGTCGATAAGCCTCAGTATTGGCCTTCTCTTTCCGAATAGAGGATTTTAACACAGTACAGGAATTCGGCACACCAC
Organism: Aplectana chamaeleonis; assembly: GCA_029168955.1. Classification (NCBI taxonomy): domain Eukaryota; kingdom Metazoa; phylum Nematoda; class Chromadorea; order Rhabditida; family Cosmocercidae; genus Aplectana; species Aplectana chamaeleonis. Next base: position 1,174,008 of record JAPDOI010000010.1, read on the forward strand.
GCCTAGCGTCAGATCCTGGGCCCCTCAAATGTGGTGGAATTGGTGGCCGCTCTACTCCTCAGTTGGGCCATCTCGCCACCCACAGCACCAGTCGATCGCCACAGAAACCAACCTATTGCGAGGATCAAGTGAGCACGCCTAGTTTATAACAACCCTTTATCTACGGTCCAATATGAAATCTTCATATTGGTTACACATAGAAACGAGTTGGAACTGAGTATTAGAAGATTCTTAATTTTTTTCTGATTTTTAAAATCCATTTTTTTAAATTTTAATTCTTCATTTATTTCTTCGAATTTTTCAACATTTTTTTTCCCGAAAACTCGACTTTCAGATAGGAATTCCGCGAGAATCAGCCGCTTTTTGATAAAAACTCTGAAAATTCTGTCGTTCTTCAAAATCTAAAAAAAATGAATGAAATTTTTGAAAATTATTCACGAAGTTGCATAGAACTTCAGACGCGTCAGTTTCGTTTAACTCGGACCAAAAAAACATCCTTCGTCATTTTTTTCGAATTCTACATTTTTTTGCTCCTGGGGCCGTATGCAAGAACGCGCTGGCTGGGGCAGGGGCAGTGCAGTCGGCGCCTTTGAAGATCGCTGTTGCTTACAAGACAGGACATGTTTCTCGTAGTTGGTCACAAGTCGAAACGCGTATGTCGTGCCCCATCGCTGTGCCCTAGCCGCCCCAGCTAGGAGATTAGAGCGGCTGGGGGCAGTGAGAAAGACTGCTGGGGCACGACATACGTGTCTTGACTTGTGACCAACCACGATAGACGTGTCCTGTTTTGTGAGCAGCGGCGATCTTCAAAGGCGCCGACTGCACTGCCCTTGCCCCATCCGGCGCGCTCTTGCATACGGCCCCCGAAAACTCTAAACAGTCAGATGGGAATTCCACGAGAATCGGCTCTTTCTCATAAAAACCCTGAAAATGCGCTGTTGCAAGGGTTTTTTATTTTCTTGCTCCGGAAAAGTCATACATGAGTTCCCGTAAACTTAAAATAAAGAAAAAAAGTTCTAGTGGTCTCTTCAATTTCTTAAAGCAATTTCAAAAGTTTGGATGGAATGATTTTTTTCAGTCCCTAACCTTAGCATTGTAGTTAGGTTGGTCTCTGTGGCGATCGATTGGTGCTGTGGGTGGCTAGGTGTTTTTCTGTAGAATGAAATAAATTGAAAATTTTTATAAACTGGAATAAAATAAAAAAAAACAATCAAGCCACTTTAGTTTGAATTGAAATTAGAAATTGGAAAAAAAGGATTTTTAAAATCAGAAAAAAATTGATAAAATTCAGAATCTTCTAATACTCAGTTCAAACTGTTTTCTATGTGTAACCAATATGAAGAATTCATATTGGACGTGATCACTTGATCCTCGACATTGGTTGGTCTCTGTGGCGATCGATTGGTGCTGTGGGTGGCGAGATGGTTCAGCTGAGGAGTAGCGCGGCCACCAATTCCACCACATTTGAGGGGCCCAGGATCTCACGGTAGGCGTGGTGGGCCGAATTCCTGTACTGTGTTAAAATCCTCTATTCGGAAAGAGAAGGCCAATACTGAGGCTTATCGACAAAGCCTCCATTATCAAAATTTGAATTAGGTTTAAAATTTCATTGAAATTCGAAAATTGTAATCAAACTAATAATTCCCAAAATTGAATTAAGTTTTTTCTCTAAAATGAAATAAATTAAAAATTTCCATAAAGTAGAATAAAATCAAAAGAAAACAAAAATTGAACCACTTCAGTCAATTTGAAATTGGAAAAAAAAGGATTTTCAAAATCAGAAAAAAATGAATAAAATTCAGAATCTTCTAATACTCAGTTCAAACTGTTTTCTATGTGTAACCAATATGAAGAATTCATATTGGACGTGATCACTTGATCCTCGACATTGGTTGGTCTCTGTGGCGATCGATTGGTGCTGTGGGTGGCGAGGTGCCCCAGCTGAGGAGTAGCGCGGCCACCAATTCCACCACATTTGAGGGGCCCAGGATCTCACGGTAGGCGTGGTGGGCCGAATTCCTGTACTGTGTTAAAATCCTCTATTCGGAAAGAGAAGGCCAATACTGAGGCTTATCGACAAAGCCTCCATTATCAAAATTTGAATTAGGTTTGGAATTTCATTGAAATTCGAAAATTGTAATCAAACTAATAATTCCCAACATTGAATTAAGTTTTTCTCTGAAATAAAATAAATTAAAAATTTCCATAAAGTAGAATAAAATGAAAAAAAACAAAAATTGAACCACTTCAGTCAATTTGAAATTGGAAAAAAAGGATTTTTAAAGTCAGAAAAAAATGAATAAAATTCAGAACCTTCTAATACTCAGTTCAAACTCTTTTCTATGTGTAACCAATATGAAGAATTCATATTGGACGTGATCACTTGATCCTCGACATTGGTTGGTCTCTGTGGCGATCGATTGGTGCTGTGGGTGGCGAGGTGCCCCAGCTGAGGAGTAGCGCGGCCACCAATTCCACCACATTTGAGGGGCCCAGGATCTCACGGTAGGCGTGGTGGGCCGAATTCCTGTACTGTGTTAAAATCCTCTATTCGGAAAGAGAAGGCCAATACTGAGGCTTATCGACAAAGCCTCCATTATCAAAGCTTGAATTAGGTTTGAAATTTCATTGAAATTCGAAAATTGTAATCAAACTAATAATTCCCAAAATTGAATTAAGTTTTTCTCTAAAATGAAATAAATTAAAAATTTCCATAAAGTAGAATAAAATCAAAAGAAAACAAAAATTGAACCACTTCAGTCAATTTGAAATTGGAAAAAAAAGGATTTTCAAAATCAGAAAAAAATGAATAAAATTCAGAATCTTCTAATACTCAGTTCAAACTGTTTTCTATGTGTAACCAATATGAAGAATTCATATTGGACGTGATCACTTGATCCTCGACATTGGTTGGTCTCTGTGGCGATCGATTGGTGCTGTGGGTGGCGAGGTGCCCCAGCTGAGGAGTAGCGCGGCCACCAATTCCACCACATTTGAGGGGCCCAGGATCTCACGGTAGGCGTGGTGGGCCGAATTCCTGTACTGTGTTAAAATCCTCTATTCGGAAAGAGAAGGCCAATACTTAGGCTTATCGACAAAGCCTCCATTATCAAAGCTTGAATTAGGTTTGAAATTTCATTGAAATTCGAAAATTGTAATCAAATAAATAATTTTCAAATTTGAATTAAATAAACATTTTCCTTAAAATGAAATAAATTATAAGGTAACTCGAATTTTATTCAAATTTTCCAAAAATGGAAATCACAGTAAAAACTGAAATAAATTAGCTTTGTTAAAAAAATTGAAACAAATTCGAACTCGAGTTTTCTTGATTTTTTCACAAAAAAGCATCAACATCATAAATCTCCGCTTTCATAAAATTGAGATAGAGAGATAGAAAAGATACACCCACCCTGCATTTTGATTGTCCTTTGCAAAAAGGAACATATAAATTTATATTGCTGATCAGGAAAAGGTTTCATAAGTACATGGAAACATGAAAACTCTAATGAATTATCAAAACAGTGCATCTGGGAGAAGCATTGGTCAGAAGCAATTCCATGGGGAGAATGCGTATTGTTGTGATAGTAACCAACACTTCGGGGAGTATAGAACGAGCAGTTCGGACCAAGCTAAATGCAAGCTCTAGTGAATGATGCACTCCGGCGTTCCTCCTACACTGACCTGCATTCAAATTAATACTTGATGGGGTGGCTTTCTAGGTGTGAAGTAGGCCTCAGGAAACCTCTAATTGACCTTATCGGATCTGTAGACACTCCCTGTCCGCAGTTCATATCAATCGGGCTGTGTGTTGCGTCAAAATGCCTGATTTTAATAAGAAAAGTAAATACTTGAAATTCGCGGCAAAGTTTCAACTTTCAAAATATTAATTGAGTCCAAAACTTGAGGAAACTCAAAAATTCGAGTCAGATAAAAATTTCAAAAATTGAACTAAGTTTAGATTTTCCGAAGATTGAAATAAAATAAAAAAATTAAACTTGGAGTAACTTAGGATTTCTTTATAACTTATGAAAATTTGGTATTCCAAAATCAGAAATCAACTTGAGTGAAATTCAGATTTTTCATCACCTGAACTAAATTCATATTATTCAAGAGTTGGAATAAACTAGAAACTCTCAAAAACAACAATTCGAAAATTCACAATGTGAAATAAATTCCGAATTTCTAAAACTTGAAAAAAAATTCGGGTGTTGAATATCAGAAATAATTTGAAATGATTTCAGATTATTTACAATTTGGATTAAATTCAGATTTTTTTTAATTGAAGTGATTTAGAATTTTCCGTTATTTCATAAATTAGAGATTTCCATAATGAGTTAGGTTTTTCAATAAATTAGAAATTTAAAAAAATTGAAATAAATTTGAAATTTTCGGTAATTGGAAAATGCTCTAGATTTCAATATCAGAAATAAACTTTAATCGAATTCAGAATTTTCAGAATTTAAAACGGATTCAGATTTTCCAAAAACTGCAATCAATTAGAAGTCGCAAAAGATACGACTTTCGTGACTTCTCTGAGAAAATTAGGGCGAGTATTCCATTGCTTTGAAGTACTCTGAATGGAGTTTCTATAGAATCGTTTTGAGTCAGAGATGGTTCTATTTGAATTCTTGTAAGATTCCGATATATATCAGGCTTGGCTTTGGTGCGTAAACTGCGCCATACAGTACAGTGCTCGTTAATAACTCAGCGCACTAGCGGAGACTCGCCCGTTTATGGCTCGCCTCAGGTACTTCAGCAAATGAAGGATGACAAATTTATCACTCGAACATTGAAAATCAGATCATTGTGTTCGTCTCGACGTCTTGAGTCGATTGATATAACTTTCTATTCACTTTAGTCCGTTAGCAACGAAGTTATGACGAAAAGACGAAAAAGACGCGCTTCCGCGTCTTCTGCGTCTTTTTTACAAGAATTAGGGTGGGTATTGTAGTAGCAGGAACATCCTCCCAGATTATCGCCGCATTCAATGCGCGCCGAATATGCATTCAACTCGAAGACAAGGCGGTTACGAGCACACTCAGGGAACGTGCTGCAAGGGAGCACGTGCTCTTATAGTGTTTCAGATTACAACACGTGCCCCGACAAATGAAACTTTCAATGCTTGCATGATACACATTCAACTCGATGAAAAAAGGATTTCCCAAAAAAGGAAAGAATGCGAAAAACTCTTGAGGCGGGACACAGATGCCTGTAGCCTCGCTGGTTCAATTACACTAGTTTGCGGTGCTTTGCTTGCCCAGCCGTTGGAGACCTCGTCCAACCAATCGCGGCCCCAGATAGTGCTCGGCGAGCTGGTCGAGTTGCATGTCGCGGTGTGCCGGGCGCGTCGCGTGCCGATATGCAGCTACGATAACGCTGGACTAGCCTCCTGCGATTAAATTTTGCAGCATGTGCTCCTACGATAAAATTTTGCAGCACGCGGTGCTTTTTGGAGCACGTGTCCCTGCAATACACTTTTTCAATGGGAGTGGTCACTCGAGTTGGATACATATTCGACACGCATTCGGCACGCACATTTCGGAGCTCACAAGATACTCCATTTCGCTGATCCCGGACTACGCTAAAACGGCTTCCCTTGTTAACCAGAAGAGGTGATATCAACAATTACAATTACAAACTACAATTTTTTCATCTCGCTACATTACCTTTCCTCGAGTATTGACAACATGGATGGGAATCAGGGTAAATGAACACCCCCGAATGATCAGAGATTCCTGACAAACAACTAAAAATGACGCAAATGAAACACATAAAGGGATGGAAAAAATCAAAATCTGCCTACGAAGGCAGTTGCTGAAAGCTCCGTAAACCACGGAAACCTCCGGGTCCATCACGGGGAACGCCGCGAGGTGCATCTCTCGGCATGCTACCAACACCCCTTCCACGGGAAGACGTTATTAAATAATGAATCACAGATCTCTAATTATTAATAAAGAGAAGAATTATCGTAGAAGTCTACAGCATCATCAAAAAATAAAACGAATTGCAAATCTCATATAACCGAAAATGAGAACTTGGACGGCACGATCTTCGTGATACATCGATTGATGGACGCTGCCACCGCCCCTCCCGCGAATGTTCTGTAGAACAGCCCATCGACCTGCGCAGCCGTAGACATCCCAAATTGACGTCCTGTGGACAACAACTCGGTCTGCGTCGATTTATGGCACTTGGCGGGATTGCCGGTCGATGGGCTGTTTAACAGCCCGTCGCCCCCTGCTCAACAGCACACCGGGACGACCCCGCGTAGAGCTACCTGTTCGCCAGCGGTGACTCGTTCTGGGCGGATCGACGTCCTGTAGACAACAGTGAACATCTGAGACTATAGGCAAATTTCAAACCAATCATTTAGTCATGAAATTTCCTTACAACTGCATGACAGCAGCAAAAAAAAGTAAAATTTTGAACACATATCAAATAAATCGTGCACTAATAATGAGTAAAACACTATTAAAATCAACGCCATCAAAATATAGGATTTTGAAAAAAAAAATCTAAAGCCTTCGCTGTGGCTTCCAAATCAGTTAAGTTTTAAAAGATACTTTTGAAGTCCTCGCTCTACTTCGAATTTGCTTCTTATTTTCAGTTATTTTTAATAGTTGGAAAAATGATAATTTTCAACTACATACATATAAAGTTCTTAAACGAATCGCCCTGATTTGATGTTGGAAACGAATAAGAAGCAATGGCTAAAATTACTAGTTTATCAGTCCTTGGAGAAGAAGGATTTTTTCGTATACGCGAGAAAATTCAGAACGGTACGAATCGAAATTTTCCAGAACAATCGGTTTTTGAAAATTCTCAAAAAAAAGTGTGAAATTCGGGAAATTAGGATAGGTTCGTGGAAAATCAAAGAATTGAATATTCCAAAGAAAATTTCATTTTCCGATTTCTCTTACTATGCACGGATGCTTGGATAAACCAAACTCGGGTTGGAAATCGGCAGAAATATCAAAAAATCGAGTATTACAAGGAAATAGTGGGCTTACGAGAAAATCGAGAACGGCACAAATTGGAGTTTTCCAGAAGAATCAAACTCTGAAGGATTCTAAGAATGTGAAATTCAGGAAATTGAGATACAGTGCTTGCGCCAAGTTTTGTAAAGACGGAGAGCTTCAGGCAAACTTGGCAAAAAAAAACGTCCGAACCTTGCAACTTTTTTGAACAAATAGTTTTTTGGTTTCTGGGAGAGTTATCATATCCAAAGCTCAATTTCCTACGGCATAATGCATTTTGTTGACCGAAGCTCCCTAGAATTGCTTGGTTTTTGAATGAAATTGCTTACTCATAAATTAGATCCTGGTGAAACAATCTTGTGACTGGCGCCGGTAGAGTTTTGGAAGTGCTCCATTAAACACGCTTGTGAACTTCCCGAAAAGTCGGACTTGTTTTGCGAAGACTTCAAAACCTCAAATGAAGACGTTCGAAAATTCCACCTGCAAAAATCTCGAGATTGGCCTACAACTTTATTTTCTGATCCTCTTTCAAATAAGCACTGCGGCAGCCCAATTTGGAAAAGTTTAATTTTCATCCCCTTCACATTTGCCAAGTCCATTCTCGCTTCAAACGGCACCAGGATAAGAGATGTCTGTGCGGAAAACGAAGAGCTCTCGATGCTGATTCCAAATATGACCCTAGCTCCCCGAAAGGGTCACTCTAAAACGTGTTATGATGAAAACTCGCAAAAGTCGCGATGTCGTGACTTTTGCGGTTTTTTTTTTTGAGAAAATTAGTGCGGGTATTGTACTACTCAAGGTTTCGCCGTACCTGGCCGCGCGCGACGTTCTTGGAAAACGGCCACAAAAAAAATTTCATTTAAAAACAAAGCGATTTCAAGACACAATTAGGAAGGAAATTGAACTATGGATTTAGCGCGGGTGTTATACTACGTACGTCTTTTCGAGAAGCTTTCGAGAGCGTTTAAAATAAAGGATTACGTGAAATTTGTCTGTCTCACCTGCACCTACATAATTCACGTAAAAAGTATATTGATCGCTCTCCTAGTACTTGTATAATTATTGCCCAAAGTTTCGCCTCACTTTACAGCGCCCGACATTTTTGAGAAACGAGCACAAAAGCAATTTTTCCAAAAGCGATGCGGTTTTAAGGAACTTCGTGCCACAAATCACATCACTAGGTAGCAATTTGATCTGTGAATCTCACAGCGTATCCGGAATTTAAAAAAGTCTGCATTCAAAAAAATATTATAAGCATCGGACTTTTTTGACAATTTTGCCGGAAGCTCTCCGTTTTTACAAAACATAGCGCAGGCACTGTTCTGTGCTTATCTGAACCAAATTCCGGTCCGCAATTGCGTCTCGACACGCTTTGCGGCGGCACGCTTTCGAGTCGCAAGAGTTTCCAGCGCTGCAGCCGCCGATCTGTTGACTCTAGGTGGGTTTCGGAAATTGGAAACTAAACAAAATTGGAGAATATTGTATAAAAAAGCCACATCGAGTTGGCTTTGGCTCTGAAAACTCGACTGACTCGTGCGCGTGCGGCCGCGAAGCGTGTCTAGACGCAATTACGGACCGAATTTGGCCCAAAGAAGCACAGAAGCTTCGCGGAAAATAAAAAAACAATGTTTCAGCAAATTTTCTAATTTTCGATAAACTTAAAATTATACCCGGATGCTCAAACAGACCAAACTCGGAGTGGAAATCGGCAAAAAACCGTGGAATCTAATACCCAAGAGAAAAGCGTGTCTACGCAAATACTCAGAACGGTATTAATCCGAGAATCAGAGAGTTTTCGAAGCATAATAACAATCAGGAAATTTTCGAAGAAGGATGAATATGGGAAAATAGGATGACGCAGCAAGACGTCGATGTTTATTGGCTCGTCGCCATCTCACCACATCAGAACGTGCAAAATCTTGCGAAATATGGCGCGTCACCTCCAGGTCACATCAGAAAATGCAAAACGTGACGAAACATGGCTTCGAGGTAACAACGGAAGGCTCATGTGCCCTCCATGTCGCAACAGGAAGGAGTTGTGGGCTCCAGGTGACAACCCGGATTTCCTGAGTTAGTCCGGAGTACGGGGACGTTAGGAGCCCCCACAGGTGAGTAGGGCCGCTTGCCGGGGGCTCACGGAACATTACGCATAACGGAACCCCCCGCCGGGTGCCCCTCCCCCGTGGCGGAGGCCCACATCCCCGTCGGGGGCGATATGCATACGGCCCCAGGGATGACATACATGAATGCGGCAGCGATGGTCGGGGAGCGCTACGCCGCACGCACGCGCCACGATTTGAATTCAAGTTGCGATGCGTACACGTGACGTTGCGCCTCCTTACCCTGGCCCTCCGCATTCATGCATGCCACTCCAGGGCAGGGCAAAGGCAGTTAGGGGCACTGCTCCTGACTGCCCCGACTACGAATCTACAGTACCGAGCATATTTTTTGCAAAAAAGGCGTTTCGCGGCGTTTTTTGCGCTCAAGAAGCGCCGCATCGCCATAGCTCACCTCAAACTGACGAAATGAGTTTTTTTAGGTGGTTTCCGTGTTTCTCTCAGTGAGGCGAATGTAACGGTATGTTTAAAAAGCCCTTTCAACGCCGGTATTTTGTTGGAAATGTGTATTTCCTTCCAAAAGTCACATCGACCAAAGGTCAAAACATGACAGATTTCTGCGATCATGACCGTCTGATCAGTTCATAATGAGAGGTTAAGAGGTGCAAATATGCCATTTTCGGTTATTTACTGAAGTTAAATCTATTTTTTTTTGTAAAACAGTTACATAGAACTAAATGAATGCAATCCGGAAATGACTTCAGAATTGAAATTGGACCACTTTGAAGCAAATTATGGCGTTGCGGCGCATCGTGAGCTCAAAAAACGCCGCAAAACGCTTTCTTTGCAAAAAATATGCTCGGTACTGTAGGGCAGCGGCGTTTCGGCTGGGCCGAAAATGCGGCGACGTTGCAAGAATCGACTTTTTTCTATTCCTCAGACAATATTTTTCTATTTTCTTTTCTTGTTGACAGTTATATGCTTAACGCTCTCGCTTATAAAATAATTGATTTCATTATTGATAACTTCTCTTCATATCTCTTCATATATCCTGCTTTTAAGCACTTTCTTGACGTTTTCATTATATAAATTTCACAATACTGCGCGCATCTAAGTTCTCCGTATTTCTTCCGTAATCCTTGCGCAATCAATTCACGTGCTACAGTTCCAGTAAAATGAAGAACTTTTGAAAAAGGAAGTTTCAGAAAAATTTGTTCACAAATTGTTCTATATTTTTTCTTGGGAGGAGTGAATCTCGACACACGTAAAGTCGAGTGTTTCGGAAAACCAACCGTATTTAGATCCTCTGAATTTCGAAAGATAGGTGTAGCGAATTTGGTGTTTTATATGTTGGTTTGAACAAAATCTTTAGGCGGGAATATATGTTCGCGTCCGGCAATCCTTCAATTGAATAGAGGGCATTTCTTGAAAATCTCTTGAAAGGTGATCGCCAGAACTGCCGTTGTTTGTACATTTATATTGCATATCGATAATTTTTTTAGTAATTTATGATTTTCACGAAAAAAAAAAGATACGTGATGAATATATTTCGCCTGATCACGAGTGTTACTCATGCAGTGGCATTTTGAGTGCGCATGGATACAGTTCTGCTAACTGACAGTTTCTGCTCGTGAGCCAAAACCTCGAGCACAAGGACAATCAGACTAGCATTAATGTTACCCTCCATCGTGCGTAGTCGCACTGCTATCGCGGGAAGCACAGCTGCTTCTGAGCAGGACTGGTTTGACATACTTAATTGTTTCGTAATTCTTCGCCATTGGTGTTCTTACAAGTTCTTAAGATAAATGTTTTGCCGAAAAATTTTAGTTTAGTCACGTTCTCACCAGAGTCAAAAGTTTCAGAAGCTTGACTCCGATTTTTCATATCATCTCAACTGTAAAATCTCAGCTGAGCTCGTCTAATCGATCGTAGGTTTCAGCCGTAAAATGGCGCGAGCTGTGCGTAATTGCGTACACAGCGCTGGGGCTAGCTGCCCCGACGCGCTCAAGCTCATGTGCATGCGGGGCAGGGCACCGACTCTCGGGGCGCCTGCCCTGCCCTTGCTCTTGCCCCGCGTTGATGCATCTGGCCCTTGAGGGCTACCACAAATGTTTTTCATAGAAGCCTCAAGGACGAAGTTTATCGTGAACAGTGCCTTTAATCATCTTTTTATTTTTAATTTCCAAATTTTGAGAATTATTTTTTCCATCACGGAATATTTTTCCATGCGAATTTAAAAAAAAGTACCAGTCTTTTCGGCTCATAACGTTTTGCCCTTGTAGATGGATATGTGGAAGCAGTTGTTTCATGAATCTACATAAAATTTCGCGCCGAATAACGTTTTCAATTTGAAAAAAATGTTCCTCATCTCTCAGCTGATTTTAATTTCCACGTTTTTTCACACAAAGCAATCAGTTTTTCGTCCATGACTTTTTTACCCTTGGGGATAGGTCTTTGCTAGACAATGTTTTTGAAATTCTCACGAAATTCTGCATCGAATAGCGTTTTCACTTTCAAGATATACGTTTTCACTCCTCCAGTCGATTTCAGTTTATAAAATGTATTTTTTTCGACTGAAGCTATCGGTTTTTCGTTTTTAACTTTTTTGCGCTAAAAGATGTATCTTTTGGTGAAAGCAGTTTTAAGAATCTCCATGCAATGTTGCGTCGGCTGGTGTTCTCAGGTTAGAAAAATATTCTCTCGATTCTTCAGCCTAATTCATTTTACGAAACGCCAGTTTTTCGCCTATAACTCCTTAAGCGTAAAAGATAAGGTTATGTGAAGGTCATTTTTGACATTTCCGTAAAATTCTGCGTCGATTGGTATACCGGGTTCCTAACTTTACTTGCTCTGTAAGCCAGCCAGATCGATGGAGCCGAGCCCCATTGTTGGCTCCAGCAGAACTCTGCGTCTCTCATTTACACCACAGAGGCGAGAGCACTGGAGTGTTGGAACGAATAATTTTTCTTGAATATTCGAATAAACGAATAATCCGAATAATCCACTTCCTTGAATATTCGATTATTCGAATAAACGAATAATCCACTTGTTTGAATATTCGATTATTCGAATAAACCGAATAATCCACTTCTTTGAATATTCGAATATTCGAATTATTCGAATATTCGAATATTTTTCGAATATATTCGAATAAACGAATATTCGGGCAACATGCTATTGCATACTATCCCATTTAATCCAGCATTCAAACCCGTGAAAGACGTCGTTTTTTCGTTACAGAATTCTTGATGACGAGGGTGGGTGATCGATTTTGCCATATCTCGTATCGACCCGTCGGGGTAGAAGTCAACAGCATCAATTACCCACTCTTGACCCGAAATCTCCGGTTCTTTTCGATGAATTTTTCAAAGAAACGATTTCCTGTGGACAAGTCATGAATTGTCCAGAGCTGAGATCAGCTTTCCCGATTTCATCGCTGTTAATCAATAACCGTTTAGCTAAGCGTACCAGAACTCGATAATTCATTTCACAGTATCTTATAAATTTTTGAAGAGATACTGTGAACTATCTTTTTGCTGCTTGGAAGAAATTGAAGAAGTGAGCTTGGAATGAAGTCGACTTGCGTACCAAGTTCAACGCATTCTCCACATGTCTGAAGCCTAACCTGAGCGCTGATGGAAGTGAGCTACTGTCAGCATTTTCGGAGCACCCCGGATATTGACGTTTTAGTTGAGTTTGAGAAATCCGGACACCACACGCAGCTTTGTGCTGCTAATCTTCTAACAAGTGTGTTTCGTGCAGACTCCACTCGACCTTTCGAGCATCATTCTCCTCAGAAAAAATCGACAAAGCTCGGGAAACCCAAAATTGAGACCCTGAATATGTTCGGAAGTCCGAGTTCAAAAGAAGTTGAATTTTGTCATTCGAAATGTGGATGTGAAAAAAAATTCGAGTCTGCTAAGTGTACTCAGAATTGAAACAAAATGGCTACAGAAGCTTTAGTACTCTTGACCTCGGACGCGATAAGGTTTTTCAAACATCAAACCAGCTGGCGGCTATCAATTTGCCCAAGTATGTGCTCTGTAAATCGTTTTCTGGAGCAACCTACTGTCCTTATCTGAGCAAAATCCGGTTCGCACTAGCGAACAACCGCTTCTGCAGTACGCGTCGCGAAGATAGTGTGCCTGACCTAAGTGGGAGTGCACCACACGCCATAGAAAGTGTGAGGGACCCAAGTGGGCGCGCGCCGGACGCCGTAGAAAGTGTTCAAGACCCAAGTGGGAGTGCGCCAAACGCCATAGAAAGCGTGCGGGACCCAAGCGAGAGTGCGCCGGAAGCGCTAGAATACGTGCGGCACCCAAGTGGGAGTGCGCAGGACGCCCAAGAAAGTGTGTTGGAACCAAGTGGGAGTGCGCCGGGCACCATCAAAGCTGTGCGGGACCCAAGTGGAGTCGCGCGGGACGCCGTTGAAAGTGTGCGGGACCCACGTGGGCCGAGCGCCGTATGAAATGTGAGGGACCCAAGTCGGAGTGTGCAGAACGCCGTGGAAAGTGTGTGGAACCGAAGTGGGTGAGCGCAGGATACCAAAATCATTTTGTGCTTTCATGAAAGAGCGTGTGACTCCTCTTTCCTCACGTCCCGTCCCCCTAAGAAACTCATTTCAACTGCTTAGTTGTTCATTCGCACTAACTTATCTAAATCGGGTTTATATATCATGGAAATGAGAGTTAATCAGAATCTGCATCCAGGAAACACAAACATCATTCTGGGGTGCGTTCCAAGAATGTTCCCACGACGCTTTGGGAGGAAAAATAGCCGTTTCATGGACAAATTTGCTTCCCTTGGCTACGAGTTATAACTGTAAATTGCCTCCAAGCGGCAGTGGCTACGTTTCCATGGACGTGTTTCGCCACGGGAACCTTCTTGAAACGCACCACTGCTTCATTAGGTAATAGAAGTAGCAGTAGCAGGGTGTCGGTTTGTCATTGGGGCGCTTACTAAATCTCAAACAGCGGTTGTCCTTATCATGACAGAAATGAATATAAATGAACTACCACTTCAGGGCCTCATAAAATCAAAGAAGGGCTGGTGTGTCACTGCACAGAAAAGGAAGGTAACACTGTCTGCATGTTTGGAATGCTTTGTAATTTCTTTGAGTGTTGTCGCCGAAACCAGCTTATGGGCCTGCTCAGCCGGACGCCAGCAGCAGCCGCTGTACTGTGCTTATCTGGGTCGAATTCCGGTCCGCAATTGCGTCTCGACATGCTTTGCGGCCGCACGCGCTCGAGTCAATCGAGTTTCCAGCTCCAAAGCCGACTCGATATGGCTTTTTTATACAGTTTTCTTCAATTTTGTTTAGTTTCCAGTCTCTAAAACCCACCTAGAGTCAACAGATCGGCAGCTGCGGCGCTGGAAACTCTTCCGACTCAAAAGCGCGCAGCCGCAAAGCGTGTCGAGAGGCAATTGCGGACCGGAATTTGACCCAGATAAGCACAGTACTTTGCAAGGGAAGACGATTCTAGGAACGAGAAGCAGGCGTGTGAACTTCTGTACTCAATCTCACATAGTGCTAACGGATTTCGGTTTATTTGCCTTAAACTCAAGATGCCGGCGCAGCCGGGCCCCAGCGGCAGATACTGTACAGTAGTGTACATACTTGCTATAACGATATATTTATGAGATGCTGAAGAATTGGTAGAAATTACGATTCATTACTCTAAGATGTTTGAAATTTAAAATCAGTGCAATATGGTTTGCGACCTTGTCGAATATTCAAAGTATTCATGCTGAATATTCGAATATTCGAATAAACCGAATATTCCACTTCTTTGAATATTCGAATATTCGAATTATTCGAACATCCGAATATTCGAATTTTATTCGAATAAACGAACATTCGGGCAACACTCTAGAGAGCACCCTATGGAGATTACTATGGAGCTCTGCTCCACCGAGGTGGCTGGCTCATGGAGCGAGTAAGGATAGGGACCCAATACATTGTTCGATGCAGAATTTTACGGAGATTTCGAAAATCACTTTTGCCGTGACACTATCTGTAACGGTTAAAGAGTTATAAGCGAAAAACTGGTATTTCATGAATTGATTTAGGTTGAAAGATCGGAAAACTGTTTCTAAACACTGAAAACAATATCGGACGCAAAATTTTGTGGAGATTTCTAAAACAGCCTTCACCAGATGTCCATTTTCAAAGATTACAAATATGTGAACGAAAAACCGATAGCTTTGGGCGGAAGAAATGCATTTTATGTAGCGAAATTGGCTGGAAGATTGGAAACATACTCTTTGAACCTGAAAACGCTATCCGATGCAGAATTTCGTGGGGATTCCACAACCAACCTTCGCCAAAAGTCTATCTACAAGGGTAAACAAATTATGGATGGAAAACCCGCATTGACACCCATCCCATCTTGAAAATGACCGACGAATGTCGAGTCGCTTTGATTCTTTTTCGGGGCTTTTCCTCGGACGCTACCGGTTTTCTCAGAGGTGAAGGTTCCCCCTTCCCCTGTCCAGAGGTGAGGGTTGATAGAGTTTCCAGCTCCACCCAATGAAGCTATGCCGTAAGCGCCTTTCTTTCAAGTATTTTTAAAGTTTGCGAACCAACGTGAATTGAGAAGTGGAAAATAAAAGAATAATGAATAATAAAATAGGTACTGATAGGTCGATGAATTGTATCATGAGAACATTAATTTTTGAGTAATTAATTATTACGTTTGTCTCTTTTCTGATGAATTGCCGAGTGAATTCAACTTCGAATGACGGTTTGCAAGACACCGTTTGAACAACCCCATTTAGAAAACCCCTTACAAATGTACTCTCTCAGTATGACATTCTTTTCGAATGAATGATTTTTTTAGATACGGCAATTTCGAAATGTTACTTTTTCTCTGAATAAATGTGCACATTTCAGAGAATGTATTGAAAAGAATCGCTGCTACGGTAATTTACCGAATCAGTAATTAATTTTTAGAGAGAAACTCAGATTTTCGAACAGTTTAAGGACTCAGCGATTTCATGTGATCTCATATTCTAACGCCACCTGAAGCTGGCCAAAGATTCAATAAGCTGAGTGTTTTCCAAATAAATGGAGAAATTGGTAGTGCGCGTTCTTGAGAAGATCACAATGCGAAGTACCGATTAATTTGAAAAGAAAAAGAATCAAAAGTCCAGGATTCAAAAAAATTTAAACTGCGAGTGAATAGTGTCTGAAAGCAGTAGAAATCCAGACCATTGATTAGATCCAATATCCGAATGTTGGAGAATTCGAATCACCTCTTTGAATATTTTTCGATTTACCCTAGTGTTTGGTACAAACAATTCACCAAGAACATCAGAACTGCCTACGAAATTTGGGTTTTGCAACTGAGAATAGCTATTGAAGCAATTATGTCCGCGATATTGAAGTGTGCAGAAAGGGCAGTCTTGAGCATTTTTTCCTCCTTTTCAAGCGCCGCGCCACCGCTTGACGAAAAGGCTGCATGAAATTACCAGACTAAAGAGTGTCGTTGTCCTCATAATGAGACTGAGAAGAGCAATAATGGGGGCGTGTTGCCTATGGATGGAGAAGGCGTGTTGAGAGGAGAGAAGAAGGAACGGGGAAGGCTACTCTTTCCCAATTACATGTGGCTCAGGGTGTGGAGGAGGATTGCACTACTTAGTCAGGGGGCGAAAAGAAGAGCATCAGCTGGTAGTTGAGGCGGATCTGATTCCGCTAGACCGAATGGAACGGACGCGAAGAGCACACACGCGCAAGACCGAAACCACCCGAAGAGCATTCGCGGCGAAGAATAATGAAGTAATGCGGGTAATCCGCTCACTAAAACCCATTTAATTTGACAGATTTCATTCTATGCCCTCTACGGAGCGCGTTCTGTGAGTAGGGCACAACAGACTCAAAAGATGCCAGCCTTTGCTAACTCCAGTTGTTTAAAGCAAAAAAGTGGATAAAGGTATTTCGAAGATAACGTCTATAATAATCATCTACTGAGTTGCTATCCTTTTCGAAGCTTTACACTATTCTAACTAGCGACTGGCCCCAGCGCAAACTCGAGTTCCAAAAAATGATTTGTTGATAATGTGGGGGAGATGAAAAAAACTACAAATCGGAGTTCGTTGAATTTCCTTAAAGGCATCGTGCGCGCTGGGAATCACTTCCATTTTTTTGTGTGCCATTAAACCACTCGGTCTAGCTGACATCAGCCACAAAACTTGAAGCTTTGAAAATGAGCAGCTTAAAAGTTATGGCCACCTGAAAACTGCTGTGGGGTCAATCATCTCGCACCTCTGGCTCGATCATCTAACACTTTTTCATTGAATGTTGATGCGACTGCTCAGAACTTCCCAGACTAGCTTGTTGCGTCTAATCAGCCCGATTCCTAGATACATGCGTCTTTAAAGGCAGGGTTCGCGATAAATATCGTGAAGAAGCTAATAACATCACGGTGAAGGTCTCTGGATTCCATCTAAGGCTGCGAAGACGAAATCGCGAAAAGCGCGCTCTGAAACCAGTTATTTGAACCAATTGGCTGGTGTCCTTCCACCTCTCTTGGTGTCCATCGGCCTCCGGATGGGACTGATTGCATATCGATATCACGGAACTGATAGCGGCATTGTCTCTTGGATGGACGTCGCGCCGTTTTCTGGAAAGTCGTCGGTCGATTCGATGTCAGCTGTTTTTTTTTATTTCTTCGCCTGTTTCAGCAAGATCCTGCCTATTTTCTACCTAATTTCCCATCTTTTTCTCCTTTTTAGTTCTTTTCATAATATTTTCTGTCGTTCGTTCTAATTTTTTGTCCTTTGTTTACACGCTCTAGTTTTTTCGTTCTAATTTCATGTTTTGTTTACGCGCTCTAGTTTTTTTTGTTCTATATTCATGTTTTTCCCTCGCAGGGCTTCCTTTTCGACCGTAGCCGATCTTCACGCATCTACCCACCTGCACACGGCTGCTAGCGGATTAATTGTGGACCGATATTCTCAATCTGCGTGACCTCTAATTAGCGGGTAAGTATTTTTACTAGGAAATGCTTTAATAATTTGTTTCTTGTGATTTCGTTTACTGCGTATCTTCTTTTTTTTGTCGTGACAAGATTCCTTGTTCTGATTTTTTACAATTTTTGATACATGAATGTTTTACTGCCGCGGAAAAAGTCAAAGTTGTCCGAGTACAAGTCATTTAAGAGGCGGGGATAACAGTTATGTCAGAGGTACCAGATCACGACTGTTGAAATTCTCTCAAATTCTGTAAAGTAGCCCTGATAACCTTCATCAACCTCATTTGTTAAGAATGTAAGAACCATGGAGTGGGTTTCCACGGAATTGTCCCGTTTTGAATTCGAATTAAATACTTCACTTTCTTTAGTGAAGCGAGCGTGAAACCCACAAATAATGTGACGCAAACAATAACTTTGAGGGAAATGAGGGAAACTTTCTGCAGAAGTGGTGGAGATGTTTGTTGAGACTCACTCATGAAATATCTGGGGCGGTAAGGAGTTGTTCTCCATGAAATTGTCTTTGCTTGAAATAACTAATTTGAAATTAGCTTTTCTTCGGGAACGGTCGCTTCAAAATCGTCCTCATGGGGACTGATCAGGTTATGTTGGGGGGGGGGGGAGTTTCTGCAAAAGTGGACCTGAAATCCCAATCAACCACACTGTCTAAAGTTTAGGGGCACTGTGAAGAGTATGTTCATGAAAACGGGTTCTTCGAATGACCCATTCTGAAAGCAGAATCTCCACCGTAAGTTGGCGCCCTAAAACCCCTGAAAATCCCACCGAAGCGGCCATTTTGATCGAAATTTCCCCCTAAACCTGTGGACTATTCCCATTGGACCCCACAATCTAAGGGTTTGGGGCACAGTGGAGAATAAGTTGATGAAATCGTTTTGGTTTGGTGACCCGTTCTGAATTCAGCATTTTCCCAGGAAGTGGTCGCCTCAAAACCCCTCAAAATGCCACCGAAGGGTCCATTTTGATCGAAATTTCCGCCTAAACCAGCGAACTATTCCCGTTGGACCCCACAATCTAAGGGTTTGGGGCACAGTGGAGAATAAGTTGATGAAATCGTTTTGGTTTGGTGACCCGTTCTGAATTCAGCATTTTCCCCGGAAGTGGTCGCCTCAAAACCCCTCAAAATGCCACCGAAGGGGCCATTTTGATCGAAATTTCCGCCTAAACCTGCGGACTATTCCCATTGGACCCCACAATCGAAGGGTTTGGGGCACAGTAAAGAATAAGTTGATGAAATCGTTTGGGTTTGGTGACCCGTTCTGAATTCAGCATTTTCCCCGGAAGTGGTCGCCTCAAAACCCCTCAAAATGCCACCGAAGGGGCCATTTTGATCGAAATTTCCGCCTAAACCTGCGGACTATTCCCGTTGGACCCCACAATCTAAGGGTTTGGGGCACAGTGGAGAATAAGTTGATGAAATCGTTTTGGTTTGGTGACCCGTTCTGAATTCAGCATTTTCCCCGGAAGTGGTCGCCTCAAAACCCCTCAAAATGCCACCGAAGGGGCCATTTTGATCGAAATTTCCGCCTAAACCAGCGAACTATTCCCGTTGGACCCCACAATCTAAGGGTTTGGGGCACAGTGGAGAATAAGTTGATGAAATCGTTTTGGTTTGGTGACACGTTCTGAATTCAGCATTTTCCCAGGAAGTGGTCGCCTCAAAACCCCTCAAAATGCCACCGAAGGGTCCATTTTGATCGAAATTTCCGCCTAAACCAGCGAACTATTCCCGTTGGACCCCACAATCTAAGGGTTTGGGGCACATTGGAGAATAAGTTGATGAAATCGTTTGGGTTTGGTGACCCGTTCTGAATTCAGCATTTTCCCCGGAAGTGGTCGCCTCAAAACCCCTCAAAATGCCACCGAAGGGGCCATTTTGATCGAAATTTCCGCCTAAACCTGCGGACTATTCCCATTGGACCCCACAATCTAAGGGTTTGGGGCACAGTGGAGAATAAGTTGATGAAATCGTTTTGGTTTGGTGACCCGTTCTGAATTCAGCATTTTCCCCGGAAGTGGTCGCCTCAAAACCCCTCAAAATGCCACCGAAGGGGCCATTTTGATCGAAATTTCCGCCTAAACCTGCGGACTATTCCCATTGGACCCCACAATCTAAGGGTTTGGGGCACAGTGGAGAATAAGTTGATGAAATCGTTTTGGTTTGGTGACCCGTTCTGAATTCAGCATTTTCCCAGGAAGTGGTCGCCTCAAAACCCCTCAAAATGCCACCGAAGGGGCCATTTTGATCGAATTTTCCGCCTAAACCTGCGGACTATTCCCGTTGGACCCCACAATCTAAGGGTTTGGGGCACGGTGGAGAATATGTTGATGAAATCGTTTTGGTTTGGTGACCCGTTCTGAATTCAGCATTTTCCCCGGAAGTGGTCGCCTCAAAACCCCTCAAAATGCCACCGAAGGGGCCATTTTGATCGAAATTTCCGCCTAAACCTGCGGACTATTCCCATTGGACCCCACAATCTAAGGGTTTGGGGCACAGTGGAGAATAAGTTGATGAAATCGTTTTGGTTTGGTGACCCGTTCTGAATTCAGCATTTTCCCCGGAAGTGGTCGCCTCAAAACCCCTCAAAATGCCACCGAAGGGGCCATTTTGATCGAAATTTCCGCCTAAACCTGCGGACTATTCCCGTTGGACCCCACAATCTAAGGGTTTGGGGCACAGTGGAGAATAAGTTGATGAAATCGTTTTGGTTTGGTGACCCGTTCTGAATTCAGCATTTTCCCAGGAAGTGGTCGCCTCAAAACCCCTCAAAATGCCACCGAAGGGGCCATTTTGATCGAAATTTCCGCCTAAACCTGCGGACTATTCCCGTCGGACCCCACAATCTAAGGGTTTGGGGCACAGTGGAGAATAAGTTGATGAAATCGTTTTGGTTTGGTGACCCGTTCTGAATTCAGCATTTTCCCAGGAAGTGGTCGCCTCAAAACTGCTAATTTACTTATTTGCCAATGTTTTATGCAATACATAATGAATTGTACACCAAGTATCGCAGTAGTCGTATTCCAGGCGTGTACTCCTGTCTGCATTTACCAACTACTACGAGCCAGCTGTTGATTTTCTGTGTAACTTTTGAATCGACCCGAACTCAACGAGGGTAACTGCAATTGTATACCATGATGCTATCGCTCATTGCTCATGACCTGTGGTTGTACTCTTGAGCTAATTTTGTTCAAACCATATTTCTCCATATTCGACCCACTTAAAGTTTCAAAAAACACATTATAATGGTCGTGCGATTGTTACCAGTGAAGGCATTCGAGGCTATCTTCTAGAGTAAAGGATCATAGCATTCCTCAGGTTTTAACCGCTTGAGCCACTAGTGAACAAATCTGGCGTCTGACAGTTTTATTGATCAAATACAAGCTGCTAACAGATTGCGCCTCGGGAGGGAGAGATCATAAAAACATCAAATTTTGGAAAAAATTTGGATGGTGGGGGGTCGCTCCAATCGAGGAAAATTACGCAATGTCACACTTCACCCTACGTGGCTCTCTCACAGAGTATTGCTGTTTGGAAACTGAATATAATTTTAGCTTCCATTCGTACAGTGGGGAATATGGAAAAATGTAGTTCGAACAGAATTGCAGATTTTTTAATGCTTTGAGGGTGCAGGATGTATGTACAGTCCACTCGGAATTGCTCGTCGCGTCGATTTTTTCCGCGTCTGTGTTTGAGATATGCCTCGTGCGGTCCCTTGCCTTCGATCGAAAACACCGACTCGGCGAATCATTCCGTGGCGCTAATAATTGCTGGTTCCATAATTATTGATTCAATGCTGAGTTTATATAAACGATGTCCATCTCCATTGATGTTAAAATTTTGAGCTCAATTGTTTGATTCCACCAGGCAGTGCGGTGGTTCACTCCTTTATACCGTTGGGTTGTCACCGCATTCGCAGCCTCTCTTTGATGTTTCAGGTCGGTCACGTAGTCCAGGCAAGCTGTGTGGGCTGAGAGGAATAGTAAAATGTAATAGTCAATTACTAGAATCAGCATTTCTCCTCTGCGTACGTGAACCTCGCGGACCGGCTTGTAAGATCAAAGAAAAGCTATACATCGCTGGTCAATGCTTCGATGTTGTGTTGGTCGTGAGATTTTTAGAAATTTCATTTTCCTTCAGAGTATCCATTGAGACCCAGAGATTATTTCAGTGGAATGTCAGCAAATAAAGTGCCCTGTCCTGTAGTTATGGGGAATCCCGACGACCGTACACTGGAGAGAGTTAGAGAGAGGGAGAGTGAAATGGAAGCCAGAGGGTCGAGGGAAAAAGATGACAGGTGCGTGGGGAAATCTGAAATACATACTCTAGAGCGAAAACGTTTACTTAGGTTTTGCGTGCTCATCGGTCGTCCTCTTTCTCCCACAAGGACTCGGGACACCAAGTGGTGTTGTTGTGGGTCCTGCAAAACGTTTTCTTGCGTCCATGAAAACGTTTGCTGCCGTGATGTGTTGAGGGCAGATATAGGCCGGAGTGGACGACAGCAGCAGAATGTAGTCGACGGTCTCTGCGAGAAACTGCGCGAGTCTAGTGGGCAGTGCGTAGTTCAACACCCTTGCTTTCACAAAGTGGTGTTGGACAAAGACGTGAGTGTGTCGAGCCCTTTTCTCAGCAACTTTTGCCTTTCCTATCATATTCTATTCTGTGACTTCAGGTTCTTTCGATTTGGGTGAAAAATAGGCGATTTGAGCCAAAGAAAAAGAGTGGTAGAAGAGTGGAGGATATGCAAAAGCAAGTTAAAAAAATATCATATTTTGCTTGTTGGCGGATGCCCCTGGAAGTGGTTGACTGCATGCCTTTAGAGTTTATCGGTACTATGCCTATCGATCCTTCGTACTATGGGCGTATGGTCACCTAGGGATTGGCGCGAGGTTCGAAATACCTTCTTGCGTCAGAAGAGCGATCATGGAGGCCTATCCATCGCAAGAGGGATATGTAGGATTTCGGGTACTCTAAAAATTCTGTTGCTGCTACTGTGAGCTACGATATTTGCATTCAGTTAAATTTTAGGAAGCTCCACGCGACGGTGACGAATGGCGTCAAATACCATTCTAGATATTGTTCGAGCGAGTAAAGTGGTACATTAAAACTGTTTATTGAGAGGAGTATCCTAGAGTTCAACCTCATAGTCCTCCTCGGCATACATAATCTCTAACACGTCGGGAGGCAGGCCCTCGGTGGTGGTCTCACCCTCCAAGCTGAGGTAACGGCACCTCAGCACCTCACGCAGAATGGCCTTCCTCCAGAGGTGGTCCGGCTGTGTTTTGACCACTTGTCGAGATTTCCTGGCGAAGTATTTGCGTTGAACTTCGGACACGCGCGCTATACGCCTTTCGCCACTGAACTCAGCCATCCTCAGCGTGTTAATGTGCATGGAGCTCATCATGACATATAGCGGATATGTTGTGATAGGACTGAAGTAGTAACATTAATTATTGTTATTTGTGTTCTGTTTTAAACTCACTAGAATATCTCCTTAGGACAGTAAATCCTATCCAACGCGTTTTTCGTCTCACAAATAGACGTGCCGTCGAATGGGCTGACCTTCGCCAAATCCATTTGGAACTTCGCGTCGAGCACGATCTCACGAAATCGCTGGTATGCTTGGGAGTTCGCCTCCAAGTACTCGCGATCTCTTTCCTCTAGCACGTCATGGCTGCAGCAGTTGTACGGCCCGGTCTCCACGCACTGCAAATTACGATACGCCAAATATCTTAGCTAGTTGAAAGAAGCATATGAACCTTCTGCCATTCGTGCACATTTTTGACGTGCATCAGGCACGTATTGAAGATCGGTGCCACTGGAATGCCATTGGGCGCACCAGCGTCGATCGCGTGCCATAGATGTGTTTTGGCACTTTCAATCCAAGATGATATCCTAACGCAGTCGCGCTCCTTGGCGGCCTGCAATGTCATGATACTTTCAAAAACATGTGAAGCTCTTTTGTGCGCCCACCATTCTTAGTTGGTTTCCTAGCCACTTCACCATGTGCCACTTGTCGTAGCAGTGTCGGAATGGTCCCAATTCGGCTTGCATTTGCCTCATTAGTGGTCCGAAGTGCCGACCTCGATCGGTTGTCAAGGTTTGCACCGAGAGGCCGGAATCACTCAACCAACGCAGAAGCCTGCGTGTACCCTCTACTTCCATTCTCGTGCTTATCCCTTCTGAAGTCAATAGATTCTAGACAAATGATGTCGTTCCACTAAATCAGTAATTTATTTAATTAGTTGTACATCACCTGTCTCCGAGCGGTGTAGTACTTCAGAGTGAATTACGAGCCCTGTTTTGGCCTCGGCGAGAACAACTTTGCCTATTAGTGCAGAAAAACCCCTACTATCGTAGGCTCCGTCTGCGGCTAGATGGAGCCCCTCTCCTTCCTGAATCCAATAAAAAGTTTGCTATATTCTCCCGTCGACGAGGACGGTAATATTGAATATTTGTGTACCTCATACTTTGCGTGTATCATTTCTAGAACCAGGTTTTGATGAGACTTGTAGACCTTCTCTATGCACGGTTTAGTCCAGGAGAAAATCTTCCAGTAGAATGTCTTGGAGAAAACAGCCAAGTTGAGTGTTTTCGACCAGTTCGCAAGCTCCTAAATTGACTCACTCACTATCACTAAAGCGCCTTTCATACTCCTCAATGCATAGCGCGGCACACGTGGACGTGGCGTTGGAGTATGAATGGCCTGACGACATGCCCGCTCGGGCCGCGCTGGCGTTGAGGAGTGCGATTAGCGTCTAAACTTTATACCCTTGTTTCAAGCTAGTCCTTTTACCGAAGCGCAGGAAGTTGACTCACTCTCCCTTGTGCGGTCGCGGTGGGCGGGCTCGATCGAAACAAAATCAAGCTACTAGCGTAGAACTTACACTGTACCGAAGGCCCGTAGTGACTGCTGCTACAGCGGCCTCAACATTACCCTTGAACATTCTTTCCGTCGAGTGCTGCGTGGCGCGTTCTTGACTTTCCCACCTGCGCACTGCGTTACTTCTGCTGGTGGAACAGTGTGTACAGGAATATTTTACTACCGCAGCTGTTCCCACAGCAGTGAGGTTTGTCTCGATAATCTTCTCCCCACACTCCGGGCAGTACTTGAACAGCTTCATCAGCATTTCTCCTTTTACAAGGAAGTACTTGTCAGCAGTGGTCACATCAACGTGCCCCAGTGGAACGCGGAAACAGGACGTTGAAGTCGATGCTACGCTCTCAGGCACGTATTCGGAAACTGACTGCAAAGCAAACACATATACAGGCTTCTTTCTTTACAGTGGTTTTGATAACTTAACGATTTGTTGCGGAGTATCGTCAGTGTACTCCTCCTCCTCTTCATCCTCCTCAATCTCTCCAAACCCGTTCGCATCAAAGTTTTGCACTTCTTCCTCTTCAACTTCTTGAAAACCATTAACATCCATGTTTTCCACTTCAACTCTCATCGTACCCCTATCACCTGCCGCAGCTGGGTCGAGATCGCCCATTCTCTGAACGCAGATTTATGCAAACCTGAGACTTCAAAATGTTCCATTTGTCAAGCAATTTTCATAGTTCTCAGCGAGTGCGGTAGGCGTTTCTCCACTCTATTTCGGAGAGTAAATGGCACTCCAAAGTAAAGAGTACTCAACCATGAGCATAGCCAACAGCCTCCCTTTCATGGTCATCTCGCTACGTCGTGGTGGCCCCACGTTTCAATGTTTCATAGTTTCTAGGCACAACGCGCGCGCTGATACGCTTCCTACGTGAGGACTATGAAAAATGCCGATTATGGGTAAACCTGTTGAGTATCACTGGACCAGAGCGCTGTAGAGTGATATTGTTTGAAAACATCGTTTAAAAATTTCCATACATCTTTTGATGTTATGACAAACGAAGCCTAAAAAATCGTGTGCAGCCAAAGAAAATACGTGCAGTTGTAGCATAATCAGTTCAAAACCGTACGTCTACATTTCTGGCCGATACGTCCAAGAATTCAACCAAATGTTCTGGAATGTCGTCCGTGACCACGCATGCCCCGCCATGAATGAAGGTGGGATAGTTGCCAACTAGGGCCATCTCAGCGCAGATGTAGTGTCCCTAATCATAGCAATCAAATTCCACCTATCCTCATTTCTTACAATGGAGATGCACCTACTGAACCAACTGTTTGATATGCTCAATCAGTTCGTCTAGCAGAATTAGTCCTAGAAGGGAAGTATACAAAGCGTGGGTCGCGTCTGCGGAAACGAATTCTACTGTTAGTATCTCTTGGGTACGACTTTAGGATTTTTTGGAACCTTGGGATCGTGTTAACCCTGGGTTTGTGGATTTGGGTTGGGTTCATCACCAGGTTTTGCGTGTCTGTGCACGCGCTAATTTTAACCCAAATCGACAAACCAAGGGTTCACGCAATATTGCATGTGGCCTCAGTTCTAATATAAGTGCCAGAGAGATACTGAAAATATAATTTATTTTCGCGGATGCGACCTACGCTCCGTTCTTTTCCCTTCTTAGTCAGTTTAATGGATGAAAATTCAAACTCAAACTACTCACTGCATCAGCGAAGTGCTTATGGCACATGCGCTGCGTTCTCTTGCCAAACTTCTCGAAGGCCTCCTTCACAGTGAGGCCTCGAAGAGACCCAAATCCACTCAGGCAAGCTAGCAGTATTACATTGGTCTTGCTGTTCTTCGAAAACTGTCGCAAGTCCTCCGAAACGCGAGTACAAATAACACACTTTCTCTTGACCATTTTCGTAATCAACTGATGAGGAAATATACTCTCTGAATTGTTTGTCAAAAATTATCTATAATGTGGACAAAATGCTGAAGAACAAATTAAGACAATCGCGGGCTTGAGGTGTTTGATTTCTGAACTCGGTGTATGTTCCATCCTGTCCAGCATCGATTCCATCTGGTGATCCACCTTCGAATGTCTTCACCACACAACGTTATCACAACGCTGATACACAGGTCGAAAAAGTTGCCTGCCCGCACGTCAGCATAGAGGAACTGTTCTACTCCCCAAAATCATAGCGGAGAAGTAGCCTGGAATGTGTGCTGAATGCTCATTGGCTGCTGAGCTCTAATTCGATGGTATTTTCCCAATCTTCGGAGGTTGGTAGTTAGTTACAGTACACAAAACATTTTTTTATAACAGTATTCTGGAGTGTTCTCAAGGAGTTAAGAAGGACCTTCATCAGAATTCCAGCAAATTCGAAGTTCCCATAAATTGCATTTCTTTTTTCACTACTCAAAATAAAAAAGAGCACTTCTAAGACGAAACTTTATTTCAAACAACTGAAGCAGAACATTAAGAAAAGGAAACTGTGCTACCAATCATTGTCGTATCCACAAGACCATAAATGTGGAAGTTCGGGCTTGTTTCCTTCCATAATGACCTGTATAAAAATATTTTCACTTAAAATATTGATGATCCAGAAAAGAGGCTGTTTCGCCCTTCCATCCGTAGACAGCCAAAATAAAAAAATGGGCTCATCAGTACGGACTAATTGAAATGGATAGAGATCACTCACACCTCTCATTCAGTCAAAAGTTGTAACTCTTCCCCAAACACCTGAAATTCTCCAAATCTGTTACTTTTGGACCAGATGGAGACTACAGTAGTTGGGCAGCGAGTACGTGAGGTGGGTTGGAGTCGACCTAACCAAATACTCTGTTTTCCGGAATGAAAAGTATCCCCAAGC
The DNA here is from genome assembly GCA_029168955.1 of Aplectana chamaeleonis. Classification (NCBI taxonomy): domain Eukaryota; kingdom Metazoa; phylum Nematoda; class Chromadorea; order Rhabditida; family Cosmocercidae; genus Aplectana; species Aplectana chamaeleonis. The sequence continues at coordinate 1,201,724 of JAPDOI010000010.1, forward strand.
TCCATTTAAAATGAAATATATGGATGTAATGCGATTCTCTGGGCCAAATTCCGGTCCGCATTTGCGGACTACGGCTATTGCACAACGCGACACGTGTTATTCGTGTTGGGACCAATCGCTCCCGGCAGGGTTCACCCTTCTCCTTGCACGATTATCACGTTTCGAATGATGCAGTAGCCGTACTCCGCAGTTGCGGACCGGAATTCGCATCAGAGAACGATAGTAGAACAGGAATTGGATTTTCTCCCTCCGTAGCCGAGAAATGGTTCTCTGAAGAGAGTTATGGACCCGTAATCCTACCAGTAAGTAAATAGCGTCGGCTGCGTGGCTGCAGACTTTGTCACATAGCTTACGGCGATTCCCCTATTTTCTGACCAGCCTGGCTATTCACCATCAGCGTGGTTAGCAAACGGTTGATTATAGTGCTATGTTTCATCGCAATTGTAAGGCCTAGAGCATACTTCCCGCGACGAGATATAATGTTGGTCATGTATATTGACCGAAAATCGATATTACTTATATGCACTATCGCGGTCGCGCGTCGCAGGAAGTATGCACTAGAACTAAAGAAGTATGACTCGAGAGCGATAAACAATGCGACACGAGCCGCATAATATCGAAAAAAAGATCCGCGAAACAAAAAGATTTTTTCAATGTTATGAGACTCTTGTTCACTGTTTCAACTCTTGTTATGAATGAAATCACAAAAGGACGATTTCATTCATACAATTTTCACACCTTAGTAGACAGACACCTTTTTTACGGCAAAAAAGTATCTTAGGTAAAGTACCGTCGACACCCCCTTACAGCTGAACAACATGAAGCTAAACCAAACTTAACCTATAATCCTATCACCCTGCTAATTTATGAATCCGCCAAAAACGTATCATCCTATCACCCTGCTAAGTTATGAATCCGCCAAATTAAACTATTTTCGACATTTCGGGTTTAACACTACGTCTCCTGGCCGAAATTTACCTGGGCGGTAAGTCAAACGCAAAAAAATAGTGGTTGCCGTAATATATATGACAAAGTACGCAGCCATGCAGCCGGTGCTATTTAAATTACGCGCAGGATTACGGTAGCCCTGCGCCCACTTTGATGGGTACGAGCGTGTTTTTACAAAATCGATAATTCTAAAAACGCACCTGTGGCTTAACGACATCCTTGCTGACGGTATTCTCATTCAGCCACTTCACATCAGTCTCGCAGTCGAGGAGTCCCACATTGCACATAATAGCATCATCGGGAAGCATTTCCATCAGTCTACAAACAGCGATATCCTTGCATTCAGTAGTGGTGACCAAAATGTTAGCCCTGGGGGCGGCCTCATCCAAGGTCGTGACTTTATAGCCTGAAGTGGAATATTGGTAAATTAGTATAGGACACGTTTTTGGATCGTTAAAACGCCGTGTCGGTACGCCACTCCAAAAAAATATGCTTAAAATCGCACCGAAATAGGATAGATTTCTATCTGGGTGTGTACTGCACCATTTTTTGAACTCCATTTCAGGTAACTGCTGTAGTCGTGTTCTACACCCATGACCTTTCTAGACCCCAACCTACCCTCCATGGCAGCCTGAAGAGCGTTGATGGGGTGGATCTCGGTGACAAAGACAAGCGAGCAGAGAGCCTTCAGCAAGGCGGCTAAGCCCTTCCCAACACCACCATATCCGCGGACAACAGACACCTTCACAACCACATTTTAATTATAGTAAAGGGGTGAATTCAACGAAATAAAACTTGAAATAGGCACCTTTCCAGCCAGCATAACATCCGTTTATAAAATAGGTCAAAATTGGGCCTGGTTGGGAGAAAGATGTCACATGTGCACCTAGCACCTTCAAAATAAGGCTTTTGGACAGAAGTATGGGTGCTATCGCAGCGGGGGGAGCGCACTGTGGTTTTGCACATGGCCACGCCCATTTTTTCGTGCAGCAACGACTCCTAATTTGGATGGGGAGGAAAACCCTGGGTAGGTGCTCAAATTGAGTGCGACAAGGTAAAAAAAGGGCGTGGCCAAGAGCATCGTGCCATAGCGCCCCCCCCCCGCTGCGATAGCATCGAAGTATGTCGCCATTGCACCTGGAAAACGTCCCACAGGGTTCTGGTAGATCGAAATCGGATCGTGTTCAGGAAACCTTACTTTAAAATCGGGCATGCTTCTAGCGATATCTTACGGGGCTTTCGACTAAAGGGATGCGATCTCTGTTGTACAAAACCTTGCCTACGCAAATATTACATCAGCATAGGGACCTGTTTGTGAAGCATACGAAAGCGTTGAATACAGTTGATCAAAATGTGGTCCGGTTTGAAGAACCCGCAAACACGTCGCACATGCTTTTAGCGAATCCACTTTGAAACTTCAGCACAAGATGATGCAACCGCCGCACCCAGGGTAAAGCGGGACGTTGTGTAACTTTCCGAAATCGGAGCGACCCCCCTCCCGGCCATCAAATTTTTTTTTCCAATAATCCAAAATTTTTGAGATCCCAGAGGTGTGAATTTTGGGCATTCTCTTGTGAGAAATGCTGAAATTTTTGGGTAGTGGAGAGCGATTTCTATCTTTTTCACTTCCAGAAATCTTCATTTTTGGTCGGAATTTTTTGCGATCTCCTTAGCCTCCAATTTCGGACCAAGAAATTTGCGACCCCCCGTTGAAGAATTTCACAACACCGCTTGACTCCGAAGAAAGTCCCATTACAGACGTTACAAATCTCTTACTTTTGGCAATCATTCTCAAATATCGGCACTGCATCACCAACTGTGCCTATCTGGGCCAAATTCCGGTCCGCAATTGCGTCTCGACACGCTTTGCGGCCGCACGCTCCCAAGTCAGAAGAGCTTCCAGCGCCGCAGCCGCCGATCTGCTGACTCTAGGTGGGCTTTGGAAACTGGAAACTAAGAAAAATTGCAGAAAATTGTATAAAAAAGCCACATCGAGTCGGCCTTGGCGCTGGAAATACTCTTCAAAATAATCGATTTTCGGTGGGCTCGGATATAGTTTTCAATCAAAATCACCCTCACAGTCAAAAAGAAAAAGACAACACCCACCTCAGTTCCATCCTGAGCATTCATTCCGAACAGCAAAGGTACAGCGGCAGGTATAGCCGATAATTCAGTCGCAGCATCATTCAGAATCCACAGGGGATTTCCAGAAATGTTCACACCATCCACAGCAAGGAGGAACATATATCGATTAAGCCTGAAACGCAGAGAAGTAATGGATTGGCTAAATCCTGGAACGAGACGTCGGAATTCTCAAAACCGTGATTACGCAACGCACGCTCGCCGCGCGTCGCATTCCTGCAGAACCAAATATTTTTTTGTCAGATCAACCTTTTTTGCGGAATGTCACGATTGCGACTACAAAATGTAAGATACTACTTTCTGTGAAAGCGGCTTCTTACATTTGGAACATATCGACGTATGGCTCTTTCGAGACATATACTTTCAGAAGAGCGGCTTTCAATTCTGGCTCGTTATCCTGAACAGGAACAACTAAATCACAGGATGAACATGAATCCGATTTAAGCCATGTTTTGACTGCATCGCTGCTGTTTTTCATCACAGCGATTTTGCCCCCGCTGCTGCAGCGATTTAGCCGTACATTGCAGCTGCGGGCCGTAACTCAACGGTTTGGTCAAAAGGACCTAGAAATGAAGTAGAAAAAACAAAGCCGCTTATGTACAGTGAGAAATAGAAAAAAATCGCTGGTTGGAAAAAGTGGTGTAGAACGGCCATGGTTTCCAAATGGCATTTGCGACCTTGGTTTCGACTTCTGAAAGGCGGCGCTCTGGCAAAAGTAGCACCTACTCATTGGTTATTAATACCTACATTACCTGGATTTTTCTCGGGCACCAAGTGGTGAAAACATATTGAGGTGAGAGCACTCAACAAAAAATTTGTGAAAAAAGTTGTGCCAGACTGCTTCCTACCAGAAAACAGAAGTAAGGTCGCAAAGGGCATTTGAAAAAAATGTCCTCTTCACACCACTTTTTCCGACGGGCTATTTTTCCTATTTTTCGCTCGAAACGGACGGCTTTGCTTTTTTTACTTCATTATTGAGTCTATTTAACCGAAATGCTGAGCCACGGCTTGTAGAAGCAATGGTGATAACACTAAAAGGCCAGGGTCAAGCGGGGTTGTGCAATTTCTCAGAAGGGGGGGTCGCAATGTTTTGGCCCGCAACAGGGTCAAGCGGTGTAGCGGAAGTTCGTGACGGGGGGGGGCGTGGGTTCACAAAAATTTGAACCCGAAAATGAAGGTTAGAGAAGGATCGCAAAAACCAGTCCAAAAATGAACGTTTGGTGAGTATATCCCAGAATTTTCTATATTTTTTTATCAAAGGGAAGGATCGTAGAATTGCTAAGGTTTTAGACGCTTGAGTACGGCTACTGAACCAATTTTTGGTGCCTGAGAACCAATTTTTGGTGCCTGACAGTTTCGTTAATCGAATATAAACTGCCCAAAAATCGCGGCATTCAGGTTGACGGCAAAATTTTGGATTTTGGAAAAATTCTGATGATGGGGGGTCGCTCCGATTTCCAAAAATTACCCAACGCCGAGCTTGACACTGGCTCGAAATTGAAGGTGAGGGAGAATCGAAAAAATTTGGACCAAAAATGATAATTTCTGGGAGTGAAAAGATAGAAACCACTTTACACTACCACAATTTTCGCCTTTTTTTCAAAAAAAGTGCTGAAAAATTACACTTTGGGGGGATCGCAACAACTCTGAATTTTCGGAAAAAAATCTGATGGACGGGAGAGGGGTTGCTCTGATTTCGTGAAATAACACAAGCCCCGATTGACTCTGTAGAAGGTACCCAGAAACCTTTCTTCGCCATTTGGACATTTGCAATTTTGACGAACGAGCCTTCAGGTCGCCAAGCATATGCGGATGATATCACCAGTCTATGCAGAGCCCGTAACATAAATGCAGCCGCCAGTAAGATCAATGACTATTTGATGATGTTCCGTGAAGACACCTCTAGTCGCCGTCGCGCGGCGTGGCTGGGATGTCGCGATGCGATGATGCGCGCTTCTCGCAGTACACATCCACCGCTAGTCGCATCGTGATGAGGCCCTAGCCGCGCCGCGCGACGGCGACTAGAGGTGTCTTTACGTAACATACTACTTTGATGAAGTTGAAATGTTTCTGCGATCGCAAAATATGTTTTACAGCCTATATGTTTCTACTACAAGGATTGGGAAATTGAAAAAAAATTCTCACTTTCAGGAATTTCGCTCATTCCGCAGCTGAATCACCGAGGGAATTTCGTGGATATTTGCGTCCATGTTTGTTGAAAATACCAGCAAAACTTTTGAACTTTTTCGCGTGAAAGTGAAGTTTTGTTTCAATCTTTTACTACGAGCAACAACGTGTATCGTGAATCCCTGCATGATGAGAAGCTTAACTGTGGTTCTGTGTGCCGAATTCCCATCCGCGTTTGCGAACTACGGCTATTGCATCATGCGACACGTGTTAATCGTGCTGGGACCTCTTGGTTCCGGCACGATTCACCCTTCTCCCAAAACGATTACCACGTGTCATGATGATGATGCCACGGCCGTAGTCCGCAATTGCGGATCGGAATTTGGCCCAGAGAATGACATTACTTGACAAATAAGTTCTACGACCACTGGTGGAAACCGTCACATCTGCTAGGCACCATAACTCGAATAAATGAAATAAAGAAAAAGAACTATCTAGTGTAAAAAAAGGAAGCGGCCACAAAATGAGCTAAGGAACTCACATTGAAAAAAAAACGAAGAAGTCCAGCGAAAATCTTCCTTCAAACCACGCACTGGTGCGGACACCGGCCGAAAAGTTTGTACTGACTTACCCTCCTGAGAAAACTTTCGTTAGAAAACCCAAATTTCGTTTCGGTAAAGCAGAAAACAAATTCTGCCGGATGAAGATTTAGGAGGAAAACAGAAGAATGGAAATGGAGCCTGATCTTAACTAAAGACTATGAAAGAATGAGGCTCTATTACAAAAAAAAACACGTCATGAAACTGTAAATATCGCTAAATACACCAAGCGAATAAGAAAGAAGAGAGGGAAGTTGAAACAGGAAATAGGAAATGAAATGCAAAGTGAAATAATAGAAAACGAGCATATGCACAAAACTGTTAAAAAACATAATTCCATTGCAGCAGCATGCGGCGCAAAACTCGTCCACGGGGCATGGCTTGAGAGAAACTCGTCCACTTCCAAAATCTCTGCTTGTGAAATATCGCTCGATTTTGACCGTTTTCGCTCGTTTTTTCGCAATTTCTTTCTTCCTATTCTTATAAGCACCCACCATAGGCCAATTTTATGCAAAAAACCCAAAGTCGAAATTTATCGCGAACCCTGCCTTTAACGGGTCGAAAACGTCATTTCTTGTTACTTGCACGCTTGAAAGACGCAAGTAACATTTGAAGGGTCGTGTATGGTAAGTGCGTCTTTCGAGAGAGACCATAAAGACGCAAGTAAGAGGGACATTGTCTCTCTACACACGGAGGGAGGAGCACGAACTAGATTTCATGCTGACGCGACGCGCGCGGCGGAATTTTTTTATCTGATTGCCCCATCACTGGAGCGCGCTCGCCACAATCTCCCGAGATTTCATGACATTTCATGTGTTTATTGATTCTCATATGACTATTTCTTTATGTTTCATAATCCAGAACCAAACTGGTTTACGGCGACAACGATCCCATGACTACATCTAAAATGGCGCTCGATTTTTAATACCATATTACATTTTCTATGAATATCAAGCGGTACAACGGTACGAGCACATACAAGAGTTATTGAAATGAGTGTCGAGGATAAGATGATGAGAGGAACAACTCAGGAACATAAAGAAAAGTCACGTGAAAATGAATAAAAACATGAAAGACCCCGGGAAATCTCGTGAGCTTGTGGCAAGCGCGCTCCAGTGATGGGGTAATAGGATAAAACGTTCGGCCGCGCGCGTCGCGTCAGCAATGAATCTCGTCCGTGTTCCTCCCTCCGTGGGTAGAGAGACCCTTTCCCCAAGTAAGATACCGCTTAGGGGTCGTTTATACTTCCGCCGCGGAGCGGCGCGGCGAAAAGTGAGGCGGCGCGGCGCGCCGCGCCGCGTGATAATCGCGTCACTATTATGTATAATCGAGCTGCGACGAACTGACGCAGCGAAGTCGCAGAATCGCTAAACACTGCCTGGAGTAGCTCTTATATAGCACAAGGTCGATTGTAATGAGTGAATTCTTCTGGAAAAGAAACATTTATAATCTTTTGTATCATAACACCGCACTCGAAAGCAGATAGAGTCTTTTAAGAATTTTTTTCTATAGAAAAATTATTTTAAGAGCAAAAAAAAGAATTCACAACCCAGCATACTCTAAACAACTTCCAGGACCTCGTAAGAAACTTTAGCGATCAATCAGAGGAACCAAGCTGAGAATGTATATGAAATATCAGCAAGAAATCATGTGATGTCAAAGAAAATCGCACGCAGCCGCCGGACCGCCTGCTCCCCCGGGCGGCGCGGCAGCACCCAAGCGGTGGCCGCGTGTGGCGCCGTTGGAAGATTTCGAGCAGAAAACTCTAAACGCCTCGCGGCGCCGCGAGGTGGCGCCGCTTGATCGATACGGCTGTATGGGGCCGAATAGAGTCTCGCCGCTGAACGGCGCGGCAGCATGGTGTGCAGCCGTATCGATCACGCGGCGCCGCGAGGCGGCGCGGCGGGTCGATTATACTGGGTCAAGGCAGAATTTGGCAGCGGCCGCCGCCGGCGGCTGCCGCATGGCTAGGCGGCGCCGCTTTGCAACCTCGAGCGGTGCGGCGAAGTGGCGCGGCGACAGCAGATGGTCGAGCCCGCTTCCCATGATTGAATGATCACTTATATATGTTCATAAGGTGAATGTCTGTCTTACTATGTATCTAAATCGGGGTCGCTTCTAGTGATGGGGTTTTGAGCTCGTAAAACTTGTTTTTTGAAGTGTTTTAAAGAGTTCGACACCAATTGAAATTCTAACTTTTTACTAAAGTTTGAATCCTAAATTTCCCACGTAAATTCTCAGCTAAAAGCCGATCTTCCGTGAACAACTAATTTTTGAAAAGGTAGAGTTGCCACGATAAGTATTAGTGAGTACAAGATTAATTCATTTTTTCAATTCATTTGTTAATTCATTCGAAAACTAGACGCTAGTTTTTGAATGAATTTATAATTCGATTACCATGTTTTAAGAATACGCCGACTGAATTTAAAATTCGGATGACCACTTTTGCAAGAAAAATCTCGGGTTAATGGGTTTTTGTTTGAAGAAAGCTTTTTTTAAATAAATCATTGAATGAATAAATGTATACGAATGAGGCATTTTCTTCAAATTTCCGATTGAATGAACTTCGTCAAAATTATTTCGAATGAATGGAAGTTTTCGAAAATTTGTCCTCTATTCTATTCGAAGGATCGGGAAATCCGTCCGTATATTTAGATAAAAATTGGAATTTCGATTTATTACGAAATATTATTCAAGTGTTTTCCAAATTTTTCAGTGGCAAAGAGTATTCGAATGTCGTGACCCAAACTTGTTCGAATATTCGGAAATCTCCATATTTCAGTTTCCAAAAAAGCGAATATTAGAAGAACCGGTTAACGTGAAATCTAGAATGAATCGAATATACGAGACACCGATTAATGCTCAATTCCGAAACAATCGATCACTTGATAGAACAACTAATTTATTCCCCAGGATGAACCGAAGGCCAGAGGAAATTAAGAATCCTGATTCATGGATGAATCGAATTAAAAATACATTGAATTTGAGGTTCTTGAATAAATCGAATATTTCACTAGTTCAAATATTTTTCGAATAACTTTTCGATTGGGTCCCAAGTCTAGTTACCATAAAACCTAAGCAAAATGACTCAAAAAATTAATACAAAAAAGTGAAGGGTGCGCATCGATCACGGAATCTATTTTCAGGGGAGAATTCTCAAGTTCTGGAATAGCTATGATCGCCAACTGTTTCTTGTTAAAAACTGATATTATATTGCTGTCTCATGTGAAACTGTGGACAGGGCTCAAACCGCAATGAAATTAAATCTTCCTTCAACTTTGCCAATCTGAATATTTCTATCAGCTAATTCGATATTTAGATGTCAGGTGCATAGCTCTGTACGTAGTACGCAAAAGCGCGTCGCCGCTCCAGTTTGCCGCGACCCGTTCATAGCATTTGGAGATCGGCTGCGGCGCGAAATCTTGTGCGGCGCGGCACGCCGCGCCGCCCCTACCTCCGCCGCTCCTTTCAGCGGCGGGACTCTATTCGACCCCTATTGCATCTCGCCGCGCCGCGCCGCGGTGGAAGTATAAACGACCCCTTAGACGCAAGAAAGCTACTCAAATTGTTTATGACGAGTGCGTCTTTCACAACTAATCGATTTCTCGTCGATAAACACTACATTTCACCTTTCCCCGGTGAGTTCATGTGTTTCGCTGATAAGAAAACTTTCTCATCTTTTCATTTTCTTCGTGATTCTGCTAACTATATTTGCTTTACTCTCTCTCTCTCTGTATGAGTGGACGTGTGTATATGTGTGCGTATGCGATAGTATACATGTGTGTGTAAGTGTTTATATGTGTATGTATGTATGAGCATGTGTGTGTGTATGTGCACGTATGTATATAGCCTAGATCCCTCATTTTGAGGCGGTCGAGATAAGTCTTATATATAGGGCTTCTCATGTCAAAATCTCCTTATCACTAATATAATCTGCCATGACCGACCGCTCCGCTACTTACTCTGCTCGGACTCGTCCGCGTGTACATTAACACTTTGTCGGCGTCAAATCTAAAACTCAAAATCCACATATTACATTGGAATTCGTGCGATCCGCAATTTCACTCTCTGAAATTTGGTTTGTACTTACATAGGAACCTGATTCTCTCTGGTATACAACGCAGTGCAAAAGTATAGGTCCACTATAAATTTCGCATTTTCGCTAAATTACGACTCGCGCATCACGAAAATACAAAATTCAGTTACGCACAGTTACGTGTCCACGGTGAATATCGTCTCCCTAATTTCGTCGAAAATTAAAACAATCGGTAGCTCACTGCAGCATTAGCGTTAAAAACGTACAAAAACGGGTCTATGAGATTCTATAAGACCATGTCCCGTAGTAAACCCCCCGTACGCTGAGGTGAGCTCACTGCACGCGATCAACTTCTGCGGGAAGGCGGGGCCGCATTCTTCACACCGTCGCATGGTTTGAGATGGCAGGTCTCTCTGCGGGAGGAAATGGTGGCCACCCGGCTGGTTCGACGCACTAGGAGTGCGATGAGGGTTACCTCCGCGCTTGCGCGCAACTGTTGGGGCAAGGAGAAATAGCGTGGGTTGCGCGAAGACGCAGCGCGGGTGTCATTTGAGAGTCGTAAGTTGCCTTTCTGCAACTTACGGGGCTCGAATGACGGTCGTCGCAGTCCGCAACTTGGCGTTCCACATCCATGCACAGTGCGCCAAAATCACCCTTAAATCGATTCTCTCAGAAATTTCTCGTCGTCTCTCCCTTATGAGATTGAACCTGCGTCATGCCATTTAATATTTGTTAGCTCTCGACGATCATCCCACTGCGCCAGTGAGCTCGTTGTTTGATCAGTTTTACACTCCTTACAAGGAAAGTATAAGAAGCGTAGGTCTGAACGGTAGAAATCTAATGTCATGTTGAAATGTTCACGCACTACAAAGCGAAATAGTGTTGGGTACTCGCCGCGAAAGATAGATCTCAAGGAGGTATAAGCTCCGAAAGTTTGCCGACCATCGACCTCGTGCTACTCTATGAAATGTCAAGCGGTCGAGTCAACAGCATCGACGGCGCAAAGGGAGGAAGGGGCAGTGGTGGGCATGTGACAAAGGTTCGAATCTCCTCCAGAGCCGTTTTTTTTGCAAATTCACAGAACTTTCATATTTTGATCAAAAATTATATCACAAGTGTCATCTTATCCTTTTACTGCGCGATATAGCCATATCGACAGGGAAATAGACCCGGGTACAAGGAATTCAAGGTTTTGTTTCTCATAAAAGCTTTCCCATTGTTCTGGGGAACTTATATGATTGGGAAGTATTACCCCACATATTTTGAATAAGTTACGAGAACCAATAAGTAACAGAAGACGGTGCGCTTGGTGCAGTCGGCTTCTGCGACCACCCGTAGTCTGACCGCCATGCCCCTCATTTTCCCATCAGGCAAGGTCGGAGAAATGCCCTTTGTCCAACTACCAGAACCGGGTGGTCGCTCCCCACTGAAGGGTGTATTCAAGACGAAAAAACTTTATGTCGTCAGCGGAACATCCCATATCATGACGACGTTAACAACACGTGCATTTTGCTAGAATGTTTTCATCCAGCAAATGCCGGAGAATTTCGTTCTCTTTCCCGACTCAAGGAGTGATTTTTCCAATCAAAACGCGATACAGGCTCTTGTGCCGGAGGGGAAAAACTTGCAGATTTCGACGGAACCGCTTGGCGTAACAAGCTTGGTTCAGCTGGCAGACATTGGGTTTTCCAGCTATTTGAAAGCACTGCTCAAGCAATTTCACTCTACTACTGCTCTTCAAAATTTTGAATTTTTAGGTCGTTCAAAACAATTTACGAATTTCGGCGTTGACGATGCCTTTAAGGCCGGTTACGTTGTTATTCGTCCGGGTCCTTTCGAAACTCCAACTGATCTCGAATTCCCAGTAGCGCTCGGCCCCTGTGAAGAGATAGGTTGCCAGGGGCCTATCGCGTTCATTCGCTGTCCCTGTTGCGGAATTTGCTTATGTTTGATGCATTATGTGCCTATTTACCATTGGTGAAAGAAATGGTTATGTATTTTGCGTCCCATAAAGTGATAAGGTTGTTAAAAATATGTGATGTTAATACTTTCAAATCATATAAGTTCTCCAAAACAATGAAAATCCTTGATGGGGAACAAAACCCCAAATCCTTTGTACCCAAGTCTATTTCATTTTCGATATGACTATACCGCGCAGCAAAAGAATAAAATGACATTTGTGATATAATTTTTGATCGAACTATGCAAGTTCCATGAATTAGCGAAAAAGCAGCTCTAGGTGGGATTCGAACCCTGGTCACATGCCCACCACTGCTGCTTCCCTTCCTCCCTTTGCGCCGTCGATGCTGTTGGCTTCACCGCTTAACAATTCATACACTAGGAGGAGGTCGATGGCTGGCAATCTTTCGGAGCTTATAACTCCTTCAGATCTATCTTTCGCGCCGGGTACCCAACACTATTTCACCATGTAATGCGTGAGCATTCCCTTAGGACATTAGATTTCTACCGTTCAGGGGTGCGTTCCAAGAACGTTCCCAAGACGCTGTGGGAGGAAAAGCAACCACACCATGGACAAATCTGCTTTCCATGGATGCGAATCATAACCGAAAATTGCGCCCACGTGGCCGTGGCTACGATTCCATGGACGCGTTTTGCCATGGGAACGTTCTTGGAACGCACCCCAGACCTACGCTTCTTATACTTCCCTTGTTAGTAAATTGCTCTCATCGCAATTTATTCGCAGAACTTCCACTCTCCGTGGGAACCGAACCTTGGTCGTGCTCGTCACAATCCTCACCGATAACCACTAGGCCACAACCCAATGGTTCACTGCTCCACGTTCTTCCTAGTCCACCACTGACCTTTCTCACTGAAAAGGCCACCTCTTGCATGCCATTGATTGCTCATCACACTGTCGGCCGACTGCACAGGTGCGCCGAGGTACCTCAGCGCGCGGTTGTCATATAATCTCAGCGCGGAGGGGGGGGGGGTTTACTACGGGGCCATAATTTCGCTCGCGCGAGACTTCTTCGCTCACCGAAGGCCTTGCGCGAGCGGAATTATGGCCTTATAGGAGCTCTTCTGGGCCTGTTTCTGTTTGATTTTTCGGCGCTATTATTGCAATGAACCACCGGATTTTTGATTTCCGCCGGAAAAAAAGACGAATTTTATGGTGGACACTGCCTTTAACTCTGCTGGTTTTAGTGTGTGAAAATCACAGCGTGGACTAATTCCGACGCAACCACCGCATTTGCTGTGCCCGTTGATTTGCTTTTCATTCATACCAAATGATAGATGGAGAGTAAACGTAGTGGTTGAGTGAAATTCGATACAAAGCTCGGAATAATAACCTCGCTAAGATTGCGAAAAATTTCAACCGGATTTTCATTCGATTTATGCGGTGAGGTCCGATTATCAGATCGGATGCACGAAATCCTGTCCGGTGGAGAAGTCTGGTTGAGCATAGAGTCCCTTAATCGAAAATTTTTTCTTAGCCTGAATTTTTTCATTCGACGAGTCGGTTTTGCGAATTCGGCTCTATCCGAAAATTCGATCCGGTGGTTTTAGTCATCGGAGTGTGCAGGACATCATGGGACGTGCGCAGGACCGCGATAGGGGTGTGCAGGATATCACGGAATGTCTGCAGAGCCTCAGTAAGAGTATGCAAGACATCATGGGACGTGAGCAGGACCGCACTAGGGGTGTTCATGATGTCATGGAATGTGTGCAGGACCTTAGTAGGCGTGTGCAGTACATCATGACGTCTACAAGACCGCAGTAGGGGTGTGCAGGATGTCATCGAAAGTGTGCAGGACGCCATAGAATGTGTTCAGGACCTCGGCAGGAATGTGCAGGACCGCAACAGGGGTGTGCAATACGTCATTGAACTACAGCAGGACCTTAGTATGGGTGTGCAGGACGCTGTAGAATGTGTTCAGAGCCTCAGTAGGAGTGTGCAGGACATCATGGCATCTGTGCAGGACCTCAGTGGGAGTGTGCAGGACATCATGGGACGTGTACAGGACCGCAGTATGGGTGTGCAGGATGGCATGGAATGTGTGAAGGACCTCAGTACGAGTGTGCAGGACATCATAGGAGGTGAGCAGGACCGCAATAGGGGTGTGCAGGATGTCATGGAATGTGTGCAGAACCTCAGTAAGAGTATGCAAGACATCATGGGACGTGAGCAGGACCGCACTAGGGGTGTTCATGATGTCATGGAATGTGTGCAGGATCTTAGTGAGCGTGTGCAGTACATCATGACGTGTACAAGACCGCAGTAGGGGTGTGCAGGATGTCATCGAAAGTGTGCAAGACGCCGTAGAATGTGTTCAGGACCTCGGTAGGAATGTGCAGGACCGCAACAGGGGTGTGCAATACGTCATGGAACTACAGCAGGACCTCAGTATGGGTGTGCAGGACGCTGTAGAATGTGTTCAGAACCTCAGTAGGAGTGTGCAGGACATCATGGCATCTGTGCAGGACCTCAGTGGGAGTGTGCAGGACATCATGGGACGTGTACAGGACCGCAGTATGGGTGTGCAAGAGGGCATGGAATGTGTGAAGGACCTCCAGTAGGAGTGTGCAAGACATCATAGGAGGTGAGCAGGACCGCAATAGGGGTGTGCAGGATGTCATGGAATGTGTGCAGAACCTCAGTAAGAGTATGCAAGACATCATGGGACGTGAGCAGGACCGCACTAGGGGTGTTCATGATGTCATGGAATGTGTGCAGGATCTTAGTGAGCGTGTGCAGTACATCATGACGTGTACAAGACCGCAGTAGGGGTGTGCAGGATGTCATCGAAAGTGTGCAAGACGCCGTAGAATGTGTTCAGAACCTCAGTAGGAGTGTGCAGGACCGCAACAGGGGTGTGCAATACGTCATTGAACTACAGCAGGACCTTAGTATGGGTGTGCAGGACGCTGTAGAATGTGTTCAGAACCTCAGTAGGAGTGTGCAGGACATCATGGCATCTGTGCAGGACCTCAGTGGGAGTGTGCAGGACATCATGGGACGTGTACAGGACCGCAGTATGGGTGTGCAGGATGGCATGGAATGTGTGAAGGACCTCAGTACGAGTGTGCAGGACATCATAGGAGGTGAGCAGGACCGCAATAGGGGTGTGCAGGATGTCATGGAATGTGTGCAGAACCTCAGTAAGAGTATGCAAGACATCATGGGACGTGAGCAGGACCGCACTAGGGGTGTTCATGATGTCATGGAATGTGTGCAGGATCTTAGTGAGCGTGTGCAGTACATCATGACGTGTACAAGACCGCAGTAGGGGTGTGCAGGATGTCATCGAAAGTGTGCAAGACGCCGTAGAATGTGTTCAGGACCTCGGTAGGAATGTGCAGGACCGCAACAGGGGTGTGCAATTCGTCATGGAACTACAGCAGGACCTCAGTATGGGTGAGCAGGACGCTGTAGAATGTGTTCAGAACCTCAGTAGGAGTGTGCAGGACATCATGGCATCTGTGCAGGACCTCAGTGGGAGTGTGCAGGACATCATGGGACGTGTACAGGACCGCAGTATGGGTGTGCAAGATGGCATGGAATGTGTGAAGGACCTCAGTAGGAGTGTGCAGGACATCATAGGAGGTGAGCAGGACCGCAATAGGGGTGTGCAGGATGTCATGGAATGTGTGCAGAACCTCAGTAAGAGTATGCAAGACATCATGGGACGTGAGCAGGACCGCACTAGGGGTGTTCATGATGTCATGGAATGTGTGCAGGATCTTAGTGAGCGTGTGCAGTACATCATGACGTGTACAAGACCGCAGTAGGGGTGTGCAGGATGTCATCGAAAGTGTGCAAGACGCCGTAGAATGTGTTCAGAACCTCAGTAGGAGTGTGCAGGACCGCAACAGGGGTGTGCAATACGTCATGGAACTACAGCAGGACCTCAGTATGGGTGTGCAGGACGCTGTAGAATGTGTTCAGAACCTCAGTGGGAGTGTGCAGGACATCATGGGACGTGTACAGGACCGCAGTATGGGTGTGCAGGATGTCATGGAATGTGTGAAGGACTTCAGTAGGAGTGTGCAGGACATCATGAGTTGTGAGCAGGACCGCAGTAGGGGTGTTCAGGATGTCATCGAAAGTGTGCAGGACGCCGTAGAATGTGTTCAGGACCTCGGTAGGAATGTGCAGGACCGCAATAGGGGTGTGCAGTACGTCATGGAACTACAGCAGGACCTCAATAGGGGTGTGCAGAATGCCGTAGCATGTGTTCAGAACCTTAGTAGGAGTGTGCAGGACATCATAGCATTTGTGCAGGACCTCAGTAGGAGTGTGCAGGATATCATGGGTAGGTGCAAGACCGCCATAGGGGTGTGCAGGACGTCGTAGAGTGTGTGTAAGGCCTAGGTAGGAATGCGCAGGACCGCAATAGGGGTGTGCAGGACGTCATGGAATGTGTGAAGAACCTCAGTCAGAGTGTGCCGGACATCATGGGACGTGTGCAGGACCGCAGAAGGAATGTGCAGGACATCATGGGACGTGTGCAGGACCGCGATAGAGGAGTGTGCAAGACATCATGGGACGTGTGCAGGACCGCAGTATGGGTATGCAGGATGTCATGGAATGTGTGGAGGTCCTCAGTAAGAGTGCAGGACATCATGGAATGTGTTCAGGACCTCAGAAGGAGTGTGCCGGACATCATGGGACGTGTGCAGGACCTCAGTAGGAGTGCGAAGGACATCATGGGACGTGTGGAGCACCGCGAAGGGGTGTGCAGGATGTCATGGAATGTGTTCAGTACCTCAGTAGGAGTGTGCCGGACATCATGGGACGTGTGCAGGACCGCAGTAGGAATGTGCAGGACATCATGGTACGTGTGCAGGACCGCGATAGATGTGTGCAGATTGTCATGGAATGTGTTCAGGACCTCAGAAGGAGTGTGCCGGACATCATGGGACGTGTGCAGGACCTCAGTAGAAGTGCAGGACATCATGGAATGTGTTCAGGAACTCAGAAGGAGTGTGCCGGACATCATGGAATGTGTTCAGGACCTCAGAAGGAGTGTGCAGGACATCATGGGACGTGTGCAGGACCGCGATAGATGTGTGCAGATTGTCATGGAATGTGTTCAGGAGCTCAGTAGGAGTGTGCAGGACATCATGGCATGTGTGCAGGACCTTAGTAGGAGTGTGCAGTATGTCATGGAATGTGCACACTCTTACTGAGGTCCTGCACACATTCCATGACATCCTGCATACCCCTATCGCGGTCCTGCGCACGTCCCATTATGTCCTGCACACTCCTACTGAGGTCCTTCACACATTCCATGACATGCTGCACACCCATACCGCGGTCCCGCACACGTCCCATGACGTCCTGCACACTCCTACTGAGGTCCTTCACACATTCCATGACATACTGCACACCCATACTGCGGTCCTGCACACGTCCCATGACATCCTGCACACCCCTACCGTGGTCTTGAACACATCCTACGGCGGCCATCCCACCCTTTACTGGGGTCCTGCTGTAGTTTCATGACGTGCTGCACACCCCTATTGTGGTCCTGCACATTATTACCGAGGTATTGCACACGCTTTACGACGTCCTTTACACATTCCATGACATTCTCCACACCCACACTGCAGTCCTGCGCACGTCCCATGATGTCCTGCACACGCTTACTAAGATCCTGCACACGTCCCATGACGTCCTGCATGAGACGTGTGCAGGACCGCGAAGGGGTGTGCAGGACGTCATGGAACTACAGCAGGACCTCAGTAGGGGTGTGCAGGACGCCGTAGAATGTGTTCAGAATCTCAGTAGGAGTGTGCAGGACATCATAGTATTTGTGCAGGACCTCAGTAGGAGTGTGCAGGATATCATGAGATGTGTGCAGGACCGCAGTATGGGTTTGCAGGATGTCATGGGATGTGTGCAGGACCTCAGTAGGAGTGTGCAGGACATCATAGGAGGTGAGCAGGACCGCAATAGGGGTGTGCAGGATGTCATGGAATGTGTGCAGAACCTCAGTAAGAGTATGCAAGACATCATGGGAGGTGAGCAGGACCGCAATAGGGGTGTGCAGGATGTCATGGAATGTGTGCAGAACCTCAGTAAGAGTATGCAAGACATCATGGGACGTGATCAGGACCGCACTAGGGGTGTGCAGGATGTCATGGAATGTGTGGAGGACCTCAGTAAGAGTGCAGGACATCATGGAATGTGTTCAGGACCTCAGAAGGAGTGTGAAGGACATCATGTGACCTGTGGAGGACCGCGAAGGGGTGTGCAGAATGTCGTGGAATGTGTGAAGGACCTCAGTAGGAGTGTGCAAGACATCATGGGACGTGTGCAGGACCGCAGTATGGGTATGGAGGGTGTCATGGAATGTGTGGAAGACCTCAGTAAGAGTACAGGACATCATGGAATGTGTTCAGGACCTCAGAAGGAGTGTGAAGGACATCATGGGACGTGTGCAGGACCTCAGTAGGAGTGTGCAGGATATCATGAGATGTGTGCAGGACCGCAGTATGGGTTTGCAGGATGTCATGGGATGTGTGCAGGACCGCAGTATGGGTTTGCAGGATGTCATGGAATGTGTGAAGGACCTCAGTAGGAGTGTGCAGGACATCATGGGAGGTGAGCAGGACCGCAATAGGGGTGTGCAGGATGTCATGGAATGTGTGGAGGACCTCAGTAAGAGTGCAGGACATCATGGAATGTGTTCAGGACCTCAGAAGGAGTGTGAAGGACATCATGGGACGTGTGGAGGACCGCGAAGGGGTGTGCAGGATGTCGTGGAATGTGTGAAGGACTTCAGTAGGAGTGTGCAAGACATCATGGGACGTGTGCAGGACCGCAATAGGGTGTGCACGACATCATGGAATGTGTTCAGGACCTCCAGAAGGAGTGTGAAGGACATCATGGGACGTGTGCAGGACCTCAGTAGGAGTGTGCAGGATATCATGAGATGTGTGCAGGACCGCAGTATGGGTTTGCAGGATGTCATGGGATGTGTGCAGGACCGCAGTATGGGTTTGCAGGATGTCATGGAATGTGTGAAGGACCTCAGTAGGAGTGTGCAGGACATCATGGGAGGTGAGCAGGACCGCAATAGGGGTGTGCAGGATGTCATGGAATGTGTGGAGGACCTCAGTAAGAGTGCAGGACATCATGGAATGTGTTCAGGACCTCAGAAGGAGTGTGAAGGACATCATGGGACGTGTGGAGGACCGCGAAGGGGTGTGCAGGATGTCGTGGAATGTGTGAAGGACTTCAGTAGGAGTGTGCAAGACATCATGGGACGTGTGCAGGACCGCAATAGGGGTGTGCACGACATCATGGAATGTGTTCAGGACCTCAGAAGGAGTGTGAAGGACATCATGGGACGTGTGCAGGACCTCAGTAGGAGTGTGCAGGATATCATGAGATGTGTGCAGGACCGCAGTATGGGTTTGCAGGATGTCATGGGATGTGTGCAGGACCGCAGTATGGGTTTGCAGGATGTCATGGATTGTGTGAAGGACCTCAGTAGGAGTGTGCAGGACATCATGGGAGGTGAGCAGGACCGCAATAGGGGTGTGCAGGATGTCATGGAATGTGTGGAGGACCTCAGTAAGAGTGCAGGACATCATGGAATGTGTTCAGGACCTCAGAAGGAGTGTGAAGGACATCATGGGACGTGTGGAGGACCGCGAAGGGGTGTGCAGAATGTCGTGGAATGTGTGAAGGACCTCAGTAGGAGTGTGCAAGACATCATGGGACGTGTGCAGGACCGCAGTATGGGTATGGAGGGTGTCATGGAATGTGTGGAAGACCTCAGTAAGAGTACAGGACAACATGGAATGTGTTCAGGACCTCAGAAGGAGTGTGAAGGACATCATGGGACGTGTGCAGGACCTCAGTAGGAGTGTGCAGGATATCATGAGATGTGTGCAGGACCGCAGTATGGGTTTGCAGGATGTCATGGGATGTGTGGAGGACCTCAGTAAGAGTGCAGGACATCATGGAATGTGTTCAGGACCTCAGAAGGAGTGTGAAGGACATCATGGGACGTGTGGAGGACCGCGAAGGGGTGTGCAGGATGTCATGGAATGTGTGAAGGACCTCAGTGGGAGTGTGCAAGACATCATGGGAGGTGAGCAGGACCGCAATAGGGGTGTGCACGACATCATGGAATGTGTTCAGGACCTCAGAAAGAGTGTGAAGGACATCATGGGACGTGTGCAGGACCTCAGTAGGAGTGTGCAGGATATCATGAGATGTGTGCAGGACCGCAGTATGGGTTTGCAGGATGTCATGGGATGTGTGCAGGACCGCAGTATGGGTTTGCAGGATGTCATGGATTGTGTGAAGGACCTCAGTAGGAGTGTGCAGGACATCATGGGAGGTGAGCAGGACCGCAATAGGGGTGTGCAGGATGTCATGGAATGTGTGGAGGACCTCAGTAAGAGTGCAGGACATCATGGAATGTGTTCAGGACCTCAGAAGGAGTGTGAAGGACATCATGGGACGTGTGGAGGACCGCGACGGGGTGTGCAGGATGTCATGGAATGTGTGAAGGACCTCAGTGGGAGTGTGCAAGACATCATGGGAGGTGAGCAGGACCGCAATAGGGGTGTGCACGACATCATGGGACGTGCGCAGGACCACGATAGGAGTGTGCAGGACATCATGGCATATGTGCAGGACCTCAGTAGGAGTGTGAAGGACATCATGGGACGTGTGGAGGACCGCGAAGGGGTGTGCAGGATGTCGTGGAATGTGTGAAGGACTTCAGTAGGAGTGTGCAAGACATCATGGGACGTGTGCAGGACCGCAGTATGGGTATGCAGGGTGTCATGGAATGTGTGGAGGACCTCAGTAAGAGTGCAGGACATCATGGAATGTGTTCAGGACCTCAGAAGGAGTGTGAAGGACATCATGGGACGTGTGGAGGACCGCGAAGGGGTGTGCAGGATGTCATGGAATGTGTGAAGGACCTCAGTAGGAGTGTGCAAGACATCATGGGAGGTGTGCAGGACCGCAGTATGGGTATGCAGGGTGTCATGGAATGTGTGGAGGACCTCAGTAAGAGTACAGGACATCATGGAATGTGTTCAGGACCTCAGAAGGAGTGTGCCGGACATCATGGGATGTGTGCAGGACCTCAGTAGGAGTGCGAAGGACATCATGGGACGTGTGGAGCACCGCGAAGGGGTGTGTAGGATGTCATGGAATGTGTTCAGTACCTCGAGTAGGAGTGTGCCGGACATCATGGGACGTGTGCAGGACCGCAGTAGGAATGTGCAGGATATCATGTTACGTGTGCAGGACCGCGATAGATGTGTTCAGATTGTCATGGAATGTGTTCAGGAGCTCAGTAGGAGTGCAGGACATCATGGAATGTGTTCAGGAGCTCAGTAGGAGTGCAGGACATTATGGAATGTGTTCAGGACCTCAGAAGGAGTGTGCAGGACATCATGGGACGTGTGCAGGACCGCGATAGATGTGTGCAGATTGTCATGGAATGTGTTCAGGAGCTCAGTAGGAGTGTGCAGGACATCATGGCATGTGTGCAGGACCTTAGTAGGAGTGTGCAGTATGTCATGGAATGTGCACACTCTTACTGAGGTCCTGCACACATTCCATGACATCCTGCATACCCCTATCGCGGTCCTGCGCAACGTCCATGATGTCCTGCACACTTTGGCTAGGTCCTTCACACATTCCATGACATACTGCACACCCATACCGCGGTCCCGCACACGTCCCATGACGACCTGCACACTCCTACTGAGGTCCTTCACACATTCCATGACATACTGCACACCCATACTGCGGTCCTGCACACGTCCTATGACATCCTGCACACCCCTACTGTGGTCTTGAACACATCCTACGGCGGCCTTCCCACCCTTTACAGGGGTCCTGCTGTAGTTTCATGACGTGCTGCACACCCCTATTGTGGTCCTGCACATTATTACCGAGATATTACACACGCTTTACGACGTCCTTCACACATTCCATGACATTCTCCACACCCACACTGCAGTCCTGCACACGTCCCATGATGTCCTTCAAACTTCTACTGAGGTCCTGAACACATTCTACGGCGTCCTGCACACCCATACTGCAGTCCCGCACACGTCCCATAATGTCCTGCACACGCTTACTAAGATCCTGCACACGTCCCATGACGTCCTGCATGAGGCGTGTGCAGGACCGCGAAAGGGTGTGCAGGACGTCATGGAACTACAGCAGGACCTCAGTAGGGGTGTGCAGGACGCCGTAGAATGTGTTCAGAATCTCAGTAGGAGTGTGCAGGACATCATAGTATTTGTGCAGGACCTCAGTAGGAGTGTGCAGGATATCATGAGATGTGTGCAGGACCGCAGTATGGGTTTGCAGGATGTCATGGGATGTGTGCAGGACCGCAGTATGGGTTTGCAGGATGTCATGGAATGTGTGAAGGACCTCAGTAGGAGTGTGCAGGACATCATGGGAGGTGAGCAGGACCGCAATAGGGGTGTGCAGGGTGTCATGGAATGTGTGGAGGACCTCAGTAAGAGTGCAGGACATCATGGAATGTGTTCAGGACCTCAGAAGGAGTGTGAAGGACATCATGGGACGTGTGGAGGACCGCGATGGGGTGTGCAGGATGTCATGGAATGTGTGAAGGACCCCAGTAGGAGTGTGCAAGACATCATGGGAGGTGAGCAGGACCGCAATAGGGGTGTGCACGACATCATGGGACGTGTGCAGGACCTTGATAGGAATGTGCAGGACATCATGGCATATGTGCAGGACCTCAGTAGGAGTGTGAAGGACATCATGGGACGTGTGATGGACCGCGAAGGGGTGTGCAGGATGTTATGGAATGTGTGAAGGACCTCAGTAGGAGTGTGCAAGACATCATGGGACGTGTGCAGGACCGCAGTATGGGTATGCAGGATGTCATGGAATGTGTGGAGGACCTCAGTAAGAGTGCAGGACATCATGGAATGTGTTCAGGACCTCAGAAGGAGTGTGCCGGACATCATGGGACGTGTGGAGGACCGCGAAGGGGTGTGCAGGATGTCATGGAATGTGTGAAGGACCTCAGTAGGAGTGTGCAAGACATCATGGGAGGTGTGCAGGACCGCAGTATGGGTATGCAGGGTGTCATGGAATGTGTGGAGGACCTCAGTAAGAGTGCAGGACATCATGGAATGTGTTCAGGACCTCAGAAGGAGTGTGCCGGACATCATGGGACGTGTGCAGGACCTCAGTAGGAGTGCGAAGGACATCATGGGACGTGTGGAGCACCGCGAAGGGGTGTGTAGGATGTCATGGAATGTGTTCAGTACCTCAAGTAGGAGTGTGCCGGACATCATGGGACGTGTGCAGGACCGCAGTAGGAATGTGCAGGATATCATGTTACGTGTGCAGGACCGCGATAGATGTGTGCAGATTGTCATGGAATGTGTTCAGGAGCTCAGTAGGAGTGCAGGACATCATGGAATGTGTTCAGGACCCCAGAAGGAGTGTGCCGGACATCATGGAATGTGTTCAGGACCTCAGAAGGAGTGTGCAGGACATCATGGGACGTGTGCAGGACCACGATAGGAGTGTGCAGGACATCATGGCATATGTGCAGGACCTCAGTAGGAGTGTGAAGGACATCATGGGACGTGTGGAGGACCGCGAAGGGGTGTGCAGGATGTCATGGAATGTGTTCAGTACCTCAGTAGGAGTGTGCCGGACATCATGGGACGTGTGCAGGACCGCAGTAGGAATGTGCACGACATCATGGGACGTGTGCAGGACCACGATAGGAGTGTGCAGGACATCATGGCATATGTGCAGGACCTCAGTAGGAGTGTGAAGGGCATCATGGGACGTGTGGAAGACCGCGAAGGGGTGTGCAGGATGTCGTGGAATGTGTGGAGGACCTCAGTAAGAGTGCAGGACATCATGGAATGTGTTCAGGACCTCAGAAGGAGTGTGCCGGACATCATGGAATGTGTTCAGGACCTCAGAAGGAGTGTGAAGGACATCATGGGACGTGTGGAGGACCGCGAAGGGGTGTGCAGGATGTCATGGAATGTGTGAAGGACCTCAGTAGGAGTGTGCAAGACATCATGGGAGGTGAGCAGGACCGCAATAGGGGTGTGCACGACATCATGGGACGTGTGCAGGATCACGATAGGAGTGTGCAGGACATCATGGCATATGTGCAGGACCTCAGTAGGAGTGTGAAGGACATCATGGGACGTGTGGAGGACCGCGAAGGGGTGTGCAGGATGTCATGGAATGTGTGAAGGACCTCAGTAGGAGTGTGCAAGACATCATGGGACGTGTGCAGGACCGCAGTATGGGTATGCAGGATGTCATGGAATGTGTGGAGGTCCTCAGTAAGAGTGCAGGACATCATGGAATGTGTTCAGGACCTCAGAAGGAGTGTGCCGGACATCATGGGACGTGTGCAGGACCTCAGTAGGAGTGCGAAGGACATCATGGGACGTGTGGAGCACCGCGAAGGGGTGTGCAGGATGTCATGGAATGTGTTCAGTACCTCAGTAGGAGTGTGCCGGACATCATGGGACGTGTGGAGGACCGCGAAGGGGTGTGCAGGATGTCATGGAATGTGTGAAGGACCTCAGTAGGAGTGTGCAAGACATCATGGGAGGTGAGCAGGACCGCAATAGGAATGTGCAGGACATCATGGTACGTGTGCAGGACCGCGATAGATGTGTGCAGATTGTCATGGAATGTGTTCAGGAGCTCAGTAGGAGTGCAGGACATCATGGAATGTGTTCAGGACCTCAGAAGGAGTGTGCCGGACATCATGGAATGTGTTCAGGACCTCAGAAAGAGTGTGCAGGACATTATGGGACGTGTGCAGGACCGCGATAGATGTGTGCAGATTGTCATGGAATGTGTTCAGGAGCTCAGTAGGTGTGTGCAGGACATCATGGCATGTGTGCAGGACCTTAGTAGAAGTGTGCAGTATGTCATGGAATGTGCACACTCTTACTGAGGTCCTGCACACATTCCATGACATCCTGCATACCCCTATCGCGGTCCTGCGCACGTCCCATGATGTCCTGCACACTCCTACTGAGGTCCTTCACACATTCCATGACATACTGCACACCCATACCGCGGTCCCGCACACGTCCCATGACGTCCTGCACACTCCTACTGAGGTCCTTCACACATTCCATGACATACTGCACACCCATACTGCGGTCCTGCACACGTCCCATGACATCCTGCACACCCCTACCGTGGTCTTGAACACATCCTACGGCGGCCTTCCCACCCTTTACTGGGGTCCTGCTGTAGTTTCATGACGTGCTGCACACCCCTATTGTGGTCCTGCACATTATTACCGAGGTATTGCACACGCTTTACGACGTCCTTCACACATTCCATGACATTCTACACACCCACACTGCAGTCCTGCACACGTCCCATGATGTCCTTCAAACTTCTACTGAGGTCCTGAACACATTCTGCGGGGTCCTGCACACCCATACTGCAGTCCTGCACACCCCCCATGATGTCCTGCACACGCTTACTAAGATCCTGCACACGTCCCATGACGTCCTGCATGAGACGTGTGCAGGACCGCGAAGGGGTGTGCAGGACGTCATGGAACTACAGCAGGACCTCAGTAGGGGTGTGCAGGACGCCGTAGAATGTGTTCAGAATCTCAGTAGGAGTGTGCAGGACATCATAGTATTTGTGCAGGACCTCAGTAGGAGTGTGCAGGATATCATGAGATGTGTGCAGGACCGCAGTATGGGTTTGCAGGATGTCATGGGATGTGTGCAGGACCGCAGTATGGGTTTGCAGGATGTCGTGGAATGTGTGGAGGACCTCAGTAAGAGTGCAGGACATCATGGAATGTGTTCAGGACCTCAGAAGGAGTGTGCCGGACATCATGGAATGTGTTCAGGACCTCAGAAGGAGTGTGAAGGACATCATGGGACGTGTGGAGGACCGCGAAGGGGTGTGCAGGATGTCATGGAATGTGTGAAGGACCTCAGTAGGAGTGTGCAAGACATCATGGGAGGTGTGCAGGACCGCAATAGGGGTGTGCACGACATTATGGGACGTGTGCAGGATCACGATAGGAGTGTGCAGGACATCATGGCATATGTGCAGGACCTCAGTAGGAGTGTGAAGGACATCATGGGACGTGTGGAGGACCGCGAAGGGGTGTGCAGGATGTCATGGAATGTGTGAAGGACCTCAGTAGGAGTGTGCAAGACATCATGGGACGTGTGCAGGACCGCAGTATGGGTATGCAGGATGTCATGGAATGTGTGGAGGTCCTCAGTAAGAGTGCAGGACATCATGGAATGTGTTCAGGACCTCAGAAGGAGTGTGCCGGACATCATGGGACGTGTGCAGGACCTCAGTAGGAGTGCGAAGGACATCATGGGACGTGTGGAGCACCGCGAAGGGGTGTGCAGGATGTCATGGAATGTGTTCAGTACCTCAGTAGGAGTGTGCCGGACATCATGGGACGTGTGGAGGACCGCGAAGGGGTGTGCAGGATGTCATGGAATGTGTGAAGGACCTCAGTAGGGAGTGTGCAAGACATCATGGGAGGTGAGCAGGACCGCAATAGGAATGTGCAGGACATCATGGTACGTGTGCAGGACCGCGATAGATGTGTGCAGATTGTCATGGAATGTGTTCAGGAGCTCAGTAGGAGTGCAGGACATCATGGAATGTGTTCAGGACCTCAGAAGGAGTGTGCCGGACATCATGGAATGTGTTCAGGACCTCAGAAGGAGTGTGCAGGACATTATGGGACGTGTGCAGGACCGCGATAGATGTGTGCAGATTGTCATGGAATGTGTTCAGGAGCTCAGTAGGAGTGTGCAGGACATCATGGCATGTGTGCAGGACCTTAGTAGAAGTGTGCAGTATGTCATGGAATGTGCACACTCTTACTGAGGTCCTGCACACATTCCATGACATCCTGCATACCCCTATCGCGGTCCTGCGCACGTCCCATGATGTCCTGCACACTCCTACTGAGGTCCTTCACACATTCCATGACATACTGCACACCCATACCGCGGTCCCGCACACGTCCCATGACGGCCTGCACACTCCTACTCAGGTCCTTCACACATTCCAGGACATACTGCACACCTATTGCGGTCTCCTGCACGTCCATGACATCCTGCACACCTCTACCGTGGTCTTGAACACATCCTACGGCGGCCTTCCCACCCTTTACTGGGGTCCTGCTGTAGTTTCATGACGTGCTGCACACCCCTATTGTGGTCCTGCACATTATTACCGAGGTATTGCACACGCTTTACGACGTCCTTCACACATTCCATGACATTCTACACACCCACACTGCAGTCCTGCACACGTCCCATGATGTCCTTCAAACTTCTACTGAGGTCCTGAACACATTCTGCGGTCCTGCACACCCATGCAGTCCCGCACACCTCCATGATGTCCTGCACACGCTTACTAAAGATCCTGCACACGTCCCATGACGTCCTGCATGAGACGTGTGCAGGACCGCGAAGGGGTGTGCAGGACGTCATGGAACTACAGCAGGACCTCAGTAGGGGTGTGCAGGACGCCGTAGAATGTGTTCAGAATCTCAGTAGAGTGTGCAGGACATCATAGTATTTGTGCAGAACCTCAGTAGGAGTGTGCAGGATATCATGAGATGTGTGCAGGACCGCAGTATGGGTTTGCAGGATGTCATGGGATGTGTGCAGGACCGCAGTATGGGTTTGCAGGATGTCATGGAATGTGTGAAGGACCTCAGTAGGAGTGTGCAGGACATCATGGGAGGTGAGCAGGACCGCAATAGGGGTGTGCAGGATGTCACGGAATGTGTGGAGGACCTCAGTAAGAGTGCAGGACATCATGGAATGTGTTCAGGACCTCAGAAGGAGTGTGAAGGACATCATGGGACCTGTGGAGGACCGCGAAGGGGTGTGCAGAATGTCGTGGAATATGTGAAGGACCTCAGTAGGAGTGTGCAAGACATCATGGGACGTGTGCAGGACCGCAGTATGGGTATGGAGGGTGTCATGGAATGTGTGGAAGACCTCAGTAAGAGTACAGGACATCATGGAATGTGTTCAGGACCTCAGAAGGAGTGTGAAGGACATCATGGGACGTGTGCAGGACCTCAGTAGGAGTGTGCAGGATATCATGAGATGTGTGCAGAACCGCAGTATGGGTTTGCAGGATGTCATGGGATGTGTGCAGGACCGCAGTATGGGTTTGCAGGATGTCATGGAATGTGTGAAGGACCTCAGTAGGAGTGTGCAGGACATCATGGGAGGTGAGCAGGACCGCAATAGGGGTATGCAGGATGTCATGGAATGTGTGGAGGACCTCAGTAAGAGTGCAGGACATCATGGAATGTGTTCAGGACCTCAGAAGGAGTGTGAAGGACATCATGGGACGTGTGGAGGACCGCGAAGGGGTGTGCAGGATGTCATGGAATGTGTGAAGGACCTCAGTGGGAGTGTGCAAGACATCATGGGAGGTGAGCAGGACCGCAATAGGGGTGTGCACGACATCATGGGACGTGTGCAGGACCACGATAGGAGTGTGCAGGACATCATGGCATATGTGCAGGACCTCCAGTAGGAGTGTGAAGGACATCATGGGACGTGTGGAGGACCGCGAAGGGGTGTGCAGGATGTCGTGGAATGTGTGAAGGACTTCAGTAGGAGTGTGCAAGACATCATGGGACGTGTGCAGGACCGCAGTATGGGTATGCAGGGTGTCATGGAATGTGTGGAGGACCTCAGTAAGAGTGCAGGACATCATGGAATGTGTTCAGGACCTCAGAAGGAGTGTGAAGGACATCATGGGACGTGTGGAGGACCGCGAAGGGGTGTGCAGGATGTCATGGAATGTGTGAAGGACCTCAGTAGGAGTGTGCAAGACATGATGGGAGGTGTGCAGGACCGCAGTATGGGTATGCAGGGTGTCATGGAATGTGTGGAGGACCTCAGTAAGAGTGCAGGACATCATGGAATGTGTTCAGGACCTCAGAAGGAGTGTGCCGGACATCATGGGACGTGTGCAGGACCTCAGTAGGAGTGCGAAGGACATCATGGGACGTGTGGAGCACCGCGAAGGGGTGTGTAGGATGTCATGGAATGTGTTCAGTACCTCAAGTAGGAGTGTGCCGGACATCATGGGACGTGTGCAGGACCGCAGTAGGAATGTGCAGGATATCATGTTACGTGTGCAGGACCGCGATAGATGTGTGCAGATTGTCATGGAATGTGTTCAGGAGCTCAGTAGGAGTGCAGGACATCATGGAATGTGTTCAGGAGCTCAGTAGGAGTGCAGGACATCATGGAATGTGTTCAGGACCTCAGAAGGAGTGTGCAGGACATCATGGGACGTGTGCAGGACCGCGATAGATGTGTGCAGATTGTCATGGAATGTGTTCAGGAGCTCAGTAGGAGTGTGCAGGACATCATGGCATGTGCAGGACCTTAGTAGGAGTGTGCAGTATGTCATGGAATGTGCACACTCTTACTGAGGTCCTGCACACATTATTTATGACATCCTGCATACCCTATCGCGGTCCAGTGCATGTCCCCATGATGTTCTGCACACTTCCTACTGAGGTCCTTCACACATTCCATGACATACTGCGCACCCATACCGCAGGTCCACACGTCCCATGACGTCCTGCACACTCCTACTGAGTCCTTCACACATTCTCCATGACATACTGCACACCCATACTGCGGTCCTGCACGTCTATGACATCCTGCACACTTACTGTGGTCTTGAACACATCCTACGGCGGCCTTCCCACCCTTTACTGGGGTCCTGCTGTAGTTTCATGACGTGCTGCACACCCCTATTGTGGTCCTGCACATTATTACCGAGGTATTACACACGCTTTACGACGTCCTTCACACATTCCATGACATTCTACACACCCACACTGCAGTCCTGCACACGTCCCATGATGTCCTTCAAACTTCTACTGAGGTCCTGAACACATTCTGCGGGGTCCTGCACACCCATACTGCAGTCCCGCACACCTCCCATGATGTCCTGCACACGCTTACTAAGATCCTGCACACGTCCCATGACGTCCTGCATGAGACGTGTGCAGGACCGCGAAGGGGTGTGCAGGACGTCATGGAACTACAGCAGGACCTCAGTAGGGGTGTGCAGGACGCCGTAGAATGTGTTCAGAATCTCAGTAGGAGTGTGCAGGACATCATAGTATTTGTGCAGGACCTCAGTAGGAGTGTGCAGGATATCATGAGATGTGTGCAGGACCGCAGTATGGGTTTGCAGGATGTCATGGGATGTGTGCAGGACCGCAGTATGGGTTTGCAGGATGTCATGGAATGTGTGAAGGACCTCAGTAGGAGTGTGCAGGACATCATGGGAGGTGAGCAGGACCGCAATAGGGGTGTGCAGGATGTCATGGAATGTGTGGAGAACCTCAGTAAGAGTGCAGGACATCATGGAATGTGTTCAGGACCTCAGAAGGAGTGTGAAGGACATCATGTGACGTTTGACGACCGCGAAGGGGTGTGCAGGATGTCATGGAATGTGTGAAGGACCTCAGTGGGAGTGTGCAAGACATCATGGGAGGTGAGCAGGACCGCAATAGGGGTGTGCACGACATCGTGGGACGTGTGCAGGACCACGATAGGAGTGTGCAGGACATCATGGCATATGTGCAGGACCTCAGTAGGAGTGTGAAGGACATCATGGGACGTGTGGAGGACCGCGAAGGGGTGTGCAGGATGTCGTGGAATGTGTGAAGGACCTCAGTAGGAGTGTGCAAGACATCATGGGACGTGTGCAGGACCGCAGTATGGGTATGCAGGGTGTCATGGAATGTGTGGAGGACCTCAGTAAGAGTGCAGGACATCATGGACTGTGTTCAGGACCTCAGAAGGAGTGTGAAGGACATCATGGGACGTGTGGAGGACCGCGATGGGGTGTGCAGGATGTCATGGAATGTGTGAAGGACCCCAGTAGGAGTGTGCAAGACATCATGGGAGGTGAGCAGGACCGCAATAGGGGTGTGCACGACATCATGGGACGTGTGCAGGACCACGATAGGAATGTGCAGGACATCATGGCATATGTGCAGGACCTCAGTAGGAGTGTGAAGGACATCATGGGACGTGTGGTGGACCGCGAAGGGGTGTGCAGGATGTCATGGAATGTGTGAAGGACCTCAGTAGGAGTGTGCAAGACATCATGGGACGTGTGCAGGACCGCAGTATAGGTATGCAGGATGTCATGGAATGTGTGGAGGACCTCAGTAAGAGTGCAGGACATCATGGAATGTGTTCAGGACCTCAGAAGGAGTGTGCCGGACATCATGGGACGTGTGCAGGACCTCAGTAGGAGTGCGAAGGACAGCATGGGACGTTAGGAGCACCGCGAAGGGGTGTGCAGGATGTCATGGAATGTGTTCAGTACCTCAGTAGGAGTGTGCCGGACATCATGGGACGTGTGCAGGACCGCAGTAGGAATGTGCACGACATCATGGGACGTGTGCAGGACCACGATAGGAGTGTGCAGGACATCATGGCATATGTGCAGGACCTCAGTAGGAGTGCGAAGGACATCATGGGACGTGTGGAGCACCGCGAAGGGGTGTGCAGGATGTCATGGAATGTGTTCAGTACCTCAGTAGGAGTGTGCCGGACATCATGGGACGTGTGCAGGACCGCAGTAGGAATGTGCACGACATCATGGGACGTGTGCAGGACCACGATAGGAGTGTGCAGGACATTATGGCATATGTGCAGGACCTCAGTAGGAGTGTGAAGGACATCATGGGACGTGTGGTGGACCGCGAAGGGGTGTGCAGGATGTCATGGAATGTGTGAAGGACCTCAGTAGGAGTGTGCAAGACATCATGGGACGTGTGCAGGACCGCAGTATAGGTATGCAGGATGTCATGGAATGTGTGGAGGACCTCAGTAAGAGTGCAGGACATCATGGAATGTGTGGAGGACCTCAGTAAGAGTGCAGGACATCATGGACTGTGTTCAGGACCTCAGAAGGAGTGTGAAGGACATCATGGGCCGTGTGGAGGACCGCGAGGGGGTGTGCAGGATGTCATGGAATGTGTGAAGGACCTCAGTAGGAGTGTGCAAGACATCATGGGAGGTGAGCAGGACCGCAATAGGGGTGTGCACGACATCATGGGACGTGTGCAGGACCACGATAGGAGTGTGCAGGACATCATGGCATATGTGCAGGACCTCAGTAGGAGTGTGAAGGACATCATGGGACGTGTGGAGGACCGCGAAGGGGTGTGCAGAATGTCGTGGAATGTGAAGGACCTCAGTAGAGGTGTGCAAGACATCATGGGACGTGTGCAGGACCGCAGTATGGGTATGCAGGGTGTCATGGAATGTGTGGAGGACCTCAGTAAGAGTGCAGGACATCATGGAATGTGTTCAGGACTTCAGAAGGAGTGTGAAGGACATCATGGGACGTGTGGAGGACCGCGAAGGGGTGTGCAGGATGTCATGGAATGTGTGAAGGACCTCAGTAGGAGTGTGCAAGACATCATGGGAGGTGAGCAGGACCGCAATAGGGGTGTGCACGACATCGAGGGACGTGTGCAGGACCACGATAGGAGTGTGCAGGACATCATGGCATATGTGCAGGACCTCAGTAGGAGTGTGAAGGACATCATGGGACGTGTGGAGGACCGCGAAGGGGTGTGCAGGATGTCATGGAATGTGTGAAGGACCTCAGTAGGAGTGTGCAAGACATCATGGGACGTGTGCAGGACCGCAGTATGGGTATGCAGGATGTCATGGAATGTGTGGAGGACCTCAGTAAGAGTGCAGGACATCATGGAATGTGTTCAGGACCTCAGAAGGAGTGTGCCATACATCATGGGACGTGTGCAGGACCTCAGTAGGAGTGCGAAGGACATCATGGGACGTGTGGAGCACCGCGAAGGGGTGTGCAGGATGTCATGGAATGTGTTCAGTACCTCAGTAGGAGTGTGCCGGACATCATGGGACGTGTGCAGGGCCGCAGTAGGAATGTGCAGGACATCATGGTACGTGTGCAGGACCGCGATAGATGTGTGCAGGTTGTCATGGAATGGGTTCAGGACCTCAGTAGGAGCGTGCAGGACATCATGGCATATGTGCAGGACCTTAGTAGGAGTGTGCAGTATGTCATGGAATGTGCACACTCTTAGTGAGGTCCTGTACACATTCCATGACATCCTGCACACCCCTAATGTGGTCCTGAACACATTCTACAGCGGCCTTCCCACCCTTTACTGGGGTCCTGCTGTAGTTTCATGACGTGCTGCTTACCCCTATTGCGGTCCTGCACATTATTACCGAGGTATCCCACACACTTTACGACGTCCTTCACACATTCCATGACATTCTGCACACCCATACTGCGGTCCTGCACACGTCCCATGATGTCCTTCACACTCCTACTGAGGTCCTGCACACATGACATGATGTCCTACACCTACTGAGGTCCTGATCACATTCTACGGCGTCCTGCGCACCCATACTGCGGTCCCGCACACGTCCCATGATGGCCTGCACACGCTTACTGAGGTCCTGCACACGCCCATGACGTCCTGCATGAGACGTGTGCAAGACCGCGAAGGGGTGTGCAGGACGTCATGGAACTACAGCAGGACCTCAGCAGGGGTGTGCAGGACGCCGTAGAATGTGTTCAGAATCTCTGTAGGAGTGTGCAGGACATCATAGTATTTGTGCAGGACCTCAGCAGGAGTGTGCAGGATATCATGGGATGTGTGCAGGACCGCAGTATGGGTTTGCAGGATGCCATGGAATGTGTGAAGGACCTCAGTAGCAGTGTGCAGGACATCATGGGAGGTGAGCAGGACCGCAATAAGGGTGTTCAGGATGTCATGGAATGTGTGCAGGACCTTAGTAAGCGTGTGCAGGACATCATGAAGTGTGCAAGTCCGCAGTAGGGGTGTGCTGGATGTCATCGAAAGTGTGCAGGACGCCGTAGAATGTGTTCAGGACCTTGGTAGGAATGTGCAGGAGGGCAATAGGGGTGTGCAGGACGCCGTAACATGTGTTCAGAACCTCAGTTGGAGTGTGCAGGACATCATAGCATTTGTGCAGGACCTCAGTAGGAGTGTGCAGGATATCATGGGATGTGTGCAGGACCGCCATAGGGGTGTGCAGGATGTCATGGAATAAGTGAAGGACCTCAGTAGGACTGTGCAGGACGTCATGGGACGTGTGCAGGACCGCAGTATGGGTGTGCAGAATGTCATGGAATGTGTGCAGGACCTCAGTAAGAGTTTCAGGACGTCATGGAATGTGTTCAGGACCTCAGTAGGAGTGTGCAGGACATCATGTCATGTGAGCAGGACCTCAGTAGGAGTGTGCAGGACATCATGGGACGTGTGAAGGACCTCAGTAGAACTGTGCAGGACGTCATGGGACGTGTGCAGGACCGCAGTATGGGTATGCAGGATGTCATGGAATGTGTGAAGGACCTCAGTAGGACTGTGCAGGACGTCATGGGACGTGTGCAGGAGTGTGCAGGACATCATGGCATATGTACAGGACCTCAGTAGGAGTGTGAAGGACATCATGGGACGTGTGGAGGACCGCGAAGGGGTGTGCTGGATGTCATGGAATGTGTGAAGGACCTCAGTAGGACTATGCAGGACGTCATGGGACGTGTGCAGGACCGCAGTATGGGTATGCAGGATGGCATGGAATGTGTGGAGGACCTCAGTAAGAGTGTGCAGGACATCATGGAATGTGTTCAGCACCTCAGTAGGAGTGTGCCGGACATCATGGGACGTGTGCAGGACCGCAGTAGGAATGTGCAGGACATCATGGGACGTGTGCAGGACCGCGATAGATGTGTGCAGATTGTCATGGAATGTGTTCAGGACCTCAGTAGGAGTGTGCAGGACATCATGGCATGTGTGCAGGACCTTAGTAGGAGTGTGCAGTATGTCATGGAATGTGCACACTCTTACTGAGGTCCTGCACACATTCCATGACATCCTGCATACCCCTATCGCGGTCCTACGCACGTCCCATGATGTCCTGCACACTCCTACTGAGGTCCTTCACACATTCCATGACATACTGCATACCCATACTGCGGTCCTGCACACGTCCCATGACGTCCTGCACAGTTCTACTGAGGTCCTGCACACATGACATGATGTCCTACACACTCCTACTGAGGTCCTGAACACATTCTTCGGCGTCCTGCATACCCATACTGCGGTCCCGCACACGTCTCATGATGTCCCGCACACGCTCACTAAGGTCCTGCACACGTCCCATGACGTCCTGCATGAGACGTGTGCAGGACCGCGAAGGGGTGTGCAGTACGTCATGGAACTACAGCAGGACCTCAGTAGGGGTGTGCACTACGCCGTAGAATGTGTTCAGAACTTCAGTAGGAGTGTGCAGGACATCATAGCATTTGTGCAGGACCTCAGTAGGAGTGTGCAGGATATCATGGGATGTATGCAGGACCGCAGTATGGGTGTGCAGGATGTCATGGAATGTGTGAAGGACCTCAGTAGGAGTGTGCAGGACATCATGGGAGGTGAGCAGGACCGCAATAGGGGTGTGCAGGATGTCATGGAATGTGTGCAGAACCTCAGTAAGAGTGTGCAGGACATCATGGGTTGTGAGCAGGACCGCAATAGGGGTGTACAGGATGTTATGGAATGTGTGCAGGACCTTAGTAGCGTGTGCAGGACATCATGAAGTGTGCAAGTCCGCAGTAGGGGTGTGCTGGATGTCATCGAAAGTGTGCAGGACGCCGTAGAATGTGTTCAGGACCTTGGTAGGAATGTGCAGGACGGCAATAGGGGTGTGCAGGACGCCGTAACATGTGTTCAGAGCCTCAGTTGGAGTGTGCAGGACATCATAGCATTTGTGCAGGACCTCAGTAGGAGTGTGCAGAATATCATGGGATGTGTGCAGGACCGCCATAGGGGTGTGCAGGGTGTCATGGAATAAGTGAAGGACCTCAGTAGGACTGTGCAGGACGTCATGGGACGTGTGCAGGACCGCAGTATGGGTGTGCAGGATGTCATGGAATGTGTGCAGGACCTCAGTAAGAGTGTGCAGGACGTCACGAAATGTGTTCAGGACCTCAGTAGGAGTGTGCAAGACATCATGGGAGGTGAGCAGGACCGCAATAGGGGTGTGCACGACATCATGGGACGTGTGCAGGACCACGATAGGAGTGTGCAGGACATCATGGCATATGTGCAGGACCTCAGTAGGAGTGTGAAGGACATCATGGGACGTGTGGAGGACCGCGAAGGGGTGTGCAGAATGTCGTGGAATGTGTGAAGGACCTCAGTAGGAGTGTGCAAGACATCATGGGACGTGTGCAGGACCGCAGTATGGGTATGCAGGGTGTCATGGAATGTGTGGAGGACCTCAGTAAGAGTGCAGGACATCATGGAATGTGTTCAGGACTTCAGAAGGAGTGTGAAGGACATCATGGGACGTGTGGAGGACCGCGAAGGGGTGTGCAGGATGTCATGGAATGTGTGAAGGACCTCAGTAGGAGTGTGCAAGACATCATGGGAGGTGAGCAGGACCGCAATAGGGGTGTGCACGACATCGAGGGACGTGTGCAGGACCACGATAGGAGTGTGCAGGACATCATGGCATATGTGCAGGACCTCAGTAGGAGTGTGAAGGACATCATGGGACGTGTGGAGGACCGCGAAGGGGTGTGCAGGATGTCATGGAATGTGTGAAGGACCTCAGTAGGAGTGTGCAAGACATCATGGGACGTGTGCAGGACCGCAGTATGGGTATGCAGGATGTCATGGAATGTGTGGAGGACCTCAGTAAGAGTGCAGGACATCATGGAATGTGTTCAGGACCTCAGAAGGAGTGTGCCATACATCATGGGACGTGTGCAGGACCTCAGTAGGAGTGCGAAGGACATCATGGGACGTGTGGAGCACCGCGAAGGGGTGTGCAGGATGTCATGGAATGTGTTCAGTACCTCAGTAGGAGTGTGCCGGACATCATGGGACGTGTGCAGGGCCGCAGTAGGAATGTGCAGGACATCATGGTACGTGTGCAGGACCGCGATAGATGTGTGCAGGTTGTCATGGAATGGGTTCAGGACCTCAGTAGGAGCGTGCAGGACATCATGGCATATGTGCAGGACCTTAGTAGGAGTGTGCAGTATGTCATGGAATGTGCACACTCTTAGTGAGGTCCTGTACACATTCCATGACATCCTGCACACCCCTAATGTGGTCCTGAACACATTCTACAGCGGCCTTCCCACCCTTTACTGGGGTCCTGCTGTAGTTTCATGACGTGCTGCTTACCCCTATTGCGGTCCTGCACATTATTACCGAGGTATCCCACACACTTTACGACGTCCTTCACACATTCCATGACATTCTGCACACCCATACTGCGGTCCTGCACACGTCCCATGATGTCCTTCACACTCCTACTGAGGTCCTGCACACATGACATGATGTCCTACACCTACTGAGGTCCTGATCACATTCTACGGCGTCCTGCGCACCCATACTGCGGTCCCGCACACGTCCCATGATGGCCTGCACACGCTTACTGAGGTCCTGCACACGCCCATGACGTCCTGCATGAGACGTGTGCAAGACCGCGGAGGGGTGTGCAGCACGTCATGGAACTACAGCAGGACCTCAGCAGGGGTGTGCAGCACGCCGTAGAATGTGTTCAGAATCTCTGTAGGAGTGTGCAGGACATCATAGTATTTGTGCAGGACACTCAGCAGGAGTGTGCAGGATCTCATGGGATGTGTGCAGGACCGCAGTATGGGTTTGCAGGATGCCATGGAATGTGTGAAGGACCTCAGTAGCAGTGTGCAGGACATCATGGGAGGTGAGCAGGACCGCAATAAGGGTGTTCAGGATGTCATGGAATGTGTGCAGGACCTTAGTAAGCGTGTGCAGGACATCATGAAGTGTGCAAGTCCGCAGTAGGGGTGTGCTGGATGTCATCGAAAGTGTGCAGGACGCCGTAGAATGTGTTCAGGACCTTGGTAGGAATGTGCAGGAGGGCAATAGGGGTGTGCAGG
This sequence comes from Aplectana chamaeleonis, assembly GCA_029168955.1. Classification (NCBI taxonomy): domain Eukaryota; kingdom Metazoa; phylum Nematoda; class Chromadorea; order Rhabditida; family Cosmocercidae; genus Aplectana; species Aplectana chamaeleonis. The sequence continues at coordinate 1,239,582 of JAPDOI010000010.1, forward strand.
ACGCCGTAACATGTGTTCAGAACCTCAGTTGGAGTGTGCAGGACATCATAGCATTTGTGCAGGACCTCAGTAGGAGTGTGCAGGATATCATGGGATGTGTGCAGGACCGCCATAGGGGTGTGCAGGATGTCATGGAATAAGTGAAGGACCTCAGTAGGACTGTGCAGGACGTCATGGGACGTGTGCAGGACCGCAGTATGGGTGTGCAGAATGTCATGGAATGTGTGCAGGACCTCAGTAAGAGTTTCAGGACGTCATGGAATGTGTTCAGGACCTCAGTAGGAGTGTGCAGGACATCATGTCATGTGAGCAGGACCTCAGTAGGAGTGTGCAGGACATCATGGGACGTGTGAAGGACCTCAGTAGAACTGTGCAGGACGTCATGGGACGTGTGCAGGACCGCAGTATGGGTATGCAGGATGTCATGGAATGTGTGAAGGACCTCAGTAGGACTGTGCAGGACGTCATGGGACGTGTGCAGGGAGTGTGCAGGACATCATGGCATATGTGCAGGACCTCAGTAGGAGTGTGAAGGACATTATGGGACGTGTGGAGGACCGCGAAGGGTGTGCAGGATGTCATGGAATGTGTGAAGGACCTCAGTAGGACTATGCAGGACGTCATGGGACGTGTGCAGGACCGCAGTATGGGTATGCAGGATGGCATGGAGATGTGTGGAGGACCTCAGTAAGAGTGTGCAGGACATCATGGAATGTGTTCAGCACCTCAGTAGGAGTGTGCCGGACATCATGGGACGTGTGCAGGACCGCAGTAGGAATGTGCAGGACATCATGGGACGTGTGCAGGACCGCGATAGATGTGTGCAGATTGTCATGGAATGGGTTCAGGACCTCAGTAGGAGTGTGCAGGACATCATGGCATGTGTGCAGGACCTTAGTAGGAGTGGGCAGGATGTCATGGAATGTGCACACTCTTACTGAGGTCCTGCACACATTCCATGACATCCTGCATACCCCTATCGCGGTCCTACGCACGTCCCATGATGTCCTGCACACTCCTACTGAGGTCCTTCACACATTCCATGACATACTGCATACCCATACTGCGGTCCTGCACACGTCCCATGACGTCCTCCACAGTTCTACTGAGGTCCTGCACACATGACATGATGTCCTACACACTCTACTGAGGTCCTGGAACACATTCTGGCGTCCTGCATCCCCATACTGCGGCCCCCCCCACGTCTCATGATGCCCCGCACACGCTCACTAAGGTCCTGCACACGTCCCATGACGTCCTGCATGAGACGTGTGCAGGACCGCGAAGGGGTGTGCAGTACGTCATGGAACTACAGCAGGACCTCAGTAGGGGTGTGCACTACGCCGTAGAATGTGTTCAGAACTTCAGTAGGAGTGTGCAGGACATCATAGCATTTGTGCAGGACCTCAGTAGGAGTGTGCAGGATATCATGGGATGTATGCAGGACCGCAGTATGGGTGTGCAGGATGTCATGGAATGTGTGAAGGACCTCAGTAGGAGTGTGCAGGACATCATGGGAGGTGAGCAGGACCGCAATAGGGGTGTGCAGGATGTCATGGAATGTGTGCAGAACCTCAGTAAGAGTGTGCAGGACATCATGGGTTGTGAGCAGGACCGCAATAGGGGTGTTCAGGATGTTATGGAATGTGTGCAGGACCTTAGTAAGCGTGTGCAGGACATCATGAAGTGTGCAAGTCCGCAGTAGGGGTGTGCTGGATGTCATCGAAAGTGTGCAGGACGCCGTAGAATGTGTTCAGGACCTTGGTAGGAATGTGCAGGACGGCAATAGGGGTGTGCAGGACGCCGTAACATGTGTTCAGAGCCTCAGTTGGAGTGTGCAGGACATCATAGCATTTGTGCAGGACCTCAGTAGGAGTGTGCAGAATATCATGGGATGTGTGCAGGACCGCCATAGGGGTGTGCAGGGTGTCATGGAATAAGTGAAGGACCTCAGTAGGACTGTGCAGGACGTCATGGGACGTGTGCAGGACCGCAGTATGGGTGTGCAGGATGTCATGGAATGTGTGCAGGACCTCAGTAAGAGTGTGCAGGACGTCACGAAATGTGTTCAGGACCTCAGTAGGAGTGTGCAGGACATCATGTCATGTGAGCAGGACCTCAGTAGGAGTGTGCAGGACATCATGGGACGTGTGAAGGACCTCAGTAGAACTGTGCAGGACGTCATGGGACGTGTGCAGGACCGCAGTATGGGTATGCAGGATGTCATGGAATGTGTGAAGGACCTCAGTAGGACTGTGCAGGACGTCATGGGACGTGTGCAGGGAGTGTGCAGTACATCATGGCATGTGTGCAGGACCTCAGTAGGAGTGTGTAGGACATCGTGGGACGTGTGCAGGACCGCGATAGGAGTGTGCAGGACATCATGGCATATGTGCAGGACCTCAGTAGGAGTGTGAAGGACATTATGGGACGTGTGGAGGACCGCGAAGGGGTGTGCAGGATGTCATGGAATGTGTGAAGGGCCTCAGTAGGACTGTGCAGGACGTCATGGGACGTGTGCAGGACCGCAGTATGGGTATGCAGGATGTCATGGAATGTGTGGAGGACCGCGAAGGGGTGTGCAGGATGTCATGGAATGTGTGAAGGACCTCAGTAGAACTGTGCAGGACGTCATGGGACGTGTGCAGGACCGCAGTATGGGTATGCAGGATGTCATGGAATGTGTGGAGGACCTTAGTAGGAGTGTGAAACACATCATGGGACGTGTGGAAGACCGCGAAGGGGTGTGCTGGATGTCATGGAATGTGTGAAGGACCTCAGTAGGACTATGCAGGATGTCATGGAATGTGTTCAGTACCTCAGTAGAGGTGTGCCGGACGTCATGGGACGTGTGCAGGACCGCAGTAGGAATGCGCAGGACATCATGGCATGTGTGCAGGACCTCAGTAGGAGTGTGAAGGACATCATGGGACGTGTGGAGGACCGCGAAGAGGTGTGCAGGATGTCATGGAATGTGTGAAGGACCTCAGTAGGACTATGCTGGACGTCATGGGACGTGTGCGGGACCGCAGTATGGGTATGCAGGATGTCATGGAATGTGTGGAGGACCTCAGTAAGAGTGTGCAGGACATCATGGAATGTGTTGAAGACCTCAGTAGAAGTGTGCCGGACATCATGGGACTTGTGCAGGACCGCAGTAGGAATGTGCAGGACATCATGGGACGAATGCAGGACCGCGATAGTTGTGTGCAGGTTGACATGGCATGTGTTCAGGACCTCAGTAGGAGTGTGCAGGACATCATGGCATGTGTACACTCTTACTGAGGTCCTGCACACATTCCATGACATCCTGCATACCCCTATCGCGGTCCTGCGCACGTCCCATGTTGACCTGCACACTCCTACTGAGGTCCTTCACACATTCCATGACGTGCTGCACACCCCTATTGCGGTCCTGCACATTATTACCAAGGTATTACACATACTTTACGACGTCCTGCACACATTCCATGACATTCTGCACACCCATACTGCGGTCCTGCACACGTCACATGATGTCCTGCACACCCCTAATGAGGTCCTGCACACATGACATGATGTCCTGCACAGTCCTACTGAAGTCCTTCACACATTCCATGACATCCTGCACACCCCTATCGCGGTCCTGAACACGTCCCATGATGTCCTGCACACTCCTACTGAGGTCCTGCACACATGCCATGATGTCATGCACACTCCTACTGAGGTCCTGAACACATTCTACGGCGTCCTGCACACCCCTACTGGGGTCCTGCTCTAGTTTCATGACGTCCTGCACACCCCTATTGCGGTCCTGCACATAATTACCGAGGTATCACACACACTCTACGACGTCCTGCACACATTCCATGACATTCTGCACACCCATACTGCGGTCCTGCACACGTCCCATGATGTCCTTCACACTCCTACTGAGGTCCTGCACACATGACATGATGTCCTACACCTACTGAGGTCCTGATCACATTCTACGGCGTCCTGCGCACCCATACTGCGGTCCCGCACACGTCCCATGATGGCCTGCACACGCTTACTGAGGTCCTGCACACGCCCATGACGTCCTGCATGAGACGTGTGCAAGACCGCGAAGGGGTGTGCAGGACGTCATGGAACTACAGCAGGACCTCAGCAGGGGTGTGCAGGACGCCGTAGAATGTGTTCAGAATCTCTGTAGGAGTGTGCAGGACATCATAGTATTTGTGCAGGACCTCAGCAGGAGTGTGCAGGATATCATGGGATGTGTGCAGGACCGCAGTATGGGTTTGCAGGATGCCATGGAATGTGTGAAGGACCTCAGTAGCAGTGTGCAGGACATCATGGGAGGTGAGCAGGACCGCAATAAGGGTGTTCAGGATGTCATGGAATGTGTGCAGGACCTTAGTAAGCGTGTGCAGGACATCATGAAGTGTGCAAGTCCGCAGTAGGGTGTGCTGGATGTCATCGAAAGTGTGCAGGACGCCGTAGAATGTGTTCAGGACCTTGGTAGGAATGTGCAGGAGGGCAATAGGTGTGCAGGACGCCGTAACATGTGTTCAGAACCTCAGTTGGAGTGTGCAGGACATCATAGCATTTGTGCAGGACCTCAGTAGGAGTGTGCAGGATATCATGGGATGGGTGCAGGACCGCCATAGGGGTGTGCAGGATGTCATGGAATAAGTGAAGGACCTCAGTAGGACTGTGCAGGACGTCATGGGACGTGTGCAGGACCGCAGTATGGGTGTGCAGAATGTCATGGAATGTGTGCAGGACCTCAGTAAGAGTTTCAGGACGTCATGGAATGTGTTCAGGACCTCAGTAGGAGTGTGCAGGACATCATGTCATGTGAGCAGGACCTCAGTAGGAGTGTGCAGGACATCATGGGACGTGTGAAGGACCTCAGTAGAACTGTGCAGGACGTCATGGGACGTGTGCAGGACCGCAGTATGGGTATGCAGGATGTCATGGAATGTGTGAAGGACCTCAGTAGGACTGTGCAGGACGTCATGGGACGTGTGCAGGGAGTGTGCAGGACATCATGGCATATGTGCAGGACCTCAGTAGGAGTGTGAAGGACATTATGGGACGTGTGGAGGACCGCGAAGGGGTGTGCAGGATGTCATGGAATGTGTGAAGGACCTCAGTAGGACTATGCAGGACGTCATGGGACGTGTGCAGGACCGCAGTATGGGTATGCAGGATGGCATGGAATGTGTGGAGGACCTCAGTAAGAGTGTGCAGGACATCATGGAATGTGTTCAGCACCTCAGTAGGAGTGTGCCGGACATCATGGGACGTGTGCAGGACCGCAGTAGGAATGTGCAGGACATCATGGGACGTGTGCAGGACCGCGATAGATGTGTGCAGATTGTCATGGAATGTGTTCAGGACCTCAGTAGGAGTGTGCAGGACATCATGGCATGTGTGCAGGACCTTAGTAGGAGTGTGCAGTATGTCATGGAATGTGCACACTCTTACTGAGGTCCTGCACACATTCCATGACATCCTGCATACCCCTATCGCGGTCCTACGCACGTCCCATGATGTCCTGCACACTCCTACTGAGGTCCTTCACACATTCCATGACATACTGCATACCCATACTGCGGTCCTGCACACGTCCCATGACGTCCTGCACAGTTCTACTGAGGTCCTGCACACATGACATGATGTCCTACACACTCCTACTGAGGTCCTGAACACATTCTTCGGCGTCCTGCATACCCATACTGCGGTCCTGCTCTAGTTTCATGACGTCCTGCACACCCCTATTGCGGTCCTGCACATAATTACCGAGGTATCACACACACTCTACGACGTCCTGCACACATTCCATGACATCCTGCACACCCCTACTGTGGTCTTACACACGTCCCTTGATGTCCTGCACACTCTTACTGAGGTCCTGCACACATGACATGATGTCCTGCACAGTCCTACTGAAGTCCTTCACACATTCCATGACATCCTGCACACCCCTATCGCGGTCCTGAACACGTCCCATGATGTCCTGCACACTCCTACTGAGGTCCTGCACACATGCCATGATGTCATGCACACTCCTACTGAGGTCCTGAACACATTCTACGGCGTCCTGCACACCCCTACTGGGGTCCTGCTCTAGTTTCATGACGTCCTGCACACCCCTATTGCGGTCCTGCACATAATTACCGAGGTATCACACACACTCTACGACGTCCTGCACACATTCCATGACATCCTGCACACCCCTACTGTGGTCTTACACACGTCCCTTGATGTCCTGCACACTCTTACTGAGGTCCTGCACACATTCCATGACATTTTGCATACCCCTACCGCGGTCGTGCGCACGTCCCATGATGTTCTGCACACTCCTACTGAGGTCCTTCAGACATTCCATGACATACTGCACACTCCTACTGCGGTCCTGCACACGTCCCATGACGTCCTGCACACTCCTACTGAGGTCCTTCACAGTCGCGGTTGCATACAACGACGTCATTCGAGAAGGCTGTGAAGGATGCGGATTTAGTGATTGAGGCGATTGTCGAGGACATCGATGTGAAGCGGAAATTGTTCGGCGAAATGGAGAGTTTAGCGAAGCCGTACGTCCATTTCATGTCCTCCTCACAGGGTTCATCACATGTTAAAGCTGGGTAGTGAACCGATCTGAGAGCAGAATCGTAACCTCACCTGAGACAACCCGCTGGAAAGTATCACAAAAGTGGTTCTGAGAGAAGGATCGTAACCTCACCTGAGACGACACGCTGGAAATTATCACAAAAGTTCTTAGCTTGGTGACTGCACTGTTTGAGCAATTTGTGCTGAGGAGGGTTGGAGGGTCTTACTTACCATAGTTAGCGATATAATGCCGAGTCGTCTAGAAGCTGTTCCGCTTTTTAGAGAGGCAGTACTCTACAGAATCGGGTAAGGAGGCAGTTTGCCGTACGTCCATTTCATGTCCTCCTCACAGGGTTCATCACATGTTAAAGCTGGGTAGTGAACGGATCTGAGAGCAGGGTCGTAACCTCACCTGAGACAACCCGCTGGAAAGTATCACAAAAGTGGTTATGAGAGAAGGATCGTAACCTCACCTGAGACGACACGCTGGAAATTATCACAAAAGTTCTTAGCTTGGTGACTGCACTGTTTGAGCAATTTGTGCTGAGGAGCGCTGGAGGGTCTTACTTAGCATAGTTAGCGATATAATGCCGAGTCGTCTAGAAGCTGTTCCGCTTTTTAGAGAGGCAGTACTCTACAGAATTGGGTAAGGAGGCAGTTTGCCGTGCGTCCATTTCATGTCCTCCTCACAGGGTTCATCACATGTTAAAGCTGGGTAGCGAACGGATCTGAGAGCAGGGTCGTAACTTCACCTGAGACAACACGGTGGAAAGTATCACAAAAGTGGTTCCGAGAGAAGGATCGTAACCTCACCTGAGACGACACGCTGGAAATTATCACAAAAGTTCTTAGCTTGGTGACTGCACTGTTTGAGCAATTTGTGCTGAGGAGGGTTGGAGGGTCTTACTTACCATAGTTAGCGATATACTGCCGAGTCGTCTAGAAGCTGTTCCGCTTTTTAGAGAGGCTGTACTCTACAGAATCGGGTAAGGAGGCAGTTTGCCGTACGTCCATTTCATGTCCTCCTCACAGGGTTCATCACATGTTAAAGCTGGGTAGTGAACGGATCTGAGAGCAGGGTCGTAACCTCACCTGAGACAACCCGCTGGAAAGTATCACAAAAGTGGTTCCGAGAGAAGGATCGTAACCTCACCTGAGACGACACGCTGGAAATTATCACAAAAGTTCTTAGCTTGGTGACTGCTCTGTTTGAGCAATTTGTGCTGAGGAGGGTTGGAGGGTCTTACTTACCATAGTTAGCGATATAATGCCGAGTCGTCTAGAAGCTGTTCCGCTTTTTAGAGAGGCAGTACTCTACAGAATCGGGTAAGGAGGCAGTTTGCCGTGCGTCCATTCCATGTCCTCCTCACAGGGTTCATCACATGTTAAAGCTGGGTAGTGAACGGATCTGAGAGCAGGGTCGTAACCTCACCTGAGACAACACGGTGGAAAGTATCACAAAAGTGGTTCCGAGAGAAGGATCGTAACCTCACCTGAGACGACACGCTGGAAATTATCACAAAAGTTCTTAGCTTGGTGACTGCACTGTTTGAGCAATTTGTGCTGAGGAGCGCTGGAGGGTCTTACTTACCATAGTTAGCGATATAATGCCGAGTCGTGTAGCAGCTGTTCCGCTTTTAGAGAGGCAGTACTCTACAGAATCGGGTAAGGAGGCAGTTTGCCGTGCGTCCATTCCATGTCCTCCTCACAGGGTTCATCACATGTTAAAGCTGGGTAGCGAACGGATCTGAGAGCAGGGTCGTAACTTCACCTGAGACAACACGGTGGAAAGTATCACAAAAGTGGTTCCGAGAGAAGGATCGTAACCTCACCTGAGACGACACGCTGGAAATTATCACAAAAGTTCTTAGCTTGGTGACTGCACTGTTTGAGCAATTTGTGCTGAGGAGCGCTGGAGGGTCTTACTTACCATAGTTAGCGATATAATGCCGAGTCGTCTAGAAGCTGTTCCGCTTTTTAGAGAGGCAGTACTCTACAGAATCGGGTAAGGAGGCAGTTTGCCGTACGTCCATTTCATGTCCTCCTCACAGGGTTCATCACATGTTAAAGCTGGGTAGTGAACGGATCTGAGAGCAGGGTCGTAACCTCACCTGAGACAACCCGCTGGAAAGTATCACAAAAGTGGTTCCGAGAGAAGGATCGTAACCTCACCTGAGACGACACGCTGGAAATTATCACAAAAGTTCTTAGCTTGGTGACTGCACTGTTTGAGCAATTTGTGCTGAGGAGCGCTGGAGGGTCTTACTTACCATAGTTAGCGATATAATGCCGAGTCGTCTAGAAGCTGTTCCGCTTTTTAGAGAGGCAGTACTCTACAGAATCGGGTAAGGAGGCAGTTTGCCGTGCGTCCATTCCATGTCCTCCTCACAGGGTTCATCACATGTTAAAGCTGGGTAGCGAACGGATCTGAGAGCAGGGTCGTAACTTCACCTGAGACAACACGGTGGAAAGTATCACAAAAGTGGTTCCGAGAGAAGGATCGTAACCTCACCTGAGACGACACGCTGGAAATTATCACAAAAGTTCTTAGCTTGGTGACTGCACTGTTTGAGCAATTTGTGCTGAGGAGCGCTGGAGGGTCTTACTTACCATAGTTAGCGATATAATGCCGAGTCGTCTAGAAGCTGTTCCGCTTTTTAGAGAGGCAGTACTCTACAGAATCGGGTAAGGAGGCAGTTTGCCGTACGTCCATTTCATGTCCTCCTCACAGGGTTCATCACATGTTAAAGCTGGGTAGTGAACGGATCTGAGAGCAGGGTCGTAACCTCACCTGAGACAACCCGCTGGAAAGTATCACAAAAGTGGTTCCGAGAGAAGGATCGTAACCTCACCTGAGACGACACGCTGGAAATTATCACAAAAGTTCTTAGCTTGGTGACTGCTCTGTTTGAGCAATTTGTGCTGAGGAGGGTTGGAGGGTCTTACTTACCATAGTTAGCGATATACTGCCGAGTCGTCTAGAAGCTGTTCCGCTTTTTAGAGAGGCAGTACTCTACAGAATTGGGTAAGGAGGCAGTTTGCCGTGCGTCCATTCCATGTCCTCCTCACAGGGTTCATCACATGTTAAAGCTGGGTAGTGAACGGATCTGAGAGCAGGGTCGTAACCTCACCTGAGACAACACGGTGGAAAGTATCACAAAAGTGGTTCTGAGAGAAGGATCGTAACCTCACCTGAGACGACACGCTGGAAATTATCACAAAAGTTCTTAGCTTGGTGACTGCACTGTTTGAGCAATTTGTGCTGAGGAGCGTTGGTGGGTCTTACTTATGGTTTCCGTTTTCATTTTAGTCTGACGCATGGACCAGGCGGCTGGCCGTGCGGAATTGGCGGCCTCTATGGAGAATGGGGTTTCGATTCGCGCCGGGTGATCTACCATCGCAGTCCCGTCCATTAATCAGACTAAAATGATTGCGCGAACTCTAGCATAGTTAGCGATATAATGCCGAGTGTCTAGAAGCTGTTCCGCTTTTTAGAGGTAGTACTCTATAGAATTGGGTAAGGAGGCAGTTTGCAAGAGCACGTTATCCTTCAGGAGGCTTCAGCGTAGAAGGGATGCCAGTATATTTTGTAAATGCTCCAAGGCGGTAAGTGGGTTGCTGATGGTGAGTCGCTAGGGAAGGGGGTTCGTTGTAGGGGGAGAGGGTAGGGTAGGGATATTTTGCGGCGTAGCTGAGCAACTTGTAAACAGAGAATGCGTGTTGGGTGTCGAATACTCCATTTTTAGTAAGGGGAGATTAGCCAGCTGCTGGGTGCGACGAAGTGGGTTACGACTACCGCAGGTATAGCGGGGGTGGTCGTTCCTCTCTAACTTTGACTGAGGTGCTGTGCTAAATATGCCTGTTATGTTCTCTCTAACAAGGGATTTACTATTAGCCGTACTAACCATTCCCAAATGAAATGTAAACTTCTAGAACCAATTTTGGACGTAGAGTCTGAATAGTAGCTGCATAGAATCACTGTGAAAAAAGTTATAGGCGTTTATCCTCTGATTTCCGAACTCACTGTACCCTCCAGGGCTGGGCACACGTCCCGGCTTGGCGAATCTGAATATGCACCCCCCTTAGCTCGGTATTTTTTAGGCACCCTCTTATGGGAAATCGAAATTGGCTGTTTTCCGAATAGTTGGACAGCCATGATCTTGACCTCCTGATTTTGATGAACAAGAATATAAAAAAAGCACTGATTAGAGAATATTCCGAAAATGGCAACAAAAAAGGTAGTGTAATTTCTGAACTTCAAAACAACCCCATGAGGAAAATTTGTGAGTAAGACGGTAAGTTATGACAAAAGATAAAACATTTTTCAATACAAAACAATTGAACAATTACCAACAACAGAACTACTACTATTGCGATAATTAATGTTTCCTGTCGAATGTTTTCATAAACCTATGAAGGATTAGTTAATCTGTGTTTGATTGTTCTGATGTGGAAATCAGAACTATTTTGTGTTGTGGACCAATGTTAGGATTCATGTGATTCGTAGGGAGTAGAAAACCCGAGTTTTACCCTCCTAGAATGCCGAAATCCCTTAAAATCGACTTTCCGTGCGATACGGTGTTTGTACGCAGCTACACAGCGCACACGGGAATGGACGCGCACACAATATTAATAAAAATGTATTTTATTACAGAACGGGGACGAGAAAAGGATTGGAACTGAAGGAAATGGAAGATGGTAAAGGTAGTCTATTCTGGATGCACCCATTTTAGAAATTTAATGTAAATAAACAAAGTTAGAGCTGGTGTAAATATTTAGCCGTGACAAGGTTCATTCAAACGGACCTAGTTGATCAAAACTAGCATTAAACTGAGAGCAAAGGATATTGTTAGAAAGAGGAGAATCTGGCAAGAATTTTAGTTTTAATAGGACTGATTTTTAATGTGATTTAAGGACCTTAAATCTCGTCCCGGTTTCACCCCGAAAACCGGGACAAAACCGGGAGGAGGTTTAAGGTCCTTATATCACATCAAATATCAAACTTATTGAAACCAAGGTGTTTGCCAGATTCTCCTCTTTCTTTCAATGCTCTTACTTTTTATGTTCAATGCTGTTTTCATTCAACTAGGTTCATTTGAATGAACCTTGTCGAATCCAAAACTCACCCTGCTCCAACTTAGTTTATTTACATTAGATTTCTATAATGGTTACTTCGAAAGTATCGTACCTCTGCCTTCTTCCATTCACTCCAGTTTCAGCCCTTTTCTCCTTCCCGTTCTGTAATAAATTACATTTTTAAATTAATATTGTGTGCGCGTCCACTCCAGTGTGCGCTGTGTTGCTGCGGACAAGCACCAGATCGCACGGCGAGCCGAATTTCAAGGGATTGCGGCACTCCAGATGGCTACAACTCGGGTTTTTATAGTTCCAAAGCACTATTCAGTGCACTTGTGCTCTGCAGGGTACTGATAGCAGTTTTTTTTTACCATGATGAGAAACATGGTACTTCTCAAGGAGGAGGACACGATCATTAACTTCTCTCACAAGACCTTGCAAAGCCCTCAATTTTCACAATCGGATCTCTTCATAAGTCACATTCTCATGAGCTAAAATTAGTTGGCTAGTCGTGATACTAAATGTGCTACCTGTAATTTCAATCTGTACTAATACAACAGTTCGCTGATTCTTTTTTGAACTTGAACGATAGCGCTTCTGAGCGCTCTCTTTGTATCTTTGCCTCGAATCGCTTACCACCCGTGTAATAAATGAACGTTGCACCAGAGAAACATGACATCACACCAATCCTTACTTGCTACTAGATAACGGAGTAGTGTTTATTTCTTTATCAATGTAATCAAACAAATTATAGATAATACTTAATTCATAGAGTTATTGAAAAGAAACCTCGACAGCAACTATCAATTTTTGCGAACGCAACCTGCATATCTATCAATAATTTGAATTCTGTGAGTGTTTTTTTTTCGAAAAGCGGAGAAGAAGAGTTGACAAATCAAAAGAAAAGCGTGTCCGATTTTTTTCCTGAAATTCGGCAGAACAGGCACTTTGTTTTTATCTGGGTGTTCGGTTTAGGCACCCCCCTTTGCCCTCTCCGCAGCGTCCAATATGCACCCCTCTAAGGTCAACCGGGAAGCGTGCCCAGCCCTGGTACCCTCCGAAACGCCCAGAAATCATCCGAAAATCTTGAAACGGACCTCATTATAGTTTTAGCGCTCAAAATAACCCTTATGTGCGGAGTTTGGGTGAAAGAACATTCTTCAAATTTAGTGCGTTTTGGGCTTGTACGGATTCTCGGTTGAACGCTTGCTTGTATCAATTAGGGTGTTTTGAAAGCGCTGAAGAAAAGTGTGTCAGATTTGACTCAAAAACCCCCATGGGTATTATTCGCTGTGGTGATGATGAATCTGAGGTTTGTTTGTCGATTTTCCGATGTTTTCGACTCTATTGGTTTAAGGCTTTCCTTATGTCGAAAATTTGAGGGCAAAACGCTGCTTTTGACGATTTTCGGTATGCTACGGTAGATATGGCTCAAACCATTTCTCTGGGGGTTATTTGGAGCGATGGACACGAATCTTAGGTTCAGTTTATCGACTCTTGTTAGTTTACATTAGGTTGCGGTGGGTATATGTTAGTTTGGTCAAAGTTTCAGATTTGTCTCAAAACTCCTGGCGGTGGTTATTTGGGGTGCTAATTACGAATCTGATGTCTATTTGTCGATTTTCAAAATATTAAAGGCATCGTACGCGCTGAAAACCATGTTTCGTTTTTAAGCGTTTTTGAGTTGTTAGCCCCCTATAGTGACTAAAGGTAGCGAAAAGCCCGCTCAAAAACGTGAATTTTTCAAGAAAAAACGTTTAAAAAAAACTTCTGAAAATCATTTGAAATTCGCGCCGGCATCGACTCGGGATAGTTACGCGGAGGGCGCAAGGAACAGTTCTACAATTCATCCATTGGCGCAGCGTTGGAAGCTATCGCTCGTTGTGTGACGAGAAATTTCCAGTCGATAATGCCACTTTCGTCCGACGGTGCGTCAGCGTACAGTGGCATGCCCTGTACTTAGCGACACGACGTTCTGCTCAAATATTGCGAAAGTGCCAAATGACTGACGGAAGGGCCGGCCCCTTTTGACGGAATTCCTTACTTTCCACTTCCTCTATGCTCACAATGAAACGTTTTTGAGCTGCCAAGCTCGTTGTACGTTCTCACAGGGGCCCGAGGAAAGGATTGAGCATAAAAAATGGAAAGGGGATTTCAGCGCGTACGATGCCTTTAAGGTAGATTTTGCCCCCTAAACGGCATTGTCCTGCCGTAACTTACAGTATCCCTTAGAATTGCGAGAAGCGGACCCCAGGGGCCGTATGCACATCTCTCCCTGCGCGTCCCCGTCCCCGCGGAGGCCATCTGGGATTGGTCATCAGACGACATTGACAAATCATGGATGGCCTCTGCGGGGACGGGGACGCTCGGGGAGAGATGTCCATACGGCGCCAGATTCGTACATACAAGTTTTGAGTAGAATCAGATTTTTTTTAAACGCCCCAAAAACTCCATGGGGGGTACCCTTAGGCCGCGAGGCTTTGAAAAACGCCTACAACTTTGTTCGAAGTGATCCCAGGCAGCTGCGAAGAGCTTATTCGAAATCTACATCCGAAATTGGTTCTATTGTTGGTGTAACCACGGAGGGGATAGCTGCGGACACCTCAGCAGCCTGAGCTGCGTCGTGTGCGCCCATGAGGAATGTGGTGATCGATCGGCGCACGCCACCGGCGCGAGGACTGCTGAGTGATCCGCAGTTATCCCTTTCGCGGCTACACCCACCATAGAAAAGTATATTCCATGTGGAATGGATAGTATGGCTCATGGTAGTCTCCTTGTAAAGGCTGTTCCAGAGTACGATCGCGACGCGATGTGATGGCATTGTTTTCATGTGCATCGATCATTATCGCGTCGCACGTCAATTCTCATTCGAAGCATGCAATCACAGCGATCGGCGACGGAACTCTAAAACAGTCCTAAGTAATGCATCTTTCTGCGTGAATTTGTGATTCAGTTCCGCAATCTTGGCTACCAACACCTCTTCCCTCCGCTTGCAAGATATTGCTGTCAGCCTCAAGGACAAAAGCCGTTTTGGTGGACTTCACTTCTTCAATCCTGTGCCCGTCATCAAGCTGCTTGAGGTGTGTTATTTTGTGCGCGTCTTTATGCGACTAATAGCCGGCTTACTCACAATTCTGACCGCGAGGGTAGCTGCGTGCGGTTGACTACCTCTTAGGATTAGTCTAAACTTGAGTAGTATCTGGGGCAGCCGCCAACTCCACGCAAGCATTTTCTGTCGAAGGAGTTTCCATTCGATCAAAAAACTGTCGAAGCCCTGTTCGCAGGCAGACGCGCTAACCTCAGGTCAACGGGTCCGACGTTTTGATAGAGTTCTTTGCGAATTTAAGCTGTAGTTGTTGGCAGGCGTTCCATGGCTGCGTAATTGGCTCATTGCGGACCTTGTGTACATGAGTGGTGTCATCGTTTACTATTCAAATTTCTAGGTCGTTCGATTCAGCGAGACGTCCAATGAAACATACGAAAGCCTCATGGAATACGGAAAGGATATTGGTAAGAAGACAGTCGCATGTAAGGTGAGTGTGATTTTAGGTCAGACATTATTTCAGGATTGTCGAGAGTTACGACTCCCCCCCCCCCACTTTTGGAAAGGGATTAAACAAGACTATCCTTTTCGAGCGACTCCTTGAAATTGCGGCGTTTGCCTTATCATCGTTAAAGTGAAGTCTCGTCCACTCCATTTATCGAAACAGTGTGTCCGTATGCTGTCCCACTACCCCACAGGAAAATTTGTGCTGCGTATGTGGGAAATTTTCTTTTGTAGCACCACTGCTTTATGGTTTTAGGACACTCCTGGATTCATCGTCAATCGACTCCTGGTGCCATACATGTTCGAAGCGTTACGAATGGCGGAACGCGGTGACGCGTCGCTTGAGGTTAGCTTCGGATTATGTTTCTCAAACATGAAATTCTACTTCGTCGAGCTATATGTTTGGATGACAGGGCCGTTCACTCTACCTTACCTCTAGGTATACCGCAGCTGGCCATATACAGTTTACTTCCGCACTGCCGTTCAGTCCGCAAAGTGCGCGCTGTAAGCGAAAGCGTGCTGCGGCGCGGTTGCGAGTATCCTCAGACAGGGATGTGGGATCACCCGGGCGGTTTTTGCCTTTCCCGGGTGATCCCACCGCCCGGGTGATCCCGGATCCCTGTCTGAGGATACTCGCAACCGCGCCGCCGCACGATTTCGCAATCGGCGGTCCCTTTTCGGACTGAACGGCAGTGCGGAGGTGAACTGTATCTTGATTTGGGTGAATTTTCCCCCAGATGAGCAGCTTGAGGTGCGAGGTCATCAATCAGGTGTCGATTTCCTGGTTGCGAAAGATTTCGCAGGTTTACGGTAGACGTGCTGCATCCTAGGCACCGGCAACCCTTTGTTTTTGGGAATCGCTAACGGTCGTGAGTATTGCTCTTTGCCACGGCACTTTGCAGGAGTATGAATGACGCCTTGGTTGCTTTGCTGTGAGCGAGTTAGGCCTTGGCGGGCGCAGCAGCCGCAGTTCCCTTGTCTCACATTTCGATGATAGTATAAATGCATGGCGAGTGCTACCTGTGTAGCCAATAGCGCCCTTTTGCTACGTCCTCTCAACCAATGCCGTGGAGATTCCGTTTAGAAATGTCAGAATATTTTTTAGGACATCGATGTGGCAATGAAGCTTGGTGCCGGCTATCCTATGGGACCCTTCGAGTTATGCGATTATGTTGGCCTAGACACCACGAAGTTTATTATGGATGGTGAGTCTGTAGAATGGTGGAGCATGATCTCTTTAGTATTCAAATACATTCCTAAAATCAGTCTTTACGAGCGTTGACTCTCAAATTGACCGGTAGCAATCTCTGAGGTGTACTGGAGTGGTTTGTATTATTGGGCTCTGAGGTGTACTGGAGTGGTTTGTATTATTTGGTTTTATTTAAAGTTATCACGAACATTTTCAGGATGGCATAAACAGTACCCGTCGGAGGCCCTCTTCATGCCGAGCAAGAGATTGGACGAGTTGGTGAAGAATGGGAAACTTGGGCGAAAATCTGGCAGAAGGCTTCTATAAGTACAAGAAAGAATAGGTGCCTCTATGGTCGTATGTGTCTGAACAAGATTATTGCCATGAATGCGGTTTGATTTTACATGTGATATGCATATTTTAACTTGCTAAATGAAGAGATTATACATTCTGGTGTTCAAGCAGTTGTATAGTCTGTAGCAAGCATGTGAAGCTACCGCTTGCTTCGTGTGGTTGCTTTAGAAGAGTCACTGGGTACTGGAATAACGCTATTTCAAAAGCCTGATTGGAATCTCGTGCAGATCTGAAACTCCTCACTGAAATTTGAAAGTACTGAACTCGAAACCTTACAAATGCGAGTATGTGTGAAATTCTCGAAACCTAGGCCCTGAAGTCTACAAAATACCACAGAGTTTTTTGTATGTTCTGCCAAATTGGAGAGAATTCCTCACTGTTGAATGAGGCCTAAGCTATCAAAACCCTCTGGGAACTTGGTTTCAACCCCTGAGAAATCGCGCGTTTTGGATCGCCAAAGTTCGTTGCACGAGTTGTCAGATCTGTTGCCTTCGTCCTCAGACGAATGGAAGGAAGACCTGGTCGTGCACTAACACCTGACCGACACCGTGATGGGCTCTTGTCGGCCGGTTTCCGCTGCCGGTTATTCCGAAAGCTCGCCGAGAAAGTCAAAGCTCACGTTTTTGATCGCAAACCCTTGGGATTGGTCAGCGATGAGCGGACTAGAAATTCCGAACATCGAAATTCGGATATTGGAACAACATTCGAAATTTCGGAAATCCGAACAATATTCAAGTTTCGGAAAGCGAAATTTGGAAATCGGAAAATGATTCGCGATTTCGGAAATGGTAAGTCGTAACTCCTTTTCAGGACGAGCAGAAACTGATAGCTGAGGGTACTGAAGACAACCTTCTCAGATACTCTTCCACAATTAATCACAGTATATTTCTTGTCATTCATGAAATTGCAATTAGCATTTATTCGAACCTATTGGAATATTCGAATAATTTCGGAATAACCGAGAGCTTCAATTCTCTGAAAGGGTATATCACTACCCTCTTATGAACTGAGGGAGCCTAGCCCCCTGAAGTAATGCTTGGAAACAGAAACGGTTCGAATACATTCTGTTATTAAGGCGAAATTTTAAATTATGCGAAATATTCGAATATTCGCTGTGCCCCAAGTATAATGGCCACCGATAATGACGACCAAATCAGCAAGAGTGGGAGCAGGATTAGTAGTTTCTGATTCCACTCATGATGAGTCTCGGAGAAATTTGTTCTCAAAACATAAAGATTATCGAGAAGTAGGCTTCCATACTTATTTGTTCCCGTGTATGTAAATCCGGAAACCAAATCTGATTTGACTGAAGCTGCCTTCACGACCACTTTCTGTGGCCACACATAACAAAAGTTCGGCATTCAACGCGATATCACTATCTATAGAGTCTTACTTTAACAGCTTCTGACGGTCGATGTAGATACAGTACCGTACGTAGGATTTGCTTAGAAGGCCCGCGAGGACGCGTTTCTTCGCCTATTTCCGTCCTTTCGAGTAATTCGCTGTGAGCGAAACAAGTCGAAGGAATAAGGAAGTTCGGCAATCAGCCAGCTCTCTGTATAAGGTAGACACAAGGGTTCTGCAGAGTTGAAGTCGCGGCGTTGTTCGCAGCGACGAACAGGGCTGGGTGATGCAATATCGATTACTGTGCTTCTCTGGGTCAAACTCCGGTCCGCAATTGCGTCTCGACACGCTTTGCAGCCGCACGCGCTCGAGTCAGTCGGGTTTCCAGCGCCAAAGCCAACTCGATGTGGCTTTCTTATACAATTTTCTCTAATTTTTCTTAGTTTCCGAAACCCACCTAGAGTCATCAGATCGGCGACTGCGGCGCTGGAAGCTCTTCCGGCTCGAGCGCGCATCCGCACAGCGTGTCGAGTCGCAATTGCGGACCGGAATATGGCCCAGATAAGCACAGTATATTCGGCGACGAGGGCGACCGACGCAGCGTGAAGGGCGACGTGGGGTCACCGCAGACTGTTTTGACGCAGCGACAACCTTCCGCCACTGCCAGCGAGCGGCAACCGACTATACATTGGATTCGATTCGGATAATTTTGGATATCCGTCCGAATGATTCGAAATTCTGACGATTCGGTATCCGAATCACCGAAAAATGGCCAAATCCGAATCGAACCGAAATCCGAATCACCGAAAAAACGGCATATCCGAATCGAATCGAAATCCGCAGTAGGAGTGTGCAGGACATCATGGGACGTGTGCAGGGGGGGGGGCTCAGTTCAATGCCAGGACACCGTATGCAAGTTATGCCTCCGAATCAGACGTCTGCGCTGGCACCTGGCACAGACGAACAACATCAGCAAGAACCGGTGCAGTTTGGCTAGAGCGATTGATCCGGTACAGTTGTGCCATTTTAAAACTCATTTCTTAAGTTTCTCGACTTTCAAATTCGAAAAGTATATCCTATCTAGTATAGCCTTGTATCCTTTCTCTAGGAAGCCGCGATGCAGCTATTATCATGCTATCTTAGCAGCGGAGCGGTTGTTTCTCCATTTCTACCACTATGTTTTCTCAAAAACATTAACATGACTCTTATAATAAAGCTATCATAACAGGATCGCGGCTCCCCCTTCAGAGATTGACGATATTGTAGAAGGGAAACCCTTGGAAAAAGTTGTGGAATTCCTGAAAGTTGAGCTTCGCAAAAAAAAGATTAAGGATTTGGCATTGTTCTTAAATGTCGTGAAATTGCTTCATTGGATTTAGCTCTCAACTTGATTTTTCAAATGTGGTGAAATTGTTGACTTGATTTGGCTGTTGTTGGTATATGTAAACATCGTTATCATTAAAATATAGTGATACAGTTGCAAATGGATTTGGCAAGCGCTCTATAAATTATCAGAGTCAAATCACGCGTCAGAAGGAGTTTTGGTTCGAGCGTGATTTGGATCAAATCAGAAAGAACATGAATAAGTCTGGCAACAACAACTTTCCCATACAATGTGAACCGTGAAAGCGTTAAGGACACAAAGGCTACCACGAAAAATGCTTCTGACGCGTGATTTGACTCTGATAATTTATAGAGCACTTGCCAAATTCAATTGCAACTGTATCACTATATTTTAATTTAGCTCAACTTTCAGAAATATTGTTTATTTTTTTATAAAAGTAATAAATGGTACGCTTACATTTTCCATGCATAAAGGCCACGGTCATGGTTTGTGAAAAAACGCCGTGACCTGCCATTGTCAGCCCGTTCCAAATGTATGAAAGACATAAGCCTGTAAAATTCTAAAGAATTCGGCTCTGTTCTCAGCTTGCATCAAGTTCGGACAAAACTGCAACTTGAACATGGACATAGTGCGTGAATGAAGAAAAAGATTGATAGCTTCCTCCGGAGGACTTTTTTGGGAACTATCCAACTTTTTCTTTATTTATACACTATTTCCAGGTTCTCTGTCAGTTTCCATTGAGTTGAAGTTTTGCGCGAGCCTAAAAGCAGGGTTCGCGATAAAACAAAGTTTGAGCTCTCTTCATGAAAATGTAGGTCTGGTAATTACAAAAGTAAAAATTTGTGTAAAAATGTGAAAATTTGCAGGAAAAACCACAAAAACAAGCCAGGGCAGGACGTCTAATTACTGGTGTCGGCCAGCCCCCAATTAACGAGATTTTCATGTAAGCTTTCTTATCCGTCGTTATTTTGCTCTCAAAGAAGCCATTAGTCTCTAAAAGTTCTCCGCAATTACTTTGGAAGTCAAATAGAAAAAAACAGGAATATACACAAATCTCGATAACTGGGGGCAGCAGGACGCCAAGCAATAAGTTGTTCTTAGCGTTTTTTCTCCAATTTTTTACTTCCTTTCACTTTTGTGATGGCTATGGGGATAGCACAACAGCCGATTTTATCGGGAACCCTGCCTTCAACGCGAGATCGCATGCGATGGCGCGTATTCGCTGCGCTTACGTTTGCTGAAGAGTACGCAGAATGTTGTAGGATGATCGCAGGACTCGAGAGGAAGTGTACAGGATACAGTCAGGACCCCAGTACCAGTGTGGAGGGTGCGTGTGAGGTGTGCAGACCGTAATGTAATATGTACTTGCCCAAAGTGGGAGTGTGCAGGACGTCATGGATTGTGTAGAGGACCCCAGTAAGAGTGTCTCGCACATTATGGGGAGAAAGTTAGGCATAGGCATCAGGAACTCAGAGAAAATCATGAAAACTGCACGCCACGTCTTGGGAGAGGAAACAGGACCCTTGGTGTAACCATTTGCTTCGAGGGACGTGT
Source organism: Aplectana chamaeleonis (assembly GCA_029168955.1). Classification (NCBI taxonomy): domain Eukaryota; kingdom Metazoa; phylum Nematoda; class Chromadorea; order Rhabditida; family Cosmocercidae; genus Aplectana; species Aplectana chamaeleonis. The sequence continues at coordinate 1,260,570 of JAPDOI010000010.1, forward strand.
GCAGTAGTGCTGTGCAACATAACGTTAAGGTGTTAACGCATTACCGGGTTAACGCGGTTTTTTTCGCGAAATTTGACGATTAACGCTTAACGAAAAAGTCTTGAAATCACGTTAATTTATAATTCGTTAATTGTCGTAGAATTATGGCACCAGGGTACTGCACGAGGTGCTGGTCGGCCTCTCTCGCTCAGACCCCCACTCCAACACCAATTTCGCTCAGAACCCCTCCCAAGGAGCGTGAGAAGGTGAAGTTTTGACCGTGTTCTACCCCTCCCCCTCCCCACCTACAGCTGATGTGTTGAAACAGTGTTTATCTAGCAGGTTTGCCTCTAGTGTTTGATTGCAGTTAAATTACTCTTGTCGTATCAAAATGGTGAAGCTAGTGCTAAGCGAAAAAATGTGGATGTTTGCGAGGACGAAGTACGCCCATCGCATTCGTGTAGAGAGGGGCTGAAAGTGCAAGAGTGTATGTATAGTGCAGTCCAGCAAATTTCGTACATGTACTTATCAACGAGAAGCGGTCGGCAGAAGATCAATATGCATGTATTCCTATGCAAAACGCTCGCCACAGGTTGAGCGAGAGCGGTTGTGCTGCCATGAGTTTCAAGCACATCGATCCTCGACTAACCGCGTCTCATTGGTAATTAGATGTGCAACTTTTGGTGGACTACGCTATAACTGGTTACAGCCTGTGCTATGTAATAAAATGCGGATGGCTGAGGGGGGGGGATGAGTTCGATCCCGCTCGAAGTTCATAGTTATACAAAGTACGGATCACGAGAGAAAGATACATATATGAGTCAAGCAGGGTCTATTCACCCTTTGAATACACTTTCCCCATTTAGGGTGGAGGGTGAACACTGCTACTTTCTCAGGTGTGGTCCCGTCGGAAGTCGACAATTTTGAAAAACAGGAGTCACGAGAGTAGGATATTCCAGTCAAGCGTCGTTGATTAACCCTGCATACGAAATTTCACCGTCTGAGATCTACGCTGAAGGGCGCCACACTGTACTGGTAAACGTCGAAGAAACGAACGGGCGTCCTTAAAGAAAGCAGGTTTTTAAATGGTTGTAAGTTAAGTAGTAAATGAGTTATCTGGAAAAATCCTGGCTATGAGAAACTAGACTTTATACTCTACCGTCTGCAACCTTCTGCAAATCTGAAGAGTGCCTTTGGAGAACATTTACCTGTTGTGAGTTCTTCCCTAAAATGCACTGTGGGTCCACAGCTAACAAAGTCAGTACTGAGAAGACGCGAATATTGACGCAGAACCTACATCAGGAAAATTGTTGCGAAGGGCACACTCCAGAGGTGCCGTAGACTCCAAACGGAAGGGTACAGACCGTAGTTTCCTAAAGTTAGGATTTTTTTCCAGGTACCTCATTTAAAACTTAAGTTACTGCAGTTTTAAAGCCCTAGTTTAGATTCGTGAACTTGGATGTTTTTTGTCTTCTTCCTCTATCAGTGAACGGTCTTAGGCGTTCATTTTAGACGCTGATCTTCAGCATAGAATAAATCGGTCACGCTGGACTCAAATATGCTACTCCCGTGACTCTTATTTTTCAAAATTGCCGACTTCCGACGGGACCACACCTGAGAGAGGTGCTAGCCCTTATAATGTAGCGGTGTTCTGCTTCAATCTCAAACGAGGAAAGTGTTTGTATAGGGTAAATCCACCATGCTCAACTCATATATCAACTCTACTAACTCATAGAGATTTTTCGCAGAAATCATTCAGCATTTAGTACGCAAATTGCTTTAGGCACTTCACATTGAGGATTTATATGTCTTGTTTATCATTTTGAGAGCACCTTCACGATGACTTCACCCTAAGCTTCTTAATTGAACACCGTCACTCACAAACTCAGTTCAAACAGCATTTCAGTCATATCGCAGTGCATAGTTGAATTCCATGTGAAAAATTGCTCCGGGCGGTTTTCACTCACATACACAATTTTCCATTCGGTCTCCCTCCGAAGGTCAGACATCTCCGCAGCCCTTCATCCCCTCCGGAGCTCAGACCCCCTTATGGGGCCCTATACTGCGCCGAACTCTGTATGGCACTGATTGATGTGGGAGATCTGATAATTTATTGATTTTTGACGTGGTAACGTTTTTCTTTTTAACGGTTTAACGAAATTCAAAATTAACGTGTTAACGCATTAACGAGTTAACGCGGTTTTTTCCGAAAATTAACGATTAACGCTTAACGAAAAAAATAATTTCCACTAACGCACACCCCTGGTGTGCAGTACTTTCTGTCTCTTCCCTGCCCGCTCTCTCACCCACTCCCCCCCCCATCGGTTGCTTCACATCTAGACCGTCCATTCACTTCTGTCCACCAATCCTCGTAATTTCAGCTTACGCCTCGGTCATAATTGGCCGATCTGCGTAGCCAGCCCGGTCAATAATCATGAAAGGCATGAATCAGGATGAGTGAAAAAAACACCCGGTGTATCCAACCCGAGCGATATTTGCATGATATAAGGTATGAAATGAATGATATGTATAATTGATTTTGTCTCACATAATTCATACTTATCGACCGCGTCGGTCACACCGGGTGTTTTTTCAACCTCCATCGTCCATGTCTTTCATACATTTCGAACGGGCTGACAATGGCAGGTCACGGCGTTTTTTCACAAACTATGACCGTGGCCTTTATGCATGGAAAATGTAAGCGTACCATTTATTACTTTTATAAAAAAATAAACAATATTTCTGAAAGTTGAGCTAAATTAAAATATAGTGATACAGTTGCAATTGAATTTGGCAAGTGCTCTATAAATTATCAGAGTCAAATCACGTGTCAGAAGCATTTTTCGTGGTAGCCTTTGTGTCCTTAACGCTTTCACGGTTCACATTGTATGGGAAAGTTGTTGTTGCCAGACTTATTCATGTTCTTTCTGATTTGATCCAAATCACGCTCGAACCAAAACTCCTTCTGACACGTGATTTGACTCTGATAATTTATAGAGCGCTTGCCAAATCCATTTGCAACTGTATCACTATATTTTAATGATAACGATGTTTACATATACCAACAACAGCCAAATCAAGTCAACAATTTCACCACATTTGAAAAATCAAGTTGAGAGTTAAATCCAATGAAGCAATTTCACGACATTTAAGAACAATGCCAAATCCTTAATCTTTTTTTGCGAAGCTCAACTTTCAGGAATTCCACAACTTTTTCCAAGGGTTTCCCTTCTACAATATCGTCAATCTCTGAAGGGGGAGCCGCGATCCTGTTATGATAGCTTTATTATAAGAGTCATGTTAATGTTTTTGAGAAAACATAGTGGTAGAAATGGAGAAACAACCGCTCCGCTGCTAAGATAGCATGATAATAGCTGCATCGCGGCTTCCTAGAGAAAGGATACAAGGCTATACTAGATAGGATATACTTTTCGAATTTGAAAGTCGAGAAACTTAAGAAATGAGTTTTAAAATGGCACAACTGTACCGGATCAATCGCTCTAGCCAAACTGCACCGGTTCTTGCTGATGTTGTTCGTCTGTGCCAGGTGCCAGCGCAGACGTCTGATTCGGAGGCATAACTTGCATACGGTGTCCTGGCATTGAACTGAGCCCCCCCCCCTGCACACGTCCCATGATGTCCTGCACACTCCTACTGCGGATTTCGATTCGATTCGGATATGCCGTTTTTTCGGTGATTCGGATTTCGGTTCGATTCGGATTTGGCCATTTTTCGGTGATTCGGATACCGAATCGTCAGAATTTCGAATCATTCGGACGGATATCCAAAATTATCCGAATCGAATCCAATGTATAGTCGGTTGCCGCTCGCTGGCAGTGGCGGAAGGTTGTCGCTGCGTCAAAACAGTCTGCGGTGACCCCACGTCGCCCTTCACGCTGCGTCGGTCGCCCTCGTCGCCGAATATACTGTGCTTATCTGGGCCATATTCCGGTCCGCAATTGCGACTCGACACGCTGTGCGGATGCGCGCTCTCGAGCCGGAAGAGCTTCCAGCGCCGCAGTCGCCGATCTGATGACTCTAGGTGGGTTTCGGAAACTAAGAAAAATTAGAGAAAATTGTATAAGAAAGCCACATCGAGTTGGCTTTGGCGCTGGAAACCCGACTGACTCGAGCGCGTGCGGCTGCAAAGCGTGTCGAGACGCAATTGCGGACCGGAGTTTGACCCAGAGAAGCACAGTAATCGATATTGCATCACCCAGCCCTGTTCGTCGCTGCGAACAACGCCGCGACTTCAACTCTGCAGAACCCTTGTGTCTACCTTATACAGAGAGCTGGCTGATTGCCGAACTTCCTTATTCCTTCGACTTGTTTCGCTCACAGCGAATTACTCGAAAGGACGGAAATAGGCGAAGAAACGCGTCCTCGCGGGCCTTCTAAGCAAATCCTACGTACGGTACTGTATCTACATCGACCGTCAGAAGCTGTTAAAGTAAGACTCTATAGATAGTGATATCGCGTTGAATGCCGAACTTTGTTATGTGTGGCCACAGAAAGTGGTCGTGAAGGCAGCTTCAGTCAAATCAGATTTGGTTTCCGGATTTACATACACGGGAACAAATAAGTATGGAAGCCTACTTCTCGATAATCTTTATGTTTTGAGAACAAATTTCTCCGAGACTCATCATGAGTGGAATCAGAAACTACTAATCCTGCTCCCACTCTTGCTGATTTGGTCGTCATTATCGGTGGCCATTATACTTGGGGCACAGCGAATATTCGAATATTTCGCATAATTTAAAATTTCCCCCCTTAAATAACAGAATGTATTCGAACCGTTTCTGTTTCCAAGCATTACTTCAGGGGGCTAGGCTCCCTCAGTTCATAAAAGGGTAGTGATATACCCTTTCAGAGAATTGGAGCTCTCGGTTATTCCGAAATTATTCGAATATTCCAATAGGTTCGAATAAATGCTAATTGCAATTTCATGAATGACAAGAAATATACTGTGATTAATTGTGGAAGAGTATCTGAGAAGGTTGTCTTCAGTACCCTCAGCTATCAGTTTCTGCTCGTCCTGAAAAGGAGTTACGACTTACCATTTCCGAAATCGCGAATCATTTTCCGATTTCCAAATTTCGCTTTCCGAAACTTGAATATTGTTCGGATTTCCGAAATTTCGAATGTTGTTCCAATATCCGAATTTCGATGTTCGGAATTTCTAGTCCGCTCATCGCTGACCAATCCCAAGGGTTTGCGATCAAAAAACGTGAGCTTTGACTTTCTCGGCGAGCTTTCGGAATAACCGGCAGCGGAAACCGGCCGACAAGAGCCCATCACGGTGTCGGTCAGGTGTTAGTGCACGACCAGGTCTTCCTTCCATTCGTCTGAGGACGAAGGCAACAGATCTGACAACTCGTGCAACGAACTTTGGCGATCCAAAACGCGCGATTTCTCAGGGTTGAAACCAAGTTCCCAGAGGGTTTTGATAGCTTAGGCCTCATTCAACAGTGAGGAATTCTCTCCAATTTGGCAGAACATACAAAAAACTCTGTGGTATTTTGTAGACTTCAGGGCCTAGGTTTCGAGAATTTCACACATACTCGCATTTGTAAGGTTTCGAGTTCAGTACTTTCAAATTTCAGTGAGGAGTTTCAGATCTGCACGAGATTCCAATCAGGCTTTTGAAATAGCGTTATTCCAGTACCCAGTGACTCTTCTAAAGCAACCACACGAAGCAAGCGGTAGCTTCACATGCTTGCTACAGACTATACAACTGCTTGAACACCAGAATGTATAATCTCTTCATTTAGCAAGTTAAAATATGCATATCACATGTAAAATCAAACCGCATTCATGGCAATAATCTTGTTCAGACACATACGACCATAGAGGCACCTATTCTTTCTTGTACTTATAGAAGCCTTCGCCAGATTTTCGCCCAAGTTTCCCATTCTTCACCAACTCGTCCAATCTCTTGCTCGGCATGAAGAGGGCCTCCGACGGGTACTGTTTATGCCATCCTGAAAATGTTCGTGATAACTTTAAATAAAACCAAATAATACAAACCACTCCAGTACACCTCAGAGCCCAATAATACAAACCACTCCAGTACACCTCAGAGATTGCTACCGGTCAATTTGAGAGTCAACGCTCGTAAAGACTGATTTTAGGAATGTATTTGAATACTAAAGAGATCATGCTCCACCATTCTACAGACTCACCATCCATAATAAACTTCGTGGTGTCTAGGCCAACATAATCGCATAACTCGAAGGGTCCCATAGGATAGCCGGCACCAAGCTTCATTGCCACATCGATGTCCTAAAAAATATTCTGACATTTCTAAACGGAATCTCCACGGCATTGGTTGAGAGGACGTAGCAAAAGGGCGCTATTGGCTACACAGGTAGCACTCGCCATGCATTTATACTATCATCGAAATGTGAGACAAGGGAACTGCGGCTGCTGCGCCCGCCAAGGCCTAACTCGCTCACAGCAAAGCAACCAAGGCGTCATTCATACTCCTGCAAAGTGCCGTGGCAAAGAGCAATACTCACGACCGTTAGCGATTCCCAAAAAAACAAAGGGTTGCCGGTGCCTAGGATGCAGCACGTCTACCGTAAACCTGCGAAATCTTTCGCAACCAGGAAATCGACACCTGATTGATGACCTCGCACCTCAAGCTGCTCATCTGGGGGAAAATTCACCCAAATCAAGATACAGTTCACCTCCGCACTGCCGTTCAGTCCGAAAAGTGAACGCCGATTGCGAAATCGTGCTGCGGCGCGGTTGCGAGTATCCTCAGACAGGGATGCGGGATCACCCGGGCGGTGGGATCACCCGGGCACCAAAGGCAAAAACCGCCCGGGTGATCCCACAGCCCTGTCTGAGGATACTCGCAACCGCGCTGCAAAACGCTTTCGCTTACAGCGCGCACTTTGCGGACTGAACGGCAGTGCGGAAGTAAACTGTATATGGCCAGCTGCGGTATACCTAGAGGTAGGGTAGAGTGAACGGCCCTGTCATCCAAACATATAGCTCGACGAAGTAGAATTTCATGTTTGAGAAACATAATCCGAAGCTAACCTCAAGCGACGCGTCACCGCGTTCCGCCATTCGTAACGCTTCGAACATGTATGGCACCAGGAGTCGATTGACGATGAATCCAGGAGTGTCCTAAAACCATAAAGCAGTGGTGCTACAAAAGAAAATTTCCCACATACGCAGCACAAATTTTCCTGTGGGGTAGTGGGACAGCATACGGACACACTGTTTCGATAAATGGAGTGGACGAGACTTCACTTTAACGATGATAAGGCAAACGCCGCAATTTCAAGGAGTCGCTCGAAAAGGATAGCCTTGTTTAATCCCTTTCCAAAAGTGGGGGGGGGGGAAGCGTAACTCTCGACAATCCTGAAATAATGTCTGACCCAAAATCACACTCACCTTACATGCGACTGTCTTCTTACCAATATCCTTTCCGTATTCCATGAGGCTTTCGTATGTTTCATTGGACGTCTCGCTGAATCGAACGACCTAGAAATTTGAATAGTAAACGATGACACCACTCATGTACACAAGGTCCGCAATGAGCCAATTACGCAGCCATGGAACGCCTGCCAACAACTACAGCTTAAATTCGCAAAGAACTCTATCAAAACGTCGGACCCGTTGACCTGAGGTTAGCGCGTCTGCCTGCGAACAGGGCTTCGACAGTTTTTTGATCGAATGGAAACTCCTTCGACAGAAAATGCTTGCGTGGAGTTGGCGGCTGCCCCAGATACTACTCAAGTTTAGACTAATCCTAAGAGGTAGTCAACCGCACGCAGCTACCCTCGCGGTCAGAATTGTGAGTAAGCCGGCTATTAGTCGCATAAAGACGCGCACAAAATAACACACCTCAAGCAGCTTCATGACGGGCACAGGATTGAAGAAGTGAAGTCCACCAAAACGGCTTTTGTCCTTGAGGCTGACAGCAATATCTTGCAAGCGGAGGGAAGAGGTGTTGGTAGCCAAGATTGCGGAACTGAATCACAAATTCACGCAGAAAGATGCATTACTTAGGACTGTTTTAGAGTTCCGTCGCCGATCGCTGTGATTGCATGCTTCGAACGAGAATTGACGTGCGACGCGATAATGATCGATGCACATGAAAACAATGCCATCACGTCGCGTCGCGATCGTACTCTGGAACAGCCTTTACAAGGAGACTACCATGAGCCATACTATCCATTCCACATGGAATATACTTTTCTATGGTGGGTGTAGCCGCGAAAGGGATAACTGCGGATCACTCAGCAGTCTTCGCGCCGGTGGCGTGCGCCGATCGATCACCACATTCCTCATGGGCGCACACGACGCAGCTCAGGCTGCTGAGGTGTCCGCAGCTATCCCCTCCGTGGTTACACCAACAATAGAACCAATTTCGGATGTAGATTTCGAATAAGCTCTTCGCAGCTGCCTGGGATCACTTCGAACAAAGTTGTAGGCGTTTTTCAAAGCCTCGCGGCCTAAGGGTACCCCCCATGGAGTTTTTGGGGCGTTTGAAAAAATTCTGATTCTACTCAAAACTTGTATGTACGAATCTGGCGCCGTATGGACATCTCTCCCCGAGCGTCCTCGTCCCCGCAGAGGCCATCCATGATTTGTCAATGTCGTCTGATGACCAATCCCAGATGGCCTCCGCGGGGACGGGGACGCGCAGGGAGAGATGCGCATACGGCCCCTGGGGTCCGCTTCTCGCAATTCTAGGGGATACTGTAAGTTACGGCAGGACAATGCCGTTTAGGGGGCAAAATCTACCTTAACATTTTGAAAATCGACAAATAGACATCAGATTCGTAATTAGCACCCCAAATAACCACCGCCAGGAGTTTTGAGACAAATCTGAAACTTTGACCAAACTAACATATACCCACCGCAACCTAATGTAAACTAACAAGAGTCGATAAACTGAACCTAAGATTCGTGTCCATCGCTCCAAATAACCCCCAGAGAAATGGTTTGAGCCATATCTACCGTAGCATACCGAAAATCGTCAAAAGCAGCGTTTTGCCCTCAAATTTTCGACATAAGGAAAGCCTTAAACCAATAGAGTCGAAAACATCGGAAAATCGACAAACAAACCTCAGATTCATCATCACCACAGCGAATAATACCCATGGGGGTTTTTGAGTCAAATCTGACACACTTTTCTTCAGCGCTTTCAAAACACCCTAATTGATACAAGCAAGCGTTCAACCGAGAATCCGTACAAGCCCAAAACGCAATCACTCTATGCTAAATTTTAAGAATGTTCTTTCACCCAAACTCCGCACATAAGGGTTATTTTGGGCGCTAAAACTATTATGAGGTCCGTTTCAAGATTTTCGGATGATTTCTGGGCGTTTCGGAGGGTACAGTGAGTTCGGAAATCAGAGGATAAACGCCTATAACTTTTTTCACAGTGATTCTATGCAGCTACTATTCAGACTCTACGTCCAAAATTGGTTCTAGAAGTTTACATTTCATTTGGGAATGGTTAGTACGGCTAATAGTAAATCCCTTGTTAGAGAGAACATAACAGGCATATTTAGCACAGCACCTCAGTCAAAGTTAGAGAGGAACGACCAACCCCGCTATACCTGCGGTAGTCGTCACCCACTTCGTCGCACCCAGCAGCTGGCTAATCTCCCCTTACTAAAAATGGAGTATTCCACACCCAACACACATTCTCTGTTTACAAGTTGCTCAGCTACGCCGCAAAATATCCCTACCCCCTCTCCCTACAACGAGCCCCCTTCCTAGCGACTCACCATCAGCAACCCATTTACCGCCTTGGAGCACTTACAAAATATACTGGCATCCCTTCTACGCTGAAGCCTCCTGAAGGATAACGTGCTCTTGCAGACTGCCTCCTTACCCAATTCTATAGAGTACTACCTCTCTAAAAAGCGGAACAGCTTCTAAACACTCGGCATTATATCGCTAACTATGGTAAGTAAGACCCTCCAACGCTCCTCAGCACAAATTGCTCGAACAGTGCAGTCACCAAGCTAAGAACTTTTGTGATACTTTCCACCGTGTTGTCTCAGGTGAAGTTACGACCCTGCTCTCAGATCCGTTCGCTACCCAGCTTTAACATGTGATGAACCCTGTGAGGAGGACATGAAATGGACGCACGGCAAACTGCCTCCTTACCCAATTCTGTAGAGTACTGCCTCTCTAAAAAGCGGAACAGCTTCTAGACGACTCGGCATTATATCGCTAACTATGGTAAGTAAGACCCTCCAACGCTCCTCTGCACAAATTGCTCAAACAGTGCAGTCACCAAGCTAAGAACTTTTGTGATAATTTCCTGCGTGTCGTCTCAGGTGAGGTTACGATCCTGCTCTCAGAACCACTTTTGTGATACTTTCCAGCGTGTTGTCTCAGGTGAGGCTACGATTCTGCTCTCAGAACCGTTCACTACCCAGCTTTAACATGTGATGAACCCTGTGAGGAAGACATGAAATGGACGTACGGCTTCGCTAAATTCTCCATTTCGCTGAACAATTTCCGCTTCACATCGATGTCCTCGACAATCGCCTCAATCACTAAATCCGCATCCTTCACAGCCTTCTCGAATGACGTCGTTGTATGCAACCGCGACAATGTGCCAGCCACCAGAGCTTCCTGTGCCTAAAACAGTTGAACGCTCTAAAACTAGCATCAGCGCTGCAAATAACACGACTTCACTTCTGAAACAACATGAAAGCAAAACAAGAAATCTGCTGGAACGCACTCACCGTTTTGTCTTCTGCATGCTTCTTCTTAGCTACCCGTCGCAGATTCGTGTCTATGCTTTTTTGTGCCTTGCCCAGAATCTCCTCTGATTTGTCCACTAGAACCACGTTCAGCTTCGACGTCGCTGTAACCTAGGTGGGAAAGATTCATGTTATGCTGAATCGAATTGAAACGTTCAGAGTCTGTTTCGACAACTTTTTCAATATCTGGAACTACAAGCAGAAATGCTCCCTGCCACATCGTGACTGTATCGAGTTTGAAGAAGTGTGCACGACTCACAGCTTGGAAAAATACGTATGATTCATCAGCTAGAGGGTAACGATGGTCACTGGCCGATCATCGGACACTACTGATCTCCACTGGCCCAAGCGCCTAGCTTCCTAAAGCAATCAGTGGCTTACCAGCACTCAGAACCCGGCGTTATGCAGCTCCCATTCACTCATCAACACGTAGTAGCGGAAAGCAGTATTTTGCTGATACTTCTACCTCAACCACCTTAGACTGATATTTCCAATAATTTTTCAGTCACCTCATTTCTAGAAACGATTCGTTTTTTTTTTCCAAAAGACCAGCTTTTCCACATCCCAGGCCCCTTCGTCGAACTTTCAACAGGCTCCGCTCGTTTTCATTTCAGTGAAGCTCAGACCCAGGACCAACCCTACGTTCGTTTCTGAAAACCAGCGTTCTTAAGAAAAGTCGAAACCTTTAAACCAAAATCGGCCACGGTGGAGGGGGTCGCATCATTTCGACATACATCGTTCCTTTGTTGATTTTAGCATTTTCGGAGAACATATGTGTTACCAAATGATCAATGGCGGTAATTCACATTCAAACTCACAGAAACAGTAGACCGCCATGTGCGACTCTCCATTCTCCTCTTCTCGACAAGAAACAGTGAATGTTGATGTTCACGAACATAGCGAACGCACGACAGCACTTTTTTTTCAATTGGACCTCTTCTACTAGGATAGTTAAACTAATCCAGTGGCGGTTAACACGAATCTGATTCCCCGGTAGCGCACCAAATCTGGTATCGATCCGTGTTCGTCTACTTCCAAGCAGGACCCCAATTTCCTTCGTCATTGGCGCTAGATGTAGTTCGATGTTGTGAGTGGTCCACGGGAGTGTAAGATAGGGATGTTACATTACATTAGGGAAGTATACACACAATTAACAACGTGGGCGACTATGATAATGACTTAACTTCGTGGGTGGCTCAGAGAAGCTGAGAGCGACAGGGACACGCTGACGAGAGGGCTAAAAACTGTCGCCGGATGAGTGATGTGGCCGCATTTTTTGCGACAGGGTCGACTGCGGCGCGGTCGCGGCTCGCTTCTACTGGCGCATCGCCGGAGCACGATTTTCGCCCACGTTCCTCATGGTGAAAGGAAGAGTCGTGAAAGAATATTAGCATATATTCCTTTTTAAACACCAACAAATTGTACAGAGCTGTCATAGATGAAACATCTATTGGTTTCGCTCGTTTCAAGGGTGTCTGAAAACGGTCGCGCTCAGTACCCGCCTGCTGGATCCAAACGTCACTGTCGGAGAAATGGTTCAACTTCACAGTAAACGAAAGTCTGTAATAAATATAAACCTCCTCAGACTACCTTTCATAGAATTTAAATAGAGCTTTATTAATGGCGAGCTGTCATCGAGAGTTCAAAACGTCCCCAAAGAATGTTCGGCGTGTACGTCAAAATTTCGCCCACTCCGTGACTGAAAGCTATGGAAAAAATGGGGAAACGTTCTGCATCTATACCGCAATATCCTTATAACTACAAAAAGCTCTTATCAACAGGGTCGAGCAGGACTTAATAGCTTGCTAACGGGGGTGGTAGAAATTTTCGAAATTTTTTCAAGGGGGATAGTGCATTTTTGAAATGGAAAAAAGTATGTGTTTCTAGCACGGTTAAAGGGGCGTTGCGTAATTTTTCGAAATCGGAGCGACCCCCCTCCCCATCATAAATTTTTTTAAATTCAAAGTTTCCGCGATCACTCCCCCCAAGGCGCGTTTTCTGAGCAGTTTATATTCGATCACTAAAACTGTAAGACGCCGAAAATTCGTTCAGTAGTCGGGCTCAAGCGTCTGAAACCTGAGCAACGCTTCGATCTCTCCCTTTGGTGACCATAAGAATCGAGAATTTCTGGATATCTTCACGAAATCCTCATTTCTGGTTCAAAATTTCTGCGACCCCCCTCCCACTTTCCGTTGCGAAATTTCTCAACCCCGCTTGATCTTGGTTTCTAGAAGAACAAGGTTACAGAAAAATATGAGAAATTCGTTGTAAACCACAGGAATATAACTTAGTCAAGTTTTTTTAAGCAGTGATGGAGATCGCTTGCGGAAATTCCCCGAGCAAAGTAGAAAATTTAATTCGAAGCATTTTACATGTTAGGAGTGTGAATTATTTCAATACAATACCGTTGGGATCGTAGATTTTCCCGGAAAAAGTTCTTACAGTCGGCCGTTAATCCGACAAGAACCTTGCCAGCGGGCTGCTGTACCCTGCCTTCCAGCTCAAGCCCGACTATTTCGTTATTTATGAATAGTATTTGACTTTTTGCTAGCTTACACTATGCTCACGACTAGCAGGACACTCAACGCAAGCAAGAAACAAATTGGTATCCAGCGCTCTTTGAATTCCACTTTGATTAGCCCTTTCATTCAGTTCTCGTTCTACCATATTGAGATTGTGACGTAATCTGTGCCAAAATTTCATGATTCTTCATCAATACAGTTATTGCTACTATACGGCACTGCATTTCACTGAGTACACCGCTACGACTGACAGTAGGGACGGAAACCGTGCTCTGACGATGCGCCAGTAATAGCGCGCCGCGACCGCGCCGCAGTCGACCCCGTCGCAAAAAATGCGGCCGAGTGATGTCTATTCTGCAGAAGACTAAATTCCGCTATAACCTGCAGAAGCCAGGGTTGAGCAGGCCGTTGAGCCAATTTTCGGCAGAGCTACGACCCTCCTTTTTGACGGAAATTTTCCAAAAAAAAAAATTGAAAATTTTTACCGAACCCCCTCCGGAGATCCTTTTTTCTCCAAAATTTCAACATCCCCTCCCAAATTTTCGTTTTTCACAGAAACTTTCCTGGATTTTCACGACCCCCCGTTGCGCTAGGTCCCAACCCTGCTCAACCCTGGCAGAAGCTCGAATCTAGAATCGTACTTCCTGCGCAGCGTTTATTGCAGGGTTCATACTTCACGAACGCGACAGGTTGCCCATCCTCCACACCGATTGTAAATCAATGAAGCTGAAAAGCACTCCTTGAGGTGTGAACAAGCGGCGACCTGATCGATGTGAGAGATTTCTATTGGATCGCGTCACAGTGCGATGACACTCGGACAAAGACTTAAGAACCCGGCTCATAATCAATATCGATTCCAAACGTCATGACCCCTGTCGCGGGAGGTGTTATTCCCTAAACAGCGCTGCTGGGACGACGAAATAAACCATTAAGAAGTTCCTCGAATAAGCCAAATGCAGTGAATGAACCCCTCTCCGTTCAGAATATAGCTGCGGAGAAGAAAAATGTGTTTTCCAGCTTAGTATCATCATAAAATTTTGCTTTGTTACCTGAGCAATTCCTGATCCCATGAGACCAGCGCCAACTATGGCAACATTGTGCACCTTGCTGCTCAACGGAACATTAGTCGTCGAAATGCAGCGATATAGTGGACAAGCCTTCGATGAGAGCATCTGGAAAGAAAAGAGCAAAATGATCGAGCTTTTCATAAACCTGACACAAACTAATCACGATTTATTGAGTTCAGCAATGATAAAACATACGATACGGTGAATAATATACAGCCCATGAAGAAATGTCCGTCAGGTCGGAGCATTTTGTTGAAGAAATGAACATGAAGACGCAGACTGCTGGAGAGCGCAACGAACCGATAACCATTCCAAAATTATACAACAATATATTAACATACGTTAGCATAAAGGTAACGGCTGATATCAATCCTTATCGTACTTCACCACATAAGCCTCATAGCTCTCAAGAAAAACATCAAAAATTGCGCAAGACTTAACTAGGGCTCCATCCTAACAGGTCTGTGACTATTATATCGGTATACCGTTTACATCCCGCTATGCGGTTCAGTGATGAGAGCTTCTTCGAAGAGACCGACCGGCTGAGTGACAGCAACGCTGGGGTTTCGGCGCACCATGGCGCAGTGCGATAAAGCGCTCCCCCCAGGGTTGAGCGGGCCGTTGCGACCGGCGACCAGAATTTTACGAACCCCCTGGGATTCCCAGGCATCAGCGTCTTGCGGGGTTTCAATTTTTGCGGTCGCCAAAGTTTTGGCCCGAAATTGAAGGTTAGGGGGATAGCAAAAATTTCGGACCATAAATGAGATTTTGGTGAGAATACTTCGAAAATTGTCGATATGTTCGGTTTCAAAAGGAAAGATCTCCATTTCTTAGGGTTAAGACGCTTGAGCCCGACTACTGAACGATTTTTTGGCGTCTGAAAGCTCAGTAGTCCAGTACAAACCAGAAATCGCGCCTCAGGTAGGGGGGGGGTCGCAAAAGTTTTGGATTGTGGAAGAGACACTGTCCATGTACGACTTTCAATTAATCTCGGCATTGACAAAGTTGATATTGACGCAGCTAATCTACCCGGACATAAGGCAGCTAATCTACCCGGACATATAGTCACCAGGTTGAAATGTGAACTTCCTACTTGTCCTGTACTGTACGTACTCATCAAGACCCATAAACTGCCCCCTGGAAGCGCTGATAGCCAGGATCCAACGTGTTTCAAAGTTCGGCCTATAATCAGCAACGTGGGTGGTCCTACAGATCGAATTTCATGGTTTCTCAATCTGGTTCTCGTTCAGCTGCTTAAATTTGTTCCAGCACACTTGCCGAATACCCAAAGTTTCCTCCTGAGGCTTCGCCAAGTCAATATGGACGATAAGTGCGTGATGGAATCGTTCGATGTCACCTCTTTGTACACTAATGTGCCAAAGGACAACGCCTTACAGGCCGTTTTCGAGATTCTCAGAGAGCAGCAGTCTAATGTCCATTTATACGGCCTCAGTATCGGACAGGTCATGACACTGCTCAATGAGTGTCTAAAATGCAACGTGTTCAGGTGGAATGGGGACTATTACAAGCAGATAAGAGGACTCGCGATGGGACAAAGGTTAGCTCCAATTCTGGCAGTAACCTTCATGTCAAAAGTGGAAAGTCCCATTCTGGATCGTTCTCCAATGCTGTATTGTCGCTATATAGATGACTGTTTTGTAGTGTGCTCTACCCAAGCTGAGATGGACGAATGTTTTGAGCTTTTGAACCAGCAATCAGAGGATATAACATTCACTCGAGAAACCCCTAAGGACAATTGGCTAGCCTTCCTAAATGTAGAAGTTCACAATTTTCAAGGAGTTTGCCGGACAAAGTGGTATCGAAAGCCGACTAGCAAAAATATCATCGTTCATTGCAGTTCGGCCCACCCCAGGAGAATGAAACGGGCGATTGTAGGTGGCATGTTCAGGACAGCAGCCACGGTTTCATCAGGTATTGAGGAAAAGACCGTTTCTAAAGAAATGGCAAAATCAATAGCGATTGCCAACGGATACGCTCCAGCAATATGGGATGTCAGAGGAGAGAGACGAAGTTATGCATCTGACCGACGCGATGAAGAAAGTACGAAGATACCTTTTTACCTGCCCTTCATCTCCGATGAATTAAGCACTGAAGTCCGTGCATGCATCCGAAAGGCTAACCTGAAGGATCTGGTCCGATTGGTTGAGATCCCACCCGCCAATCTCAAAAAACAGCTGACACGCAACCGTCTCTACGACCGTCTTTGTACTACTCCTTCATGTGTGGTCTGCCCTTCCGGAAGAGAGGGTGATTGCATGCTCACTGGGGTTGTGTACCTCATTTCATGTGAACTGTGCAAGGAAGAGTACATTGGTGAGACGGGCAGACCACTCTGTCTTAGGATAAAAGAGCACCTTAGCGGTCTCACTAAGTCAAAAAGTTGTACTCCTTTAGGAGACCACCGCGTCCGCGATCATGGCGATACGTTATTTGAAGTTGCGGTAAGTATTCTGGCGCGCGAGGCTGACATTTCTGCCCGCAAAACGCTTGAGGCATTCTGGATCGCTGCTAGGAATCCAAAAATCAATCGCAGGGAGGAGTGCGTCGCAATTACCCAAGATTTGGCACCTTACATGGACCTCTGCGGGCTATGTCACCTTAATCAGTCGCCCTAGGTGGTCCTTTGAGGCAGGTCGCTACCATATATAAGGAGGCCCGAGGCGCGAGTTTCATCCCCTGCGTTTTTCTCATCTGAGGGTTACTTGTTGAGCTCGTCGGCTCACAGTACTAGGTTGGTCTGTTTTTTTCCTTACCTCTTCGCGTCGTGGGTGGTCCTGCTTCCCACTGAAAGCGATACTGTTGAATGAAATGACGCTTGATCGGATAGTTTTTCCAAATGCTCTCTATTTTTCCAGGCTCCGAAGAAGGCGAAAGCGCCGAAACGTCAGCCGAATAAACCTGTACCATACTCGGTTCTAAGCTGCAGAAAACTACTGTCAATGTGGAAGAGACATTTTGGTGGTGGTGGGGGGTCGCTCCGATTGCGAAAAATCATCCAACGCCCGCCTGACCCTGCCAAGCACTACTGCCTCACTCTACCTTTTCAAGTGGTTTGGAGATAACCCCCAAATTTTCGAAAAATTTTACGAAGCACCCCAAAACTTTTTTTTTTCAAAAAAATATTCCCAAATTTTTACGACCCTCCCGTTGCGACCAGTCGCAAGCCTGCCCAACCCTGGCTCCCCCGGAAAAGATATACGCTGGTTCAATCTCGTCCGGTGTAAGCGTTTTGCGATCAACTCAGCACCTAAGTAGAAAAACTAAAAATGGCTAATGCTAAATAGAAAAGCGTTGAGAGAGGCTTCAGTGGTAGTGGGCTTGTTTGTAGAAAAAAAACGAAAGAGAGGGAGCGTCACCTGAGAAGTGAGAGAAAGTTTAATCTCCATTATCTCAAGCAAAGTAAGCATCCAACAACCAGGCTGCGTTTTGACAAGACCCATCATCTCTTCGACTTAAGGAAATAGGTTGCAATGAAGAAAAAATGTTGGGGCGGAGCTAACCACATCCGTCCTCAATCAACCGCGACGGAGAGGAAGCCTCTGCTGATTGTCCAACAGAGGGCGGATGAAGTTGGCCCAGCCCAATCCCTCCCTCCCTCCATGTGAACCACTTCAGGCCTACATCCAATGAAGGAAATTCTGGAGAAAAAAAACTATTCGTTAAAATCTAAACTTTGGTAATGATTTAGGCCTTTTGCGTAGAGAAAACTCTCCACCCACTTTCTCGCCAGTGGCCAATCATGTCATCCTCGGCATGCGCCTGCCGAGCCAATGATAAGCCAAAGGCGATAAGGTGGACGGAGAACCTTCATCCAACAACAGTCCAACTGAGAGCCCAAAAGATTCGGCAGTGCTCCACCTCTAAGACTGCAAAGGTGGCAAGAAGATTGGCCCATTTTTAATCCAAATGGGCTCATTACAATAAAAAATAATGGTGGGGACAAGGGGAGGAACGAGTACGGGGTGGGGTTACTTCCTCATTTGGGCAATCGTATATATATATATATATATATATATATATATATATATATATATATATATATATATAGCTCAGGCTGCTAGGATGAGTGCGGGCGGAGTAAGCAGCGGAGCGGTCGGTGATGGCAAAATATAACAGTGATAAGGAGATTTTGACATTAAAAGCTCGATAAGCCTTGCTTTTTTATAGGTCCTAAGGAGTGGGGAGACATCCTCCGATTGACCAGTGGAAGGAATACACCCATCCCGCAATCCTAACTCCTCCTGCACCGGTCAATGTTCTTCGTCCAAACTCGGCAAGGTTTCAGCAAGATCCAAAATTTTGACCCACTACGGTATAAGTACCGTAAAGTACCGTATTCCTCCAAAAGCCTGAAAACACACCTCACACTCGAGCTCAGCATGCATATTAATTACCCCCATGGACGAAGTCCGAAGAGCGGGGCAGTTACAATTTGTTTAGCGCAGGTTCAATGACCGTTGTAAAAGCAGAAAAAAAAACTAGTAAACGAGAGGAAACTTGTAAAATCGAACGGAAAAAAATAAGAAAATAGGTGAAGGGGTGACAATGTTGGAACGAATGATTGACACTGACGGAAACTAGTTCTTTATCTTAGAAGCGTAGGAAATATTTAGAAAGACAATATCTGGGTTAGTTTTGAATGACGAAGATGCCGAGAGAATTTGCAGCGAATGTGTAGAGGATTGCCAACGAACGAACAAAGTTCACTGCAAAGTCCACAAAACACACACGGAATGTGTGATCGATACGCACAAATACGATGGAGAACGAACACCACAACACTGGGGCAGCTCATCAATAGAAGTGTTACGACATTGCATCGTTATCTACGAGGTGGCCTTTGAAATTCACTCCCGCGCATGCAAGCTACTGCACAAAATCCAGCTAGAGCGCTTCACACTGAACCAACCTGACCTCATACCTTCCTCTAATAACAAAAGGATGCAGGCATCACAAACTCCATGTCGATACGGATACAAATTCTTATTAACATTACTCAGACAGTCGGTGGTACTCGGACGCCGACTTCTAGTTGTCGTGTCCGGTGAGCGCACCTAGGAGTGAGCGGGATAAGAGACGCAGACCGGTAGCTCCCCCAGCGAGACGGCTATGTCGATTTTCCCGGACGCAGACCAACAACCGTCAAACGACCAACACGAGAGTACATGTTGAAGGATTAGTGCAAACCCGCGCTGTATACGGAACGCGTGGGGGTTAGGTGGTCGGCCGATTAATGGTCGTTAAAGGGCAATGTCTTGATATTGCCGAGATGATCCAAAAGGAAGGAGGCCTGGGGACTGGAGCCTCCTAGGCAAATTTTGTAGGAAACAGGCCTTACGGCTTGTTTCCTAACAACTTTAGCGCTTCGTCATGAAGCATCACGAAAAACCGACGGCCTACAACAGCGTGAAGGGGCGCTCACCGCCAAAATTTGCTAGAGGTCGGCGTCCGAGAAGGCTCTGTGGCCGGTGAGCGCCCGTCCTCCAGGCCAGACGTCGCTGTGGGAGCGTCCGAGCTCCGCATCGGCGGCGTCCGAGTACCACCGACTATCTGAGTAGTTAGAACTGTTGCGAAAGCAATTAAGTGCGCTCAATGCGTCACATTGTGGCATTGGAGCGCGCCAACAGAGGGTCAAGTCGCGAAGAGAAAAACAGGGACGAAGGTGAGAGCGCGTAACATGAGAATTAGGACTGGCAGAAGACCCGACTTTTCAGTAGAAAATTGACCACAGTCCAGTTAGGGTCGTTCAAGCTCATTCAATGGTTGAGAAGTACAACAAGCAAACTCTAGGACAATGCGATTCACAGCATAATAGGATGAAGTGCAGCTGGAGAGCTCCTACACCTGCTATGCTGCAAATTGGTCTGCTCAAGCAGCCGACCTTCCTTGTGTGCCGCTGATATCTTTAAAGGCCCAGTCCAATCTCAGAATCGTTTTCCAGCTCTTTGCATAAGCCCACTGACCACAATGGCGTCTCCAGAATTGCTCAAAACCCACTACGAGAGGAAGCAACGAGATTTTCGTGGACGAATTCTTTCGGGCCTGTTGTTCCTCGCCGTTCGCAGCCATAGCATCAGGGATGAACGGAGATTGTATTCAAAACATGCCATCGCTGATCGCGGCGGTGGCATGTTTTGAATACAAATCGACGTGCGACGCGATTTCGATAGATGCTCATGGTTATCATCCCATCCAGGGTTGAGAGGAAATATTTTTCGAAACCTCGGAATTCGGAAGTCGGAACAATCATTTGAATTTCGGAAATCGGAACGCCAAAAACCATCGGAAAATCGGGTAATCGGAGATACATTCACCTGGATAGATTCCAACCATCCATGGTGGCTGTATGTACCTACCGTACTTCTAATATATTAAGCCTTGGAAACTTTTCTTGATCTCTAGCTGGGAGGAGATCTACTCCCAATAAAAAGACTTGATGAAGCTTAATCTTCTTTATTTTTCACGAAAGTCAGATACACGACAAAAACCGAGAATCCAGACTAACGATGCTCAAAATTCGCTTCAAATAAGCATTTTCATGTAGCACACTATAGATATCATATAGACAATACTCACTAATTGACAGTAGCTCAATAAGATATCATTTCATGTACTGTAACTTGAATAGTGAGTGTAACCCTTCTATAACAAGAAATGTGTATATAGACCAGTAGAATCGCAACAAGTAGACCAAAATACATATGGGCAAAAATACTATAGTAGGTAATGGCCACTTGCTAAACATGGTCTAGCGGATGGGCGAGGCGCGCTCATTGCTGCGGGCCGTGAGGAGTTCGCGACACCAACGGCTAACAGCGTTTCGATCGCGCGTCTATAGTTGCAGCCCCGTCCATTTACTACACTACATTCTGAGAAGAGGCCATATGTACCTACAATCTGTTCAGACTGCAAGCTCTACTTGAACATAAACATGGACACAGGCCCCAATTAGATACAATAAAAGCATGGACAAAGCCAAATCTCCCTGAGAAAGAAAAGAGCCCAGTTTGAGAATGGTTCAACCTGAATCTGACGGACAAGAGCCCAACCACAGTGTGTTTTTGTTCATTTCAAGAAAATATAGTTCCTGTCGATATGTGAAACCTCATTCCTTGCTCTTTTTTAAACATCAAAACAATCCCCCGGTTCAGGTTTAGCCCTTAAAGAACATCCTAAAGGTCTGGCAGAAAACAATGTAAAACCTTCTAAAATTGTAATCTTTTAATCATTTCCGAATCTTTCCGCATTTTGGGGCATTTTTTTCGGAAATCGGAAGGCAAAAAACATCGAAAATCGGAATTCCGCTCATCCGTGATCCCATCGTGTCTCGCGGCAATCGATCTCTGAAAGAGGCCTTGGGCGTTCCAAAGCCTTCAGTTTCACGCATTTATGGATTCCCGCGTTCCTCATTCCGAAAAATGCAGAAAGTGCTGCGAAACGCGAAAATATCGGGTCATCTGGGACGGAAAAAACAACAGATGATTTCTAAATTTTTCCGCGCTTCCAAAAACCGCACTTCCGCGCATTCTAAGGCATTTCGCTCCCGAGACCCGAGAAGAAATCTGAGCCGAAATTCTATTTTCGAGACTTTGTATTTTTATTCAGCTCATCCCTGCATAGCACCAGAGATCACACTGTAAAACTCGGCCGCTAACACATGATACGTCTGGTCCCTGTTGAGACCGAAAACCCTGAAGTGGTGGGAGGGAATGGGTAGTCAATTTTTCTCGCTAATTCGGAACAGTCGGGATCAGGGATGTGCGGCAAACGATTCTGAAAAATCGGCGAGGGGGAATCGGCAAATTTTACCCAAAAACGGCCGGCAAACGGCAATCGACAAACGGCAAAATAGAACCTCGTACAAAAAACGATTCTAATGCCCTAGAAGATATACTACTTCCTAATGCACATATCGTTTTTCAACAGCAAGATAAGAAATTGTTTTTCAATAACTCCTCAAGAAGTTGAACCTCTTACGTTGGAACAATACCACATATTAAAAAAAACAGCACCGGAATGAGTATTCTATTCAACACTAGTAATATGAATGTTGTGGCAGAGGATAGTAATTTTTGAAGGTTCTCTAATTTTAACCTTTTCGGATCAGTAGTCATTCATTTGTTTCGTGTTTCAAATTTATCGCACAACACTTAGAGTGGGATGCAATCCGAGTTAGGAGAGTGAGCACTCAAGATTTTTTTTCAAAAAATGAAGAGCTCAATAAGGTGTTACATACTTGAGTTTTTCTTACAAGCGTGGCACCCACGCCGCTTCACGGCGTACTTGTTGGCATGTCTAACGGTGTGTTTACTATTCGACCGGAATCTGGATAAAAGATAATGTCGTGTAAAAAAGCTACTAAAACGCATGTTTTTTGACAGTTTTGGGAGCATTCTAGAGAAACTGCTCCACCTTCGACAGCCCTCTCCCCCTTTCCCTCCCCCGTTCTTTCGAATCTCTCCTGAACTGCGCTCTAACAGCACAAATGCATGCGAATGGGCAGTTTTTATTAGGCTTCTACAAAATACGACTTCTGAAAAACTGTGGTCATCTCAAATCACCTCCTTCCTGAACTATACGCCAACCCGTCCTCCCAACTGGGGCGGCATGCATGAACACGCGAACACGGGGTTTGAAATCCCCGTGCGTGGGCCCCTCCGTGCTGGACGTGCTCTCTCGCTCTTCACTCCGCGCATGGGTCTCAGCGCTCGACGTTCACTCTCGCGCGCGCTGCGACGCGACGCGATTCCCCTCACCCTTCTATTGCGTTCATGCATGCCGGTCCTGATCACCTCCGTGCATCCAGTTTCGTCAGTTTGTAGTCAAGCAACAAATTGGATCAAAGTGGACGTTTGACTCGCCGCGTACCCCCTCTTCGACCCTTCCAACTCAGAACTCCAACTTTCAACTCAGTAGCCTATTTTTTTCAGCGCAATCGCAAGCATAGCAGAATATGACAAAGTGCATAACCCCACAAACTGCCACTATAGTCTAGCATCCTTTGCGCGGCGCTTTGCACAGTCATAGTGAAATCTTGCTCACACTTCAAGACTGACGCTCAGCAAGTTTTGCACTCATTCGCCAGCCCTCTGCGCACTCCTAGCGAGCTCTCGGCGCTTGGCGCGTTCTCAGTCGGGTCCTACACCAGGGCTGTGCGTAACTGAATTTTGTAATTTCGTAAATCGTAATTTTTAAAATTCCTCGTAATTCGTAAATCGTAATTCGTAAATCGTAACTGATAATGAGTAATAAGCCCACACATGACCCAAACCTCATTCGATGTGGAAACACCGTAGCATTTCAGTGATAAGGTGTCTCCATCTCGAAGGAGGTTGGAGGTTGAGTTTCAGAGTGACATTTTTAGAGCAGCTCTTGAATAAATATTCAGTACACATACGCGGGGTAGGAACGACTTTAATAGACCAAATGGAAACTCTAAGTTTATTTAAAGGCTTTGTTCGGGATAAACTTCATCCTCGAATTTTTCCTGGCAAACGCTTCTCGTGGCTCTTAGAAGCAGAAGCAGAAAAAACGGGACGAAAAGCTACCCAGGAGCCGCAAAACGGCTTAGAAAAGTGTGCAAACCCCGCCGCTTTGGGCAAGTCCGGCGCCTTTTCCGCCCCTCGACATGAACAAAGGAACACTAGAGATAGTGAGATGAGCGATGGCTTCCGATCAAAGCCACGTTCTTCTCTTCATTCTCAACTTCTCTCTTTACTCAAGTCAGCTCGCATACATTGGATGCAAAAGACGGAAGTTACAAGCCTCGGACAACTCGTCCACCATGCCTCCCTAGCTCAATTTTTGAGGAACCATAACCCCATTCCCAGAAGGTTTTATACAATTTTAGAAGCATCACTGGAATCAGAATGGGACCGGTTTCAAGATGGGCAAAAAACAGAAAATCGATTTTTATCGCGAACAGTGCCTTTAAGTACCACCACACCTGTGCCAGGTTTCGTACAACTTTTGAATACGAAAGCATAGGGAATTATCGCTCTACCAAACACAGTTCAGTTGAAGCCAAGGAGGGCAACACTGTGATGAAAAAAAATTTACGGTTGGATAGTTTTAGCCTTAACCTTTTAGGGAAGGATGCTTGGATAAGGTGGCCATTTCAAAGGGGATATACATTTACCTTTGAATATATACATTTACAAAACCACTTCTTGACGCAGAAAACGAGTCTGCTCTCTATATTTGTAAAGCGTTGCTCTGAACGGAGTTATAAGCGTTCCTCCCCATAAGCGTAAGTTTGTTGAGATGGAGACGGCGGTATGAGTGGTGAAGGTTGTTTAGGATTCTGAAATGCAAAAGGGTGAGGGCTCGCTCTAAATCTGCGCTTTCAAAAATTAGGTTCTTCATCTTCTTTTCTTTTGCGTTCAGAATTTGCTCCTCATTAAAACATTTGAAAACTTCTTTGAAAAAGTAGGAGACTCTGCAGCCATAATTTCTTAGAAATATTTCAAACCAAATTTTGAAATTACGGATTACGGCAGAAATGAAATTACGGCAGATTTGAATTCACGAAGTTCCACTTTTTTGTTTGTATTTTTTTAACCGCTAAAGATGAATGCGTGGGGAAGGTTGTTTTTGAAATCTCCGCAAAATTCTGCAACGAAGTGTAACGTTGGCAGGGAACCGGAAGAGACTTTGCGTTTCACTGTTGAATGTCGGCGCAAACTGGGTGCCACATGCTGTAACATAGGTGCACCGAGTTTGCGCCAACCTCCAATGGGGAACGCAAAGTCTCTTCAGGATCCATGCCGGTGGTATATTGGGTTCCAACCTTTACTCGCTCCATGAGCCAGCCAGGTCTTTGGAGCCGAGCCCCATATTTACTGTCTATTTATGTGGGAATGGAATTGCTGTCCGCAGCTGCAGGCGACCGCTTTAGAAGTTTACAGAGAGCTAGAAGATAGTGGTGCTGGGACGAATATCAATTATGTCAGGACCTCGCGGTCACAGCATGATTCTGTTTGCAGTAAGTGTTGCAACAGCGGTTGTCTGTAACTGCGGACCGAAATTTTGGTCCGATTTAGACTGCAGCTCCACCAAAGGTCTGCGTCCCTGGTGTTCATCATGTGACAAGAGCATTCCATGGAAGTAAATAGCTGTGAAGCTACCGACCTGGCTCGGCTTGGGGCAAGGAAAGGTTGGAACCAAATAATAAGTTTGGGTCCGTCAGAGTGAGAACGGGAGCGATTGGTCATTCCTAAAGCTCGTTACCAACAAATATAGTTCTCCATGACTAACCTACTGCTGACTTCGACCGGCCGGGCATGCACGGGTACGGGTTCACCGAAAATTAAAAATTTGAAGAGTAATCAAGTATTAGGGGCGTGTCAAATTTGAAAGTGTTGAAGTTGTGTCGTATTGAAAGTGTTAAATTTATATTTGCACTAGACCGTCGATTGGAATTGCTCATTTAACCGCGTTTTCACGTTTTATTACGATTTGTTACGGTTCGTTACGATTTTGGTCCCAAATTTCGTAAATCGTAAAAAAAGTTGCCAAAAACGCCCGTAATTCGTAAACCGTAATTCGTAATTACGCAGAGCCCTGTCCTACACCAGGGCTGTGCGTAATTACGAATTACGATTTACGATTTACGAATTACGGGTGTTTTTAGCAATTTTTTTACGATTTACGATTTACGAAACGTCGCCCCAAAATCGTAACGAATCGTAACAAATCGTAACAAATCGTGAAAATGCAGTTGAAAGAACAATATAAGTTTGCGGTCCAGAGCATAGACAAATGTAGCTCTTCTTTAACATTCCTAATATGTGATTATTCTTTCCAATCTCTATTTTCCGTTAAATCTTAAGCAGCCTAATCATCCGTCGAGAAGACTATTAAATCCTATAAGAGAGAGAGATCGATCAGATTGCCGTTTGCCGATGCTTCGAACAAAGTGAATGTACAGAGATGGACCGACTCGAATCAAGAGCGGCTTCGTCTCTTACGCGCGGAGCACACCCGGTTCGTGAAAGATTATCTCGCCAAAGCGGCCGTCAACCCTATTTCCGGTGATGTGCCGCCCAGGGCATGTGATACCGAGTCCGAGCTCGGTAGGCGCGCCAGATGTATCCTCGCTTCGTTACGCTGCGGACATTCTCCATGGCTTATGTCTTACCTGCACAGGACCGACAATAGCCAGCCTGACGTGTGCCCGGACTGAGGAAACCAAGGCCATGACACTAAGCACCTATTTGATTGTCCGAAAAAGCCAACAACGCTCAGTATAATAGACTTGTGGACGAATCCAGTGCTGGTCGCCCAGTTTCTCAACTTGTGACGAAACCCCTCTCAGTGGCTGCAAAGAAGAAGAAGATTCCCAGCCGAGCGTGGACTATAAGGCATGGCGTAATATAATAGCTGACAACGAGATTCAGGTATGACCGACCGCTCTGCTTCTCACACTGACCGACTCAAAAGTATTGAAGGGTTCCAACCTTTGCTTGCTTCACATGCCAGCCAGGTCGGCGAAGCCGACCTCCACAGTTCTTTATCTCCATGTAATGATCTCGTCCGCCATCATGAACACGAGATACGCAGACATATGGTAGAGCTACCGCCTACATCGGAGCTGAATTCCAGTCTGGAGTTGCAGACAACCGCTGTTGCAACACTTATTGCAAGCAGGGCATGCTGGGACTACGAGGTCCTGGCACGATTAGTCTTCGTTCCAGCAAGCTTATCGTCGAACTCCAGGCTGCAATAGCGATCGTCTGCAACTGCGGACTCGAGCTCCATCCCGCCTCGGGCATTTGGGGGGTACCAGCCGAGGTGATTTCGGACGAGGGGGCTGATCCGAGGATACGAATCCGGGGGCGGAGTCGTGGTTCGCGCGAGCCGAGGGCCAAAGGGGCTCGTCCGAGGGGGCGACGCCGTTTTCCTCGTAGGACCTCTCAAAACAGCAGCAGCGCCGTCCTTCAAACTAATCATCCACATCGTGCTTTTCTCATCTGCACAAGTGTCCTGTTGCTAATCCTTCATTGTTTTCTAGGGCACCTTTCGTTGTCTTCTTCATTTCGAGCTTCAAACTGCGATTCGGTTGCGAAAGTGGAATCGTAAGAATGTATAACGATTCTTAGCCGGAAAATATTTTCATGGAGAATAAATTTGGGTGCTATGTGGGAAGGGAGGGCCACTGGTGTATCTCACTTGGCCACGCCCATTTTTCCGTGCCGCAGTGACTCTCCTGATTTTGGCAGGGGAGGGAAACCCCGGGTAGGTGCTCAAATTTAGTGCGGCACAGTAAAATGGGCGTGGCCACGTCCATCGCCCCATAGTGCTCCCCCCCTTCCCACATAGCACCTAAATTTGAAGGCAAGGAGATGAAGCTGTTTGCATAGTTATCCGAAATTCTTCGGACGGAATGTATACGATGCATCAAGTTTGAAATTTCTATTGAATATGTTTTGCACTTCTCGGGAACCTCCTTGAGGATAAAAACCGCTATCACGTACAAATATCGATGTCTGTTGGGCTCTTATCTTTTCAGACGTGACGTCAGGACATACAAATGTGAGGAAGATGGAAATCGGGACACATGAATTTCTTTTATTGTGGGTCGTCATGTGAATGAATTTTACCGCTCACACATAAACTCTACCAATTTTAACTCGTCGGATTTCAGCACCATGGGAGCCCGTTTTGGAATGCTCCAAAGGCTGCCGTCGATGAAGAAGATGCCGGCCTGCCCAAATCACATGCAAACGTGGCTCAACTCGGGATGGCGCAAAGCTGCTGCTGTCGATGAAGACGATATCGACTTCATTGAACAAACAAGGAAATGTGATTGTAGTTGCCCGGTGTCATTATAGATTTCCTATGTTTAGCATCATATATTTAGATTTCCTAGCAGGGTTGAGCAGGCCTTTTTTTTCAAAAGTTCGAGAGAAATTTTTCCCAAAAATTTCCTTCAAAACAAATTTTACGACCTCCCCTTGCGCCGAGTCGCAACCCTGTTCAACCCTGTTTTCTATATTCAGCATCTCGAGTAGCACGCTGTAGAAACGTTTTTCTCAAGTACTTCCTCATTTTTCATATAATATGATACTTCGGGTCGACAGGAAAAGCAGAGTTTATCATTTGTGTTGTTCAACCTATCTTGTTGATTCGTGAGTGGGCTTTTTTGTTTTTGAGAATTCCTGCCTTGTCTTCTACTTCTCGTTTGATTGTGGACCTGTAGTCTTTGCCCTTCCGTCATTGGAAGCGTCATTCTATGCTTGTTTTGAGAGTTCGAAACATCTTAGTATGAGCGTACACTGATTAGTTCGAGTCTGGTTGCTAACCCCATCAATAATCATGAACAATTGTTGTGTTCAATTTTTTTCGCAAACAGATAAATCGCAACATCTGCCGAAGTCATCTGAAATTTCGTGGTTGAACGTCAATTCAATAAATCATGAAGTCATTTTTGTTAATTATTAGTACTTGTACGCATAAAAAATGAGTATTATGGTAATAGTGGTAGCAAAATAAGAGTTAAAGTAGTGTATTAGTAGTAATAAAGCTAATACAATAACAAAATAATGGTTAAAATATCGTGGAGTGAGATGAGAACCTCTATTCCCATTATTACGATTTGAAAGACCCGCGCTTCACTCGAAAAGGTCCGCGGATCAGCTCCAAAGACAAGCGGGGGGACGGTCCGAGGGCGCTGGGGGGCTGCTGCCGAGTTTGGGACGCTCGGATGAGTCCCCAACGAACACTCGGCTGGTGCCCCCCGAATGTCCGAGGTCATAGAAGTTAAACATGGGGTTCGGCTCTTAAGGCCTAGCTGGTCTATGGAGCAAATAATTTCTGGAACCCACAACCTTCACCGCGAATGTCCTAGCCGTTTCGCTCCTTTTAAGTTTTTTTTTTCTCCTGGAAGGTTGTACTAACATGTTTTACCTACTAAAGTAAATGCCTCAAGTTTTGCCCTACATTTGTTTCAAATGGTTTGACCAAGCTATTTTATTCACAGTGATTAAGCTCAATTCCAAAAAGAAAAAATAAAAGTGAAAAAAATTCTGAAATAAAATTGGCTACCTGTTGCCACAAGCGCCTTTTTAATATTTGAGTGCACAGGAAATTAAATGAATATTGGAATACATGAATATTCGATTCATTCGGCAATCGACTACTGGCCCTTTTCCCAACTTTTTATTTGCTCGGGTACTCAAACTGTTAGTTTGGGCGCTGAACACGATTATGAGGTCCGTTTCCGGATTTTCGTGAAGATAGTGGGCTTTTTAGAGGGCAGCTGCGATGGGCATATTTGGACTTTTCGTCCAAAAGTGGTTTTAGAAAAGTACCTTTCATTTGGAATGGTTACTATGACTTATAGTGGTTCCCTTGCTAGTAATTCGTGTGGTTGAACTTGCTATTTTCTATATCTGCATTCATGCTTTTGATTGCTTTGCTTCAATTATACGTTTACATGAAAATGTAATAAACATACTACATTTCTTGTTTCTAGTTCCATCGTGGGACAATAGTAGAATGTGTATGCAATGATGCACTCATTGCCTGTTGCATCATCCTCATCTACCGCAGCGTTCGCCTTCGTTCCAGCATTCGTTTCGCAAGGCAGCTAGCTGCGTTGGGAGCTAGCTGCCCAGCGGAACGGCTGCGAACGAGTTAAGTTCCGAGGGAAGCGGCGAACCTTTCGGGCTAGAATTGCCGTTTGACGGCTGCGAACGAGTTGTATTTCAGGGAAAACGGGGAATGTTTCTGGCTGGACCGGCTGTTTGACGGCTGCGAACCAGTGATCTTTCGGCGAAAACGGCTAACGTCTCGTATTGGACCTTGCGGGCAAAACGGCTGCGAACGGCCATCTCTCGGGCTGAGTGCCAAAGCTTTCGGACTAGAAATTGTCCGTCAAACGGCTGCAAACACCAGACATGGGGAAGAGAACGGTGGATTTTTCGGGTCAACCCCGCCCCTTTTGAGTTTTGTTACGCTCGCGGTCTGCCGAAAGGATGGCGTTCGGCCGCCGTACGAAACGCCGTCCTGTCTGAGGAGGAAAGTTTCAAGAAAAATTATGACTGCAGTCTATCAGCTTTTCACAAACGTTATTACATGTTTTTAATGTTGGAATTCAAGCAAATGCAAAGAAAAAAGAAGAGTAAGAATTTTTTCATTTTTGGAGTCAGAGATTTGGAGGGAACCTCCACCGTTTCGCATTTCAGATTCCCAAACAACCTAAACATCGCGAACCGCTATCACCACCGCAACAAACTTATGTTTATGGGAAGGGACGCTAATAAATTCATTCGGAGAAAAGCTTCACAAATGTAGAGGGCAGACTTGAATGGTTCAGAAAGTGGTTTTGGAAACGTACATATACCCTTCTTGGAAATAATCACCATGTCCAAGTATCCTTCCCTTGATCGATCGTATCTAAAACTATCGAACCGCGATTTTTTTCCTCATGACAGTGTTGACCTCCTTAGCTTGGATTGAACTGTGTTTAGTGAGGCGATGATTCTTCATGTTTTTGCGCTTCTCTATGTTTCAAAACTTGGGCAGACGTGGCAGAAGTTTGACACTTGAATACGCGTAGAATTTCAGTTTTGTCTATTTCATTGGTATTTATTCCACTTATGTATGCTGGGAATTTTTTCAAGTACTGCTTGAAACAGTTTCATTTTAAACCTCAACCTCGAACTACTTCTAGAAATAAACACTTCATCACTGAACTTGTGAGACGTTCCTACATCGAGTGAGGTTCGGGCTATGTGTGGGATTATTACTCATCATCAGTTACGAATTACGAATTACGTTTTACGAATTACGAGGAATTTTGGAAATTACGATTTACGATTTACGAAATTTCAAAATTCAGTTACGCACAGCCCTGTCCTACACACGTTCCTTGGCGTTTGGGGCTCTTCCAGTTTATTCCCACTCACTGTTCCCGACGCCTGGCACACTCGCACTTGGGTCCCATATGGTTCCTCGTCGCTCTGCGCGCTCCCACTGAAGTTCGGCATATTCTGTGGTGAACGGTCACCGGTCAACTCTATCCGTTTAATGTAATGAAAAATGATCTCAATAGAAATGTGTTTTCAAATACCTAAAACAAATTGAGACATTCAGTGGTTTAACTGAAATCTTTGTGTCCCTTCCTCTCCTCAAAATTGTTCAGGGTACTAACTTTAGCCCGAAGGGTCCTACGTAATTGCCCAGGCATCCACAAGAAGGGCTGGAGAATTAGGGACTCTTCAGACTAGTGGATCTACACGAGCATGACCACACGATTCTAGCAAGTGCTTAGACGTGACCGATCGCGTTGTAGGTTACGCCAACCGGCTCAAAGTTTTTGAAGTATGTATAGCCTGTCTCTTTCCTTTCGAGCCAGTCGCAACACGGCTTGTCGGGTCCTAATGGCGGCGATTGACTTACTTGACTTAATCGGTTGGCTTTCGCCTGACGCGGTTATTCCGCATCTTCACCAAGGTGTGCCGTCCTAGTAGTCAGCCGTGTCCATTTTTCACGTTCTTCAGCCACAATTTGAACACATTCCGTCCAGCTGTCACTATTCCATTTCCTGCGAAACGGAACATCGCGCCTGAACTGTCTATCGATGCCGAGTGACTTCAAATCCTCTTTAACCACATCCGTCCAGAACTTTCGCCTACGCCCAGGTGACCGTTTCCAGACAGGATTTGGAAGCATTCTCAAAGCGTGTTGTACGAGACGATCCGGCGTTCTTCTTAGTACATGCCCGAGCAGTCGAAGTCGACTTTCCATTGCTGCTTGAGATGGCGTTAGGAGATGCTGGCACCTCCCTCCTGTCAAGCGCTTATGTACTGCGTCGATTTCCTGGTAAAGGTCTTCGTTATGGCATACACGCGGCCAGAAATATCCAAGCAAACGCCTAAAAAGCTTCCTCTCCGTGCAATCCAACCTTTCCATCTGCGTCTTCGGTGCTGCCCACGTCTCCGATCCGTACATCATGATAGGGCGAATAGCGGATAGGTAAACGCGCAACTTTACTTCCTTCGCGATGGTGGTAGACCACAAACACTTGGTTAGAGAATTAAATGCAGACGTAGCTTTCGCACATCGTTGTCGAATATCCGCTGCATAACTACCATCGTTCTTCAGCAAACAGCCCAAATAACAGAAATCGTCCACCAGTTCGATACGTTGTCCGTTCACACAAACTCCCGTTGGAGGCCTCTGAGAGACCCACATCTGCTTGCATTTGTCGGGACGAAGACGAAGTCCATAGGCTGCGGCATACTTCGAAACGAGGTTCACAATCCTTTGCGGTTTTGCGTTGTTTTCAGCGAATAACACGATGTCGTCGGCGTACTCCAGGTCGACAAGGGAGCGTCCTGATGCTGTTAGGATCACATCGGCAGGAAACTGTTCTGCAACTCTACGCATGATGTCATCAACGGCGAAGTTGAAAAGAAAAGGTCCTGCAACGGCTCCTTGCCTTACTCCTGTTTTCACCTCGAAAGCTGACGTAAATCCAGAAGGTGTACGAACTGCTGCTGTTGTTCCTTTGTTCATGTCCTCGATTAACCGAACATACTTTTCCGGGACTCCATCTGCTCGCAGAGCATTGAGCAATCGATCACGATGAGGAGAGTCGAACGCGGCTTCAAAGTCCAAAAAAGGAAGCTGTGACGGCTTCGAATACCGCTGCCACGATTCAATTGCTCTCCTCACGACGAACACTTGGTCGATGGTCGATCTTCCAGGTCGAAAACCGGCTTGCTCGTCTCTGGTCGTTCTTTCACGATGTTTGATAAGTCGCTCGAGAATGATACGTTCTAAAACCTTGTACATGACACGAAGTAGGGAGATTGCTCTGTAGTTGTTAGGATCCGTGACGGATAGCTTCTTGTGAAGAGGTACGATGATCGCATGTCTCCACGAATCGGGTATCCTTGCGCTCATCCATATAGCACGGATGGTGTTGGTCATTTCACGAATCCCAGACAGAGGAAGAGCTTTCAGCATTTCAGCAGTGATGTTGTCATCTCCACCAGCTTTTCCATTCTTCATTTTCCGGACACAATCCAAAACTTCAGACTCAGTCGGCGGTTCCTCACTGACATCGTAATGTGCTCTCTGAACATGCAGGAGCTCAGGTACTGATGGCGCTGGACGATCCAGTAGTGAACTGAAGTAATCCTTCCATATTGGCAGCGTCGCATCACCAACTGCAACTCTATTGGTAGTGTTCAAGACAGGAGAACATCTCTTCATCTTCCCGCTATACTGTCGCAGCAACGTGTAGGCTTTCCTCGGATTCTTCTCCTCCCAAGCCTTCTCGAACTCCTTAGCTCTACACGTCCACTCTCGCTCGCGGTCACTTTGAAGCTGCCGACGCAACTTCCTCCTCAGACGCTTCTCCTCCACGAAGTTTCCTGCAGTTCGGAGAGCACATACTCTGTTGTAGGTAGATGTTGTTTCTTCCGAGACGTAGGCGAACTTCTTCTCAGGCTGTACAACCGGGAGTGCCTCTTTCGAAGCGTCCTGGATGCACTTGACAAAAGAATCTGCGTCGCAAAGTTTCTTCTTAGTCCGTACTCCGATGTGAACAGAAACGTGTTGTCAAAAATTCCCTCTGCACTCTTCATCTCTGAGACCTGTCATGTCAATCCTCTGGAGAGGCTGAGCCCCTCGCTTCCTCTTATGAATTCTCGCAGTGAAGTTTAACAGAACAGGACGGTGATCCGAATCGAATGCGACATCCCACACAGCTCTAGATCTTCGAATGTCCGATACTGGAATATTCCTCGTCAGGACATAGTCAAGCTGTAGTTTCAAAGTTGTCATCTTCCGCTTCCGCTGCTCTTCTGGAGATAGCTGGGTTGGTCCCTGCCACGTAAGCTGATGGCGGCGATGATTCCTCTTGAATGTCGATACAATAATCAGACCACTGCGTTCACAAAAGTCGACAAGGCGGTAGCCATTGTCCGATGTTTGCTCCACTGGGTAGAACCATTTACCGAGTACTTCGGATTCCTGATCAAGTCCCATCTTCGCATTTGCGTCAATCCCCACGACAACAGCATGTTGACAAGGTATCCTGGCCAGCAACGTATTGAGTTCCTCATAAAACGCATCCTTCGAATTGTCTTCGGCGGTTTCAGTGGGCGCATGAGCACTCTTTATCCACAGATTGAATCCTCTGTGATCCCGCAGTCGTACGAATGCATTCCGACACGACGTTGAGCCGAACTCCTTGACCATACCATTAAAATCCTTCCTTACAGCTATTGCACAGCCTCCCACTCTCCTATCTTCAGCGTTACCGCAGTAGATGGTGTACTCTCCGACGCTGATGACGGGTCTATCCTTGAGGCGGGTTTCCTGCAAAGCAGCAAACGGTGCATGGAAATAGCTCAGAAGTCTGGATAGCGCAGTTTTTTGGATATCACTCGACAGCGATCGACAGTTCAGGGTGGCGAAACTGTGACTTGTGACCAAAGACTCCATGAACTCCCTAGGTACGGATCCTAAGGTGTTATGGACCGGAGGCCTTGGCGTGCCGGACGGCGACACCTTTATGCAATGTGCGGGATACTTTCGCGATATAGTTGTGCACGCTATATCGCTCGAACGTTCCCTGTGTACACTCAAACGTCTGCTGGGTTCAGTAGAAGCAGGGGCACCAACGAGCAGGTACCAACAGACTTGTATACACACCCCCAATGGCGGCGATTATAATCTATTACGAGTTTTTTTGCCGAATTTTGTCGAAAAGTGAGGGTGAAAACTGCCAACGACAATCGACAAGATTTGTCCGAAAATGGCCGGGAAACGGTGACCGGCAACCCGCAAACGGCAATGGCCGCACATCCCTGGTCGGGATTTCGTGTTTGTCTAGGTTGCTACGCAAAATTTACCCACGAGCTTGAACTGTGGCTCTGAGCTCGAGTTCAACCAATCAACGACTTTATTGTGAAGTAGCGAAACCTAACGTCTGCATAGATCATCGTGATACAAAACGTTTTTTAGCAGCCTGGATTCTGTGTTACCGTGACCCCATTCGCCGTGGAGCGCGTTATGATATCATCGAGCGCCAGCGTCGCACCTAAGGGGTATTTTAGACTCAGATCAGCCACGGCGAGTGTTTTTGTTTTGAAACTGAAGGTATTTATCATCTCCATTGTATTCTTAGGTATTTATAGCGCGTTTCAGTGTTTTTCTTGCTTGTATCCCTCCACTTAAAAAGCTGTGTTCTTTTGAGTTTCTGCTTATGCCTTTCTCTTATTATTTCTATCGGAGTCGTTCCATTTCTTAAATCCACGGTTCAACATCACTATTCTCACATCAGTCGAGGTCTTTATATGTGTCGCCCAGATAGGGAATTCGATCGCAACTTCACTCCTTCGGTACACTATTCTGTTTCTCTCGATATCTATGTGCTATATCTAGGTGCACCTTAATAAACACATATGGCTGATACCTTATTTCATGTAAACGCAGTTGTTTTTAACATGTCAATGCTGTAGTGATTTTTTCCGCTACCTCTAGTCACTACTTTTCATTCTTCGTACCTGAAAAAGAACTGCATCATGACAGAGAAGTCGTACATACGTTCACTACGATTGACCATTCACGATCGCATATCTCATCACAAGAACGTGCTTTCAGAATGTCGAGTTCTCACCACAATAAGGAATGTCCGGACATATGCTTAATCGGAATGTTCTCCTCCCTACATTTGCTTACAAGTTTCGTGGTCCGGGTGCAGCTGCAGTTTAACACCATATCTGAACCTTTGTTAGATAAAAAAGTTCGGTCTGCAATAGAAACCATGACTGTGAAAGATTCTCAGCAAGCTCGTTTTTCTAGTGCTGCACGCATTCACATTTTTGGGAAGGTAATCATCGTTTGAATTAGTCCGGTATCGTGCCTACCGCTAATGCTAAGCAATATCAATTTTTCATCTCAACATCCACACCTGTCATTTATCTTGGACCCAACAATCAGTTGCTGAAGAGATGGACCTCTAGAAAATAAGAAACGGTGGGCCAGCAAGCAATTCAAAAGAACACAGCTTTTTAAATGAAGAGATATAAGCAAGAAAAACACTGAAATGCGCTATAAACACCTAAGAATACAATGTAGATGATGAATACCCTCAGTTTCAAAACAAAAACACTCCCCGTGGCTGATCTCAGTCTAAAATACCACTTAGGTGCATCGCTGGCGCTCGATGATATCATGACGCGCTCCACGGCGAATGGGGTTACGGTAACACAGAATACCGGCTGCTAAAAAACGTTTTATCATCGCGATACTTTACGTTTCCCATTTGAAGTTGGCTCAAACTCGGGACACTTACATATGGAATGCTCTAGTCCGCTATCATGAACACGAGAGACGCAGACATATGGTAGAGCTACCGCCTATCTCGGAACGAAATTCCGGTCCGGAGTTGCAGACAACCGCTGTTGCAACACTTATTGCAAACAGGGGCATGCGGGGACTACGAGGTCCTGGCACGATTAGTCTTCGTCCCAGCATGTTTATCGTCGAACTGCAGCCTGCAAAAGCGGTCGTCTGCAACTGCGGACTAGAGCTTCATCCCGCTATAGAAATTAAATGCGGAGCTCTGCTCTGAAGG